>CM077207.1:11740156-12340156 GCA_039654625.1 Rhinogobio ventralis | reverse complement strand
CCGAGTCAGACGTAAATCGAGGGTCAGTTATTTAGAGATGCAATAAAGAGGATCTGTCTTTAATTAAACATACCCATCAAAGCTTTGAAGTCGAGTACCTGGGTTTTGTTCCCAGAATGCAGTCTGGCATGTTTCTTTGTATTTATTATTTCAGTTAGCTTCCCAGACACTGCACTGACCTCCAGCCACAGAGTTTTTTAATGTCGCAAAGAGATCCAAGTATAGACTAATTAAACTCAAGAGTGCTTGGTCACTTGACTGCATTGGGAGCCGAAAGCTGTGTCTAATCCCTGTGGCGATATCTTATTTTTATCTCTTGCAAGTCAAAAGGAAGAAAAGATGGTGGTATTCTTCCTGTGGATCTGTAACTGTCTGAACTGAGGCTGAGGCCTGTTTCATTTAACAGATACACAAAATTACATCTTGCCTGCACTGTGCAAAAACGTATTTCTATTATTTCTATTAACACAATATCCTTCATGAGATTACATTAGTTGTCTTTGAATATTCTACCCTCATATACAATCTCTATGAAAGAATATTTACTCAAAAAAAAAAACTGGGACTACATTAAAAACTTTTTGCTTTAATTGAAATTGGGTAGTGTATTCTGGATCCCAGCATGCTTTGCATGGTACTGGGTTGGGAGAATAAATGTTGAAATTAAGTGTTATTTTATATGATTTCCAGAAAAAATACAAAAGGAGGAGAGTTTAATTATCTGTATGTGAGTTTCTGCATTAGTTTATGGGGGTCGGCTTAGATTGAGGATGGGTACATGAAGCCTATGATGCATGTTGAATATGTACTTGTGGTATAAATAGTATTTTAGTATATTATTGTTATAAATCTACAAAATATATATATTTTTTTAAGTTTGGTTTTGAAGTGAAACATGCTGTTGATCTATGGTATGTATAATAGCCTATGTGTGTGTGTTTGGGAAGGCTTGGTTAACCAGGCCAGTGAAACAATTAACTATCACTCTTCCATTATTCACACCTGTTTGTCATTAAAACTGAACTTTGAGACCTGAGATCAGTTAAAACAATATGTTAATTAGACTGGCATCAGATCAAAGCCCACTGGTGGCAAACCATCAAAATGTTGAAATATATTTATTAATAATAAATAAAACAAATAATCAGCAAAATATTTATTTATTGAATAAAATATACACATTGAGATTCAAACATATTTTCTACATGCTACTTATTTTCACACTGTGAGCTTTTATGATGAGTAATAATCATATCCCTTTTAGGTTTTGATGAATATTAAATAGATATCATGACTAGAGGTGTGACACCACATCAGCATTATCTATAAATATTCTTAGCATGCTTTACATGGGAATTAGAGAGAGGGAGTAAATGTTGAAATTAACAATTTATTTTGAAATGATTTGATGTGTTTTTTGATGGGAAAAAGAGACTTGTTAGTGTTTAATGTTCTTTTATGTGAGTATTTAAAAGTATTATTATTATTATTGCTGTCACCATTGTGCAAAATAGTTGTGCTTGAGGACGAAGCTTGTCTGTTACATGTATTGATATTCTAACATGTAGAACCATTATCAACAATTGAATCAAGTTAAGCTAGTTTTGTTGTTGTTGTATAATTTTATTTTTGTTAATTGGGTTCTGCCTAGTGAGTCTTCCCTGGAAATGCATTAAGGAGTCATTCTCAAGCCCAAACACCTACCGGAAACTATCAGCTATTCAGAAACTTTCAGCTTTGCATGCAAATGCCGGATATGATCAATGCCAGTTAAAGCAGATAAGGTGATGCGCCTATCCTAAAGGAACTGAATGACATTAACTGGCTCCATTACATGTCTGTACAGCATAAGCCACTCACTTTAATGCATTTATTTGCATAATGTGCTTCAAATTCCCCTGCGTGGGTGTCTGTCTTATCTGCTCTAACCTTGTAAAAGGTTGTCAGCTCTTCGAACATGCTTACACCCAACAAAGGCATTCATGCATTTGAATTAATTTAACATTAATTTAGCTTACTAGAAAGATTGATGCAAACATGTACCTACAGATACAGCATATTAAGCATACTTATGCCCATAATGAGCTCAAGTGGAGTATACTAAGGTGGCAACATATGCCTTATGGTATGGAAGAAAGACTTCTAATATACAGCAAATAGATAAAAATGGACAAAGAGACAACCACGTTGATTATAATTGGAGAAAAAAGGATCAAATAGACTTTACAAAAATATATTTGGAGATGCTTTATGATATTTTAAAAGTTAAAGTAAATTTGTTAAATTAATGGTTTCAGTAATGAATAATTATCTTTTCTAATTAAATGCATTTAATAATAGCAACTATTTATTACAAAGTGATAAAACATAGCAATATTAATTAATAATACATACAAAACATAAACATAATGAATTTCTTTATCCATTTAATTATGCTTAATAAAATATATACATATTATAATTCAAACCTATTTCAAAAATATTTTCTAAATGTTCCTAATTTAACACCAATTTGGGTATCTGACACTTTTTTGTCTGCAACAACCTACCTAAAATTGAATGCTGAAATATGACTAATAATCACATTACTTTTCAACTATGATGAATATTACATGTGACCTGACGCTCCTGGAAGGTTGCAAAGCTACATAAGTGTCTTGTAATTAATATTCATGGGGTAAAAATTGCCATAATAACTGCAGGCAGTGCACTTGAACACTGTATCTCACGCAAATCAGCATATTTCCAGAGCTTTTATGAAAGAAATATGTGTGCTGGTCTGTTTGTGGATAACAGGCGGTCTGAGTGGTTAATAAGAATGATCAAACTCACCAAAAATGTGAAATTAAGCCACAAATGCAAGAAGTGTTCTTGAAGAGTCCATAAAACAGAGAAAACAATGTCTACATCATTAAAGTATAAGGAGCTGAAAGCAGCATCATTTCACGTTGCTTTCACTTTTTATGTGCCAGCAAATGAAGAGGAAGGAACATCATAGCAGTGAAATACAAGTCAAAGAGTGAAGTATGGCTATCAACAGTAGCTTAAAAGACTTCCACATACTCTATATGTTTTAGTCTAAGCACTATGGCCATGGCAAAAGGAACCCATATGTTTTGGATTAGCAATCAAAGTATATGCAAGAAAAAGCACCATTATGTTCAATTTGTTTGCCAATTAGAATTTCTGAAGCAAAACCCCACATCAGAATGGAAAACCTGAGCAGGTCAGACCTCTGAGAGGCCCTGTACTTATAGTCATCCTGTAAGTCTCGCCCTTGACCCCGCGGAGCAAGGGATTGTGGGTAGGACACTTTTGTTAAGGATGCCCCCCTGCCGATTTGCAAATGGCTGACAGAAGGAGATTGATTGATTGCAGTGGGAAGTTAATCTGTCCCAGGACCCGTTAAGCACATGGCTTCCCAGCACAACGGGGCGGCTCTGAATCAAGAGGGCCATCTCCAGATTGCAGGGCCACATCGGTGTAATTGGAGGCTGACCTTTCTGTGTGTCCTACTCAGCAATAATCAATACAGTCCCCTGCCTTCCTATAGGAAATATGAGATGATGAATTCATTATAAATTGACTTCCTTTTGTGGATTAGTCAGAAAGAAGAGGGATACATTTTAGAGGATGAATCTTAGGGGATTTGAAAGGACACTTCCTATTAAAGAGTAAAAGTCAACAGGTGTTGTCAACATAGGGCTATTATGTGTAATAAACTGAATTATTTGCAAATGTTCTTGTTCTCCAAACTTACCTTCTCAGGCTTGGATGGATGATTTACTTCCAAGTGGCTTGTTTGGAGAAAAGGGAGAGTTTTGTGGCTTTTAGTCCATGTGTGTTTGCTTTGAGATCACCTATATGCTAATGTACTCCAAAAACGCCTTAAAACAATTCACTTTTGCTAAATTATGTTTTATCTAAGAAAACGGACCAAAATTATTGACTCATGTTGCACTGCAGATGTTCTTTCATTCAAATGTCCCTGCTGCTTATACCACCTGCAACTGAGTAGCAACTAGCACATTATGGCTTGTGTGTAACTAAAGCCTATTGGCTATTTTTTCATCGTTCAATATATCCTGCCCAAACTTCCCGTTTCAGGGGGAATTATCATATGACTTTTTGGTTCATAGCAAAATATTATTATTTATTTATATATAATTTTTTACAATGAGCAACATAAGTTGTTCAGTTGTCCTTGTGGGTAGTGATCTGCTGTGCTGTGCAGTTGTGTTTTGGGCGACCTGAGTTCGAATCCCTACTTACGGTTCTTTCTCCTTACTATCACAGTTTACTTGCTGTCAGATATCAATGTTACTGGCTTCAAACAGTTCACAGAGTGAACAGAGTAGTTGAAAAATGTCTCCCAGTTTGTTCGAGTTTAATGTGAAACCAGATATTCACTATAGGGGTTCAAACATGAGCCTGATGGACTTGTTCTCAAGCCAAGTCTTGGTTGTCTTTGCAATTTAGGCAGGAGCATTGTCTTGTTGAAAAATAACATCTGATCATTCCTCTAACTTTTCATTTGTGGGAAGCAAGCCATTCTGCAATATTCTCCTGTACGCCAAAGCATTAAATGACTTTTCACAGTAAGGTAGCTCACTATTTCCAGCAGCTAAAAAGGCTCCCACACAATGACACCTCTTCCTCCATGCTTCACTGAGATGCATTTATTATTATATTTCTCAGCAGATTTTTGAAGACACCGCTCTATAGCATCATCATGCAACTTGTGTTTCATTGAGATTCATCAGTCCACACATAACTTCCCATATTCTGCCAAATCTTTCTTAATGACATAGTTAATAAAAATACAGCTATTTATTGTTTGTTCATGTTAGTTCACAGTGCATTGTTAAAATATGACTGCTATGATTATGTTCGGTTTAGTTCATTTTCTGTTTAGCTTATTAGTTCTCATTAGTTATGTTTTATATTTATTATATTTGCTATTAGTTATAGCAATATAGCATATATTAGTATATGTCTGATTAGTCCAGCTGTTCCTGTTTAGTATCATTTATCATGTGTATTTATACTCCCTGTTCTGTTCAGTCCTTTGTCAGTTATTGTTTGTGTGAACGTGGTATCTTCTGAGTGTGTTTTTATGATTAAAGACATTGTAATTTTCACCAGTTCCTATTAGTAAATGTAATAAATGCAGTAGAAGTTTGTTCATTGTTAGTTCATGTTAACTAATGTAGTTAACTAATGTTAACAAATGGAACCTTATTGTAAAGTGTTCCCAGTTTTACTGTAATGTACATTTTAAATTATTATATTTTAAAAACCTTTTCTAATTAATTCAAGTGAAAACTCTCTTTTTTTTTGTAAGTCTGTAAAAATAGGGCACAATGTACAGTATAAATATGAAGGAATTCCGTATTGTTTTTTTGCAGGTGTTTCACCTGTAATTTGAATTATGCATTGCATCAGGTTGTGTTTTAAGGGTTAACGAAAATTTTCGTTAAATTACTGGATAATGTCCTGACAGAAAATTACCAGTACATTTTCTGTTTTTATTTTTGTACATATAAAAATGTACTCAAGTCCTACTTAAGAGATCATAAAAGCCATCTAAAGTTCAGCTAATTGCATTTAATATATATATATATATATATAAACTAATACTTTTATTTAATTGCAGTTGTGCCTGAAAACATTATATTTAGTTTGCACTTAAGTATATTAATTCTGTAATAAAAGTATGCTGCACTTTTTTCACAAAGGTACGTCGCTTGTGACTTAATACTAATCCAAATACTAATAAAGATGGAATGGAAGTCAACAGTCTTTTACAAACATGGTGGTAACACTGCACACACAGAACTTTTTTGTCATTTTCAATTAAATTCAAATGAAGCATGAACCTAAATAAACTCTTCAGGGAAAGCATGACCACCTTGCGTTTGATCGTAAACAGCAAAAATATCCCTATAAGAAAAAAATACCCTGCTCATCAAGTCATTTCTATAATGGAATTGGAGTGACTGCTCTTTTTTTTTTTTCCGTGTGTCAGTTGTCTGGCATCCTTGGACTCTATTGTGATATGAGCCAGTGGTTTCATGCCGTCTCTCTGTCATTCCCTCTTCACTAAAACTATTCTCCATGGAAAGGCTGAAAATCCCCCCTCATGTAATCAGTCATGTTGTCTGTTCAGCTGCCAGACGTGAGGGCCATGAGCACTAAGATCTTTATCTCTATTAGAGGTTCTTCTCTCTTTGCCCAAATGTTTTCTCTCCTTCACTGAGCACCATGCTCGCTGCGGTCCTGTTTATTCTGCTTTATTCGCCCTCTTCAGACAAATCTTCCTAAACGAAGCAGAACGCATACTCAGCGGAGGTCCTGTCACCCGATGTTGGATAAGATGGATCAGTCTCCTGTCCTATCTGCTCATCTTGGGTGGATGTTCCCTACTATGCTGTGGGCTTCTGAGGGCCGGGGTGTATTTTCTGGAGGAGGTCGGTTCATATATTCCATCTCAGTGCTGTCAAAACACTTTGGCAGCTGCTTCCCACACTAAAGTCGAAACCTCACCGAACTCATAAATCACATGAGCCGTGACACAGGTCTGTGGGACGCTGAAGGCCAATTTTCAGTTCAGTACTAAGAGTTTCTTTTTCTTTGACATAAATCTCAGTTCATTCTTCTGTGACAGACATCTTACAGAATATATTTACGTTGTTTTTTTCTCTCCATGCTACAAGTCCAGATCAACCTCCCTCAGCCGTTTATCTGGTAGGTCCAGAAACGTTCCAGCATACGTCATAAATTTCAAGGGGCAAAATTAATGTTTTATTCAGAAGACAGAGCATGCGTTGCAGATGCTCATAAATTTCTCATGATTTATCCAGATAGTGGAAAGTTTTTATTAAAGTCAGGAAATGATCTGCTTATTCTTGCCCAGAGAGCTTTATTTCCTTCTAGCTCTAATACTGAATGTAATCTATTCATTTTCAAAAAGTGAAGTTAATGTTTGTGGATTATAAAGCTGAGTTTGCACTATGGAGGTAATGAGTGTCAAAATGCGTGTTCACATAATCCCACCAGTCATAATGATAATTGCATGTAAACAGCTGCTTACCTCATTCCTTTTGACTATTATTTGGGCATACCTCCATCCCAACTCCCCATTCATCATTTCTTTTTTCCAGAGAAGTTTAATTTCCTCCCAGACTTATGATTAGAATCAGTTTTTTTAAGAGCTAAAATTGCGTTTATGCAAGTTGATCTTGCAATGCATCTGAAATAATGCTGATTACTTGCTAACATTAATGCATGCATACACACACTCGCAAACACTCGCAAAAATTTGGTTACAAACATTACAACACACAAATTTAATAAACTAGCATTTTATTTATTCATTTAAAAGGGGACCTATTATGCAAAAGTCACTTTTACAAGCGTTTGCAGATTGAATAAAACAGTACAAGAAGTGCGCATTAAAGCCTTATCCAAAAACTCTCTCTCCGTCCGTCAACAATCGTGGTTGTTGATGGATGGAGAGAGAGTTTTTGGATAAGACTTTAAAGCGCACTTCTTGTACTGTGTTTTATTCAGCTCTTACTGTGATTGGAGTGAAAACGGATGCTTTGTCTGTTGTGTGATGTACAAAAAACTTCATAGAACTCACCAGTAAAGTTTTGGCCATCATTCGGACGGGGTCCACTACAACAGGATTGTACTAATAGTGGAAAAAAGCAAGATGACAACATAAGTTAAAACCGTAATTAAACTAAACTATACATGTTCTATCTCCATAAAGCATCATTTCTCTGGCTCTCTAGCCCACTGGTTTTCAAACCTGTCCTGGAGGCACCCCAGTCCCGCACATTTTGTACGTCTCTCTCATACACCTGATTCAATTCATCAGCTCGTTAGTAGAGACTGCAAGAACTAAACTGGGGCCGAATCCGAAATCACCCCCTATACCTCAAATAGGGCACTATTTGAGGGGACAGCCATTTGTAGTGGTGTCAAACTATAGTGGACATTATTGAGTGCACTCATTCAATCCCAGATTGCACTGCAATGTACAGCCAATGTACACACAACGGCTGTCCGACTTCAGGTGAATTAGATTAGTGGACTAGGGAATAGTGAATGAGAGTTTAGGGGGCAATTTCGGATTCAGCCTGGGTGTGTCTGATATAAGGGAGACATACAAAATGTGCAGGGCTGGGATGCCTCCAGGACAGGTTTGAAAACTGCTCTTGGCATCATTGTCCAACTCTGGTTGACTGAACACTACTAGTACAGTTTCTGCCATTTTTAAGTGCGCGAGATTTTGGATGTTTTTTTCGCCTGTTTTTTGCTGGCTGGTATGAGCTTTTGCAGTTCTGCCCTCTTATTGAAAGAGAGGCCAGGAGCACCAGCTCATTTGCATTTAAAGGGACACACACAGAAACAGCACATTTTTGCTCACCCCCAAAAGTGGCCTCCATTTTAACATGCTATAAAAAATTATTTGTGGGGTATTTTGAGCTAAAACTTCACATACACACTCTGGGGACATCAGACTTATTTTACATCTTGCAAAAAGAGGCATTAAATTGCCCCTTTAAGCTGCATTCAAAATGAAATAGATTCAAAGTTAAATAAATATTTAAATAATTAAAATAAATAAATGTTAAATAAATAAAATGTGAATAAAAGTACGTATTTATTTATGTATTTATTATAAATTGCATTCAAAATCCAGCTGGCTCAAAATAAATAAATATGTTCATTTTATTTATTTATTTATTAAAATTTATTAAAATCCAATTGCTAATAGATGATTAAGTTACATGATTATTGAATGGAAAGTGTTTGTCTAAATACTTAAATGTCTTCTAAGCTGGTTCCTTGTTCCTGATCTTAGTCAGTGTTTTCCCATGTCAGGATAACCTCTTGAATTTGCATTAAGCTAATGCACACACCTCATCTGACATTCTTGGCTCCAGAGCTCTTGCCACACAGGTCTAAGCTTTTTATGTCTGTCTGTTTGGACAAGAGGCGGATGATGGCGTCTGAAGTCTGCCAGTGTGTCCCAGTTCTTCTTTGGCTCTACTGCCCTCACGGTTCAGCTCCTCAGGTCAACAAAATATTGTAGCCTGCAGGCTGTAAGGCAACGTCCCAAGAAATAAAGATTGCATATCTAGTGGATGTTAAAATCGTTTGCCAGAGCCAAGCTCAGTCAGAAATAAAAGATCCAAGTTTCTCTTCCTGCCTGCTATTATCTGTGGTCTATATCCTTAAATTGATGGCTCCACTGAAGTGGCTTTTCCAGCATTAGCTTGCTATGCTGTAAAGCCTGGCCAAACGCATTTAGTCATGGTTCATAAAAGAGATTTGACAGGTGATATGTCCGCTGAAGTGGTGTTTTGTAGAAGTAAAATAAAGCTTCCATCAATGGAGACATTTCATGTTGAAATAACGGCATTCCTGAGGTTTTAGATGTGATAAAACATTACCCTGATACCCCATTCCATACCCATTTTAAACCAGGGAGAAATATGGCATTTAGACATTAGGGATTTAACCAGGCTACAAATTAAAGGTGGAGGATTGGGGGAAGGCGTATTCTGACACCCCTAATTAAGGCTTCAGCCCCCTAAGGGAAGTCAAAACAAAAGGCTGGGGGTCTTACAATTACATTAATTCTACATATTACATTAGAAACATTTCACTAGTATTTACAAATGACAGTAACCACAATGTTAGATTAGACGTTAGTCAAAATGCATATTTTTTCCTGGTACCAAATAGATGCTATAGTTGATGTTGTGGTTTTGAGCATAGCAACAGTAGGTTGTTTGATTAAAAGTAATCTATTGATAATTACTTTACTTTAATAGATTTGCATATCTCAACAGTGTAAAAAATATTTCTCTAAGTTGTAAATAAAACAAATACTATTCCAAAATGTAATTTCAGTTCAATGTTACTTTGTAATTTTTTGTGAAATTTACTAGCAATTTGTTATGTTAAAATAATTTGTGTGAAATTTGTTTCAAACTCCAATAATACATGATATCACAGAAAAGTCTAACACCTAAAGATAATTTTGGTTGCACAAGACAAATCTTAACAGATTACATGTAAAAAATTGTCTATAAAGATACTTTTGAAAAAGTCGATCACCTGACATTCACAGTATAATTTGCACACTGGATTTAACGCATGTTTTATGTAATTATACCAAAAGTCATTCTTACATGTAGCCATTTACAACCGGGTCTGTAAATGTCAATTCTTGAAAGGGTAATTGCATTTCCTGCAATCTAGGTTGGACCCAGTCCATAAAGAACATGTTTTCCAGTCCAGTCATGCACAAGGTTATATCTGCAAACATGAGAGGCCCTGGATATGGTTTTCCTTGACCTACACAAAGGTTAAAATCTGTTCAAATCTGAGGATCCACAGTGATGAAGGACAACATTTGGACGCCGTCTCTTCAGACTAATTCCAGGGTTAACAGGCTGTAAATTGCATTGCCAAGACAACTATGGTGGTGGCGTCCACTCAGTTTCACATTCCATTCCAAGAATGCCAAACAGTCGAGCAGACTTGAGATGAGGATCACAAGATGACCTCAGAAACAAGGCCGGGGCCTCTGGCTTTTTTTGCATAAACTAACTATACTAATTAGTCAAATTGGACATCTCATTCCATCAAATGACTTCATAGGACATTATAAACTGTGAGGTTTGCTCTCCAGTCCCATGATGTATATTAAAGCATAGCAAGCGCCTACTATCAAAGTTTATTTCCCCTTCTGTCTGAAGCATGCTCTGCATCTTAAACTAATTACAGATCTGAGACATTTCCAGAAAGATGTGTCACAAGAGCAAAGGAAACAACCAAGTGCTATTGACAGTGTAACCAGCCTTGAAATAATCCCAAAATACAAATCTATAAAAATAACACAAAGCAGAAACGTTCCATGCTCTTGTGATCAAACAGTGCACTTCATTTCACTTGAGGTACTGCAGAGAGATTTATGCTTACTCATATTTCATGGTGACTAATGATGGTGCATATTTCTGTGACAGAAAAAAAAATTATCTTGAAAGAAAATAACCCACTGCATGGGTAAAACCTGATGCCGTTACTTTGAAGTTGTCCTACACTGCGTACCAAACAGATGCAATGAGATAAGTTTCAAGCAACAAACAATTTGTTCACATAAATTAAAATGTTCAGCCAATCAGGACAGTGAGAGTGATTTCTCTCGGTTTGAGGGGTTTCTCCCACCCACAATGCACTTCAGCGCAGAAAAATTTAAAGCTAAAAACACCAATCTTGTCTGCAGTTGTCTGTGTAAAAAAAGTAACATTCAATTGACAACTCTTCTTCTAAGCTTGTTTACATTTGATATTTACATATTTATGTATTTAGTAGATGCTTTTATTGAGTAACATTGTATATACATTACAACATACATACATTTATGAGCTCCCTGGGAATAAACCCATGACCCTGTTTAAAGTGGGACTATGCATCATGAAGCAGAAACTAATTGACTGACAAACTGTAGTGCCTTTTGCAGAGTAAATCTAAGCAGTACCAGAATGTTACAATGTTCTCAAAATGTTACCACAAAAACATTATTTATACAGCGCTCATGGAAGAATTTTTCAGAAATGTTTTAATTGGATGTTCGTCTAACGCTTTTAAAATGTCACTACTTATTTTAAAACGTTCAGAGAACATTCAAAAGTAACGTTTCCTTAATGTTTTGAATTTAATGTTGCCTTAACATTCATATAACCAAGAAAAAAAGGATTTTTAATTTTTGTTTTGTTTTGAATGTTCAGGGAACATTAAAGAAATAACATTTGCATAAATAAAGTTAACTTATTTGAACGTTAGCAAGATGTTCTTAGACCATGCATTAGCTGGGATGGCAACATGGCTACATTTGCCGAGCTGTTATTAAAATTGTGAGTTGTATTCGTCCAATCAATGATATTGACCTCATAAATATGCAAATTAGAACATTAACCCATGGTTCACCTATGTTATGCATCCTGTAAAACAAGCTGGATTATTTACTAACCCAGGGTAAAATTTGAATTTAACTCAGAATTAAAGGGATAGTTCACCCAAAAATGCAATTTTTGTCATCATTTACATGAGTTTAACTTTTAAATGTTAACACTCTACATCAGGGTTCCTCAAATCTGGCTTTGGAGGGCCGATGTGCTACAAAGTGTAGCTCCAACCCTGATCAAACTCACCTACCTGTGATTTTCTAATGATCCTGAAGACGTTGATTAGCATGTTCAGGTGTGTTTGATTAGGGTTAGAGCTAAACTCTGCAGGAAAGTGGATCTTGTGGGCCAGATTTGAGGATCCCTGCTCTACATGAAGTCAGTCTTAAAAATGGCTCACTTATAGTTGTCACTGCACATTAATTGGAAGTAAATGCATTTTAACATTAAAAAAAGACACACTTCACCATTTAACTCAGAATTGGAATACGTTTTTGTAATGTATCTTTGCAGCTTAACTGCATGTAACAAAGGTAAGCAGTTATCAGACATCCTGGTCCTTATTTTCTCTGAAATGTAATAATTTGAGCCGTCTGGCTGCATGACCTGCCTGAGCAAATCTTTAATGGCGATGACAAGTTTGAAAAAGATTTGGGTCCCTCTCATTTCCTGAACGATCACTCGTATCATGACCACAGAAACCAGAAACATGGAGTGTGATGAAAAAAGACAAATGCACGAGCGCCTTTCCTTGGGCCCCTTTCAAAGCCATGCCAAACTGTCCACCCCTCCCTGAAGAGCGCTGAGTTACTGCCCTGCAGTCCTCTTAAAGCTTTTTTTCCCTAAATGTCGAAGAAAAGCTCACAAAAGCACAGATCTGCCAGCAATACTCCTCCCTGACACTAGTTTTATTAGAAACATCTGGAGGTATCGTTACAAGATAGAGAACCACTCAAATACATGCAAAGAGAGAGCGAAGAAGTGGATAAATTAGTTTGCAATAGAGAGTAAGAATCAAAAGTAGCATGAGAACTACAGAACAAGCAACAAAAGAGAGCACAGTTCTTCATAATGTGTGGTTGATGAAGGTGTCTGCAGGGGGGAAATGGCAGCAGTTAAGATAACAACAGTCCCATCCCGAGACTAATAAGATCTTATTAGAGCTCTTAACTGTCCTGGCCGACTCCACAGATGGATTCTATTAGAGTCATCTTCACACCATCGTCATGCAGGTCCTCATCATAATTGCTGAACAAACATGAAGACTCTCATAGAGTTGGGAATACTTGAATGAGAAATATATAGGGAGAAAGGATGGGTTGCATTAGATGTTGTATGAGTGGTTAAGAGTAATGGAGACATATTATCATGCCTTTCCCGCTAGCATGTCACCCCATTCCCTACTTCCATTTGTACATAATGTGTGGGTATACAAAACAGAAAAGGCGACATAAATGTTCCATGTTACTGCAAGTATGTTATGGGGTGGTCCTACACTATCACACTTGATAAGGTTTATGCAAATTAAATACAATATTTAGGGGGTACACAATTAAAGGGGTGGTTGATTATGATTTAACTTTAGTTAGTGTGTAATGTTGCTGTTTGAGCATAAACAACATCTGCAAAGTTACAATGCTCAAAGATCAAAGCAAAGGGAGATATTTATTTTTAAAGAAATGGTTAGGACTACAACAAGCTTATTCATGGGTTAGTGACACCACTACCCCTACAATTTACATAAACCCTGCCCCCAGAAACACGCAACAAAGGGGATGAGACCATGTTAAGAGGAAGAGTTGTTGTATTAGAGCACAGTAGTAGCTCAAACTGTCGCATCCGTCTTTTCACATTTATTGCAATACAGTATGTAACACAAATGCAATAGCGTGTCATAAAAGCAAGATGACAACATAAATTATAACCGTAATTAAACTAAACTATACCTGATCTATCTTCATGCAGAATATATTCTCTGTAGGCATCTTACAACAGTTCCCACACAAGCGATTTATAGATTATCATGACAGAATATGCTAATCAATGACTTGAAGATAGTTAACTCCACATCAGCTACATAAATTCATCAACTAACCATTCAGAAACGTCCTGTTATATTCTACATGTTGTCACTTCTTCTTGAGTCTCTCCATCATTGTCCGACTCCGGTTTGAACATAAAAGGCTGAACAGTTCATTTGCATTTAAAGGGACACACACAAAACAACACGTTTTTGCTCACCCTCAAAAAGTGACAATTTTAACATGCTACAAAAAATTATCTGTGGGATATTTTGAGCTAAAACTTCACATACACACTCTAGGGACATCAGAGGCGTAATTTACATCTTGTAAAAAGGGGGCATTTAAATAACATTTTTATTTTATAATATTTATATTTTATATTTTTATTTTTATTACATTTTATGTATTAAACAGCTCATAAACATATTATCACTAGAGCTATTTTATAGCTAGAATTTTATGTAGACCTACTGTATATTCTAAATACAGAAAAGTACATTAATATAATATAACTTTGAATGTATACATTTGTTTTATTATTTATTATTCATCAAAACCCGAAGCATTGGAGTGTGACATTATACCGTACTGCATACATTCGCTGTGGGCCCATAATACATTTTGTAGGCTTTAAGTTTAATGTGACTGCACCTTTAAAAAGAGTGTAGGGCAGAGAGAGAGTGGGAGAGGGAAAATACATTATCATGCATTGTAACAGCATTGTCTCCAGCTAACATTGTGTGGAATGTGCACAGAGGCCTGATAAGCCCTGTATGGAGGTTTGGGCATGCTGGGAAAACGGCAGAGGGCTTTGAACAAACCTGGCTTACTGTGTCCCTATATGCTCCCACTCTGTCCAAAAACTCCAGAGTGTTGGAAATTTTGCTGATTGTAAAAAGTACATTCACACAACTTTCTCCTTTATTGCATTTGTGCATTACAAAATTTGACATCTAATAACCTTGATGTAGCAGTGGAGAATTAAATGGCCTATTTAAATCCGGCCGTTCCGTGCAAACTGGTAGAGACTCTTTTACAACAACATTCTCATTATGTACTGATGAACAGTTATACTGAACACATTACAGTCTGGAACGTGTGTTAAATATGAGACTTATGACTCAGAGACACTGACAGTCACTGTGTTGGGAAGGTTAGCGAACAGCACTTTGTGAGAACATGAAGATGTAGGAAAAAACACATGGTTCTTGTTTAGAGAGAAAGAGAGAGAATGAAAAAAAAAGGCAGGCATTCCATTCCGGATTTGGTTTTTACAATGGATAATCTGACTATCATTTATTATATTTCAGCATAAGGGTGTTTCTTCCACTATAGGGGCTTATGGCTCTGTGGACTCTCTTAACAAACACTTTTTTGTGAAATTGAAGTGTGTGAATGAAATGTATCATACATGCATTTTCTGTAAAGCTGCTTTACTATTACTATATATGTAAAGCACTATACAAATAAATGTGAATTTAACAGACTTTAAGTATAACAATTTATAGTGTGTCACAAATACATTTATTTATACTAAAGTACATACAAATAAATTGTGCTTAAGTATACTATTTTTTTCACTAGGATCCTTTGTTTTTTTCACACAATTTTTGAAGATTATAGCTGGTTAATAAATAAAGAAACACCCATTTTATGTTGTGCTGTACTTGTGCACAGGCACAGCTAATGTCTGTATGTGCATAACATTAATGTAATCTAACAAAGTTAGATTTTACCATAGGCACCTTTACCATAGGCATAGGCCTTTGCATGTAATGAGTCATTGCAGAGGTGTGCAGTCTGCTATGAGAGCTGGAATCTCTGTCCAATGAGATTATAGTATGTGGGCTACAGATAGACAGATAGACAGATAGACAGATAGAGGACACGTGTGATGTCTTCAGCTAAAGTCTCACATGGCTGTACGGGTAACCCAGAGGTCACAGATTATACTTTATCAGCAGTACTTACAGCAGTACAGCAGACTTTTTTGCACATTTTCTGCACTGACTTTTGGGGGAAAACTATGGAATTCAACAGATTGGATTTTTACAGTGTTAAATAGAGTACTACACATTTACCAGTAGATAAAATCATCATCAAATTAGCCAAAATATCTGTAGAATCTGTAGAAATGTATTTAGCTTAGTTCATACGATTCCCTTTAAAGGGTTAGTTCACCCAAAAATGAAAATTAGCCCATGATTTACTCCCCCTCAAGTCATCCTAGGTGTATGACATTCTTCTTTCAGACGAATAAAATCAGTGTTATATTAAAAAAGTCCTGGCTAATCCAAGCATTATTATGGCAGTGAATTGTTGCCTCGTTTATGACGTCCATAAAAGTGCATCTATCCATCATATAGCTGCTCCACACGGCTCTGAGGGGTTAATAAAGGCCTTCTGAAGCGAAGTAGCGCGTCTGTGTAAGAAAAATATCCATATTTAAAACTTTATAGACTAAAATACCTAGCCTAGGCGGTCAGCGGTGCGCGAGTCGACTTGCGCTAAAAGAGTAACCCCCGATGCTATGTTTTGTTTTGCTCTATCCTCATGGACTAATTTTCATTTTTGGGTGAACTAACCCTTTAAGAGCCATGATGAGAGCAAAAGAGAAACATGTCTTTTTGATGAGTTTGATATTACAATCGACATGTGTCTTTTCTTCCTTATTGTGAAGTACATCAGAGTGAAAAAATGTAGTGCGGGACTTGATTTTGTCCATCGGGAATTGATTGGATCATTGGATCTTTGTGGTTTGTTATTGGTCAATCTCATGTGAGTGACAGGTTGTCCTGCCCTCACGCCAGTAAACACTTTATCAGGGACATTATTTACACAGAGCTGTCAAAATCTTTTGCCATCTTATGTGATGTCTCAGGGGACAAACCCAATTACTTTCATATACACTCACCTAAAGGATTATTAGGAACACCTGTTCAATTTCTCATTAATGCAATTATCTAATCAACCAATCACATGGCAGTTGCTTCAATGCATTTAGGGGTGTGGTCCTGGTCAAGACAATCTCCTGAACTCCACACTGAATGTCAGAATGGGAAAGAAAGGTGATTTAAGCAATTTTGAGCGTGGCATGGTTGTTGGTGCCAGACGGGCCGGTCTGAGTATTTCACAATCTGCTCAGTTACTGGGATTTTCACGCACAACCATTTCTAGAGTTTACAAAGAATGGTGTGAAAAGGGAAAAATATCCAGTATGCGGCAGTCCTGTGGGCGAAAATGCCTTGGTGATGCTAGAGGTCAGAGGAGAATGGGCCGACTGATTCAAGCTGATAGAAGAGCAACTTTGACTGAAATAACCACTCGTTACAACCGAGGTATGCAGCAAAGCATTTGTGAAGCCACAACACGCACAACCTTGAGGCGGATGGGCTACAACAGCAGAAGACCCCACCGGGTACCACTCATCTCCACTACAAATAGGAAAAAGAGGCTACAATTTGCACGAGCTCACCAAAATTGGACAGTTGAAGACTGGAAAAATGTTTCCTGGTCTGATGAGTCTCGATTTCTGTTGAGACATTGGTAGATGGTAGAGTCAGAATTTGGTGTAAACAGAATGAGAACATGGATCCATCATGCCTTGTTACCACTGTGCAGGCTGGTGGTGGTGGTGTAATGGTGTGGGGATGTTTTCTTGGCACACTTTAGGCCCCTTAGTGCCAATTGGGCATCGTTTAAATGCCACGGCCTACCTGAGCATTGTTTCTGACCATGTCCATCCCTTTATGACCACCATGTACCCATCCTCTGATGGCTACTTCCAGCAGGATAATGCACCATGTCACAAAGCTCGAATCATTTCAAATTGGTTTCTTGAACATGACAATGAGTTCACTGTACTAAAATGGCCCCCAGAGTCACCAGATCTCAACCCAATAGAGCATCTTTGGGATGTGGTGGAATGGGAGCTTCGTGCCCTGGATGTGCATCCCACAAATCTCCATCAACTGCAAGATGCTATCCTATCAATATGGGCCAACATTTCTAAAGAATGCTTTCAGCACCTTGTTGAATCAATGCCACGTAGAATTAAGGCAGTTCTGAAGGGGAAAGGGGGTCAAACACAGTATTAGTATGGTGTTCCTAATAATCCTTTAGTGTACACACTTTGTTGATAACAGACTTTTTCTTGTCATTCCTATAAATTTAATTAACATGGGTAATGACTACAGACATATCAAAGACGACTGAGCCGTAATTTCAGAAGGTTTTCTTTTTTCAAATAAATAAACAAGTGTTACAAATATCCCTGCCTTCCGCTGTTTATTATTTAGATGTCTTTTTCATTCTGTTTTATCCCTTCACCACCACGACCAATTCTGTGTGGATTTTACACACATAAAAATTGGTCAAAATCAGTTGTGTTAGACATTCGGTTTCCTGCCTATAAACATATGTTGCCACAAAGAAATGGCATACGAGGACATGGCATAGATTTTGAACGACTCTGACAGACCAAATGAACAACAGACCCTGTTTAGAAATTAAACACAAAACAAATACACACATATAAATAAACACACTTAATTCCAAAACAATAAAATGTTGATTGTGTCATTTTTTGCTTATGTCTACACAGTGAGATGTATTATTAACTACAGGGCTATATATAGAAAAACCCTTTGGAGTATATTTTTTGTTGTTGTTGTAAGCATAAAATAGATGCAATCTGAAGATATTTTAAACTTGTTTATGCCAGTAAATTATAATTTAGCATACAAAATAATCTAAAATCTAAATACTACCACAGATCAGGATTCTACAATCAGATCTGTCATCCTGGACTTTTGATGCATTCCACCCTCAATCACTGGCAAGTGATCATTTTATACAGAAATGAAAACACATGTGTACAATCTTCTTCAGTTCACATCCTTGTTTATAGGTAGACCTGCCAAACTGGGTGGCCTAACGCTCCTGATCTAAGACCTGACCTGCCTTCAGCCTCAGGGCTTTACGTTTGTTATAGGCTGCACTGCCAGGGGTCACAACCTCCCATGTCACGCTCTAATTATGATTGTCACATTGATGAGCCAAAGATGGGCTTGTAAATGACTTGTGAGCAAACTTTTTTTTTTCTGTGATGGTGGGGGATGAATGCCTTCTCATGTTTCTTGTTATGTGCCCTTGTGAAAAATAAGTCAATAAAAAAAAATAGCACATTTTACCATGTTTACCATTTTACCAGGTCTGTTCACACCAAGAACGATATAAAGATAACTATAACGATATTAGCGTCCACACCAGCGGACAATAATGTTCTGTTTATTATAAGCACGCGCTGCAGTTCTGCCGTCTGCAGCTCTTAAAGCAGGATGGATTCTGATTGGCTGTCAATGTTTTTATCATTCATCAGCTGCAAAAAATTGCTCTCAGAGTGATTCCGATGATATTGTTCCTTCTATGCCGTTATCGTAGGGTGACCAGGTTTCTGATGGTGGAATACGGGATGGGATTAGCCTGCTGTCACTTTAAGACAGAATGCTAGGATCTAATATACTAACACATATCCGGTTTTCACCAAGCTGTTTACGTTGACTTAAGCCATAATCGACTGTATTTACTCCACATTAGATACTCCACATAATGGGCATTTTAACAACTGTGTCTGTATATTGTCATTCAGCACGATACCACATTGAGTTATTTTTTTCACATTTTACTGCACGTAATAATTTGATAAACTCTTTTTGAAGATCCTTGTTATATGTACACACACGCTTCTTTGACATCTTCGCGTCACTTGATCTCTTCTCAGTGCTCTCTAATATCGGGACGTCCAGTCACCCTACCGTTATATTTGTGCTGTGGACTCTGCTGTTCTTTTATATTTAGAATGGTTTTTAGAACTATATCTTTAACGTTACCATTATAGTTATCGTTCTTGATGTGAGTGGGCCTTTACTCCTCAAATCAGAAA
Organism: Rhinogobio ventralis; assembly: GCA_039654625.1. NCBI lineage: Eukaryota > Metazoa > Chordata > Actinopteri > Cypriniformes > Gobionidae > Rhinogobio > Rhinogobio ventralis. Next base: position 12,320,198 of record CM077207.1, on the reverse strand, counting down.
AGAACGCTTTTAAAAAACCCTATAGTTCTCACATGGAAAACTTACAGCAACACGTACATGTACGTACAAACACACCCCCAGATTCATTCTTAAGTGTCATGCACACCATGTCAGAAAAAGACCATTCCTTTCATTCAAGGCCATCTATGATCCCATTGGGAGACTGTTTCCTATTGGGCAGTCCAGCCTTTGGTTTTATAGTCAGAGCTCGTAAAACATGAGCAGAGGGGAATGGGGAGTGACTGTCTGCCACACTTACATCAAATGTGCTGTGCTCGGCTGAAGAGGTTCAGCGCTCTGAGAAAACACTGAATGAAGTGCAAAGAAGTGCAAGCCGATGTTGTTGCACGTAAATCAGAGACAGAGACGGGTCGAGCCCTCTTTTATTTCTCTGTGAAAGATTTATACAACTAAACAGAGACAAAGAACCTACAGTCTTTCTTCTGCTGAGAGAGAAAAAATCATTATAGAATGCAAGTATACTTGGTGTTGCTTGTTAATGCAAGCATCACTAACTAATGCCCATACTTGAGGTTAAGCAATCAGAGTTAAAATAGACTGTACAATTAAAATAAAATTGGGCAAACAATAAACATGATAAAAAATGCCATAGACATTTCTGGACTTGAAGGTGGGCTTTTTTTGAACCACTCCAACTGCAACCAGCAACTGCACTACAGCATCCTGCCAACCACCCACAATAACTCAGCATCACAGAGGCATGTTGTGCATGTTATTAGTGCAGAGTGAAAAACTGCCACTATTTCATTTTTAAACATGCTGTTCCAATTTTTAAAGAAGAATTCAGGAAGTTCTGAAATATCTCTAAATGTGCGGTCACATTTACAGTTGTTCATCAAATTTTTTGTAGGCAAATACATTTCTATAGGAGTCTACACAATCAGGAATTTCGTGTAAGTTATGTGTAATCGCTACAATGATCAACAAAAAGCTGCTTGTTAAATCACGAAATTCCTGCAAAATGTTGCTGAACAATCTCTAATGTGACCACACCTTAAGTTTGTAAATGCAAAAAGTATACATATAGAATATAAAAATGCTGTCAAATAATGTATAAAAAGGGGATCATTGAAGGTCTGCAGTCTTCTTCATTTTATAACGGTGCAAAAACTTTGCCCTATACTGCATGTTTACCCTTTATGCCTACTTATTTTTTGTTTGTACATGTTTGATCATTATATTGCTCTCTTCTATGAGCAGAAAGTCATGGAGAGGCATGAAAGATATGAATCTGTGTTTGTGTAGTCTTGGCAAAGTCCCCCACACTCCCAATCATCCCTGTTCCAAGAATAAAACAGCACAACACAAAATGAGTTCAATTCATTTTTCACTTGTATCTGATTCAAAGAGCAGCTGTTCATAAATATGTCTGCATTCTCTAGGGTTTGGAGGAAGACAGGACTTTTTTTTCCCTTTTCTTTTTTTAAGCAAACTCACTGTTATGTTAGTTTTGGTTCCTCCTCCAACTATAGGGGTTTGTGAGTGTTTTTACTGCTAGAAAAAAAAGTGTATTTAATCTATGTATCATTTTCCAAAGCCCCTGCAAGCCTCCTAAATGCAGAAGCATCTTTGAAGACTCTATGGCATGAGTAGCCAAATGCATGTCTTACAAACACAAGCACCCTCAGCCCATTAACCATTCAGATTAATCTCAGAGAAAACAAAGGAAGAGAATCCTTAACCCTCTCCAAAAGAGGTTGTGTCAGAAAACAGATGTTGCAAGGTTATATGATTCATCAGATCATAAATCAACACATCAATCCATGCATTTATCCATTTCATACTAACTTTTTATTTTCAAGGGCCGCATTCTTTCTAGGTTTCTCTTGGAGTTCCTGTCAATCATCTTAGAAACACTTGTTCCCCCTTAGGCTTGGATGGATTTAGGGTTAGGGTCATCTTTGGTAATCTTGCCTATAAAGACAAGACGGATGACACACACTTTCTATCAGACCAATAAATATGTCCACACAAGTGTTTATGCATCAGTATAATTATTTTATCATTAAAATGCACAATAATGGCACAATTTTAAAGTGATTCAGATTGGACAATAGCAGCTTTTATTCCTCTTGAGCCAATGAAACAAATTATCTATACATCCCTAAGTATTTGTGTTTAAACAGCTGCCTAGTACATAATTCAATCCAAAACAAAGCATTACTCTCTCAAACAATGAAATGTTAAAACCTTGTCAATGAGATCAGGGGCATTCTGGGTTTTTGTTGACTAAAATATGGAAAGGTTGAAGCATATGCTACTCACCAATGATTAGCTGGGGCACAATCTGTTGTCATGGTAAATAGTGCTGTCTATTTGTTGATCAGACAGGTGCACATGAAATCCATATCCCAAAACAACTGGGGGGCATCCCTGAAAGAGAGGAATAACGAAGAAAGTGAATGTCCACAACATGAACACACTGAATCTAACGTGCCTTAAGGTGAAGGCCCGACCTTTGTTCACAAATAACTTCTCAGTAGGAAATGTTGCACATGATTCATTTTAGGGGCATAGAGATCTGGGGGCTAAATGAAAAATGTGATGTTGTAAAACACAGACTTACAGATCTTGACAGGTATCTGCCAAGGGACATACTGTAAAGTGCCCGCACACACGGAATGTAAAAGTCATAGAAAGTTCATGAGTATATATGAAATCCCCTTTAAAGTCTGAATGATATACGGGGTCAAAAAGTCTGAGACCAAATGCTGCTATTTTGCATCCATTTTATACCTGGAAATATATATATATATATATATATATACACACACACATTTATTATTGTTATTATAATTTTTTTTCAGGTTTAAATTTAATTTAGTACCCCATATTTTAATTTTAAGCTGCGTTTCCACCCCAGGAACTAGGGACTTTGGGGTGGGACTGTGTTTTGACCGCAGGAAGCAGGGTCTAAATGAAGTTCCAGGTAAATATTTCCCCCTTAATATGGCCCTGCTCGTGAGGTAGTATTTTTTCAAAGTTTCGGGGGTGGGACTTGGGCGCTGAACATGCTGACTGGTTGAGTTCACACAGCATTTTGATTGGCAGACTCCATTTTATTTCAACCACCAGTCTGTTGCAGTGCGTGCAGTAACAGTTGTTTGCTATTCAAATCAACAATGAAGTTTAAAAAATACAGCCGTTGGATGGTGAGGTTCGGAAATCCATGGGAACTGGAAAGTCACATGCAGTCCTACATCATCTGACTAATCTTCACGGTACTTTAATTTCGGTGGAAACGGGGCTTTAACTTTTGGACCCCATTGTGCATATGTATAATGTACTTTCATGCTTTTTTAAAAAAATGTCATGTTAAAAAAGGAGAGAATATTTAGACTATTGAAACAGTTTGGTTGGGATATGGTCCAGAATAAGTCCAAAAGAAAAATGATAACCAACTTAGAATGATCAAGGGCTTTTGTGTCTAAAGAAAAAGAGTATAACAGAAGAGAAGGCTCTTGTGACCATATAAAAACCTTTTGTGTGAGCTTTTATTTCATGTTCAGTAACTTCCGAATCCTGTGTTGTGCGTGCAGTAAGTTATTCATTAATTGTCATGTGCACACGCAACATTCAGCCCTCCATACTGGGGGTCTGACCTAACTCCAGCTGTGAATCAACACAGCAAGTGGGAGAGGTTCAATAATGCCTCATCATGGTGGTTTCAATGCCGTATTGATCTGTAATGCCACAGATGCTCTGCGGTGAGAGTTTGAGCCCCTCACCATCATGTTATTCCCAACCCCTATGACTTTTTCTTATGAACTTATCCAACCCCAATTCTAAACACATACAAACAGAAGAACCATTGGAAAAGAGGATGGTGAACAGCCCTTTTGGAACAACACATACAGTTAGTGGTGACACACAGGGTTCTGCTAAGGACAGGTTGACACCAACGCTCTTTGTGAATCAATGGTTTGTTAGTAATAGCTGCAGTGTTTTTATATGGGCCTGAGGGCTGCATTATCCATGAACAAAAGTGTAAACAAATAACCAGGGCTCGGGAGGGGGTGCCTGGATCTTCCCTGGGGCTGTGTCTACATATGGAGGACAGAAGAACAATACTTGCATGTATGCAATAAGAGTGAAGGATGTTTAGGCTGGTTTAGACCATTGAATTCATTTTGGTATGTTCAGGGTATTCATTAAAATCAGAGAAAGCACCAGATTAATCATTTATAGGTGTGAACTCTAAAATGAGGGTGATGAGTTCCCCTTAAAAAATGTAATTATTAATTTATTAATTTGAAAATAAAAATGCAAACTGAATGCATGAATGGAAATGCATTAACTGAATAAATGTTTACTTTGAATACAAAATAAATCTTAAACATATAAATCATACTATAAATTAACAAATAAATATATAAATTAATGTTTAAAAATGTAACAATAAAAGTGTACATTAATGAATAATGTTTAAGTGCAAGTATATTTAAAATGTATCATAAGAAAATACATCAATATATCAAAAAGATATATCAAAATCTCGCTTGACAGCCATGGTCACTATTCACTACCATTGTATGGGAAAGAAAAACCTTTGACATTAAATTTCTCCTTTTGTGCAAGAAAGAAAATCATAAAATTTCACAAGAGGTGAGGGTGATGATGAAAAAAAATTATCAGCTGGCAAATGTTTTTTTTAAAGGTTTTTTTAAGTTGCACTTAAAATGATATATTACTATATTGTCTTTTAATACATTTAATAACCACTTTAAATATATTTGCACATAAAAAAGCATTTTTAATTACATTAGTTTTATCCATTTCCCAGATGCTTTTCTTTATCCAAACTAAAGACATTCTAATAATTCACAATGCCTCACCCTTCTTATTATTACATGAAATCAAAACTTTCATGCAAGAACGACTTAATGTATTTTGCTCTTTTTTTCATACTATACACAAAACAACCAGAGCTGTGTTTCTCAAAAGCACCATGAGCTAAGTTAATCGTATAGACCATTGGTGGCAATGAGATCTACTTAGGTTTACAATGCTTTTGGGAAACGCGGCCTAGGTTTCCTACATGTGAAATGTGATTAAAGTCTTAAATTCAATCATTTTAAATGGTTTAAGATGGCATTTTAATGGCTAAAGAGCTACACTGAAGGGTTAAAGATGCAGACTTGTGATACTGCCGTCCCTGTGGTCACACATTTGGTTACTTTGGCCATGATGTGGTCACTGAGCGGCCCAAAATGAGCCTAATAGATGATGTATGTTGGTCTGTCAGATGGAAAGGCGCCTTGTTGGCAATGTACATCCATCATGGTGCCCAGCCATCCATTTAGCCTCTGACACTACACCAGCCAAACAGCCTAATCCAATTGCTCACGCTAAAGGGACAAGTTTAGGGTGATGGGGTGATGGGTCTCGCTTTTAACTCTAAAAATATGAATGTATTTTGTTTAGAATCTTTGAATGTTTTCCTTTAGATAAATGTAAGCAGACTTGTCTCCCAAATGGATGTGTGGGTGTATCTAATGATTTGTCCACCTTCTTAATGATGAAGTCAGACCCCATTAGTCTACCGAACTCCTTAGTCTCCTCAGCCACTGGGGTGTCGCCACTGTTTCCCTCTGGGACTGACGACCTCTGACTTTAGCAGCGTAAAGGTTGCCTCCGTGGGGAACCCTGCAGCTTTGGGGGCATGTTCCTGCTGAGAGAAGAAAGCAGCATGTAAACACACAGTTGGAGATATCCAGAAAACAGTCAAATGAGACAGTGAGAGTGTTCATACCAGTCAAGAGCCAATCCCACCCAATTCACATCCAACTCACTGATGTATGTCTGACTAAACTGTTTTGTTTTATGATTAATCTCATGAAGTATTGCATGATTATATCTTACACTATCAACATTACTTTCATTGCCGTGATTTGAAATTCATTTGCTAGCTTTAAACTAGTGCTGGATAATCGATTAATCGCGATTACTCGCATCCAAAATGAAAGCTTGTGTTTATATAATATATGTGTGTGTACTGTGTATAATTATGATGTATATATAAATACACACTCCTTCATGTTTATATTTAAGAAATATTTGCTGTAAAGACAATATACTGTATATATATTTATATAATTTATTTTAAAATATTTTGTTGATAAAATATTTTATATATAAATTAAAAAAAAAATTCTTAAATATATACATGCATGAGTGTGTATTTATATAGACATAATTAATAGAATTAATTACGATTAATTGATTGCCCAGCACTACTTTAAGCACATTAAATGTCTGTATCATTAAAATGGTGTAACTTATCTGTAACTTGAAATGGTGATTTGGGTGATTTTCAACTACGTCCAACAATTGAAATCATACAGCAATATTGATTATGTATATGCATATAAAAAAAAGTATCACAGTTTCCACAAAATAAGTCTCACTGTTTTCAGAATTGATAATACAAAAACTAAATGTTTTCTTCTTCTAAAAAAAAAAACTTAAGCTTTATTGATTTCATATTTGCCACTCCTTTCTCATCATCCAACACAAGTGTTTTTAGAGCTCGAAGAGTTTTGTCGAAACCTTATTAATTTCAGTAATAAGTAACAAGTGATTAATGTTGTATTCCTTAGCTGTCAGGCTAAGTGCAGAAAAACACATACAGTGCTGTTATATATGGCAGCCAAGATGAAGACTTTCACTTCAAACTGGTAGGAGTGGTCTGGAGGCCCACGATCTGTTTATGCTTTGTTTAAAACCCTCTCTCACATTTGTTCAGCTGGGTTGCTTTTCTTGGCATTAAACCATGAGGGCCCAGCACTGCAAAATCAAAATCCCCCTCAACTAGGTCCTCTCTTGGCTTCATTGGCAGTCTGCAACCTTGCCAAGAAGAGATGAGGATATATATATATATATATATACACACACACACAATGTAAAAAACACATTGTAGGCCTAACTTTAGCATTAAGAAGTTTTCTCCATATATATTTGTTCTGCTCCGGTTCCTAACAACCTCTGATGCTGTTGAAACCCCCATAATGCTTTGCAACATCAGTGGAGTCCATGAGCCCACAGCAATTTTTTTGTGGTTACTTATGGGATTATTATTCCCTGTGGAATGTGTATCTCTTTGTTTCAAGGGCATGTAGTTTGTGATTCATGGAATGGTGGGGTGTGTTGGACATGACTGTAGTCATTAAGTCTGAGTAAACAATGATTCTGTAAGTACGTTGAAAATAATGGCTCTTCTGTTCATATGATAAGAGGATGTTTATGTAGTATTCATCAGGCAAGGCAAGGTAATGCAAAGCATTGGTATCTCTTTGTGGGTCTTGGCTCTTTTGCAGTTGCTTTTCTCTTTTATTCTTTGTGCCATGCCCCCCCACCCCACCCCATTATTCTTAAGGCATATATAAATGCATTATTCAGCAGACTGATGTTTGACTCAAGGATTAGAAACACATCCATGCCATTTAGCCACTCATATAACATGCAGCCTCTCCCTTGAGCCATTTTTCTTGCTCACAGCTGAGACTTGAAGAAGTAGATTAGATTTAAACTGATCCAGACCACGGAAGCCCCTTTCTATAGACAGGTTGCCTAAAATAAGCTGGTATCGAACCAGAGACCAGTAACATTAGAGTCTGCAGGATCATGCAACAAAGCTGTTTATAATAAAAAACACCCAATGCTGTGACAAAATGCTATTTTCCTCATTTTTGTAAAATATAATCTTTGTAATTTATATTTATATATATATATATATATATATATATATATATATATTTATATATATATATATATATATATATATTATTGTGTTATTATAAAAAAATACATATTTTTATTTTTATTATTGCATTATTTTAGTAAGTTTTATATATAGAAAACTTAAAAATAATGCAATAAAATACTTTTATTCAGCAAGGATGCATTCAATTGATCAAAAGTGACAGTAAAGGCATTCATAATGTTACAAAAGATTTCTAATTCCAATAAATGCTGTTCTTTTGAATTTTCTATTTTCAAAGAATCCTGACAAAAATGTATCAGGGTTTCCACAAAAATAAGAAGCAACACAACGGTTTACTACAAACCCGATTCCAAAAAAGTTGGGACACTGTACAAATTGTGAATAAAAAAGGAATGCAATAATTTACAAATCTCATAAACTTATATTTTATTCACAATAGAATATAGATAACATATCAAATGTTGAAAGTGAGACATTTTGAAATGTCATGCCAAATAGAAGCCATATTTAAACATGATCCAGAAGCGCAGCCGTTTTCTCTGGGCCAAGGCTCATTTAAAATGGACTGTGGCAAAGTGTTAAACTGTTCAGACGAATCAAAATTTGAAGTTCTTTTTGGAAAACTGGGACGCCATGTCATCCGGACTAAAGAAGACAAGGACAACCCAAGTTGTTATCAGCACTCAGTTCAGAAGCCAGTATCTCTGATGGTATGGGGTTGCATGAGTGCGTGTGGCATGGGTAGCTTACACATCTGGAAAGGCACCATCAATTCTGAAAGGTATAACCAAGTTCTAGAACAATATATGCTCCCATCCAGACGTTGTCTCTTTCAGGGAAGACCTTGCATTTTCCAACATGACAATGCCAGACCACATACTGCATCAATTACAACATCATGGCTGCATAGAAGAAGGATCCGGGTACTGAATTGGCCAGCCTGCAGTCCAGATCTTTCACCCATAGAAAACATTTGGCGCATCATAAAGAGGAAGATGTGACAAAGAAGACCTAAGACAGTTGAGCAACTAGAAGCCTGTATTAGACAAGAATAGGACAACATTCCTATTCCTAAACTTGAACAACTTGTCTCCTCAGTCCCCAGACGTTTGCAGACTGTTATAAAAAGAAGAGGGGATGCCACACAGTGGTAAACATGGCCTTGTCCCAACTTTTTTGAGATGGGTTGATGCCATGAAATTTAAAATCAACTTATTTTTCCCTTAAAATTATACATTTTCTCAGTTTAAACTTTTGATATGTCATCTATGTTGTATTCTGAATAAAATATTGAAATTTGAAACTTCCACATCATTGCGTTCTGTTTTTATTCACAATTTGTACAGTGTCCCAACTTTTTTGGAATCGGGTTTGTACATTGACGGTAATAAAAATTGATTCTTGAGCACTAAATCAACATATTAGAATGATTTTTGAAGGATCATGTGACATTGAAGACTGGAGTAAAAATCAGCCTTGCCATCAGAGGATTTTAAAATATATTCAAATGGAAAACATTTATTTTAAAATGTAAAATATTTAATAATATTACTGTTTCACTGTATTTTTATCAAATAAATACATTTGTTTTAAATGAAAGTTTCCTGTCCGTTAAAACTTGCAATAAGTTACAATTACATCAAAAGCAGCTCATGATATCAAGATGCTGAATTGAATAGCTTTTTACAGGAAAATGAGTTTTCAAAACACGCAAAGACAACAGTCACTGCTTTATTTCCAAATGTCACAAATCAGGTGCGTTGGTGGCGCCATTTCAGATAGAGGGCTGGCATGAAGTGAATCTGAAAGGCGCCAGAGGTCTCACCTATTCTCATGGCTGCTAGTCTATTTGGCATGACCCAGACTGGCGGGGATTTTTTTATAAGGGCATCATGACAGATGATTTGTGAGGACACATGCAGTCAGAGATTTTAGTATGAGAGAACGTGGTGTCCTGGATAGCAGAGGCTAGGTGTCAAAATGTTTATCCATCCCATGGAGAGAACATATGACAAAGCTACATACCACTCTATCCTTAAAGCTCCAAAACAGTGTATTATTAACTCCAAATGTCATTTTGAAAGAACTGCTGCAAATCACCTCATCTTATCACAGAGCCTTGAATAAATCATCTAGTTTATCAATCTAAACCAGATGAGCTCCGAAGAGGCAGCTGAGTCTTTAAATCAGGCCAATATGAAGTGACATTCTGCATTCTGTTTAAGTCTGATCAGTAGCACCTAGAGAAGGTCAAGCTCAGATCAACACAGTACACAAAATGAGATCACAGTGAATTCCACTGTGAGTCACTGCATGTCATTTTAATTTGGCACATTGCTCCTTAGATTTTGAATATCTTTGATAATCAGAATGATTTTTTTGTTTTGGTTTTGGTTTATTAAAAAAAAAAAACTAAAGCATCAAGTGAGCCTGGATTGCCACTAGTGCCCCCTCAAGAAAGAATGAAAGAAAAAGCAAGTAAATAAATAAATAAATGTCTCATTAAGCAAAACTATCAACATCTGAACCCCTTGGGAGCTGGAAATAATTTTTCACTGTGTAATTTGGTGATTTGTTTGTTGATTTTTCTGTGTGTGTGTTCAACTAACAGGAAAGGAAGAAAATTGGCTCAAGGGCTTCTTTCCAGGTGCATCTGATATTTTATACAGCTTGGCATCCAGACATCCAGACAGAGGTTTGCTAATGGATCAATATCTGTGAATTACAGAAGAAAGATTCCCAACATATAATCAAGTTCTAAAATAAATTACACTGTGTTTCTTATGCCCATTGTAAATTCTCACTGTACTGAATGCAAAAAGACAAAAGCACACTTTTCCATAAGAACTTTTGTGTCAATAAAGAGCAACTTAAAGCTGCAGTCTGTAAGTTTTGCCTCTTTGTTGCCATCTCTGTTTGAAACCTGGAATTTCATTTAGTTGCGGAATGATTATCTTTAAGTGGGTTGTGCATCGTCACGGCTCCTCAGCACGGATTAATCTAATGTTTTGAGAAGTATGTGTTGCTGTCAGTCACTGCACAGGTGTGGATACTGTACTTCGGAATCACAGATTCTACGTCTTGGAAGTATGACCAAAATAAGCATTACAATAAATCTTGCTACCAACGGTGATTAAATCTAACGGTCGCTTAGCTCATATCACATCAAACCATGCAAATTATAAGTATCGTTATACTTTGTTCTCAAATTGTTAATGTTAACAACATCAGCATTGCGTGACTATGTGTATTTAGTGTGTATTAGCATTACCTGTAGATTTTAATTTCTGTACAGTCTAATATTTTGCTTTTGACTACGGGTGAATCTCCAGTTGTCACTGATGATTGTCGTTTGGACCTTTCTGGATTACAATCCGCCATCAAAATTATGGCTATAAATGATCCGCCACCTGCAGCATCCTCACATGCGATACTACTACTACTAGCCGGACTCCTTCTTTATGTATACAGACGTGACATAATTACGCAAAGACATGCTCGAATTTCCCGCAGAAATCCACCAGTACCACTCTAATTATAACACATTATTACAAGCTTACCATTGTAAATCGGGCTAAGGTAAGGAGAAAGTTTTGAACACTGGCTGGTTAAGTACTTGCTAAAAATTTGATTTTGGATCATTTTTAACCAAAAAAAGTTACGGACTGCAGCTTTAAGAAAATGAGTCACACTGAATTTCATGACAACAATTTGCTATGATTTTTAAAGCTAGCTTCACATTTCAGGCCGTTAATGTCACATCTGAAAATCAGACAGGAGCTCCATTGCATTTCTTCGCCTGAGATACATAAATGCAAGAGGTTTGCTGTTTCTCCTCATAGAACACTAGTCACCAAAAAAAAGATTGCTGAGAGTGAGGAGAACGATTAGCATTTCAGAAGTGTGTCTATAATGATTTTACAGTGTGCGCCTATCCTACAGAATAGTTTGCGAGCAGAGCGTAGAGCTATGAAGGAGCAGAGATTAAATTCTACACACGTTCAGCTGTTTTAGCTGGCACAGGTCTGTGTTTACATAGTTGTGGCAATGGTGAGAGATGCCGTGCTCCGTTGTGGAAATCCACTGTGCTTGTGGAAAATGAAAAGCAGTCTACCTCAGCCCTGAGGTGACAAGCCACTTCCAAACTGGTTAACAAAGTTTAAAAGCCAAAGCTTTTAAACACAGATGTGCCCTTTGGAATTATCTGTTTAAATTAACTGTCATTGCAGTGTGGTTTGATTCCTTTTAATCTGAGAGATCAACCATTAAAGATGACCAAGTGCCTTGTCTGGGGAATATGATTGAAATAAGCAGGAAATATGTCATAGTTATTCATAGTGCTGCGTTAAGTTGAGAATCGACTTGTATGTTTGTAAGTTGGCACTAGGAAGCCATCTGTCAGGCCAAATATGGCAATGAGAAAGTATACATGGAGAAAGTGGGGAGGAGAAGGTCCTCTGTGATTAATTAGAGATCCTGATGGCAAGGACAGGTGCAGTCTGAAGAGAAAGAGAGAGAAAGAGTGGTGAACAGTCCTTTGGGAACAAAACACTCTCTCTCACACACACAACATTCTGTCTGAGCACTTAGAAAGGGCACCTCGCTTTAAGTACCAACACTTTTAGATACACATAGACACTCGTTTATCATATCTATCTATCTATCTATCTATCTATCTATCTATCTATCATGCTTTGTGTTTTGCCAACATTCAAAATGTGTTTAGACAAGGGATATTTGGAAATTTTGGAATATATGGTTAAATTTGTTTGCTCATTTGTTTGTGTGTAACTCATGAGTGAGAACAGCACAGGTGTTCTGCTCAAGGATGACATTTAGAACAGTGGCTCTTAACACTGACTGTCACTCTACTGTCTGTTTCTAAATGCCTCTGACTGGCAGTGTTAGGGGTAATGTGAGTTATGTAATCGGATTACTTTTTTTCAAGTAACTAGAAATGTAACATTTTTTTTTTTACAACAAAATTTCTGAGTTAATTTTTTTTTAAATAAGTAACGCAAGTTACTTTGTTTTAGTGCAAAGGCGTTGTGTGCGCTGTGTAAACATTTCTAGACTAGATGTGATCATGCATTTACACATCTCACTTGCACAAAAACAGATTTTCAGCATTCCTCAAAAAGAATACAAACAGTAAAATGCAAACTCAGAAAATTAAACAAACCAGACCACTTAACATTGAGAAATCAATGTTAAGTGGTCTTTTAATTTTTTTCCATAGCTGTATGTTAAATAATACAAATCTACTTTATGTATTTAATCTCACTTTATTAACCATTGTCTTTGCTGCTGACCTTTGATGATCCAATTTAACTATAATAAACAAAAATGACTTTAGATAAATATCAAATTTGCGTTTCATTTTTTGTTTTTTATTGCTAAAGTAAGAGCGTTGAACGTTCTTCTCCAGCGTCCTATTGTTCTGCAATCAAGAATGGCAGCACAGCTGAAACATTTATTTGAGCTGCGGTATTTACTGTACAGTTAGGAATTTGCATATCCTTTTGCATTTGCAATTTTGGTGTGAAATGGCCTTTGCATGGCCTTTGCATACTTGCCATAAAAAAATATTTTATTAATTAAGTAAGTAAGTAGTGCAATTAGTTTTTTTAAGGCAATATTGTAACTCTTTTAAAAGTAGTTTTCCCCAACACAGCTGCCTGGCTACACTTAAGTCAACAGTCACAGTGCTGAGCAAGCACTTGAGTTCCTACAGGTTTGTTCAGTGTCAGTTCTTGTTTGCGTGTGTGGCAGGGAGAAAATCAGAGAGGGAGATGACATAGAAAGACAGATAAGGATAAGTGCACGTCTGAACAGACTGATGCACACAGATAAAGATCAACTTTTGCACAGATTGATGCACAAAGATCAACTTACAGAGAATTGTGCATGCTAGTTTTGAATGGAAGATGAAGAATAAACTGAAAAGTGAAAATGAATAGAGAAATCTTGGAAAGAGGTCTAGACAGAAGAAGACAACAAAGAGAGAAAAGGAGAGAGGTTGTGTAAATGATTTAGTGAGAGAGATTTCAAATGTTTATTTCTTTTAATTTTGATGATTATAACTGACAACTAAGGAAAATCCCAAATTCAGTATATCAGAAAATTAGAATACTGTGAAAAGGTTCAATATTGAAGACACCTGGTGCCACACTCTAATCAGCTAATTCACTCAAAACACCTGCAAAGGCCTTTAAATGGTCTCTCAGTCTAGTTCTGTAGGCTACACAATCATGGGGAAGACTGCTGACTTGACAGTTGTCCAAAAGACGACCATTGACACCTTGCACAAGGAGGGCAAGACACAAAAGGTCATTGCAAAAGAGGCTGGCTGTTCACAGAGCTCTGTGTCCAAGCACATTAATAGAGAGGCGAAGGGAAGGAAAAGATGTGGTAGAAAAAAATGTACAAGCAATAGGGATAACCGCACCCTGGAGAGGATTGTGAAACAAAACCCATTCAAAAATGTGGGGGAGATTCACAAAGAGTGGACTGCAGCTGGAGTCAGTGCTTCAAGAACCACTACGCACAGACGTATGCAAGACCTGGGTTTCAGCTGTCGCATTCCTTGTGTCAAGCCACTCTTGAACAACAGACAGCGTCAGAAGCGTCTCGCCTGGGCTAAAGACAAAAAGGACTGGACTGCTGCTGAGTTGTCCAAAGTTATGTTCTCTGATGAAAGTAAATTTTGCATTTCCTTTGTAAATCAGGGTCCCAGAGTCTGGAGGAAGAGAGGAGAGGCACACAATCCACGTTGCTTGAGGTCCAGTGTAAAGTTTCCACAGTCAGTGATGGTTTGGGGTGCCATGTCATCTGCTGGTGTTGGTCCACTGTGTTTTTTGAGGTCCAAGGTCAACGCAGCCGTATACCAGGAAGTTTTAGAGCACTTCATGCTTCCTGCTGCTGACCAACTTTATGGAGATGCAGATTTCATTTTCCAACAGGACTTGGCACCTGCACACAGTACCTGGTTTAAGGACCATGGTATCCCTGTTCTTAATTGGCCAGCAAACTCGCCTGACCTTAACCCCATAGAAAATCTATGGGGTATTGTGAAGAGGAAGATGCGATATGCCAGACCCAACAATGCAGAAGAGCTGAAGGCCACTATCAGAGCAACCTGAGCAGTGCCACAGACTGATCGACTCCATGCCACGCCGCATTGCTGCAGTAATTCAGGCAAAAGGAGCCCCAACTAAGTATTGAGTGCTGTACATGCTCATACTTTTCATGTTTATACTTTTCAGTTGGCCAAGATTTCTAAAAATCCTTTCTTTGAATTTGGGATTTTCCTTAGTTGTCAGTTATAATCATCAAAATGAAAAGAAATAAACATTTGAAATATATCAGTCTGTGTGTAATGAATGAATATAATATACAAGTTTCACTTTTTGAATGGAATTAGTGAAATAAATCCACTTTTTGAGGATATTCTAATTATATGACCAGCACCTGTATTTTAAAATGTAATATATTAATGGCAAAGCTGAATTTTCAGCATCATTACTCCAGTCTTCAGTGTCACATGATTCTTCAGAAATCATTCAAATATGCTGATTTGGTGCTCAAGAAACATTTGTTATTAATAAATAATGAAAACAGTTTTTGCTGCTTAATATTTTTGTGGAAATCATCCACTACTATTCAAAAGTTTGGGGTATGTTATTTTATGTTGTTTTTTTAAAGAAATTAATATTCAGTTTTAACTTCAGAAAATTCTGATAAAATTGATAAGGATAAAAACTATTATTAATAATTGAGCACCAAATCATCATATGAGAATGATTTCTGATCATGTGACACTGAAGACTGCCATCACAGAAATAAATTACATTTTTAAATAAATTTGAAAAAAAGAAAGGGTATTTTAAATCGTAATAATATTCAAAATATTATTTTACTGTAATTTTGATCTTTGATCTTGGTGAGCATAATAGACTTTTTGATTCCAAACTTTTGATCGGTATAAAACACACACGCACATGCACGGGTATTTCTGTATCACTCTGCATCACAGAAAACTTTCTGCATTTTTAGATTTTCAAAAACATCACTTAGTATAATTTCTAAGTTATTTTTCTCATGGGGACCAGAAATGCCTCCAGGTATTGTATTTCGGGTATTGTCATCCTTGTGGTCAGAGCTGGCCCGTCCAACAGGCGGTATAGGCGGTCGCCTGGGGCCCCGCCTTATCTGGGGGGGGCCCACCATGGCTGCGGCTATTAGAATAATCGGAGTGTCTATATAGTGTCTATATATAGCGGAGTGCAAATAGCCCACCTTGTTGGCAGATGCAATGTCTGGTTGGGACAGACAAAAGTATAAAAACTGTCTACTACTTATCAGTGGCAGTGGCATAAGGAGTAAACCGCGTAGGCGGTCACTTTTGATGCAAACTGACCTCAGAAAGATTGTATTTTCCTGGCGCGCTTGCTCTTTATTAATGCTTAATTACTTATTAATCATTCTGTGTGACAGAAAATGTGCTGTCAAAAATAAAAATTGGCCCCGCAATAATTTGATACAATCAATGTATAACCGACACGCTGAATAATAAAAGATTAGATCGATTAGCTTACTCGTCCTCATTAAAATTAAATTATTTAAAAACATTTAGGAGGATTATGAATTATAGGCCTATAATTAAAATGATTAACAGTCTCTAACAATCTAATATGTCAGAACAATGCAATAATGCAGTCTCAATGAAAAGTAAGAGCAGCTTTATTTCAAAAACAACTTGTTTAACACGTGTAGTTTATCTCTCTCTGAGAATATGCGCCGAAAGCTCGTTAGATTTTACTTTCACTTTCTGTTGTGAATCCACTGACTGGCCTTCATGATTTAAAATGAAAAAATGTATTTCAATATTGCGGCGTGACATTTTTCTTTATCACCAATTGTCAAATGATGGACAACGGTTCACATTTCCCATGATAGTAAAGTTAAATATTAAATATTAAATAAATTAGTAAATAAAGTGAAACAAGTAAATTAATGATCAAGTAGCAGAATTAATAAAAGAGGCACTGGATATAGGCTACACGGTGGTTTGGAAGACTTAGATAATCCATTTTACAACAGGAACTGGAGGCATGCAACAGTTCGCTAAATTGCTGCTATTTGATAGATCTCCATCTTTTCATTTTCTTGCTTGCTGCATTAAAGATGAAATGGTTCAACTTCTGATTTTGCACAGGCGCAGTGAGGTGAAATAGGGCAATCAGATTGTAGCTCTGCTTCAGCTGTGCGATAACCTCACGAGGGGGGACCAGAATTTCTGCCAGAAATTCATCCGACCATCTGATTGCCGATCGGGAGAGGTTTGTCGCCTCTCGTTTCTCCCTGTACACTGCACGAAAACCTTACGACAAACGACGCACGACAAAGCTGAAAATCGGCCCGACCAAAAAAAGAGTCGCACGAGTCAGAATTTGACTCAAAATCGGATGAAAATCGCACAGTGTATGCCCCACTTTAGACCATATATATCAGAGATGGTAAATCCAACAAACTCACAAAGTTTTTCGTTTTAGAAAAAGACAAAGGGAAACAAGAACAGCTTGAATCAAGAGAAATGCAGTGATAAGAAGTAAAAAAAAAAGGAATGATAGATGTGTGGGAAAAGAAAAAGAAGAGAAAAGATAAAGTGCCAGAATTCCACAGAAAGGCAGACATAGTGAAAAAGATTAAGGAATGGTTATCACAAAGTTACAATGAGGGACAGACCAAAACAGAGTGAGAGACAGAAACCTCTATGACTTGATCTGCTTCAGGGACATGGAGAAAGGGCTGGTCTCAGCAAGGCCCCATGTAGTGTTTTCCCTGAGCAGCCATTTCTCAAAGCCTCTCCTAGAGGTGAGGACAGAGGCCGTCTGGCACATGCTCAACAGATGTCTCTTCAGAAACTTTCTTTTAACTACAGGGACAAAACTATCTGTATTGCCAGCCTGGACACTCCAAAGCTGAGAGTAATTACCCTAGAAAACCAACCAATGAATGAAAGATTAATTTCAGACATAGTTAGAATAGAAATGATAAAAAAAAAAAAAAAATCAGCTGCATGCATCATTGCTTTATGTTTTGAGAGTCTTTTCTTTTACCTGTCAAATGAAGTTGAACTATTTGTATAACCCTGATTACTTTGAAATTGGTGTTCATTGCTCAAGGCTTGCATTATTGGGTTCATGGACAATGACAATCCTTCTTACTCTATGATTAAGCCTTGTAATGCATCCATTTTAACCGACTGAACTATAAAACACAGGGTTTAACGTCAGGCTCAGACATGTGTGCATGCTGTGTCGTCACACCATCTTTAAAGGGATAGTTCACTCTAAAATGTAATTTATTATCATTTATTCACCCATACATAATCTTCTAACTCAAAATAAAATAAAAGGTAGTTACAACAATAATGTTTCGTTATGTAAAATATATTTGCAAGCCAAAAAACAAGATGTCTAGGGGTTAATTAAACAAAAAAGTAACATGTCATATGGCACTGCAAATGCAATTGATCTCAAACGAGCCATGACTCCTCTAGAGAGATGAGAGAACTTACTCCAGAGACAACAAAGAAACAAACTACAAACAGACAAATTAAACGATTATCTTTTTAACCAATCAAAAGAAAGAAAGAAAGAAAGAAAGACCATGTGAATGTCAATGATGTTTTTCTTTTCTGTCCTCTGGTTGCGGGTGGTCACAGGTAGAGGAGGAGGATAGAGGTTCAGAGTTTCACGGCTGCAAGTTTCACACCAAAAGCAAAGCCCTCCCCTAAGAGTGTCCTGTGACCGCTGGGTCAGAGAGGGATCAGGAGAGGGGCAGAAACTCAAACCCAGAGAGACTGAATGGGGAGAGCTAGACTTCCTCCTGATCTTCACCTCAGCCTGGTGCAGACAGCCTATTAGAAGCGCTCACAGTCTCATGGGCCGGCTTATCTCAGAAACATGAGAGAAGCCGTTTGTCAGGGGAGCGGGGTGTGATCCTCCCAAAATCTGCTTTAGATTTTGGTTACAGCCTTCGGTTCATTTTAGCTCTGAGTACTTGCAGAGGCTTCATATATAATTGAAGTGTGCTTTTGGGATCTGATGATAGTCAAGTTTTGTTTTTGTTTGTTTGTTTTAAATTGATCAGTATAGTAAAACAAAACAGTAAGCACTAAAGTTCAAGCATTTGAGAACAACAAAAAATGGTTAATGACCGGTAATGAACAGATTTGGCTGTTCTTACTGGGACTTTGTAATGTTGGCTGAGCTCTTCAAATGCAAAGTTGTCAAAACATCACAAAAAAAACTGAAAACACAAAACAAATAAAAAAGGTTCCTTAACTCTTTGCCTGTTTTTAAAAATTCATAAAATTCATAAAAATGTAATGGCCCATAGAATATTTTGTTGTATGAATATCTAAGCATGCAATATATCAAAAGAAAGAGCAGACCCTCTGCTTTTAAACAAAAAAAAACAAACATTTTATTCTAGCTTCATGCATTCCTTTTTTATCAACACTTAAATATGGGTAAGTTTCATAAAAAAGCAACACTTTGAAAAGATCAGATTCAGAGCGATGATCAAACACAGATGGAGTAGATCGAATCTATCAACACCTCTAATACTTGCACAGTCCTATAGCTCGTTCTGGGTCGACATTTCATTCAGTAACATTAGGCAGTTTTGATTTATATGATGTTTAATGTTGATGATATGTTATTTTACATATGCATCTGCTTAAATACTATCGCTTGTTTTTTCCGTCTTCTTCACCTGTGTTTTGATCAGGAGACTCTGTACTCATTCAGAAGATGTGTAATAGCACCCCCCTAGCGTATAACAGTGATAACACGGAAACCTGGAAAATTCTGTGTTTGGCAAGGAAGTTTTTATCACAAATAACAGAAAATTCTGTGTTTGGCGGGGAAAGAGTTAAATTGTCTTCAGAGCATCTGCTGATCACAAAACATTGCATTCCCCCTTTCCCTCCTTCCTATCCCCTGACTCGTTGGCCTCTGCTTTGCCCTTGGCTCTCTTATACGACTGTGACATTCCACAGGACAACCTGGAGCTCTGTGACGCGCTTCACTTCCTCCCTGCCAAAATGGGAAAACAACCTTCACTCCAAGAAGCCTTTGGGCTTCGCGTCCAAAAACGAGAAAATCAAGATCAACCTACACATGCTGCAGATTAGCAGCTATTCGCAGAAATGAAGAATTTATTGCGGCAAAAACAAAAGTTTTAAACTTGAAGTTTAGTGGTTTTAAAAGAAAACAGCTGCCTGAAAATTTTAGAAAAGCACATGATCAAATGCACAAATAGTCAGAGGAGATGCATTTGAGACAGACCTTGGGGTGGTGTGGTGTCTTCTTCCATACACCCCTCACCCACTTTTTTTCCCAACTGTTTGTTTCTCAGTATTCATCAGTAAACATCAACCCAAAAGACAAGACCCTGCCCTACCCCCATCCTATCAAACCACACTATTTTACCACCCAAAGCCAAGCAGGAAACAATTTAGATATTTGCTTGGTCCTGTCCACAACCACCCACAATTTGTTTTACATTCCAATCAATGATCTTGCACAGTTCCGGTTAGTCTTCCAAGTATCAGTGACATTCTCACCCTGGGTTTTGTTTGTTTAGTCGGTTTCATAAGTACTGAACTGAAATCCATTGGGTTAATATTGGTTTAAAGAGTGTCAAGAGAGATAATGATGTTAATGAGAGATCTGGCATTAACAGCCAGAACTGATGCTGCGGTTTTAGTCAGCAGGATGATGAACTGTAAAGAAGTGAAGCAGTGCCAGTGACATGCAAAGAACACAAATCAGGTGTAAAACCGCCCTTGTCGAAATGCCAAATATTTCCTCACCAATGAAAGAATGGAAACAATGTGTGACCATGAGCGTTAGAGCCCCACAACTTTGAAACAAACATCTCCAACAGCACTTGGCCTCAGAGTTCACTGGAAATTAAAACTCATTTTGCACTCTTTATATGGAAAACTCCACAGCAGTTCATTTGTACTCAACTGGAACCAGAGAAACACAACTTTCAAGCCTGTTCCTGCATACTGACTTTTTCAACTCTATAGATCCTTATAATGACGCTGATTGTTAAAACAAGTAGTTCCCTTTCAGTCTGTCACATTGGACGTACGTTGGACGTCACAGACGAATTGGGATCACTTCTGGGAGCCCTATCAGCTTTGAGTGCCAATGGCCATTGACCCGTTCGGCCATTGGCCCAAGATTTGCATCTAGCTGTCCGCCCCACAGTGCGGGTATAAATACGGAAGCAGATGCAGCGCACATTTGTCATTCACTTCGAAGCTGATGTTTCTGCTGTCTGAAGAGTGTTTCTGTTGAGAAAGAGAGAGAGAGAGAACGAGTGGGAGAAGCTCCAGTGCTGGGAGAGAAGGCACAGTCAGCGAGGACTGTAATCTCAATAACAAAGAAAAACTGCTGTTATCACAGCAATATTTTCTGTTGGTTCGATGAGGGCGTTTCACTATTATTGAGTGCATACACAGGGCTGCACTATTTCTCTGTGTTTTGCCGCGGCCATCTTCAGCATGTTAAAAGAGTTTCCCCTAAAAGAGCTTCCCCTAAAATAATACAGAGTACCTAAAAGTACACTGCGTCTTTTTCAAGATGTCATTCCACCCGTGAGTTTCTGAATGTGGTCGTTCCCTGTCACCAGCTGACGTCACAATCGTTGTCTTGCGTGTCTGGGCATTCAGCACGCTGAGGCAGCTTTGTGGATAGTTCATGTACCCACTGCGGGAACATGACTATCTCGGCATTGAGGTTGAGACTCACCTACCTTCAGGAAGGTGGAGTCCCCTTACCTATACCCTGATCTAGAGCTATTCCTGCTGGGCAGCAGAATTGAGCTACTTTGGTGAATAGCCA
Source organism: Rhinogobio ventralis (assembly GCA_039654625.1). Lineage (NCBI taxonomy): Eukaryota > Metazoa > Chordata > Actinopteri > Cypriniformes > Gobionidae > Rhinogobio > Rhinogobio ventralis. The sequence goes on along the minus strand of CM077207.1, from coordinate 12,298,526 downwards.
GGGTGACCTGAAGATTACAGTTAGGGCCACCCCACCGAGGCAATCTCCATTGGCCCCTAATCCCTCTGGCACGCCGCAGCTGGTTGAGTTGCCGAGAGAGCACACTGGCCCCTCCCATGGGTGTCCAGTGGTGACTTTCGGGGCTCCAGCAGATGACAGGATGTCGATCGCTGCATCGAAGGGGAAGCTTCAGTCATCTGGGGATGAAGACTTGGCTGCGAACCCTCCACCGTGTCCCAAAACTTCTAAGTTGGATGATTGGTTTCTCGGGGCAGCCGTGCTGGTTCTCAGTGCCCTGCCCCGCCCCAGTGCCCTTTCTCCCGGAAATGCATGAAGAGCTCACTAGGTTGTGGGCGGCACCTTTTTCTGACAGAAACCGGCCCAGTGGCTCTTCACTCCTCACTACCCTTGATTGGGGGGCCAGCCAAGGGGTACGTGGAGATCCTGCCAGTGGAACAGGCCGTCGCGATGCAACTGTGTCCGGCGTCCGCTTCCTCCTGCCGTGGTAATCCACGTCTCCCATCCAAGGCCTGTAAGTTTATGTCCACTCTAATGGGCAAAGCTTACAGAGCCTGTGCCTGCGTCCACCCTGCATGCCATGGCGTTGTTCAGGTGCATCAAGCCCAAGCACTCATGGACATGGACCTCCAGGAGCTCTGGGCAGCGACGAACCTTGTTCTCCAGGCAACGAAAGTCACCGCTCGTTCGATCGGTCAGGCGATGTCCACCATGGTGGTCTAGGAGCGCCATATCTGGCTCAACCTAGCCGATATGAGGGAGGCCGATCAATATCGGTTCCTGGACTCCCCATTTCCCAGGTTGGGCTATTCGGCGACACGGTCGAGAGCTTTGCCCAGCAGTTCTCAGCTGCCCAGAAGCAGATGGAGGCCATCAAGCACATCCTGCCTCCACCCACCCGCCGGCTGCAGGTCCTCCGCCGGCTCGTCGCTGAGGGCATCCCCCTGCCGCCAAAGCCCAGCAGCAGCCTCCATCGGGGCAACAAATCGAAAGCCCAGCCCGCTCAGGCCCCTGCCAGACCAGGTGGCAAGCGTAAAGCCAAGCGATCCTGAGACGGGCCACCCAGAGATGGAGAGGACAGCTCTTCGGGAGATGGTGACCGCATTGCTCCAGGTAAGTGCTGCACTGCACACTCAGACCCCACTTCGGGCCGTTACGCCGTCTGAGTCGGGTCCCTGCATGCCGCCTCGCTGCCCCACTGCGAGTACGGTCGTTAAAAGCCTGTCTAGCGCTTCCCAGCCTGTCTCTCTGGCTCATCCGTACTATCAGACTTGGCTATGGGATTCAGTTCGCCAGGCACCCCCCAAGTTCAGGGGCATCCACTTCACCTCCATGCTGAAGGAGGGTGCTACTGTTTTACGGGCGGAGATCGCAGTCCTACTGCTGAAGGATACAATAGAGTTCTTGAATCAGTCCCTGCACAGGCTGCCGTTCAAGATGCTAATGCAGAAACGCATCTTCAGGTGCATCCGTCCCCAAGATTGGTTTGCAGCGATCGACCTGAAGGACGCGTACTTTCATGTCTCGATTCTCCTTTGACACAGACAGTTCCTGCGCTTTGCGTTCGAGGGCCAGGCATATCAGTACAGAGTCCTAACCTTAGGGCTGTCCCTGTCACCCCGTGTCTTTACGTAGGTCGCAGAGGCAGCCATTGCTCCCATGAGAGAGCGCGGTGTTCGCATTCTCAACTACCTCGACGACTGGCTGATTCTGGCCCAGTCGAGAGAGCAGTTGTGCGAACACAGGGACATGGTGCTCAGCCACCTCAGCCAGTTGGGACTTCAGGTCAACTGGTAAAAGAGCAAACTCTCCCCCCTGCAGAGGATCTCTTTTCTAGGTATGGAGTTGGACATGGTAAATCTGACGTCCAGTCAGTGTTGAACTGCTTGAATTCATTCAAACACAGGACAGTGGTCCCACTGAAACATTTTCAGAAGCTCCTGGGGCATATGGCATCCGCAGCTGCAGTAATGCAGCTCGGGTTGCTTCATATGAGGCTGCTTCAACACTGGCTCCACGACCGAGTCCAGAGATGGGTGTGGCAGAGCGGTTCATTACATGTAGCAATCACACAGAATTGCCACCAAACTTTAAGCCCATGGTCGGACCCTTCATTTCTATGGGCAGGTGTTCCCCTAGAACAAGTGTCCAGGCATGCTGTGGTCTTCGCAGATGCCTCTACCAACGGCTGGGGGGCCACGTACAACGAGACCAAGGGGACCCTCGGCATGGATGCACTGGCACACAGCTGGCCCTGGGGCCTACACAAGTATGCGCTTCCCCAGTGAGCCTTCTAGCAAAGTCAGGGAGGACAAGGAGCAGGTCTTGTTAGTTGCACCGTATTGGCCCAACCGGACCTGGTTCCCGGAACTAGTGCTCCTCGTGACAGCACCTCCTTGGCCCATTCCTCTTAGGAAGGACATTCTGACTCAGAGACAGGGCACCCTTTGGCACCAGTGTCCAAACCTATGGAAACTCCATGTCTGGTCCCTGGACAGGACGCGGAGGTTCTAGGTAATCTGCCACAAACAGTGGCAGACACCATCACTGCGGCTAGAGCCCCCTCTACTAGGCACCTCCATGCTTTTAAGTGGAACCTGTTCGTTGAGTGGTGCTCTTCTCGAAGAGAAGACACCTGAAGATGTTCAATCAGTTCTGTGCTTTCCTTCCTGCAAGATGGGTTCGAGCGAAGGCTGTCTCCCTCCACCCTCAAAGTGTATGTTGCCGCTATCGCCGCACATCATCATGTAGTTGATGGTAAATCCTTGTGCTGGCATAATCTGATTGTCAGGTTCGTGAGGAGAGTGAGGAGACTAAATCTGACTCGCTCTCACTCTATACCATCTTGGGACTTGTCTCTGGTGCTAACGGCACTGCAGAGAGCACCCTTTGAACTACTGCAGTCAGCAGAGTTGAAAATCTTGTCTTGGAAGACAGTGCTCCTGACTGCATTGGCTTCCGTTAAAAGGGTAGGACCTGTTAAGACCTGCAGGCATTTTTGGTCGATGAATCGTGCCTGGAGTTTGGGCCGGCCAACTCAGATATGTGCCCATGGTTCCCACCACTGCCTTCTGGGACCAGGTGGTGAACCTGCAAGCGCTGTTCTCGGAGGAGGCAGACCCAGCCCTGGCTCTTCTCTGTCCCGTCCACACTCTGCGGTTATAAGTGGACAGAACGCAAAGCTTCAGGACCTCAGAACAGCTCTTCTTCTGTTACAGAGGCCAGCAGAGGATGGCCCACTGGATAGTGGATGCCATCGCCTTGGCGTACCAAACCGCTCGGGTTGAGAGCCCACTTCACTAGGAGTGTTGCATCTTCCTGGGCGCTGATGCATGGCACCTCGCTGACAGATATATGTAGAGCTGTGGGCTGAGCGACACCTAAAACGTTTGCTAGATTCTATCCGGTTGTTAAGTCTGACGTCATGCGGCAGTGCTTCCGGGTCCAAATGCTCTATCTCATACCACAAGAAAAACAACAAACGGTGCTAATATACACACACAATGTGGTGTAATACTATAAAAAAAATTATAATTATAACCTTTATCTCCATACCAAAATTCCAGATGGCCAGACAGCAATTAATCTTTTACAAATCGTTAAAATATTAATGTCTGTGACGCTGTGAGCACAGAGACTGTTGTGTAGATTGTAAGTATTTAAAATGTTTAACTTTTAAAATGTTTCATGTTTAATGTGAATAAATAGCGCTCAAAAACGGCCATCGATTGCATTCTCGAGTTGAGTGAAACGAGTTGAGGCTTGGACCCAGACACGGCGTTCCTTACGTCTCGACTTAACAAGTGGATAGCCTATGTGTAGAGCAGTTTCTTTGTGTGCTCGCTTCAACCAGCCAGTAACACTGAAGTGCCCATTCTAAGTGTCGGCTTGCTACGCCACGATTGCTGCACCATCACTGATGCCGAGTCGGCTTCTCAGTAAAAAACAAATGTGAGCTGCATCCACTTCTGTATTTATAACCATGCTGCCGGGCGGAGCACAAGATGCAAATCTCGCACGCCAATCGCCATTGGCCCGTTTTATATACACTCGAAGCTGATAGGGCTCCCAGAAGTGATCCCAATTCATCTGTGATGTCTGACGTACCCTTCAGGGAACGAGGATTACACACGTAACCGAGACATTTTCTCAAAACATAATTTTAGAGGTACAGTAGAAAAAAACTATGACGCCACGTCAAAATACTTACGTTTTAAGATATTCTAATCTAATATGGTGCTCAAGAAACATTTCTTATTAAATGGTTGTGCTGCTTAACAAAAACAATATAACAAAAATTTATGCTCATAAAATTTGAGAAGCTTGTTTACGCCACAGAATAAAAAAATAAAAAAGGTAATGAGGACTTTTTCCTCAGAATTGCAAGTTTATATCAATTCTGGGAAAAAAGACTCCTCAGAATTGGACTTTATTCTGACTTTATAACTCGCAATTCTGAGTTTATATCTCACAATTCTGAGAAAAGTAGTCAGAACTGCGAGTTATAAAGTCAGAATTGCGTGATATAAAGTCAGAATTGCGAGTTACAAAGTCAGAATTACATGATATAAAGTCATTGTGAGTTTATATCTCGCAATTCTGAGAAAAAAGACAAAATTGCGAGATAAAAAGTCGCAAATTTCTTTAAAAAAAAATTATTTTGTGGTGGAAACAAGCTTCCATATAAAATAATTTGTAATGGAAATACAATTTATATGCAAAATGCAAACGGAAGCATTTGCACTAGTGGTCTTTCTGAACCCACTGTATGTGTTTTAATCTTTGTCTTAATATTTGACGATGAAACCTTAAACAAAAAGAAAAGAAAACAGCAAACTGCTCCAGTTATAAAAGTTCCCACTGTTAAACAGACTGTCCATTTACAACAATAATCTGACCTAATTGAGGAAAGTTTGCAAACCCTTGGCTTGGTTTTTAGTCCTTGATATTAAGTCCCCTGAAATCATCTGTATCCGGACCTCAAAAGAGCAGCTGACTTCAGTATGTGCAGCAAACTTCCGTTCTGTCAATTATGTCCAGAGAACAACGCTAATTAAAGCCTCTCTAATAGGGCATAGAAGGGACCAGATTGACTTTATGTGATGGGCAGACCAGGCGGTGAAGTATTTAAGTGTGCTTGACCTGTTTTGAAAGTAAGTCTGGATCCTGCACCAAGAGTCTAATTAAGGTTCGATTGGATGTGAACTCAGTAGGAATGAACTGAAGCAACAAGACTCCTAAAAGGGATTAAGGAGGAACAAGAATACACTGACTTTCCATCACAGGTCTGACAAAAATAACAAATGGCAGGAGCAGTCGAGTCCATGTGTGTGTGTTTTTCAAGACCCCAAACATATTTGGCACACAACTCATCCTGTACAGGAAACAACAGAAGCAAAATAGATTGCTTCTTGAGGTGATCAGACTCAAAATGAGTCAAAATGAGCAAAATAATCCAATATCAGAACATCCTAGCAAGTTCATAGGCAAAAATTAGTTGATCTGATATTTCACAGGAGTGAAATTAATAAATAAGCACAAAAGAGAACACCACATATTAAGACATTAGTTTGGAATAGAAAGTTGCTGACTCAGTCATTTTAGCTGACTCAGACTGCATGTATAGAGCTATGTGTTTTACCCAGAGTAATAACAGACCCTCTCCTCTGCACATCAACAGGCTCTTTGTTTTGGTCAAAGGGCAGAGTTTAAGTTTGTGGGGTACACAGAAAGCAGGGTGCATAACTGGTGCTGGTCTGACTTATAAGTTAACACCCCCTCCCACCCCCTTAATGAAACATTAATGACTTCTTACCATACATTCCTGCCAGGGAATAAATGCAGGGAAGAAATGAAAAGAATCCAATAGGTTCATCTGAAAATTCTATAAACGCACTGACCCTCTCACATGCTACAAAATGGATTACTGGGTCACAACCCAAACCTCAGACTATCGATTCGGCAACAGCATGAAGAAGTGATTTACTCCAAATCATCACGCATACAACGTATAACTCATGTGCTACATGATACGTCATGGCTATTTGAGTAGATCCGTGTCTGAAATTCTAACACCCTTAATGTAATTAGATCACTTGCTACTTTTGGCAGGGTTCAGATTGTTCATTAGATTAATTAAGTGTGGCACATATGTGTAGTTTCACTGGCTTTGAAGCCATCTTGAACAACCTTTGAAGCAACATGGACACAGAAATCAATGTAGAAAGCAACCCCTGACCTGCAGCATTTAGAAAACAAACTACCTGTGATTTCATCTGTCCTGATGTTGGGTTTGACAGTGTTCTACTAAGGGTCAATGCGACACTCTTTTTTATTAAAAAATACATTAAAAACCCAATTCATACATACTTTGATTTGTAGATACATTGTCTATGATAAGCATGTTTTTAAATAATGAATTAAATTAATTCTAATTGATCAAAAAGTTTATATAATTATATTAACAAAACTGCTTCACAAATTATTAATAGATGAAAAACTTTTGTCTGCCAAATCGAAGTCATGTGATGCCACTAACAAGTAATGTAATGTCGTGCAACATGTGTAACATGCAGCACTCACCTGCATGAAGAGGACGACCACGATGTGTGCGTGATCTGTCTGGGTAAAGCCCACGCCGACGCTGCTCTCTCTGGGTCCGGCTGCTCTCACCGCCCTCTATTCTGCTCGTCTCCGCCCATCCATCTCGCACGCGCTCTCCACTATCGATGGCGCAGCCGAGAAGGGCTACGAAAAGCTCCCTCCGCTCGAGGAAACGATGGCCGCTCACCTCTGTCCACCCTCCGCGATAGGCTGGAAGCTCAAAATCGCCCATTCATCCAGGCCCTGTCGTACGACGTCAGCCCTGGCAAATAGGGCATATGCTTCCGCCGGCCAAGCAGGCTCCGCTCTCCACTCGATGGCAGTCCTGCAGGTATTTCAGGCCAAACTCCTCCTGGCAATGGACGAGTCCGGGCCAAATCAGGAGATTTTCCGTGACCTCCGGAGCGCCACAAACCTGACCCTTCGTGCCACAAAAGCCACCGCACAGGCCATAGGCAGATCCATGGCCAGCCTTGTTGTGCTCGAGCGCCATCTTTGACTAAATCTCACCGAGATCAAGGAGGCCGTCAAGACCGCACTCCTTGACGCTCCGATAGCTCCAAACGACCTATTTGGTCCAGCTGTCGATGGTTTTTCAGATCGTATCACCACGGCTCAGAAAGCGTCCCAGGCGATGCGACACTTTCTCCCGAAACGAGCTAGCTCTGCCGCTTCGGCGCGCCCGAGAGCTCCGTACCATCAGCAGCAGCAACAACAACTGCAACAGCGCAGAGCGGTGCACGCGCCCGCGACTGTGCCGTCACGCCCACCACAGGATCAGCGCCAACGTCAGTCGAGACGTTTCCCGCTTAAGCGTCAGGGTCCCCGGCCAAAAATAACACTGGAACCTGACAACAGGAAGCACTCCTGACAGGCTGGTCAGGAAGAGAGGAAGGTTGAGCCCCGCCCAGGCCGGTACACCCTCCAAAAGACTCAGAGTTCTCTCCCCACGGCCCGTTTCAGTTCCGGCCAGGGAGAAAAATGTTATTTTGAATGTTGTGAATGTAAACTGCGAGCCCGCTCTGATGCGCGCGCCCTTGCATTCTGCCGCTATAATGGCGAGTTCAATAAAAAACATGAATGTTCAAAAAATGAGTTTTCTATCTCTTCCACACCACACGGAAGGCGGCGCGCTGTGCAGGGCGCCGACTTCCGTGTGGTGTGGAAGAGATAGAAAACTCATTTTTTTCTACACTATAAAACCCCTGTATAACCGGGCAGAGGCTTGGAAAGCCATCCCCGGTGTGTCACAGTGGGTTATAAAAACAATTCAACGAGGTGACTCGCTCCAATTCGCTCGCAAACCACCCCGTTTCACGGGCATAATACACACTTCGGTGGAGAGCAACGTGACTCACATCCTCAAAACCGAAGAGGCAGTGCCTCCAGCACAACGCGAGTCAGGTTTTTACAGCCGCTATTTCCTCGTCCCATCTTAGACCTCAGACATCTGAACAAGGCTCTTATCAAACGGCCTTTCAAAATGCTGACATTAAAACAGATAATCGCGCAAATTCGCCCGATGGACTGGTTTTTCTCAGTGGACCTGAAAGATGCTTACTTTCATATCCAAATTATCCCACGTCACAGACTGTTTCTGAGATTCGAGTTCGACGGGAAGGCTTATCAGTACACAGTCCTGCCATTTGGCCTGTCTCTGGCCCCCCGCACTTTCACGAAGTGTATGGATGCAGCTCTCTCCCCCTTAAGACAAGCGGGAATGCGCATTCTGAATTACCTCGGCGTCTGGCTCATACTGGCCCAGTCAGAGGAAGAAATAAAATCTCACAAATCTGTGCTACTCAGCCATCTAAAATGCCTGGGTCTCAGAATAAATACAGCCAAGAGTTCATTGTCTCCCAGGCAGAGAATCTCCTTCCTGGGAACATTTTTAGACTCAACCCAAATGAAGGCGTGGCTATCCAACGAGCACGCTCTGACTACACAGCAGCTTGCACGCTCGTTCAAAACAGGAACCAACAGACCCCTAAAAACTTTTCAGAGAATGCTAGGCCTAATGGCATCGGCTTCTCCAGTACTTCCGCTGGGCATGATGTGTGGCCCTCGAGACCTTTTTACTACGTCTCTCAGGTCACCATGTTCTAGTCCACACGGACAACACAACAGTGGTCTCCTACATAAAACGCCAGGGCAGGCTCAGGTCGAGATGGCTCAACCAACAGGTCAGACATCTCCTCCTATGGGCAAAAGGCAAATTGCACTCGCTAAAAGCAGTGCATGTGCCAGGCAGATTGAACCAAGGAGCAGACATGCTCTCCAGGGGCCTCGTGCTCCCAGAGGAATGGACCCTCCATCCCCAAACAGTTCAAATGATATGGAATGTTTTCGGGAGGGCAGAGGTAGACCTCTTCGCCTCCGAAGACAACTGTCACTGCCCAATTTATTTTTCGAAGAGCAGGGATGCGCTGGCCCACGAATGGCCCAGCAGTCTGCTTTATGCTTTTCCTCCAGTTCCACTCCTCCCTCATGTCTTAAAAAGAATCAGGGAATGCGGACATACAGTCCTGCTGGTGGCTCTACTTTGGCGAACCCAACACTGGTTTCCCGAACTGATTCAGCTACTATCAGCAGCCCCATGGCCAATTCCACTGAGATAAAATCTCCTTTCTCAGGCGAACAGGACAGTTTGGCACCCCCGTCCCAAACTGTGGGCACTACATGTCTGGCCACTCAAAGGGAGCTCGAGTACCTCCCAGTGAGTGTTCTTAGCACTATCAGTGAAGCTACAGCTCCGTCCACTAGACGTCTCTATGCTCTTAAATGGTCAGTGTTCTCTGACTGGTGCTCAGCCAGAAAACATAACCCAGTGTCATGCAAGATTATCACAGATACTCGCTTTACTACAAGAGATGTTGGATGCAGGACGCACTCCATCCACACTCAAAGTCTACACGGCAGCTATCGCCGCTTCTCATGCACCGATAGCTGGCCAATCAGTAGGCAAACATGACATGGTTGTGAAGTTCTTAAAAGGGGCCAGGAGGCTTAACCCCCCTCGCCCTCCTACAGTGCCAGCGTGGGACCTTTCACTGGTCCTGCGAGCACTAAAAGAACCCCCCTTCGAACCATTGCAGACGGCCGAATTAAAACCCCTCTAGCTGAAAACTGCCCTGCTATTAGCACTGGCATCAGTTAAGCGTGTTGGTGACATTCATGCGTTCTCTGTGATCGCGTCATGTCTAGAATTTGGCCCAGGTAATTCTAAAGTCATCCTCAAACCGAGACATGGCTATGTACCTAAAGTGCTTTCAACTCCGTTCAAAGCACAGGTAATCACTCTCTCTGCTCTCCCCACTTCTGAGGATGAGAGACAGTTACACCTGCTCTGCCCAGTTAGGGCACTTAGAGCATATATTGAGCAGTCCTTCCATTTTAGACAGTCGGAGCAGCTCTTTGTAAGTTTTGGTGGCCGCACTAAAGGGCTTCCGGTCACCAAACAAAGCCTGGCCAGATGGCTAGTGGACGCAACAGCGTTAGCTTATGACACTATGGGCCTCCAATGCCCCATAGGTGTCAAAGCTCACTCCACCAGAGGCATGGCCTCTTCATGGGCATGGTCTAGTGGAGTTTCTATTGGTGATATCTGTAGTTCGGCAGGATGGTCCTCACCGTCTACTTTTACCAGATTCTACAGCCTAGAAGTCCCTGCTCTGCAGGCGCAGGTCCTCGCTGTATAAATATACTGAGAAGGCCTCTCTAAGTCCGTCCTATTAATAAGTTGGCATCTGATGGCCTTTATATGCCTCATTGCCTTCTCAAGCCCAGTACACATAGAATACATATATTAATATACACTCACCTAAAGGATTATTAGGAACACCATACTAATACTGTGTTTGACCCCCTTTCGCCTTCAGAACTGCCTTAATTCTACGTGGCATTGATTCAACAAGGTGCTGAAAGCATTCTTTAGAAATGTTGGCCCATATTGATAGGATAGCATCTTGCAGTTGATGGAGATTTGTGGGATGCACATCCAGGGCACGAAGCTCCCGTCCCGTTGAGATCTGGTGACTGTGGGGGCCATTTTAGTACAGTGAACTCATTGTCATGTTCAAGAAACCAATTTGAAATGATTCGAGCTTTGTGACATGGTGCATTATCCTGCTGGAAGTAGCCATCAGAGGATGGGTACATGGTGGTCATAAAGGGATGGACATGGTCAGAAACAATGCTCAGGTAGGCCGTGGCATTTAAACGATGCCCAATTGGCACTAAGGGGCCTAAAGTGTGCCAAGAAAACATCCCCCACACCATTACACCACCACCACCAGCCTGCACAGTGGTAACAAGGCATGATGGATCCATGTTCTCATTCTGTTTACGCCAAATTCTGACTCTACCATCTGAATGTCTCAACAGAAATCGAGACTCATCAGACCAGGCAACATTTTTCCAGTCTTCAACTGTCCAATTTTGGTGAGCTCGTGCAAATTGTAGCCTCTTTTTCCTATTTGTAGTGGAGATGAGTGGTACCCGGTGGGGTCTTCTGCTGTTGTAGCCCATCCGCCTCAAGGTTGTGCGTGTTGTGGCTTCACAAATGCTTTGCTGCATACCTCGGTTGTAACGAGTGGTTATTTCAGTCAAAGTTGCTCTTCTATCAGCTTGAATCAGTCGGCCCATTCTCCTCTGACCTCTAGCATCAACAAGGCATTTTCGCCCACAGGACTGCCGCATACTGGATGTTTTTCCCTTTTCACACCATTCTTTGTAAACTCTAGAAATGGTTGTGCGTGAAGTAACTGAGCAGATTGTGAAATACTCAGACCGGCCCGTCTGGCACCAACAACCATGCCACGCTCAAAATTGCTTAAATCACCTTTCTTTCCCATTCTGACATTCAGTTTGGAGTTCAGGAGATTGTCTTGACCAGGACCACACCCCTAAATGCATTGAAGCAACTGCCATGTGATTGGTTGATTAGATAATTGCATTAATGAGAAACTGAACAGGTGTTCCTAATAATCCTTTAGGTGAGTGTATATACATATATACATATATATAATGATGTGTCAATAACTTGAGTCTTGGGCCCTTATTAGTGTCCAACTTGAGGAAGTACATGTCATTGTGCCTATATAGCACGGCGGGATTGAACAGGTTCCCAGTGCGTCTTTAGACGCAGTACGACTGATCGTTCGAAAGGGAACGTACTCGGTTACTTACGTAACCTCGGTTCCCTGAGATAAGGGAACGAGTACTGCGTAGACGGCCGTGCTATAGCACAAAAGACAACGGATGATCGTCGCTTTAGTCGATTTAACCTGACATTTTAGGGCATTACAGCGTACCTTTAAGGCAGATGCCACGCCTATTTTGGCGGGAATGTGCTCAGCTTCACGGGCTTTATGCCCTGCTTTCGCGGGCATTGTACCCATTGGTTCATTCAGTTACGCTGTTCTGCCATTGGTTCATGCAGTTCCCACTGGCCAGCCAATGGCGTGCGAGATGTCTCGACGCTGTTTTGACTGGGCAGTAGTACTGCGTGATTTTATAAAAATGCTTCAGTAATTCGAGAAATAGATTATTCCCAGTGCGTCTTTAGACGCAGTACTCGTTACCTTATCTCAGGGAACCGAGGTTACGTAAGTAACCAAGTACGTTTTCCTCATGGTTTTCCTTGCCATTGTTCTATAGATTCACCAGTCTTACAAATATATAAACACTACGATCATTTTTAAGTGTGTATCCATTGTATATCGACATTAAATATAAATTCAAAATCCACCTACATGCAATATAGCTGTTTATTTATACTTGAGAACGGTTTTACTCGCTATCACGGCGCATGATGCCTAAGGGAACGTCTGCCAATTGCACCAAGTGGTTGAAACGTATAATTTGTATGATTTTTTTTTTTAATTGTTCATATTTTTTTAAATGTTCAAGTTTCACTGTTGTGCATTACTGAGTCAGTTTTACCAATACAACCAAACTGATTGTAGTGTTTATATCTTTGTAAGGCGAATCTATAGAACAATGGCAAGGAAAACTAACTTTACCGCACTCCGAGAGCCCCCTAGTGGTCGGGAGCATTTCCGTTGTGTTGTGGCTTTTTCGTTGTATTGTGGCTTGATTCCATTGTGTTGTGGCTTGATTTCGCTGTGTTGTGAACTTATGTTTGCTTTTTAAATTTTGTTGTGTTGTGCACTACTGGGCCACCGTACAGGTCACATATAATAGACATGTAATATAATATAATAGATGGTCAAGGGCAATAAGACTCTTGAAATATCAGATATAAAATATATTTATTATATTAAATGTATTTAAATACATTTACTGTATTTATCTAGTATAATTAAATTGTGTACAGACACATCTATTCAAAATGCAGTTTTAAAAAAAAAAATCTTGTTAGTTACACATGACATTTTTAGTCATTAAATGGTTTTTTTTTTTTTTTTTGAAAATAAGTTTTAAAAAATCATAGAAAATCAACATGAATTGAAAGAGAACTTCTTTGGCATGTTTTAAACTAGACTTTTCTTTATCGTGGACAATCTTATATGTCACTAAGCCACAAGCATCTGCGTTTATAAAGCAAAAAATGGCAGTTGGGGATCAGCTGACCCCTCTCTCTCAGTCAGATGTGTGCTCTACTGAGTTAATCTGTACTTCCCTTCGCTCCCAGCATGTGTATAGTCTTACCTTTTATGCCCCACTGTAAATAGGATTAGTGTTTCAGTTGTCTGTGGGATACATAAAGGCCTAACGCGCTGTTAGGGGTCCTTGTCTATGAAGAGCAGGTGGAGAGAGGAAAGGGAGAGAGGAAAGAGAGATAGGGAGAGAAAACGATCTTCAAGCTGACTCTACGTTTCCAATTGTGGGAGGTGTGCGTATGTATGTGTGTCAGTGTGCAGATTTAAGATGAATAGGGGAGATAAGCCTCTGAGATTAAAATGTATGGCAGAAAGGGGTTTCTGCTGTCATTGTGTATGTGTGTTGGGGGCAGCCCTGTGAATTAGGTCAGGGGCCCAGGCCGTCTGCTGTCAAGAGCTGCGGAGCCGGTTCTGTCAAGGTGTCAGAAAAGTGGTTTCTGTACTCTAAAGCTGTAAAGTGAACGTCTCAGCGCAAACACACACAGTAACAAGGTAGTGATGGACAGGACAGACGAGAAACTCAGCTGTGTAGCATTAACCTGTCAACATTCCAGTTAATGCATTGAACTAATTGCACTTTGAGTCATTGGTAGGACAGGAATTCTGGATGTGCAATAACTATTTGATTGATATGAATCAAAGTTCTGTCACTTATTTTAAATCTTCAATCAAACATGTTATAGGGAGGAGGGTAAGTGCCCTTGAGCAAGCCACTTCACTTCGGGGAGCCTCAAGAGTGCAGTAAATCTTTCTCTCTCTCTGCCTCCCTTTTCTTCCCAGACATTCAGTGCCAAAGAACTGGGGTGCTTTTTGCCCTGAAAATATGGTGCTTCAAGACCTGTCGCATCAGGTTTTATATCAATGACATGGAGAGTTATTGGTTTACGCATGTCTTGTCATTGATGTCAGTACTGGTCCACTGTCATTTTTGGGGGAGTGGGCTAATAACAGACTAAATGTTGCTTTCTCGATAAATAAAGGATTTTTTAAAACAATAAAAGCGTGGAGGATTTATATATATATATATATATATATATATATATATATATATATATATATATATATATATATATTTTTTTTTTTTTTTTACAACATGGAATAATACAAAACAGCAAAAACCTAAAGTTAACCTATAAGGAACTTTTAAAGCAAAATCAATATTTAATTTAAATATTCTTGACATTTTTCTTAAAATCCATATAATTATCTAGGTGTTTCTGTTCAAAACTGAAGTGTACTGTAATGGACTTTAGAAATAAATATTAAAATATTGTCAATGAGATTCTGTATTTATAGTACAAATAAAGCATATTTTAAAGTCCCTAGAACATAATTAGGATGTGAAAGGGTTCAAATTCTGATTTCTCCACTATATCACCATTCAATGTGAGCTTTTGCGCATTCATTCGTCCGATGATGTTTGATTTACTTTGGACCCCTAGAAAAAGGAGAGAGGAGACGCAAGAATGTGAGTGTGTGGAGGGATTGGTAGGGGCCCCGCGACTGAGCCAATCAGCGTAGAGTATCGCTCATGTCATTTCAGCGCACAGAACACACGGGCTCTTTAACTGACTGCAGACTGCATGTTTACTCATCGCAGCTGGGACTCAAACTCGCTTTCTGCGTCTCCGCTATGCTGACCCGTTGGTTTGCGCTATTTGGATACTGAACAGCTCCACGTCCTCTACAAAGACCGCTGGTTTATTTTCTGTCATCTGGACTCGAGCAAATGACACCGGTTGTGAATATTTTCTAACAGCAACGGAATAAATCAGTACATTTCGTCCCCGTAAGTATGCTTGTGCATTCGGTTTACCCTTAAAATATGTTGATTTGTTAAATGTTGTCGATTTCTAGTATTATGTTTAAAAACACGGAAAAATCAGAAACAATCTTTTTTTTCAGCTGCGTATGCATGAATTAACGGGAATAAATGGCAACGATGGGGTGAATTAATAGCCTACGAACTTTCTGTTCGCGTGTGGGTCACTGACAAATTAAAAGATAATGATAAGTGTTTATGTTAGGTTCTTAAAAAAACTAATCGTTGGTTTTAAAGCGTTTATAACTAAATTATTTAATGACCCTAAAGTGTCAGGTGGTCTAACCATTAAGTAAAAACGACTAAAATACGTAGTCAAAATGTTCAATGTAAAATGTTTAATAACAATTTGACATTGACACAATTATAGGGGGTCTAAATTGGTCCGCTCTGGGGGTTTTTTCTTTCCCACACGAATACAAATAACGTTAGGCTTTCTGCATGTTGGTTTTACACTGACTGTTTTTAAAATGTTGTCTGGCAAACCAAAGTTGCTTTACCTTTTTAGAAAAATAAATAATAATAGGCTAAAAAAAAAACATACAAGCAGACTTTTCAACTCTCCGGACAGTCAAACCGCCTAGACATTTTCATTCAGAATTCAGAAATTTAAATTTTTGCATGCATGACATTTTAACGTTAGCCTATTTAATTGTATAGCCTAAAACGCCTGACTGAATGAACAAATTATTCTGGATGTAATTGCAATTATGTGAAAAGGAACTCAGTACATATGAACATGTGTAACACCACTTAAACTGTGGTAACACAGCACGTTACCTACCAACTAGTGCGTAAAGACGCACGGCGGTTTACAGCATATGGATGTCTAGTGTGAAGCCCTGCGGGTCTCCAGATGTGTGTGTACACACACACTCAGCTGTTCCTTGTCACTCAGGTCACTACCGGCATTAAAGTTTCTCTCTTTCCTGTCAATCAGGGTGCCGTTTGTCTCCTGACGTGTATCTCACGAATCCATGACCCAAAGACTCACCTTTTCCATAATAAAAAGAAAAGAATGCTGTTAGTTGTTAAATACCAGCCGTTGGGGACCATTTCCATATAAGGCAAAAGAGACTTACCTTCGCGGTTCACTGTTGAAAGATATGTTTGAGCGTGAATTTGCCTGAAAGCACATACTCTTATTATACCTCACATAAAATACTTTTCAAAAAAATAAAATATACTATTAAACCTTATAATATCCGTCTTTATCGTAATTTTGAACGTGAGCGAGTTTGCTGTAGGCCTACATTAGGTGTTGGTGTCCCCTAGCGGTTGCTCTGCTAGTGCAGATTTGGCCTGATGATGTCGTCGTGTCCGTTTCTCAAATACCGTTGCTCAGCAACAGATACGAAGAAAACGTCAGAATCACGGTTAACTTATACTGGCTATTTTTTTTATCCATTTCATAAACCTAGAGATATATTTTATCTTGTAATCGCAGGAATATTTAAACCGAAAATAAAAACTTAATCATCTAGGCTACTCACCCTCAGGCTGCATGGCTTGTGATAGGCAGAATGACAGCATTGCGTCAACAAAAATTAATGATGAAAGTACATTTTGTTACACGTAAAAAGAAGCCTGTCATAACAGTTTGTATAACTCACATAAAAGTGAGTAAAATGCCACAATTGGGTTTTTTCGGGGGGGCCAACTACCTTTTTAAGCAATGCCTAGTATTTTAAGAGACTCCATGTGGGAGTGAATGACAAACCAGTTAACTAGACCCCTGGGGCTTCTCAGGTGACTTGAGTGGAAGTGGCAGATTTCCAAATGTGGCACCAAACAGAGATCTGAGATTTTTATGTAAAGACTTGGTTAATAGATGACCCATTACGACCACATGTGAAGCTCGGTTTCAGCAGACAGTACTACAGAGTGATGTAGTGTGTCCTCATGGGTTGGTCTAAATATCTCTTAGATGTGTTTGAAGTTGTTGTTTAGTTTTTTAAAACTTGAGTACAAGAAATCATGGTTGTATTGAGAAAAGGCCATAAACAATTTAGACAGTGAGAATTTCTAGACTATGTGGTTAAAGACAGGAAACTCTTGGAAAATGTTCTAATCTATAGAGTTCTGTATTGCCTAGAACAAAATTGCATGATTTGGAAATAAACAGAACCAAAGCAGCATTATTTAAACTTTTAAAGTTTGGGTTTTGGAGCTTACATGATAAATACATTTGTCTAGTATGTGAAATAGAGGGATATTTGTGTGAGAACAAGTCTGTGTGTGTGCATGTAGCTACTAGAACGACAGAAGGAGCGATTCTAACCCCAGATCCCAGCCCACAGGGTATGCTCTGAGGAGTGCTTGTATATGTATCTATGTTGATTTACTATCGGTGAGCAGAGGAGGTTCACAGTGCCCTGTTTATGCTGGGAGGCCCTGACGTTAGCTCACCTATGCAAATCACCCCATACCTCAAACACATTTGGCAGCTTTCTATCTCTTCTCTTGCCCGGCCTGTGAATGCTGCCAAGCATGGATAGGGGGACAGAGACAAGCTGCTCTTTAGTTGAGCTGAAAGAGTCAAACAGTCAGATTCTGATACAGGCCAGCCGGTATTTAAACACAACTTTAGACAACAGATATTCCCTCAGATAGCAAGAGAACAACATCCCATTGAAGCCAAATATCATAAAGCAATGCAAGTCAATGCTAGTAGTTGCCATTGTAGGCTTTAGTGCCAGTGAAAAGATTAGCAAATCTTAGCAAAAAAAAGACACAAGCCGGATTCAAGCTTCAATCACCCACATAAGCACCATAGCTCAAAAAGGAGGAGGACATTTATTCAGCAATAACACATTAAATCAACCAAAATAATTATTTTGTAACAATGTAAAAGTCTATTCTATTTTAAATGCTGTTCTTTGGAACTTTTTATCTATCAAAGAATCCTGAAAAAACGCATTGTGGTTTTCACAAAAACATTAAGCAGCACAACTGTTTTCACCATTGATAATAATGTTTCTTGAGCACCAAATCATCATATTAGAATGATTTCTGAAGGATCATGTGACACTTAAAACTGGAGTAATGGATTCTTGCGTTTTAAAATATATTAAAACAGTTATTTTAAATTGTAATACTTTTTTTAAAATAGTTTTTACTGTATTTTTGATCAAATAAATGCAACCTTAAAGGTGCAGTATGTAGTATTTATGAGTATCTATTGATAGAAATGCAATATAATATACATAACTATGTTTTCAGTGGTATATAAAGACATTTACACAATGAACCGTTATGTTTTTATTACATTAGAATGAGCCATTTTTATCTACATATACCACGGGTCCCCTTACATTGTAGGCATCTCAATCAGCTCCCTAGTTCAGTAGTGAGGGCACTGATCGGGGAGTCGGCCATTTTAAGGGCTGTCTCAATCACAGAATCCTTCCAGTGTTCACTCCCTAAAAAGTCCAACAAACCCAGGGTGCATCGATGCTCACTATGCTCCCTTAACGGAAGTTCTGAAGTGTGAAACTTAAATCACGTGAGCCAACTCACTACACATAACGACTGACAACGACATGCAATATATGTTTTTAAAAATAGAAACCATTATTTTATTATATATTTTAGCATAAACATACATCGTTAGACAGGTAATGACTGCAATCTAGCTAACATTTATAATTTATTTAAGGCTGTAATGTTGCACGTATATGCAACAAGCAAAGTATTTATCATAATGTACTTTAAATAACATTACAAGTAATGTCAGAAAGATATCAGCTCTGCTGTTGTTCATAAATACCAGTAATGATGTTGTACAATGAGGACGTTGTCACGTCACCGGAAATAGAGTCATCAGTGCCCCAATGTGTAGTGAGCCAGCGTTCTTTACTGTCCTTACCAGTGCCGGAATTCGTGTACACGATATACTGATTCACAAGCTCGGGAGCTAAGGAACTGGATGAGATGCACCCGAAGTCACCATTTTGCGCCACCATGTTTCTACAGTAGCCCTAAATGGACAAACTTCTCTACAGAACGTTAGCTACTCTCTGCTGTCACAGACAACGACATCTTTGTCCTGTGTCGGCTCAACGCTAGATGCCGCTACACTTTACACAGTGTACCTTTAAGAGACTTCTTTAAAAATGTACCGACCCCAAACTATAGCAAACAGCTACGGAAAATGCATCACATGCGAGTGCAGACAAACTGAGAAAATGGAAATTTCCTGCCATGACTGACAGCTTGTAGGTCAACACGCTTGTCTGGCTCACTGTGGGAGATGCTTGAGTTGTTTCTAATTATTCGATGCCTGAAAATGAAACACAAATGTCTGGCCTTGGCTTACTCACGAAACCACATCATATTCACGGGTTCTTCATGCATCATATCCACGTGTTGTGGAACAGCGGGTCAATATTAAAACATGTCATATCGCCACAATCCAACTTAAAAGAATACACAAGGGAGGAGACAAAATTGAGTAATGAGTATGAGGTAAGAACAAGTCAATCTTTTGCAAAGCCAAGGGATCAGTGTAATTGATTTGATTATTTTTTATGTTTAGTTTTTTGTAAATGCAAGTGAGAGCAAGTTGATTTGGCACCGCAGTAATTACCCACAACAGGCAGTATCAGAGCAGGAGATTAAAGGCAGGTAATAATTTGGCTCAGTCAGACAGACGGCTGCTGGCAGCTGCCTTATAATCAGAGTGTGAGGATGAGACAAGGTAAACATGTACGGCAGACGTTTAGCAGCCGGCCGCTTCTGACAGCATGGAGATAAGGGCATCTCAACTGCCGCGGAGATGATCATACAGTCATCCTGACAGCTGAAAGGCGGCATGCTGCCTGAATTACAGTTGTTTGGATTGAGAAGTAGCACAGATCAATGCTTCTGTCGGCATGATAACCTATTGGCATTGTGATTAAATATACAGTTACATTACAACTGTAAGAGCAGATGTGATATTTCAAATACAGATTACTTGGCATGTGCGCAAATGGATTTCCCGCTTAATTCCTCCTATGATTACTCTCATGTGAATGTAGTCACATTTCAAGGCCTTAAAAAGCCAATGCTGATCAACTCACTGAGCTAATTCAATCAGGATATGCCTTTTTAAGAACATGTAAACTTCTTTTCTACCTTTCCTTCTCCCTCATAGACATTTGATGTCTCTTGATCTATTGTAAAAAAAAAAAAAAAAAAAGGATAGTAAAATATGTAGCGACAGATTTTTCCGTATTGCGATTTACATCCGACTGTACCAAATCATGAAATTTCATTGGTCAAAAAGTGTGGAAACTCTATGAACAACTTACTTGTAGGTGTCGATACATTTTAAGTATTTTAACATCAAATACAAAAAAGATACACATTTCACTGTTGAGATACCGTAATGCCTTTTTCCGCATAGCATGGGATGGAAGACATGCTTATAAATTTTCTGTGGTTTACTAATGAATACTTGGGGTTTTCCAGCACACTGCAACCAAACAGAGATTTTATTGTGTGTTTGTTTGGCTTGTAAAGGTATGGGGGTTTAATAGCTAGCATAAGTAACAAGTTGTAAAGAATCATCCTGTGTGCTATGAATGAACCCAGGAAACCAAATCGTTTGCTTTTCTATGAAAAGAAAAACGTTGGGACAAGATTCATTATCTAAACGCATTCAGCTGTGAAATGCAACATGCAATGGCTTGTTTTGGAGTCACATCCTTTCTGTTTCTATGGTTTCATGCCATGAAGCTGCTGAAATTCACACTGTAACCTATGTGTGTGCATGCATGCAGTTTACATCGCTGAGAAACCCAGAATCCCCCAAAGGGCCACTGACATCTGTTAGGAGACAGAGGGCTTTACCTTTCAATAACACTTGTTGCTCCTCAGAGAGACTTGATGAAGATCATTATACACTGCACTCCCATGACCCATTTCTTCCATAGCTAATGAGCTGAAATGTCTCTCTCTCTCTCTCTCTCTGTCTCGAGTATCTGCAGATTCATTTAAACAGATCTCACAACATAACATAAATAAGATGACAATATACAGAGCAAAGTAGAACAAATTATGATATCAGTGTCACCAAAGATGTGGGGTATCTCTTTACAATAACCACATGCCCACAAAAAGATTAGGCTACAGAGGAAGTAAAGCTTCAGCCCAGGTTTAAGGAACAGAATAGCATTATTTTGTCAATGGGGCCTCTGACACAGACAGGCATTATGTGAGGATTACTATATCATCCCATGGTGTTGAATTACATATCATCATCGCCACCCCAAAGCGGCACTATTGTAATAGGTATAAATAGCCTTGCAGTGAAATTAAAGTACAGTGTTGTTTGTCAAAAGGTAGGGTCTGTGATTAGCACCAGGCTTGTCATGTTACCAGTTTATGGATTATGTGAAACAGACTGGATTGTGTAACAGCGTATGTGTGTTTTAAGCGCAAACAATCAACCTGCCCTGGGGGTCTCGTGTCATTACCGTTGCATTCTCCCCCTTCGGTTTTCTGGCTTGCATTTCCCTGCTGAGAGAAGAGTAATTACCTTCTAAATAGGGATGATGCAAGATAACATTCACAGTTGCACAATTTATCATCAGAATGACTGAGGTCTGTGTTTAGCACTCTCGAAGCGGTGTGTAGGTGGCCTCCGCTACGTCCTCTTATCGCTTACTAACACTTGACCAAATGTGCCAAAAATAGGCTTGCTAAATTCAGCAGATGAACATAATGGATAATCTTGGTTTCATTTAGGATTTTAGGACCACAAACGCCATTTGAGATTTAAAGTCATGATAAAACGGAAGTACTGACAGATCTTTTCTTCCGTACACTCTTAAAATAAAGGTTCTTTATTGGCATCTATGGTTTCATGAAGAACCTTTAACATTCATGGAATCTTTCCATTCCATTTCCAAGAAAAATATATTATTTTAAGAACTGTACATTGAAAGGTTCCTTGGGGATCCAAAAATGGTTCTTCTATGGCATCACTGCAAAATTAGATGGAGGTCGGATTTAAATGTGAGCTTGCAGTAGATTGTAAGGAAAAAGGAAGTTTTAAAGCTGATAAAATGATTGGAGATGTCCGGCATATGTCACTAGAGAAAAGTCTGTCATTTCACTTAAATCACGTTTGGCATTTTGATTAAAAATTACAAGATCCTAAAAACAATTAAAAATTTAAAAAACATGGATGAATCACTCAGAATACAATCATTAACATGCATTTAAGAAATAGAGTTTCATTTCATACCAACTTTAAGCCATTTTGTAAACAATGGCCACATTGTAAATTAAAATGAAATGCTACACAGTCAAAGTATATGGTGGAAGCTATGCATTTGTTTAAAAATGGTACTCAGCACTTGACTGAATTCAACATCCCGTTTAAGGCAAGTCAGTTCACTCGGCGGCCATCTCGGACACACCCCTACTTCCAGTTATGCTACTATCCAGTACAGCCCTTATCTCTTTAAAACTGTATGTTAATGTTACATTTAATAACACATTTCAAATCAGACATAAAAATATGACGGTAATCGTATCATGAATTGCACTTCTTTAGCACAAAACTATAGTATTTTTCAGGTTTGTCAAACTAACACACATTCAAGAGTAAACAAACTGGCTCCTTTAATTGTGAGGTCAGACCATTCTATTAAAAATATGGTTGCTATTATAACTGTAAAACAAGACTACAACTGATTTGTGAAAGCCGTTTCAAACCCTATTTTGTATTATAGATGACTAGCCAAAAGATTGAGTGACTGAAGTGATCATTAAAACTCCTTAACAAAAGTTGTTTACTTAGAGGTAGAGCCTGCAAATCTCCCAACGTTAGCATTGCTGTTTTTGTTACAGCCACATGAGTAAACTGACATAAGACGATGAGGTTCATCAACTCCATTAAATCAATGATCTCTTCATCAGCACCTGGTTAAACTGCATGCCAGGATACTGAGCCAGGGAAAACAGACTAATGAACTAGCAAAACATATCAGGCTCATTGCTTCAACATGTTGCAGTGTATCCTCGCTAATAAAAACAAATCGCACGGACTTGTACCTCTCCTTGTGATTCCTGTCTGTTGAGCTTCCTCTGTGTGTCGACCTGGGAGTAAAATCTCTTTAATAATCACAGTCAGCAGCATTAGGAGCAGATGTTCTGTGTTCGTTTGGTATGAGGCAAATGATTGTAATTAGGAGATGTAGAGGTAAGGGGCCGTTGCGCTCTGTGGAAGCTCAGTCAAGTTTGAGGAGGGTTGTTGTTTGGCTGGGTGGTCTTCAGCTCTCTACATGAGTCCCTCAAGACGTTTTTCAGACCACCTCTAATTATACATGATTTTGTGGTTACAGGACTTTAAAATGTCTTCTCATTACTAGTAATGAATGCACATATGTACAGCATATTATACATTTACACATAAAAAATTGCTGGCTGTCAGACACAAGCCCTGGTGGGCATTGCATGTATGCCTTGTCTATGCAGTAGATTTGATTCTGACTTACGTTTCTTTCACACTTTTAATTTCTTGATCACATTCCCCTCCATCTCCCTGTGTGAACCTTAACAATCCAGACTGATGTCACAAAAAAATCTTTATATTCTTAAAAATAAGCATAACTTTCTTCATGCAAAAATATTATTTCTTATATAACTTCAAAGCAAACTGTTTTTCGGGGTTAAATGAGACCTGGGTATCAAAATTGATGCTTTTTTGACATTGTCGAACGTCTAAGAGGTAAGCCCACCTGTGTCTGGAGAGGTTAGCGTGACCTCTCCTTTTTTAAAGTGGAATGTATCAGTTAACAATATCAAATTAAGCAGGCAGGAAAGGGCACAGAGGCGAATAATAAAACAGGGCCCATTGTTAACTAAATACATGCACACACGCAGCTGGATCACTGCAGATGAGAAGCCAGACACGCTCTGCATATATCATCATTACTATAATCTTCTCCACATTATATGTATACTTTTATAATGCAGTCACACCTAAATGCAATTACAGTATTTTAAAGTCTTAATCACAGTATTTTACAGTCAACACGGGTTCAGGTCAGGTTTCCAAACTGAAGAGAGATATTCATTCATCCACGAAGAGGACAAAATCTGTCTTTTTAGCCCACAGGACTTGCTCTTTTCAGTCTAGTGTGATACATATAATTTGTGTGGCAATCATCTTGAATAATGTTGTTTTTACCGTACTATGGCATGAGAACTATCAATAATGGCTTATGTAACAATACACTATAAATCCCCATGGGATTAGGATAGGAAGACGATGTTTTTTTTAATTCTGGCACATTTATGTACTTGTTGAGTTTTCGAAATGGTGGCTGATGGCTGAGGTTTTGAGCTTGTGTGAAAACCTCTCTTTATTCACACAACGTGTCTCTACACATTACAGCGTGTCTGTAATGCTGGCTTATCTGACCTTTTCACTTGCAAACTTTTCTGGAACACGACTACCGCCTTTTTATTAGGCTTTACAACCCTGTGAAGGTGTCTTGCAAACATTCATTGCCGGGCTATAAAGTTTTGGCACACATAGGTTTGCCGTTTTCTTTTATGACCCGATATCTCACACCAGATTGTGTCTTTTTACTCTTCCGTAACTCAGAATATTAACAGAGCAGTGAGAAAAGCACTTGCTAAAGCATTGTAGATGGATATGGTGCTTTGTTTGGCAGCAATGGGTGAGACTTTAATCACTTTAATCTGACTTCAATATCTGTAAAGCAGTTTCCAGGTGTGAATAAAGTCAATTCAAATTCGGACTTCAGTGAGTTCAGTATGCTAAATGTGAATGGGCTGATAATGGGTGTGAATTAGGACTTTGTGATTGGAGGGAAGTAAATGCTTGCTGATCTGCACTGTATGGAAAATGGTGAGGACAGCAACCATAGGTATAATTAACTTAATATCTAATTTCAACATGATATACCATTTGAAGGCATAAAATATTTTTATTTATTAAAAAATGTGAAAATCTGAAATGAGAAAATCTATATATAAAAAAAGATTTTACAAGCTAAATAATTATACCTAAAACATTTTCAAAAAGTCCTTTTGTCAGCGATTTAGCACACAAACTAAGGGCGGCTTGTGTAATTAATATTAATGACATTATGTGACGTTCACCCTAAATTAATTGTTTTTAAAGCAGATGATAGATGGTGTTCACCCAATTGCTAAATTAACCATTTGGCAGAAGCTTCTGCTTGATCTTAAAGTCATCATTTTACATGGCCAACTACATTTCTGTTCGTCATAATGCAATTACATGACAAAAATGCTCAGACAGGGAAAATATGTCAGAGCGAGTCTGTGTCAATTCGCAGTTGTGCCCTGAAAGAGAATTCAATGCATCATCGCTTCCTCCTCCATAATCCTCCGTGTTACTCAAATCATAATGACTGATCTCAAGAAGTGGCATGACTGTGGTTGTCAGGTATAAACTGTCCAACAGAGACACTCTGATGTGTTGTCCTGACAGTGTAAATTAAAACACACATGGCGTGAGACACTCTGATTCGGTCGTTATCAAATCAATAGTGCAATCACCATCCTACAGCGGCAGAGATAAAAAAACAGGTTATCAAAAATTAATTATCAAAGAGAAAAGAGATCCTTATGGTATCCAAAAACCCTAGCTTGGCATTCAACACATTATTTTTACACAAACATGACCTTATTTGCTTACAAATGTTGGTTTTGCAGTAATTGGAGCAGCTGCATGCAAGCAATTGTGCCATGTTCCATTAGTTTGATGCCTTGTCATTAACACGGGAAGGAAAGAGCGAATCCAAAGACTTGGAGAGATGAGCAGAGGGAGCAGGGTGTGTGCGTGGGTCAGGGGTCACTGAAAAAAGTGTCATTAGTTAGGTAGCACTGACATGTGAATACAGCAGGGCAGCATCCATTCTTAAACACTTGTCAATTGGTGTGGCAATGAGGTGAAATATGCGTCATCGCTTATAATGGCTTGCCAGGGGAAGGTCGGCCCATTTTACAATGGGAAGAGGAGGATGTGAACCTTAGGTGTTTCGCAAGTAGCTTCCCTTTCCTTTAAGATAGCACAGAGGTAACTGTGCAGGGTTTTGGAGGTAATAGACTGCAACTTAAGCTTTCTAATGAAGCAGGAAGGGTTGTGCTCTCCCACTCTTCACATACACTACAAACACATTGTAGAATCTGCTTATTGCGGTTTCTTTCTGTCTATATCTGAACAAACAGTCGCAATAATGTGTCATTTCTCTAGAAAAAATAAGGTTCTTCAAGCAGTTTCATATTTCACTCTTACTAAGAATCAGCATGGCATTTTTTGCCATTTCGATGGTGTCCCTGATAAAAATCTTAAGCTTAACAAAGGTTATCTTTCTAGTTAAGTGGTTCTTCATAGTTTCTGCCAAAAACCAAGGAGGAATCCATCTTGGTTTGCTTGTTCTTTCATGGCTATCTTATCATGCTGTCTAAAACGTCCTCTCAGATCTGGAAGATGCTCAAACTCAAGTTCTTCACGGTGACTTGAAAGTTAACTGGGATGAGTTGGCAATTGTTCAGTCTAGCAATTTCACACAGGCTTTTAATGTGGCATTTCAACTGGATCGTGATAAAGTAGCTATGACCAAACAGAGATGCATGTGAAGAGGGTTCAGCTTTTGTGTTTTGTAAGTGTAATGACAAAAACAGCACATTTATCACAAGATGCTTAGCCACAGTGGCATCTTGGAGCTCATGCTGCAATCCTTAAAATTATTAAATGTTAGCATTATTAGAATAAAAACCACCCTAAAACTTATTGATTATACTTGTTGGCCATTATTTTTAAAGCTTCTTGAGAGAAGACGACTTGTCAGTGGTTTTTCCTTTGTGAGATTCCAGAACTGGAAAGGAATCAACACAATAAGGTCATTGTATTCAACTGAAGTGTGGAGGTGAGAGATGGCCATTGGGGCCATCGTCACTGTCAACACACTGAGCCCAGTCTGAAGGAATGAAGGGGAGGGGGATACTGAGCTTATGGAAATGCCTTAGAACTTGTGAGAAGTAACTCACAAGTAGGGTCGGGAACCAACTCGCATTACCATTGTTGTCTGATATGAGATCAAATGATTCTGAATCGGTTCTTTTCAGTGAATCAACAAAATACAGAGCAAGCAGTGTAGTCTGACTCCCTAAAGAATGACCCCGAGTCAGTTCTTTTTAGTGAATCAAACACAAACTAAATGCAAACATGTAGTTTAAGACACACATTATGGGTTTTGACAGTAGCATTTAATATAGTACTCCTTTTATAAAAAATTTACTCCTTAACAAGCACTAAAAGAATCATTAAGGAACCAGAATGGTCACCATAAAATTAAAATTCTTTGATAATTTACTCACCCTCACGCCATTCCAAATCTGTATGACTTACCCTCTTCTGCATAACACAAAGAAAGATAAATCGAAGAATGTTTTGTCCATATAATTAAAGTCAATGGGGTCTAATGTTGTGTTGGACCCAATGTCTTGCATTATAAGGACAAAAACATTTTTCAAAATATCTTCTTTTGTGTTATACAGAAGAAAGATAGTCATTCAGGGTTGGAACAACGTGAGGGTAAACGCCTCAATTTTGGACACAGATGCACAAATGCATAAATTATTGTAACAGATGCTTACTTGAAAGGCATGTACTGAGAGGTACACTAATGTTACATGATTCATTATGCCATTCCAATATCTGATTCTGTGAGGTTAACATATTTCCTGAGCACACTCTGTTCTTCCTTGACATGCCAACTGCAGCTAAAATAACAGGAACTCTTGGCCATTGGTGGAAAACAACAAGCCCTTGATGCAACTTATGCAACAATTTAATGCAGAAGGAACTCCTCCAGAATGTACTTGACTTTGAATGTTTAGGGACAAAAGAAATGGCTCTGTGGATTGAAGAGTTTGTTGTGGGATGTGGACAGCTCTCTTACAGCAGGAATGTGGATGAAGGTTGTTTTGGGGTGGGGGTGGATTTCAGTTTGAAGTATAGGGGGAGGGCTTAAATGTGAAGGGGGCTGTCCCAGGGTTGGCTCTGACTACAAGGAGACATGCTACTTGGCACACACATCGATACATTCATTTTCAACAGAAACACAGGACACAACTGAATTCTCACTGACTATCCAAGCTACAAACCTTCAGGGGAATTTAGATGGAATTTAACCGATATTGTTGTAGACATGCTTGCTAGACTCTTCATCTGCAACTTGCACTAATTGGAAGCCTTTCCTGAGTGCTGCAGGATGCATTACACACAGGTAAGATGCTTCTCGAAATGCAATCAAGTCTAAACTAGTCTCACACTGTAAATATGAAACTCTAGACTTCGCATGCATTCAAACAATCAGACTGGGTGATAAATATTTGATGACAGACAGAAAGCAACAGTTAAATAACGCGTTATGATCATATGCAGTTTTGGCATCAGGGAGCTGAGATCAAAAATTGGTCAAAAAAGGGGATGTGATAGAGGATGATGAGAGCACTTGGAATATATCAGGATTAAATTAATTAGATTAATTTCGGTAGACAGCTCTGAGATCCAATAATTCATAGATAGGTTGTCAGAACTGTAAAATTCAGGTATATTTGGAATGATTTCTCTCTCCCTTTTGTAAATTTTCAAGATGCAGTGACTAGGAACCCTTTTTACTACTGCACACTGTAAAAAAATATTGTTGGTTTAACTTAAAGTTACCTGATTGCCCTTAAATTTAAAAGTTCATTGCAATAAAAATAAAAAAAGGAGATTGGTTTAATAAATAGAAACTTGAAATATGTTATCTGTACCACATTAAGTTCATTTGGCAAAAGATAAACAGTTGTGATAAATCATGAAAATATTTTTTTATATTTTCATTAAAATTTTCTTTAAAATTCGCTGAACTTAAAGGTTCTAACAAAATATTCAAATATTTGGAGGGTCCGTAAAAAATTAAAAAGCAGTGAAAAAAAGCTAATTGTTCATGCAAAAATCTGAGTATTGGGGGATGTGTGCTATTCGGTTAGTAAGATTACATGCAGGTATAATTTAGCTACAGCGGTTTTTAGCTCAGTGGCCAAAAATACATGAAATAATGCTTACTTGAATATTTGAAGGATCAAATACATGTTGCACATCATCTCATGTCATTTGCTGCATTCCCTCTACACAGAAGTCAACTGTAGTCCGATTAATGTGATTATGCGCGGGGAAAGAAACACACTGGTACAATTTCAGTCAGACTGAAGCGTTTACATAACATTTTATTAAGACAAATTATTGCTTTAGTCTAGTCCAACTGCAGTTGAACTTTTAAAATGAATGTAAATGTATGGCTTTGGTGGTTATGGCCTTGGTCATATGATGAATATCATATTTCATTCAGCTCTATCTTAGGTCTACACTGCATGCACCAATGCTTAAAATCGATGCTTGTAGCATGTCAAACTCACTTAGCTTACTTGACGTTTGCATTATAGAAAATGTTATATCCCAGACCTGACAACAGAGGCACTGTGAAGCCCAGGCTTCTTGAATCTTAGCCTCAGGTGGAATGGTTGTAATCCAACCCTCAGTTAATCCACACACCAGTCTGTGTTTATTTCATAAGTGTTTCATATTTGACACGGTAACTCCTGGTCAGCGCCAAGCGCTCACTCTCCAGTCTGAGGTGCCAATCAGATCAGAGGCATACATCTGGGGGGTGTTTACATTTCTCTACTGTTGTGACTTTTTTAAAAAGACTTCTCTTCAAATGTCCTTTCCTCCTACTACGTATGTTACTTTGAAAACAGGGCAGGGTAGAACCGTTCTGTTTTTGTTTTTGCCACAAAGCCACACATTGTGTCGGTGCCAGAGAGTGACAAGGTGTAACGTGAGTGCTTGTGTATGTTGGCCCTGGAAGCCACAGCAGGCATTTCCTACTCTGCAAGAATTTTTTTTAAGTAAAGCTGGCAGAGAAAGTACTAAGGGCTTGATGTATATAAATTTGATCACACACAAACACAAATATATAATCATAAAATCCTAGTCTACTCTTTTTCTCATTGCTTAGTTTGAGCACTGATGTGAGAAATTCATTTGCATTTGACTGGGGTCATAGAAGGTGAGCTGGATTGTGATTGAGGCAATCCAAATGACATTTTCCATAAAGAGAACAGGGAAAAGTGTTAACTGTAAGATACCTCTATCGATGCATCTTTGTATTGCAAATTATTATCTTTGCTTCGCAGCATATAAATACTCAGAATAACAGGTAACTTACAACATGCACAAGACCAGAAACCATCTTAACTTGTACTGGGCAATAAAGACCTAAGATAAAACATTCAATCCGTAATCTATCACATAATGGACTTTCCTTGTGATTCGGGGCAGACCGAGAGGGGTATCATCAAACTCCAACCTCAACCCAAACAAGGGAATTCACACACACTATATCAGACTCATTTGCAATTCAAAACATTTGAAGTAGTAGTGTTCTTTTCAACACCTAGGGACCAAAGGGATTTTATCTGACAGAAAGTACTCTGAAGTGCTTAAGCATCAAGATAAAGAAGGCCCGAAGAAAGAGCCACGAGTGTTTAATCCTGCTTCATGTACACATTGACATCTTATCTGCAAGCTTAAGGCTTGGCCTGAAAGGCAATACTCTGCTGACATTTCAAAGCACAACTTCCCCATCGTTTTAAATATCTGGCAACTCTAAAGGCCCAGATAGATAAAGTAAACCCCACAATGGGTATCAGCACAGGAAGTCACTCACCATCTCCATTTTAAGATGTTTTGAGAACAATTTTCCACAAAGGATAATGCGTATTTTATAAAACAGATGCAGCTGTCAACTTTGGGTATAACCCAATTTAATCTTTAAAAACTAAAACCTCTTTTTATTTTCTGAACAGTGCCCCCATCTGATGAGTCTTGAAACTACATCAGGGATCTGGCCCATTACCCGGGCACCGGACATGAACTCAAGGGGAGCCAAAGTGGCACTTGGGTTTCAGAGGAGTTCAACCTCTGATGATGATTCTGGATGCGCTCTGGAGGAGTACACATGGGTTCCTCCTGGACTACGACCCGAGCAGGTAAACACATGTCCTTATTTGCATAGATTGCTCATCAAAGTTGAGGTCAGGAAGCCTTAACTACAAGTAAAAAGCATATCTTATGTTGTTGATAAATCTAATTATCTGCAGACATCCAAAAATGTGATGGTCTTTCCCTTTCTGACTCCACAGAAAGGGTCTTAATTAAAATCAGATTCTCTGCCATTTAGGCTTTTATATAAAACCAGCCAGTCAAGCTATTGAAGCCTTCACACTTGGGTATGAGATTTTAAAGAGGATCTGAGCTTCTGAACGTGAGGTTTAGGCAGTGCATGCATCTCCTGAAACAAAGCAACACATGACCTTGCAGGGAGCCAACAGCTCTTAATGAATCTATTCTTTGACATGGGCAAAGTCTGGAAAGCTTTCTAAGTGGAGACTGCACCCTCTCAACCTTGATATTGAGCACACATGTGACCTATATCTGACTGACAGCGTGTTGATAGGCAGGACAAAGCCAGCTGAAAGTAGCCAAATTTTTTTAAAGGGCAGAACAACTAATAAAAAAATATATAACTGATGCGAGTACTAGGGAAATTAGGGACAGAAAATATTTACATGTTGAAAAGTCAAGCATTTTTCTTGAAAAAAAGAAGAAAGAAATACCATGTTGAGGAACAAGAATTAGCGGTAATTGCTTTGAATCCTCCCTGTGGTGCACAAACTGTTGCAGGCATTTCATTTCCCCAAAGAGTGGAGTCTCTTAATGGCAAAGAGAAGTCATTAATGGCCAAATGCTTAAACTACTGCAATGGTCTGGCATTACAATTAATAGTATTGTTTTCAAAAATATATTGTTTCAAAGGACATTAGTCATTGTTATTTCCAAGTTAACCATTGAATTATAGCAAGTTACAATATAGAACCTTATTGTAAAGTGTTACCATTTCAAAAAATATTACCACTGCCAAAGGTGGTTCTCCACAGTGTGTTGGCTTAAACTACCTGAATTGTACTTGTGTGGTTCAAGCACTAGTCCCAACAAAACAGCCATTTAGATAACCTACTTTCTTGCCCTGCTGTATGCAGTAAGCAAACAGAACTGAGCCTGTGTCTAGGGGCTAGCTGGCACTTTCCTGACACAGGGCAATACACAAACACATGCAGAACCAACGAGGGTGGAGGTAGGACTAGAGTGAAAGAAGGTCTGGAGCGAAGTTGAATGTGTTTTTCTAACACCCACCTTCTCCTCGTTTTTCAAAACGTAAAGTGGGAGGCCTGACATCCTCATGAAAGCTTTTCCCCCAGTTCTGTGAAAGGCACTGCAACAAGCTTTAAAAAAATAATAACTTGAAAGCAAAAACATTCCTGAGGTTTATAGAGAATTTAGGGCAATTTGTATGACAGCTCTCCATATCAAATCCCACTCATATCCCATATACACCCAACACCACTGTTACAGAAATAACAATCTGCCTTCATTTAGATAGGAACACTTAAACACATGGAACATTCCAGCAGACATCCATCTTTGTGTCTTTAATGTCATACCGCCCTATAAATATTCTTCAGGGTCGCCACTGACAGACACCACTGTTTAAACACTTTGTCCCAGTCAATGATATACCTACTTCCCCCTTGTTGGGGGAGACAATCGGGAGAAGCCTGTATGACAGGTTGAATGATGTAGCACCAATTGGGGCTGGTGTCTCATTTCAGCTTTCAGCTGTTGAAAGCAAACCCTAATCCTCTCACTCTCTGTTTGCCTTCTTTCCCCATCAGGTTCAGATCTACTTTTCGAGCCTGCCAGAGGAGAAGGTGCCATATGTCAACAGTCCTGGAGAAAAACACAGGATCAGACAACTACTCTATCAGCTGCCACCACATGACAATGAGGTATGAGGAAAAAAGTGAACAATGAAAGTGACCGAGATGATGCTGCTACAATACTAGAAGACTTTATGATCTTGCAAATAAAAGAAGCTCATACGAATCCCTCTCGAGTTTGCATATAAAGATGTTTTAGTGGTATCACAGAGGGACATCTTTCTCCTTTACACTAGCAGCAATAAAATGTTCCTCTGTGATTTTTATGGTGCTTGCTGTAAGACCTAGAACTGTGTACTTTAGCGAATTCCTGGCATGACTGTGGGTTACAGATCTAAAAGGCTCTTCACATGTGGCATCATTGTTTACCCCCCTGCAGGGCCAAACAGAGCTAATTATTTGTCTTTTGTATGAGTTACACAAGTCTGTTGTAAACTCTGAGGTCGATTTGTGTGCTTTTCAACTTAGAAAAGTGGGAAAAAGAAACTCACAACTTTGGCTTCAAGCCTTTGATAAAACTTTCTGCAGCTATTCATCTGTTCTTCATTTGGGTAAATAAACATTTTTTTTACCTTTGCTTCAACACAGATCCGATACTGCCAGTCCCTCAGTGATGAGGAGAGACGAGAACTCCACATGTTCAGCATTCAGAGGAAGAAAGAGGCACTCGGGAGGGGAACCCCAAAACTGCTTCCCAGAGCCCTGCAGCACATTTGTGAGCATGTATGTATAAGTGTTCTTGCTCTTTTTTTCCTCACAATCTTTAGATATCCTAGTCAAATCTAACTCGCAAATATCAAAGTTGAAGGTAGAGCACAAAAAGAGGCCACATTCAAACTCCTAAAGGTAATTTTGTGAATGTATTTAAAGTATACTTATTTGATCAACTGCTACACTTGAAAGAAGATCTGCACCCATTAATTCTGGCCATATCAAATTTACTTACAGTCATGAAAATGAAGTTTCTGCTTCATGCTACATTCCCTTGGAAGCAATGTTGACTTGTCATGGCAAATCAGACAACTTGGAATCATGCAAATGGTCCAATTATGGCCTAAAGACAACCAAAGCACAGAGAAAATTCATGGAAAAGATTAAGTATTACAATACACAATCTTTGGCCGAAGACCATCTCCTTCAGGGGCTGGAGTTAGCACATGAGAGCCAGTACAGAGGGTTGTTTCCTGTTGAGAAGACTATAAACACAAACCCAAAAAGTCTAGCATCATAATACCTCCGAAAAACAGATGTATCCCTTCACCACAAATTGCCACACACGACATTGCAGAGCAGTGCTAATCTTGGGTCTCTGGTTTCCGTTGCCGAAAAAATTTGCAGGACACTCAACACCCCTGTTTCCAAGGCCAACGGCCATGTAGTAATAATGGGAAGCAGCTGTGAAATGAATACTTTGGCAAAAGTACTTATAAAAAGACTCATGATCATGCATTTGGCCATGCTCAGTAGGTCTTTAGAAGACCATTTCAACAGAGACTAGGGTCCATTTTAATTAAAACAATGTCTTTGTAGGAAAGAAAAATGCAGAGTAAAATCCAATACAATGCAAGATGACTGT
Organism: Rhinogobio ventralis; assembly: GCA_039654625.1. Classification (NCBI taxonomy): domain Eukaryota; kingdom Metazoa; phylum Chordata; class Actinopteri; order Cypriniformes; family Gobionidae; genus Rhinogobio; species Rhinogobio ventralis. The sequence continues at coordinate 12,264,001 of CM077207.1, read as the reverse complement.
TTGACCAAAGCAGCCATATACCAGCCCTTGATTCTCATAAAATGTTACTTTGAATTGCAGTGCAAAGAGAACATCAAGGGTGGAGAGATGGCAGTGTTTGCTTCACGAGCCGGACCCAGCCCGTGCTGGCACTCAGCATGCTTTACTTGCTCCACCTGTCATGAACTTCTGGTAGACCTCATCTATTTCTACCACAATGGCAAAATCTACTGCGGTAGACATCATGCAGAGCTTCTGAAGCCACGGTGTTCAGCTTGTGATGAGGTGAGGATATAAATCCTTTTCTAAAGAGCCAATACACAAAGAAGGAATTGGCCAGGAATTGGAAGAATTTCTAATTTTGTTTCTCTTCACAGATAATCTTTGCTGACGAGTGTACTGAAGCCGAGGGTCGTCACTGGCACATGAAACATTTCTCTTGCTTTGAGTGCGAGACTATTTTAGGAGGACAGAGGTACATCATGAAGGATGGCCGACCTTTCTGCTGTGGATGCTTTGAATCACTGTATGCAGAGTACTGCGAGGCCTGTGGGGAGAATATTGGTGAGTTACCGCTGTAAGAACTGAACTTGTATGGCAGGGATGTCCATTCCAGCTCCTGGAGGGCCACCTGCTCCTGAAGTTTAGCTCCAATCCAGTCCAACATACCTGCTAGAACAGGGGTTTTCAAACGGTGGGTGCCAACTTGGGTCCTGGAACGAAAGTTTGGGAACCCCTGTGCTAGAAAGTATTGAGTAATTCTGAAGACCTTGATTAGCTGGTTTAGGTTTGTTTAATTACAGTTGGAGCAGGAAGATGGCCCTCCAGGTGCAGGATTGGACACCTCTGTTGTATGTATATCTGGTTGAAAAAGTACAGCATTTCTCACTTGTTGATTTACTTTTATTCAGGTGTCGACCATGCTCAAATGACATATGAGGGTGTACACTGGCATGCTACTGACAAATGCTTCTGTTGTGCCCAATGCAAAACCACCCTGCTGGGCTGTCCCTTCCTTCCAAAAGAGGGCCGGATCTACTGCTCTAAGGACTGTAGCCTAGGAGAGGATGTCCATGCTTCCGACTCTTCAGATTCAGCCTTTCAGTCTGCCAGATCACGGGAATCTAGGCGTAGCATACGAATGGGCAAAAGTAGTCGCCCAACAGAGCAGTGCCAGCAGACAAAGCTCTATTCTGCAACAGATTGCAGGACCTCTAGTTTCTGTGGTAACAACACAGAGACTATGTGTCATCAGTTGGAGAAAATCAACTTTGCAGAGGACAACTACTGGAGAGACCGGGATGAGCAGGAAGCCCCTGAGGACTGTGTGGAAGATTGGGCTGAGCATGAGGACTATATGACTCAGCTGCTCCTGAAATTTGGAGACCGTGGTGTCATCCACATGGAGGACACAAGGCCAGCCGAGCCATGGATGACGAAAGACTCTGATACCAACAGGACCAAGCCAGAGATGAAGATCAGTGGCCACAATTTGTCAAGTAAGAAGCACCACACCGATATGTATTGGGCCCAGTCTCAAGATGGGCTTGGAGACTCTGCCTATGGTAGTCACCCTGGCCCAGCTAGTGCTAGAAAGATTCAAGAGCTGGAGATGGATCAGGGAGCAGTGCCTGGATTCTGGTCTGAGCCTAGGCAATGGTATGAAGACTCACTGGAGTGCATTACAAGTGAACTCCGGAAGGCAGAACACAACATTGGAGATTCTATGGACTCTCTAGCTCTCTCAAATATTACAGGTGGGAACATCTTCAAACAGTTTCTCTCGGAGCCATGTATTTCTTGTTCCTTCTTAAATTAATTTTCATTATATTATATAACATGTCTTTTATTTCTCAGGAGCTTCAGTGGATGGAGAGAGCAAAGACAGACAGACCATATACTCTCTCCAAAACATGAAAGAGCAGGAGAAAGAGATGGAAGAGTGTGATAACATTAGTAACATGGGCACACTTAACTCCTCAATGCTCCACAGAAGTGCCAATTCATTGAGGAGTTTAAACTCTGAGCTGGACCGTGAGGAGACACTGGAGCAAGGAGAGAGAGAAGACGAGGAAGAAGAGGACAGAATTCCACCTTATTTTGGAGAGGAACTACCCTCTCCACTGCATCTTCCAGTGCTGAGAAGGACCAAGTCTCAATCTCAGACCCAATCTAGACCTCAGCAAGTGAAGTTCTCTGATGATGTTATGGATAAAGGATATTATGGTGGACTAGGTTGGAGGCAACCACCAATGAGCGAGAGGACTTGCAGACGGACCCATCACATGGAGGAGGAAACACAGAGACGTCCTGCTAACAGACATCATCACAAACGCAGACAGGGCCGGAAAACATGTTCAGAAAATGCCTTGCACCTGCCTTCCAAAAATCAGGGTAAATTGCATGTGCCTCAGGTAATTGGCTCAAGCATACCAGAACCCAGGAACGGTATTCTTCTAAATCACTCGGCACACAGTCAGCACCCTTATCATCAAACCACATCAGACTTTGCTCAGCAGGGCATGGTCCGAAAGGACCACTTCCAAGACTTTTGCGATGATGATGATGAAGATGACTGGTGTTCAACATGCTCCTCTTCATCTTCAGAGTCTGAGGAGGAGGGATTCTTTCTTGGCCAGCCAATTCCTAAGCCCCGATCCCAAAGCTTTCATTATTATACAGAGGACTATCCGACTCGCGTGACCGCTTTAACACCACCTTTTGGATCACGGACCAAACTGAAAAAGAAAGGTCACAAGGGCAAAAACTGCATAATTTCTTAGACTTAAGACTGAAAGCATGCCTCTGTTGCAGCTGGAAACATGACTGATCCTAAAGAAGCTGGAAAACCTTTTTTCTTGATTTTTAAGTGCAGAGTGTCAGTTGCTGTTGTATGAACAATGAAAGCAACATGTAATATTTCCTTGTACATTGTATAGCAAAAGCATTATTCCCAAAAGCAAAATTACTGAGTAGCATGTAGACTAACTGAATAATAATTTAATAGTGCAAGCAATGTATATTTGTTAAATTAAGATCGGAATACTGATATTTTTATATCCAAATATGTTAAATGATTAATTACAATTCCTGGCCTCAGAATTTTTTTAATGATTATTAATGAACAGAATTGAGGTTTGCCATTTTATTGACCAGGGGTTTGCAAATGAAAAAATATATATGCACTATTCATGTTTAATGGTCTTGTTACATTACTCTGCAGGTGTAATAACTGCACCCTTAAACATTTCTCTGTCCACAATTTGCTTATGCGCTTAAACAGTGTTGGGGTAATCTTCCCTCTACTATGTACATTTCACCACAGGTAACCATACTATCCCTTTTTAACATTAAGATGTCAATAAAATAATTCAAGAGAGATTTATTCATTCCCTTGCAACTTGATTTTTCTCATTTATTCAATGACTGCTTGAGAAAACAAAAAAATATATTTGATTACTAAACATAGCAACTTTATTTAATTGCAAACATGAAATCACAAAAGGGTTTATTAAATCAAAAGGAAAAACATGCATTATAGTAAGTTCAAGAATCTTTAATACTATACAAAGGAAAAACTACACAAATACATGTGTTGGGCTTTCGTAATATAATGGTAGGCTGGAAAATGTGATAAAAAAAAAATGAAAATGCCTTATTGTCAGCTGCCTTATTGTCTACCAAACTACAAATAGCAGCAATCAACTCAATCCATACAGATTACTTACCATAATTCATTCATCAACTTTTGACATTGGTCAGGAAGAATAGAATGATTTAATTCAATTTATACATTATCATTATCAGGACAACCAGCATTATCTAGTAAATGTCAATGGGTTAATAAACCTCTTTAGCTTCTGCAGTAAGCAAGGAACAGAGCAAACCCTCTTCTGGCATTACATTTCCTTGTGTTTGCAATCTATTTTCTTTTTTATTACTCCTTAATGTTTAAAGGTTACAAAGAGATCATACAACCTAGCATCAACTAGTATCAATGGATAAATGGGACTGCATAAATGAAAAATATAAAGAGCTCCAGGAAGATTTCTTTTAGGTGGACACAGAGTACACAATGTACAATGGCCTTTACATTAGTCATAAAAACAATGAAGGACTCCTGTGTAGGTTCAGAGATAAACAACAAAACTGCTGCTCAAGTAAAATGGGGCCACCTTAGACAGCAGGTTCAGGTTGTCGTACCACCTCATCAAGTTCAGCAATGAAGTGTTGCAAGTCCTCAAGGCATCGCTCACGGATCTCAATCAGGTTCTCTTTTAGTGGGTTCTGCAGGTGCTTCTCTAAACTGGGTTCCTTGGCCACCAGCATCTTCACCACCATGCCAAATGTCTCACAGTCCTGACGATAGACCTATACAACACACAGCCCAATGTTTAAAATTATAATACAGTCAAATTGAGCAACAGTGATTTAAGAAAATGTATGTTATCACAAGCATTTACAATTGCTTCACAGGGCTGCTTAAAAATGAAGATTGTGTGCATACAAATGTCATTGGGAAAACCCAAATCACCACATTATTACAGTATATATTCATGTACAAAGCCACTTACAAAAAATACAACTCAAAAAAATGTATGGAACTTATCGTAAAGAATTGTAAATGTGTGGTATGTGTGATTTTTATTTCCATTTGGCTTTCTAATCAACACAGAAACGTATGCCTTGACGTGCTCAGACAACAATTTCTAGATAATAAAAATTCATCCTGGAGTTTAAAAAAAAATGTTTTTTTCCCTGCTGGCCCAGTTGAACAAATTATTCAGATATGTACTTACCCTGTTGACATTTTCATTGGCAAAGTAAAATAAAAATAAAGATGTCTTTAAAAATCAATGACTGCATTAATATAATAGGAAACAATATATTGTGCTTGTATTTTACTTTGCAAATGCATTGTGTTGACAATCAGAGCATGGTCTCAAGACCCATCTAACTTTTACTGTTCACAGAAGACATGAGGATGAAGAGCGGTTTTGTTGTGTATTTGGGAGAACATTCTGTCTTTCTGATCTGCCATCCAGACGATAGAACAAAGTCCCAAACCAAAACTCTCAGAGCTCAGTTATGTTTACTGTGGTTGGATAATCAAACACTTCTGGACATCAAAGCCATGTTTCAGACCCAGGGGAGTCTGCATAACCTCTGCAATTACCTTCACTTACACACAGCCCTTAGGACATGTAACTTATAGCTTAAGATCATATCTTGAAATTTACTCTACAATGTACAGATAAAATCAGATTGTCATGAATTTACGATGGTACAGAGCAACACAATGCACCTAACTAATGTGAAAACTGAAAGAAACTGATCTCAACATAGTTTCTGCCATGGCCCCAACATTACATAACCAGACATCATCATCTGGAAGTACTTAAAATATAACAGGAACTAAGAACTTTGGGCATAATAATAATAATAATAATAATAATAAAAAAATAAAAAAAGATTTCATATCCTCAGTGATTCCCACTACCTGCCCCCACAAGCTCTAGGTCTGGAAAGAAATGTGCCCACCCAACTAATTGTGCTGACTAATAATTTTTGCAGTGAGCTCCTCATTAGCTTTCACATAAGGGCTCTTTCCCATGGCTGCGTCAGGTTCTAGTAAAATGAGATCACCTGGTTCCAGGAATCCCAGAGGCCCACACACAAAGCCTACAAAGTTCTTGTGTGAGAACTGCCTCTAATAGTCATTAAGTCAAATAGGTTCAATGAGAAAACTCTAATAGTCAATTAGAACATTCCAGGATAGAATGGATAAATGATGTAGAAAGGAAGCTCTCTGTAGCCTGAGGCTGTGCATTAAGAGAGACTTCAGTTACAGAGTCTGTGAGACTGTTTAAACTGCATTAACGCTTAACCAATAAACAGGGTTTCTGGGGCCTTATAACCTACAATGCAAGAAGCACCGCTCACACAGAAGTCACTTTTAAACCAAGCAGCATTCTGTTGTTCACTGTGGTGAATTTTTGTGAAAAACTTTGAGAAATGTAAACGTGTGGGGTTAATGTTTCGCCCTTACGTAAAATTTGCAATCATGCAAAATTTGAACTGGATTTTACCAGCGAAATTTCAGCAAGGAATGGTAAATATGACCAACACCTTTATAATAAATAGAAATAAAATGTTGGGATTGTTTGGAACAATAATGGCTCATTTCCACTGAGCGGTACGGTATAATACAGTACAGTATGCAATTATTTCCGTTTTGATTGCCAGAAGTTGTGAATGGTACCAAAATACCAAACCATACTGTACCATACCACTTTTTTGGGACACTTCCATTGGGGTACCTAGCACAGTAGTCCGGTACTAAAGAGTGGAGCTAGATTCATTGCAGAACATTGATTGATTGACAGAGAATCGTCACTTGTGCGTGCTATAAGGGGAATGACAACACAAGAGGTGCCATTTATTAAATGTACAGTTGAAACGCAATACCATTGCAACGCAATGTTTTTTTGTCTTGTGACAAACAGCCACATGCCGAGAAGCAAGAACAAGATCTGCTGTATGTCCTCCATTGTTGTGGTTTACAGTGTTGCATTCTTCTTCGTGCAAAAATTACATTGATCATTACTTTCCGGCATATACCATGGCTATCACGTAAGGGTACTGTTGGCGGTGGAAACACAAGCTAGATCAGGGTTTACAGTCCCGAATCGTACTGTACTGTACTAAACCGCTCGGTGGAAACGAGCCATAATAGCACACTTCTCCTCCACAAGCCACACGATTTGAGGTGCCATTTATGCCTGCATCACAAATTGTGCAGGACAAGTTTAATTCTTTGGGGTTACAAGTTTATTCAAAGCTGTAATCAAATATGAGTAACAAATAGAAACCCAAGACAAAGTCATTACAAGATTACAGTAAATAACTTTTTTAAAAGACATGACTGACAATTATATGTGGCCTAGAATTCACAATGTCATCTGAGTACAGCAGAAAAGACTTCTAGGCTCAGAATAAACCACCACTAAACTCAGTAAGTAAGGATGTTAGCAGAGTTTAACAGGAAGTTCCAAAAGACCACTACTTTTAAAGTGAATGCTACTTCTGCTGCTTTAGAACAATTAAAATACACATTTTAATAGCATCAGTTGAGATTCATGAACCTAATTAAGGGAAAATATCTGAACACTTATTGCTGTGTCCTATTAAGAGTTGTTTTATAACCTTGTACATACAAAGCCACTATAGCCACGCTGAGAATAAATAATTCAAAACAATGCCAAGAATGCTGGGAAGCGATTTCTTAGAGCATGTTCTACTTCCATACACTTCCCGTGAACCCCACCTCTGTTACCCAATCAAACAGGAAAGCTGAACGGGACCTCATGAGTGTGCGTGTGTGTTCTTGTTCAGCCTTTCATGTGTCATTTTTGTACTGTGGGAGGCTGATTCCTGATTCCGGGTAAAGATAGCAGAGAATTATTCAGGAAGGGTGGGAGACACAAGGAGGGAAAAGTGGGAAAGTATCTATACACTAATAACTTTCAGAGTGGTTCACTGAAAGTTCAGCTATAGATTAGTAAGCCCAAAGTTGGTTTGATTATATAAAAGTATTACATTTTGGTACATGAAATTTCAATATATTTAGCTGTACGCCCAGCATTATGGACTAAATATATGGGAGCTACAGCTAACATCAGTTAAATGCAATGAAATTCTCCAATGGAATCAATTGTGAATTGAATTCAAATAGAGATGCGCTCAAATCTAGAAGACATGGACTAAAACCACAAAGCACTAATTTACAATCCCAAATAATAATTTAAAGATGCATATTCAAATTGATAAAAGCAAAAAGAGGTATACTCTACTGTCTGTGATCTGGAACAGAAGCATAGAAAACACAAGTATAGCACAAAAAAAGGGGACTGTGTATCAGTCTATTATTTTATTTGATCTGACATTTTCAGATCAGACACATCAAACGCGATTAATGAACGAAGGAATCAAACATCCCTGATGGACCTCAAAAGCTTTGCTTCAGACACAGATTAAGCCTCACCGTGGACTGCAGAACTATCACAACAAAGATGCCCTACTTACAGTACTTTAGCAGTAAGGAATTCAGTCTCGTTAGAAACACACGGGCTCATCTGTAAAATAAACATCTTGCTGGTCAAAACAAAACATTCGAGAGTCAACTAGATTCCTCTTTGAGCATGACTTGAAGAACTTGTTTGAAGAATATGCTCACTGTCATGACACAAATAAATAAAAAGACCATTGAAGAAAAACAAAAACAAACTAAAGAATAGATTTTCCATAAACAAAAATTCTTTAATTTACTTGCTCTCATGTTGTTCCAAAACTATATGACTATTTCTTTGGTGACGTGCAAGAGAGCGAGTGAAATCAGCGTTTTCAGTTTCAGTATATCTCGAAAAAAAGAACAGATGAGAGTACCTGGAGTTTATGCGAGCTGCTGGTACATTAGAATCACTGTACTGTGAACAGCAAGACAGAAATGCCTGCGCAAACCCCAGGACGCACATTGTTATAGTCAGGTAAATAACTTATAGCAACTTCGCCTGGACACAAACCATTCTGGTAAAAAGGGGGTATCAGTGAGTTGGACCCAAGAACTAGATCAGTCTCATTCTGAACAGTTTAAACTTAAAACTATTCAAATCAGAGATCTGACTTGTCACATAAACTCTCATGATAGAGTCAAGGAGAGCTTGGCTGACAGAAAATGTCTTGTTTTTCCACACAAAGCCATTGAACAGTTTCAGAAGACATGAAATCTAGAGCATAAGTCAAACAGACCACTTTTATGATGTAATTGAAATATTTAAACCCTGCTCAATATTATTGCATGGAAAAGATTGACTGCCACATTATTCAAAATGTCCCACAGACATTTTATATGTATATTGTTCAATTGTACATAAAAAGCATGCTGTATAGACCATGCCAGCTATATGTTTGTTAAAAAAAAAGGTAAAGTGAAGAGAGTAGAGATGGCTAGACCAGATTGAAGGAGAGGCCAAACATCTGGTGGACACTTAAACAGAAACACACACACTTTGTGAAATAACAGGCTTTGGTCTGAAAGGCATCTTCACACTGTCACTAAAGTATGTATGTTCAGGGCGAATCAAAACACACTTCAACATCAATAGAAGCGCAGACGGGAAAAAATCCTGAACAAATTACAGAAATGTAGATATGTCAGTCATTCATGCAGAAAAATATGCTTAAGTGATCGTTTAAGAAAATAAAAAGCTATTCAAACACAAAACTGATTCTGACTGATTCAAAGGGCTTCCTTTGAATTAAGAGGAAAACCTGCCCATGCATATAAAAATCTGATTAGTTTTCCACATGTAAATAACCCAATAATGCTCAAGGTTGGGTCAAATGCAGACAGTTAAAATCCTGCAGCATCAGCACCTATTGAGCTAAAGGCTGGTGCTCAATAGGAGGGCTGGCTCACCGCTCCTGGGGGATCCCATTTCTCTTTAATAGGGCCAGTAAAGAGAAAGAGGAGAGAGCAGGAACTTTATTATGATCATTTTGAAGCTGAGTCAGTGGGTGTTTTACCCTTGTATCTCCTTAGTAGATGCAGTGACCAAAAAGGAGGGAAGAAAAGAAAATGCATGCAAACGTATTTTAAATGTAAACATAATAGCTTATGTAACTTAATTAATCTCTCACTGCATTAAAGCATTAATTCACCTAAAATTGTGAATAGCTGAACCTTTTCTTTAACTCTGGCAGTCCTATTAAAAATATACAGCATCCTAAACAGGGGGCATTAAAAATTAGTATGTGGCATTGTGGCATTGTATGAGTATTTAAAACAAAAAAGACAACACATATTTTCCAACTATTTTAGATACTCTCAGACCTACGGAAATAGGTTAGCGTTTCTCAAACCTTCTCAATTTCTTGAGCCTTGGCAGCAATAGCTTGAGCTCGTCGCTCCTGAAAGTCATCCATGACAGATGAAGCTTCATCCACAGTGGCCTGAACTTCATCTGTGGGCCCTTCCACTGATGGCATGTCCTCCTGCAGTACACACAACCAGGCGTTGTTAAAAGCTAGAATAAGCCAGAAACATGTTCATCTTAAAGCATCCCAAAATCAACATTCAGGAAAGAAAGATGGCATAGCAGAACATCACTGTGATAGAATGGAAACCAGTCAAAAACTTGCATTGCATCATCTCGCACTAATTAACCAAACTTAAATTAATAACAATAATTTGTTCTAATTGAGGAGGAATATAAATCTAAGACACGAACTCCAAAGGCATCACAAACAAATATGAGCCCACCACAGCGAAATACATGCACTTCATCTGTTCTTTGTTCTTCAAACAATGAATCCCCAAAACAAGTGTGTTTGTTGAACTTAACAGACCTCCTATCAGGCCCAGTTTACACTGGCAAATTCTTTTCATCTAAGGCACAAGGTTATGGCTTATGCCCCATGAACAGAGCTATGGAAGAAGATCAAAGGCTCAAGGACTGAGACGTCCACTAACTAGAAACAACTTTCATCTGCACATGGTTCAGAGGTAAATCTAAGTGATCAAACAAAAGAAACACACAGGTTCTTTAGAGATGTTCAGATGTATTCACCTAATATATATATATATATATAAAAAATTAAAAAAAGTATAAAACCTCAAACATTTTGCCCACATTTTGGGTGACAGTGCTGATATATTATAGTTGTTACAGATAAAATGTACAAACAATTGTATGTTCAAACTTTAAAAAAAAAAGAAAATTAAAGTAAAAAAAAAGTAAGCTGCAGTCCGTAACTTTTGGCACTCTAGCAGTTAATAAACAGAACTGCATGCGTCTTGCAGAAAAAAATTATAGCCGAAGCTACTTCTCTCTATGTCTATGATGAGTCAGGCAAGTACTGTGCTATTCCGCAGTGGTGCCGTCCCAAACCAGTCTAAAATATTCACTTATTATAGGTGTACCGTAGTGATTCAGGACAAGACAAAAAAATGGTTTGGAAAATAGGTTCATTATGTACTCACTCATTATATACATCCTGTAAATTTTGAACTAAAAAAAATGAGAAGAGTACATGAGAGAAAAAGTTTAAAATTTTATTTTAGGCTCTCAGTGCTCCCTAGAGTATGTCCAGAGTGCTCCAAGTCTCCGATAAGATCTTGCGATAAAGACGAGAGTTGAGCTAATGGATTTCACCCTCTTTTTTTAGCCTTGCTGCGGCCTGGGTGGCCCCATGATGTCCACAAACTTTCCTTCAGCGACCCGCCGTGTTTTGTGTCAGAACTGTGCTTACAGTCTGAATAAACACGACACAGACCACTTGCTTTTCATGCACCTAACAGGTCCCTTTAAAACCCATCATATGAGGAGAGAGAGAGGAAACCACAAGCAAACAGCTTTTCAAAATGAAGGAAAAAAATCTCCAGTTACTGGTGGAAATTCAAAGAAGATTTGTGTTTTTTTGCCATCAGCTGAAATGACTGGCATGTCACGCTTATTATTATTTTAGCGGATGAAAGGGAGTGTTCTGGTAAGCACATCTGTTTAGGAGCTGTGTGTATGTGTGCAACTCACCTTAGTGACTGATACGGAGCTATGGGGCGAACCGTCTCGTGATGCACTCACGGAGGGGCCGGGGGGCCTTTCCCTGTCTGTAGAAGATGAAAGACTGGGATCAGAACGTAAGAAACAAAGCATCTGTTGTAGGACACAAGCCAACAATGCAGCTATAGTCTGGACTTGGATCAACATCCCCCAGAAAGCCACGGGAAAAAGCATTTGGTGCTGTAAACGTTTTCACATGCTGGAACGGATCCTGCTCCGAATATCCAGCTGGCATGCAGAACCAGGTGGTTCCCTCACTGCTGATCAGGGCTCTTCCCTGCAGGCAAACCACAGCCAGGTGCCTGCAGTGTCACCCCATGACCCTCTCCGTGTGAGCTGTGGGCTCAACACCTACGGGTTCATTCGGAAAGAAATGGATTGCTCGCCAAATTGATTTGGAGTGGAGAGAAGTCCAACCAGAAGTACAACCAGAAGTTATGTTTAGATTTTAACAGATTTAAGATTTAAATCGAAACCTCCTTGCAATGTATGGCATGCCATCAAACATCTGGCAAAGAAAAGTAAAAAGGGAATGGGTGAAAGCTACAAAAGAAGGAAAGGTTTAGCAATCAGACACTCGAACACATGCCTGTGGACTTTTTACGATCCCGGCCAAAGGAAGTGAGAGGAAAGCAGACAAACAAAACGAGGCTCTACGATGGCGCGATTAGCAACGCTTTCTCTCAAGTTACTGTGACTGCAGGCTGACCTTTAACTTATTAACCAAAGCGAAACAAATTCTCCTTGTGTGTGAGCCATATGCTTCCTTTATCAGGATTCAAGAGCAGTATGATTTTATGAAACCGACCCTCAACCTTTCAATCTCTCATCAATTTGCATTAATTAATTTATTTGGCAAGTACCATGTAATATGTGGAAAAATGTACAGTCATCAGTCTGCCAGTCACCGCACAATAAACCTCCTCAGTATGATAGAAAACCACGTGGTTGTGTTTACTTATAGCCGGTGTCCTTCTGTACATTTATATAACATTTTTCCCCCTAAGGTCCATTAAGGAGTTACATTTTTGTGCCAAATCACAATTTAGTTTTAGATGACCATTTTCCAACATTTTTTGCTGTTTTGCCTTAGACTTCTGTGTTAACACCGTTTTTGAATGTAAAATGAGCAACAGAATTTTTGCAAAAATGTAATTCCACATGGCTTGACCCATTTAAAAGGAGCCAAGAGTCCTTCACTCTTATTGGTAGCTTTAAATTAAGCAACATATTTAAAACTTTGTGACTAACAGGTGATTGTGCTGCATTCTGCAGGCTCAAATTTCAGGTGGGACTTTTGATGTATAATAAATATGGCTGGATCATCTATACACCCCCCCCCCACACCACCTCAAGGGCACGGTTTTACACACCTGGTCCTTTGCCTGGCCCAAACGGCTCCTCATATCCTGAAACAGAGGAAAACATTTGGTACATCATCAGATAATAGAACAAAAACCAGCACTGTAATTTTTAGTAAACAACTATTCAGGTGTTTTAGATGCATTTCTTTCATCAGTAATAGAGGTTAGATCATACAATCATACAGTGTCATGCAAGCCTGCTCCATCTTTTTAGAACAGCATAATCTAGAGACTCTCACTTGGAGTACGGCAACCAAAACATGTGCATCCAATATTGGCTGCTCAAAAGCGTCTCTCTGGAGCTTATTACAGAGGATCTCATTATAGTAACAGAGAACAGGGAAACAAACACAGATGGGAGTTTTTATTAGGACAGCATTGAGTGACATCATCTGTGATTGGAGGTCTGCGGTGGACGCTTGGGTACAGTCATGTCCAAGACTGTCTATTTTCAAACACGACGACTCAAATCAAACCTGTCTGGGAATCATTTAAGAAGTTTATCTAGTTTATATGAAGAATAAAGCAACCAGGCAAAGTCTTTTCACTCTGCAGCTGGGCTTATTAAAATGCGCTCGCGTGCAAATTAGTCAAGAAAGTCTTTAAATCAAATCAACAGGCTTCAAAAAGTCCATGACAGGTCTAGTACTACAGTGCAAGCTGTGCACTGACCCTGATCATTTACAGTCTGTGTGTGTGGGAGATCCCACCAAAGAGATTTCTCCAATGAAATGGTAAAAGGCTTGGAATGCAGCATATACCTGCGATGCAAACACCACTGCCAATAATCTATTTAATTATAATGATTTCTGAAGGATCTTGTGACACTGAAGACTGGACTAACAGTTGCTAAAAATTCAGCTTTGCCATCACAGTAAAAAATTACATTTCAAAATAGTTAAATATAGAAATAGTTCTATTAAACTGCAGTAATATTTTACAATATTACAATTTTTACTGTACGTTTGAACAAATAAATGCAGCCTTGGTGAGCATAAAAGACTTTTAAAAATCTTACCAATCCCAAACTTTTGTTTATGTCATTTAAATCAAAATCAAAGAAACAGTAAGAAATGACTAATCAAGTATTTGACTGAAGATGATTCATACTTTTCCCCTGCTGGGGCAGGACAGGATGCACTTTGCCCCGATCTGGTGAGTAGCTGCGGCTGCTTATGCTGGACCCCGACCGACTGTGAGGGGATGGGGGGATGTCCCGCCGGGCTGGAGAGCGTTCACGCACTGGTGGGAAGGGTGCCTTTCGTCTCAAGTTGTCCCGTTCCTCCCTGTGACAGAGCACAAAGTTTTAAGTATCTGTTCACTAGTAGAATGGGGCATTTTACATAACATGTCTGAATACAAACCCTCGGTCCAGGTTCATTATGGCCTGCATGAGGGTGTCGTCTCCTGCATCAGGGGCTATTGCAGGCAGAGACCTGGGCTGAGGGTAAGAACCCTGAACTCGAGCGTTCGGGGGAGGACCTGCGCGATTACTCGGTCTGAACCGGGAAAGGGAAAATAAAGACAAATATTTGCATTCACATTTTGGATTTAGAAATATTAGCATAAAATATTCTCATTACACCAGTTAAATAGATACTAAACCAAAACAGACAAAATTAAGATGTGTGGTTTAAGTAGTTTCCCACTGTCCTCTGACAGGTTAAGAAGAGGGTTAAAGGGGGGACAGTCTGTTAATCTTAGACGCTTGTTTATATGAACCATGCCCTATAGGGTCAGACACTGAATGTACTGGGATGAAGGGTCAAAGGAGAGAAGATGAGGTGTTTCCACTGCCCTTAGGATTGGGATGGACATTTCAGATGTCTAAATTGATATCTTTATATTTTTATTCTGTATGTATACTGATTTTAACATGTACAATGTCATATCTAACACTAATGACTTTCTTCTGTGGAACACAAAAGAAGATATTTTGAAGAATGTTTAAATAGTTTTTTCCATATTATGAAAGTCAATGGGGTCCAAAACAACACTCGAACTCACTTTCATTCTATGGACAAAAAAATTCCTTATTTGTGTGTTCTGCATTTTCATTTTAGGGTGAACTATCCCTTTAAGTGTTGAATGACTTCTAAGGGTCACTGAATATTCAGAAAAGCAGGGTCAGTTATGATTTAGTAATGTTAAATAAAGTTATGCAGGACACCCCTGGTCCTGATACAGAGAAGATTCTCTTAAACTAGTGTCTGCCTCATTTAAGACTTTACCTATATGTGTAAGGACCATGCCAGAGGCTTCACATCCTGCTTATAAATTGCAACTCAATATAAACTGCACAAAGAGGAGGGCAAAATGAGGCTTGTAAAAAGTTGCAGCGCTGCCTAACAGAGCAGCACCGCAGCTCTGCCGAGTTCACCCGCAACCAAGACATTCATTAACACACATCTGTTCTAGAGGCAGTAAAACCCCCTTCAGTTTACTCTGCTCCCCCTCGACTCTGTTTCTCTGCCAGGGTCCTCCAGTCGCACAGGGCCGATTACGTGCCACTTATATGGCCTGCCGCGCAGAAGAGCGGGAGGACGTAAAAGAATCACAGGCACCTGGCCCGAGTGACCCTGGCCTGAACTCCAGCCAGGTTCCTCTCTCACAAACACACACGACAATGTGTCCGCACACAGTGACCTCGCAAAACTTTAATGACCCTCACATCTGTTTGAAGTGCAGGTGACCCTGTCTGCCCTGGACTAACAGAGCAAATTACCACATGTCTGTCTTTACTGCCAATATGAAGCCAGGATATTACCCCAAGCCAAAAAAAGGTTAACCTCTCACTCCAAATCGCAAGCCATCACAATAGATTAAAGCACTGAAAAGGTCAAAACAAGTACTTTAGAGCATGTCTGATATCCAAGATTATTCAAATTAGCAGGAAAATGCTTTATATAAAATCACATGAACATTTCTTTAAAACTGAATCTTTAAAAACATCTGATTTTAATATGAAGAGAGGCTTAGACAAGCATGCCTTAGTGACTAATTACAAAAGCGCCACCAAGTGGTAAGACTGGGTTGTCAATATAGTTCTGTCAAATCTTTTGCATTATTTTTATTTTTATTTTTTTATTAAATAAATTAATATACACAAAATTAATTATATAATTTGTGTGCACGCATGTATACGATTTTAATTATACATTTAATTGTATGTAGATTTATTTATAGAATATACAAAAATTCTATTAAATATACAAAACAAAATGTATATTTATACATATTATATTATATATTTATACATACATAAAATTTTATAATTGTCAGCATGCTCAAAGTTTAGCCAATGTCCTCATTTGTCAAATGTCTATAAAGAAATGCAAGTGTATTCTGTTTCTACTTTAAGAAGAATACTGCATTCTTGTACAGACTCTTCGTGTGACATAAATTTGACCAATTAAGAAAACAATGATGTCGCCATTTAAAAGTTCTTTTAGCAGGGGTGTAACAACACAAGGTTTATTTGGCTGCCCTCCATCCCCACTGTAAACTGTTGTGATTAATTACTGGAAAGAGGCAGATTAAGAGATACGGAAAACCACTGTGATGCTTACTGTGTTCATCCAGTTGGCAGACAGAGTGACTGTCTGTGGGAATTTCCATGGGAACTGAACCACAAAAACCAAACAGAGAATGTAGGACAACTTGAAGTTTGATTTATGCTCTGTATTAAGAAACTTCCCTTTGAGTGAGAGAAGAAGGGAAGCCAAGAAACAAAGAATTAAAACAAGGCATTACAGCTGGAAGGAACACAGCTTGTTTTCAAGAGCTGTACAGTTCTGCCATCTGCTGGGGAAATGACATGAACTTCAATGAACATGCCTGTCCTTGACCCCGCTTACACCCCATATTAAGATCCAGAAGAGGTCAGCACTAAAAAAAAAAAAGTGTAAAAAGAATCCGAAATGTTTTGTATGGTCACTCAAACCACATTTAGAGGTTAACTTTTTCAAACTCTACTCTGAATACGTGGCAAGAGAGAGTATTTCCTCTATTTCAAGAGAGTAGAGTAAGCCCATTAAACCTGTAGGAATACATATTTTTCTTTGTGGCAAGCTGAACTTGTAAAAAATACCTAAAGTCCATTTGGCGACCACCATGAGGTTCCTCTCTTGGCCCTCTGTAGTACGGGAAGTCTTCCTGCTGAAGTGCAAGACAATGATATGATGAAAATGCAAGACACACAATTACAATTGTTAAAGGAGTAGTTCATTTTAAAATGAAAATTAGCCCATGATTTACTCACCCTCAAGCCACCCTAGGTGTGTATGTCTTTCTTCTTTCTGATGAACACAATCTATTACTAAACTATATTAATAAAGATCCTGACGCTTCGAAGCTTTATAAATGGCAGTGACGGGGTCCATTGAGTTTGAAGCTCAAAAAAGTTAGTGTAACTGGTGCGACGTATGATGTCAGACGTAGCTCAAGCATTTTGAACTGCGAGAGGCATTATTTTTAAATACGGAAGGCGGTCTGCCGGAAGCTAGATATTTTACTTCATAAAGTTTAAAATATGGATATTTTTCTTACAAAACTCCATCGATTCGCTTCAGAAGTAACCTTCCGGAGCAGTGTGGAGTACGTTTATGATGGATGGATGCACTTTTTTGAGCTTCAAACTCAATGGACCCAATGCCATTATAAAGCTTGGAAGCGTCAGGATATTTATTAATATAACTCTGATTGTGTTCATCAGAAAGAAGAAAGTCAAATACACCTAGAATTGCTTGAGGGTGAGTAAATCATAGGGTAATTTTCATTTTAAAGCGAACTATATACGATCCTTTTATTTTCCATATCTTTTTAGTTTTATTGAACTGATTGATAACATTCAGTCATCTCAGGACAATCAAATAGCAATAATAATAATAAAAGTTAAAAAAAGAAAAAGGACAAAATAAACAATCAATAAATAATATACCTATAATACAAACAACACAAAAATGTCAGAGGTAAATAAAAAAAACACATCTGAACTTTGATGTTTACCCTTCGACCAGGTGGTCCACCCCTGTGGTCATTTGGAAATGAGTGATGGCTTTCTCCGTGGTAACCTCTCTGATCGTCTCCATGGTAGTTGCGAGGGGCACCGTTTGGGTAAAACCGAGGGCCATCATATTCAAAGCCACGGCCATAGTCCTCGTCCGGACGTCCAAAGGGAGGTCTCCTATCTCCTTGACCTCCTCTTGGAAATGGACCCTGGAATGTCAAACAATCTCAAGCAAAGCTGTTTGTTTCACAGCATGAACCAAATGTTTGATCATGGCCAAATCATTTATGACAAATAAGTATATTTACCGCTCTATCTGGAGGAAATCGGTCCTCATAAATATCTCTAATAACAGTTCGATCTCTCCTAAAAGCCACTGAGATACAAAAACAGACACAGATGACATATCGATAGTATTTAAGACTGTAACAATATGGAACTTACATACACTCACCTAAAGAATTATTAGGAACACCATACTAATACTGTGTTTGACCCCCTTTCGCCTTCAGAACTGCCTTAATTCTACGTGGCATTGATTCAACAAGGTGCTGAAAGCATTCTTTAGAAATGTTGGCCCATATGGATAGGATAGCATCTTGCAGTTGATGGAGATTTGTGGGATGCACATCCAGGGCACGAAGCTCCCGTTCCACCACATCCCAAAGATGCTCTATTGGGTTGAGATCTGGTGACTGTGGGGGCCATTTTAGTACAGTGAACTTATTGTCATGTTCAAGAAACCAATTTGAAATGATTCGAGCTTTGTGACATGGTGCATTATCCTGCTGGAAGTAGCCATCAGAGGATGGGTACATGGTGGTCATAAAGGGATGGACATGGTCAGAAACAATGCTCAGGTAGGCCATGGCATTTAAACGATGCCCAATTGGCACTAAGGGGCCTAAAGTGTGCCAAGAAAACATCCCCCACACCATTACACCACCACCAGCAGCCTGCACCGTGGTAACAAGGCATGATGGATCCATGTTCTCATTCTGTTTACGCAAAATTCTGACTCTACCATCTGAATGTCTCAACAGAAATCGAGACTCATCAGACCAGGCAACATTTTTCCAGTCTTCAACTGTCCAATTTTGGTGAGCTTGTGCAAATTGTAGCCTCTTTTTCCTATTTGTAGTGGAGATGAGTCGTACCCGGTGGGGTCTTCTGCTGTTGTAGCCCATCCGCCTCAAGGTTGTGCGTGTTGTGGCTTCACAAATGCTTTGCTGCATACCTCGGTTGTAACGAGTGGTTATTTCAGTCAAAGTTGCTCTTCTATCAGCTTGAATCAGTCAGCCAATTCTCCTCTGACCTCTAGCATCAACAAGGCATTTTTGCCCACAGGACTGCTGCATACTGGATGTTTTTCTCTTTTCACACCATTCTTTGTAAACTCTAGAAATGGTTGTGCGTGAAAATCCCAGTAACTGAGCAGATTGTGAAATACTCAGACCGGCCCGTCTGGCACCAACAACCATGCCACGCTCAAAATTGCTTAAATCACCTTTCTTTCCCATTCTGACATTCAGTTTGGAGTTCAGGAGATTGTCTTGACCAGGACCACACCCCTAAATGCATTGAAGCAACTGCCATGTAATTGGTTGATTAGATAATTGCATTAATGAGAAATTGAACAGGTGTTCCTAATAATCCTGTAGGTGAGTGTATATGGAACAGAAAACCACTAAATTACTTTAAAGTCTGCATACTACTGACAAAAACATTTTATATTAATTAATGTAATCATTAAATATATATTTTTTAATAAAATTTTCATAAAACTTATATTTTATATCAAAAAATATATTCCTCTTACTTACTTATAGTTTCTGAATGGAAAATCAGTGTCTTCAGCTGTATGACGGTTATCTAATAACAAATGAGAGATAAATGAGACAGAAATAAGGTTATAGCAATACCTATAGTGGGCAGATAATTATTTATAGGCCATAATAACCATTATTTTTTACTGATAAATATATATAGTTATATAACAGAAAAAAAACATTCACACTAACTTACGTAACATGTAGGCTTTATATTGTAGAACATATACAGTATAGTAGAAAACATTAATATTTAGTACTGACACAATATGAATTGTTTAAAATTGAAATATTAAAGGCTAGATGGCGTTATGCAAGACGCGCAACCTTTTTTTTTTCATGAATGTATTTACAGTGCAGCAGGACCCCGAGTTTCTTAATGAGTGGCTATTAAAGCACAAAATAATACCTGATAAATTGTAAGCAAATTCAGTTTCATTACAAATAACGATTTGATATAACGTTAGATGCGCTGACAAGCTCATCGGTTACTGCTACTATACTGGCTGGAATGCTGTATTGACCAATCAATAACCAGAACTAAAGCCAACCGTTTTATGATTTAATTGAAAGAATAGGGCATCATCTTTTATTATACTATCATCTGCTTTCAATATTGTGCTTATTAGACCAATAAGTAAAAATGTTTATTGTAAGCGAAACCTATATTTTGTATCACAGAAAGCACGCGCTCATCTAGACCTTCCATTACAGTTTAGTTGAATTTGTTTGGTTGTGCTATAATTCACATTCAACGAGGAATCAACTCTAATTTATATTAATTTGTGTTTTACCCATATGTATGGATCTCCAGCAAACAAACTCTTATTTATAATAAACTAATTTAAAGCAGACACTGTAATACCGTTTTTCACCAGTAACGTTACATACAATGTATAACCCCAAAACATACGTTTACATACCGTTCACGTGCTTTGCTTGACATATCTCCTGTCAGTTTACCATTATTTTATCTTTCGTAGGCAAAATAACTTTTATGAAATAATAATTTTGAGACGAAACGTGGCGAAACACTCAGCCCGGTCCCAAACAAAACTCCACAGCCACAATCAAAAAGACGTTTCCGGGTCTAGACCAAATATTTTTTCAAAATAATGACTGACAATCTTAATAAAATAACTGTTAAATTACAATGTAGGCTATTATTCACTATATAGTTATTTTAACATTTTTAAAAAGTCATGTTGGTGTATGTTTGTAGCAATAAATGTTGTGAATTTGTTTTCTGATAGAAAGTGTTATGTTGTGAAAGCGGTCTCCGTTTTATCTTCCGGGTCACGTTGAGCTGCTATTTTGAATTGGATGTACACGCTGGTTAAACATCTACAGTTTAGTAAAGTTAGACATGAGAAACGCAATTATTTTTGTTATCTTAAGCATGCTTTAAATCAGTAGGATTCTCGCGGTTAAGTAAGTGTGAAATGGGTTTTATAAAATTGCCCGTAAGCTCTTTTAGTATCATTTTGCTGTACGAGTATTTGCATGTTGTGATAAATGTTATTTGTTCTTTTTCAGATATCAGAGATAAAGATGAGTGGTGGTTTAGCGCCCAGCAAAAGCACTGTTTATGTGTCGAACATCCCATTCTCCTTGACAAACAACGATTTGCACAAGGTGCCCTGTCGCTGTTAAAATTATGTTGACATTAAGTGGACCATTGAGAGAGAGAGAGATAGAAAGAAAGAAAAGTAAAACGACATAAATGGACATAAATATATTTCAGAATAAGTTGAAATTAGAATAAAGCAGATCATATATATTAATAGAAATAGGACTTAAGCTGTGTCATGTCAAGGGACAATTGAGTCAGTTGAGAGAGAGAGAGAGAGAAGAGTTGAGCAATTTGCTTTTAAAATAAAATAAGAACAAACTAGTACTAAATTTAATAATGCATTATGCAATTTTTGCTGTACATTTAGGTTAAATTCAGTTTCCTATAGTACCTATAAAGTAGCCATGTGAAGGTTTAATATTCTAAATATTTAAATGCAGTGTAATAATGTAGACTTGCATACAAGAAAAACAAAATACAATTTCTGAAAATCTTTTTCTATAACTAGTCTGAGATTAAGACAACAGACTAAGGCACAAACAAAACTGATTTTGTTTTAGAGCTTCTGTAATCTGACACACTTCACAGTTTATGATAGGCCCTCTCTAAATATATTATTAAGTTTTCTAGAATAAGGGATATCTACTTGCATTCTTTTAATACAAATTTCATTTAATTTATAAATATTGTTTACTTATTTTCTGCAATTTCCCCACAGCTATGCTCAAAATATGGCAAGGTTGTGAAGTAAGTTTCCTTTGGTCTGCGATGAATAGATTGTTATACTTATATCATTATATAAAATTATAGCTTGATCATAGTCTCAATGTCATTTTCTGAAGGGTGACTGTTGTCAAAGATAAGCAGACACGGATGAGTAAGGGAGTGGCGTTTGTGCTGTTCCTTGACAGAGAGTCTGCTCATAATTGTGCCCGGTCACTAAACAACAAACAGGTATGCTGTTTTAACATAACATTAAGACATACTAAGCGTCTGATAAAAAAATTATAAAATTCACACATGAAGCCAAAGTACTTAATTGCTCTTTCAGCTGTTTGGGAGAACGGTGAAGGCCAGCATCGCCATTGACAATGGGAGAGCTACAGAATTCATCAGAAAGAGAAACTACACAGACAAATCCAAGTGTTATGAATGTGGGGTACGTTTTCTGATCCACTGATATTGTTGACATGTTGGTAGTCATGTGTCTTTCACAGATCTGTTATATCGACTTTACATTTTCACGCCCCTAAACGTGACGCGGAACAAAACAAACTGTGATTGGTTGCGTTAAGCTTTTTTTTACGCTTACAAGAGAGCATGCGCACAGTCAAACACACAGCCTTGCCAAGTATACTTCTTTCGACTTGTACGCACACACAGGCATTCGACGCATGATCAATCTCTCGCTACGAGTTACAACCTATGTAAATACTGCAAAAACATTAAATGCGGATGTGTAACCTGCGCGTACAAAGTACACAAATCCGGCACTGCGTGTTCAGTACAGGCGTACTCTTTTGATTACAAAATTTGCATCACGTGCACTGTACGCTAACCCTCGAGTATGTGTATAAAGTGAAGTATACTTTGGCCTTTACATGTCAGTCAAACGTCCTCTTGGGTGGTCCTTGGCCAAGGGAAGCTGTGAAAAAGTCCAGACCTTCTGCCATCGGTCTGAAGGTCTTGCTTTGCGATAGATGGATAGATATGGATCCTTCATATGTCTGAAGAGTCTTTAATTTTTATCATATTTATAAAAGACAGATACGTTGTACCGATTATTTCAGAAAATAGCCAAACTCGTGATGCATTTGATGCAGTTTCACTCACCGCCTGCGGTTTCGACTCATGACCGAGAGCGAACAAACAAACACACTTGCAGAACTCCGTTGCTGCTCTGGAAAAACAAACTGCATCCACAGTTTCCTTACCGCTGGGTTATCTGGGAAGCTGACCAGCACAACCAGAAATACACTTCTTTAGTGACGTTGATGTGACAGCACCGCCGGCGGCTTCCGTAACCCAAACAAAGCTCGTTGATGGGCGTGCTCTTGCTCTAGTTCTGGTGTTGTTCCACATACAAGGAATTGTGTCATGTGACGTCAAAGGGCCATACTCTAGAAAAAACTTTCCGAAACTTATTCGGCACAGTATTCGGCACAGAAATACTCCGTCATATGTCAAACAACAAATTTTTTTTACATTTTGACCATGTTTAGCATGAGAATCCAACTCTTTAACCGTGTGGATGGAGATCCCCCCTTTAAACTTTATGGATGGAGAAAAGTTTTTTAAATTCTTACACCGTTTTGTCATGTCATTTGTCTCCGCTAGGAAGATGGGCATTTGAGTTACGCCTGTCCCAAAAATTTACTTGGAGAGCGAGAACCTCCACCTAAAAAAGAAAAGAAAAAGAAGAAAAAAGTCCAGCAGCCCGAGGAGGTGTAAGTACATCCTAATAGCATTATTAATTGAAACTAGTACTTAGTATGTATGTTGTATGTTGTATATTATATGTTGTTTTTGTCCTTTTAGAGAACCAGAAGACAGTGAGGAAGAAGGAGAGGATCCAGCATTGGACAGTTTAAGTCAGGCAATTGCTTTCCAGGTCAGTGAATATTATATACTCTACAGTTCAGTCATCATACATTAATATTCTCAGTAAAAACTGGCTCAAAGAGAAATATAAATTTTTGCCTGTCATCATCAGCAAGCACACATTGAGGAGGAGGAGAAGAGAAAGAAGCAGGTCACAGAGGATGCGTCTCGAGCATCTACATCAGAGGACACCCACAAGCCCAGGATCAAAAAGAGCACCTACTTCAGTGATGAGGAGGAGCTCAGTGACTGACTCATATTTTTATGCGCTCAGAACAGACTGCCTGTTCTTAACCGCTTTTTAGGTCACATATTGATCTAAATTTATAATTTAATATAATAACTATATGTTGACATGAAAGGCGGAGAAAACTTCTGCTTATCTTGATCTGATATTTTATGCTCCTCATTCAGATAACTACACCTCCAATTATGTGGTATATAGTATTGTGATTTAAAGGTCCTGCAAAAAACTTCTGTAAAAAGTTTTTTTAATCTTGTAAATATAGTTTAGTTCTGTTTCACATGTACATTCTTGTTTTTGTTCCAGGAAGCATGGAAAATAAACCGTTTTAAAATAACTTCCTGTCAGCTCAGTCATTTGGACACTTTAAACGGCATTTTCCACCTACTGATATAATTCAAACACACCAGTATTGATAACCAGTAGTATTTCATGTTATTACATATACACAGGGGTGTCGCTAGCAATTTTGGGCCCTATGAAAGAATACCGCACCAAACATACAAGCCAACCTAGCAATCAAAAAATTGGATTGGGGTAATTTAGCCGGAAATGCAGAAATAAGCTGTAATTTTGTTTTATTTGTTACTCTTTGGTTTATCATTTATATTAAAGTAGTACTGTTACTAGTACTAATAAAACTGATCTCTGGGGGCCCCAAAAGTGCGTGGGCCCTTAGAATCGTCCCCCCCTCCCCCTTAGCGGTGCCCCTGCATATACATTCTCAATAAGAAAGACACCAAACATAAAAAATAATAGTATACTTTAAATTAATTGCATGAGATTACTTCATATCATTAGCAGATGTGAGTGAAATTTCCACACATTTCATGAATATGATACATATAAAAAAAAGTAGAAGAATTTTAATCATATAGAAATATATACTCTTAATTTAACTGATCGATTGAACTGATATTGTTCATTTTAGTAAAAACTACTAGTACATTTGTAAGTCTCAACCATTCAACCCAGTTATCAAAGTTATTGTAAGAAAAAAAAATTACTGTGCAATTATTCTTCTGGGAATGGAAAAAAAAGGGACAACATTTTGTTGCAAACTTGCTAGTCCTTATTGTGCAATAGCTTAATTGAGGCCATGTTTGTCTTGGTTTTATTTATTTTATAGACAGTCTATTTACTTTTGATGTTTGTTAGAAAATAGCAAAACACAAATTAAGGTTTTAAGCTGCATTTAGACCCATATATTGGTAATGATATATTATATTAATTATAAAATAATAGACAATAAAATAGCTCATTAAAAAAAGTTTTCACTGACCATTTGTGACCCTGGACCACAAAACCAGTCATAAGTCGCACAGGTATATTTGTGGCAATAATAGCCAACAATACATTGCATGGGTCAAAATGATCGATTTTTCTTTTATGCCAAAAATCATTAGGATATTAATTAAAGATCATGTTCCATGAAGATATTAAGAATATGAAGATATTAATTTCCTACCGTAAAAAAATATATAAAAATATTAGTAGTAGAATTGGCCACTATTTTGTACCCTATTCGTGGAAAGTGCAGGAACGACTGACTTTAATTTAAGAGGGGTGCAGTAAAGCCCACGACTCTACTTTTGAGAAAATAAATCGACGCTGGATTGGTCGAGCGCAGTCACGTGACCGCCGCTGCGCTGGAGTTTCTACGACAGCTGGGAGCCGCGCGAGAGGACAGAGCGCGAGAGGCGGCTGTGCCTGCACGCTTCGCACAAAGTTTCTGCAGCATGGGAGACAAGAGGAGTCCGACGAGGTAAAAACAAACAGAAAGAAACTCCCACAGCCGTGGCTTCAAGACACTCGAATCCATCTCAGGACTCGAAACAAGACAATTAGGCAGCGCGCGTGAATGAGAAAGACGCAACAGAGTGGCCACCATGGCGGACTGGCTGTTTTATCAACCTAAAGTGTCATTTCATTAAAGAACGCGTCGCTTGCGAAGGCCTCCGGCTGACTTTGTGCATGGATAAGATCAGATATGTGTTACGAAGATTTCAACAGTCCGAGGTGTGATGTTCTCTCTGTTTGTTTTGCTTTTTGAAGGCCGAAACGGCAAGCGAAGCCCTCCTCTGACGACGGCTACTGGGACTGCAGCGTGTGTACATTCAAGAACAGCGCCGAAGCGTTCAAATGCATGATGTGCGATGTCAGGAAGGGAACGTCAACGCGGTGAGTGCCACACGATGGCTGAATGTGAGCTATTCTCAAATCTAGTGAGCTGCCTACCTAGACATAATATTTGGATTTTATTCGATAGCCAGAATTGCTGTCCAGACAGCCAGCTCACTATGTTTTAAGACACGGCCATTTGCCTTGTGTGTATTAATAATTACACAGTTAATACAATGTTTATAACCTAAGGAACAAATGTGACCAGTCACTGTCATATTACTAAACAGCTCTGTTGGTAAAACACCAATTTAGGCTATTTCAGAAGTAATTGGGGTGTATTTCAGTTCATTTGTAATTATAGACAAGTACATGACACAACCTATAAGTAAATCATTGTAAGTTTTTTTTTTCTATTGGCAGTTAGGATGCACAGATCTTATCAATTGTATCTACTTATGTTGTAAATTGGAAGAAAAATACTTGTTTTAGGTATCAGTATCATTTAATGCTTCCAAGTATCTTGATGTAATGATGTGTTTGGTAAAGACCAGTTGAAAGCATGTTAGTACTTTGGAAGGATAAAAAAGACTGTCAATTGTAATGTGTGTAATAGAGCATTTTTAACTGAGAGTTAAAAAAAAAAAAAAAGTGCTAAAATTTACTTTTGTTCAGAGAATTTTAATGTACGAAATAAAGTCATATCAATTGGAATCTGCAATTTAGCATGAGAGCAAAAGATTTCCCAACGCAGATTTCCCAACGGGGAGTGGTCATGTGAATTAGCCACGTTGACCAATAGAAAGCTGCTTGGTTTGAAAGTGACTTTTGTGTGATCTATGCTTTATATGTTGCTATGCTATTGACAATAGACCCTTTTTGCCCATAAAATTTCATTGTTGCTTTCAGCTGACTTTTTCACTGAAATTTTGCTAATGTGCCCGCACCTTAGGACGTTATTACAGTCATTCTATAGAGAGGAAAACAGGAGTACAAAGTCAAATAAAATCAGAGTTTTTAATAAGTTGTAGAGAATGAGGGGACCTACACAATATGTTTTTTCTGAGAATCTGCAGTCGGTATCAGCCAATGCTCTGCTTGTATCGGCCTTGCAGATAGCATCTATCCTGTGGCACGGATCCAGGAGAGAGCGCTAATGACCTCATCAAAGAAGACATTTAATGGGCTCATATTTTCTCACCTTCATCTCATCCGTCATAAAAATCCTGTTTTGGAACAGTCAGCGACTGAGTCGGCAGTCAGTTATTTCCCTTATGTCATTAAGATGAGATCAGGTCAGGAAGTAAAACATTCCTCATCTGCGTTTCGGAACATAAATGCACACTAAAAGCTGATGATGATGATGATGATGATGACAGACCTCAGCTCTCAACAACAGCACCAGATAATGATCATCATTCTTTAGGGAGATTGTTTATAAAGCTTTAATTATCTTTAAAGTTTCAGATCCCATTACCACTGCTGAATTAAAGTATGACAGCAGTTATTTGAAGCCAACAAATGTTCATGTTCACTGCAAAAGTGCGTGTGGGAGGGCGGAGGATTTTTATGTGGGGGTGGGGTGCTGTCACTCGTCCAGGCCACCGCAGCAGCTGGCGTCCAGACGGCCTGAACTCATTTGCATTCAACGGCTTAATCAAGAATGCTGTCATCAGAGGAGGCATCATCACATCAGGATGCGCACACACACGCACGGACACTCATACCCATAAAATAAGCCCATGATTGCACATCTGCCCTGTTATAATGCCTCAGAGTTGGCTGCAAATGATGGGTTTTAATGATGATGTCCTCTTGATTGTGTGATACTCGCAGGTCATTAATTTAAGAGGAATGGAGAGCTTCTTGATATACCGCGTTCACTTTTCTCCAATGATTCTGCTGTTGTGCTGCATTTGGCAATCAATTGTATACATAAACGCAAAGGACATGCATTGATTCTGATTGCTGCTTTCAGCTTCATTGTCTCTCCAAGCAACCGTCAAATGTGAATGACAACAGGGTGTTTGTATAGATTGCAGTTGTGTGCAGCGGTTAGCAGATGAATGTTTTATAAGGCCACGATTTAGCTGAGCCTGACTGATATGTGGTTAATTTGGAGCATGTTTGTTGGGCATCTTATCAGATATTTCATTTGGGTCAGAACACATGTTTTTCAGAAAGATATTATGAAAAATGTATACTTTGTTTTTTTCTCTCTCTTTATTTGTCAATACAAAGAAAGTCAGTGCGGTTCTGTGTTGTTTTGGACCCCATTGACTTTCATTATGTGACTTTCATCCAAAGTGGAACAGTCTTCAAAATATCTTTTTTTTGGTTTTCCACACATTGTAAGAAATTCATACAGGTTTGGAACAATGTGAGGGTCAACATTGTTTTTACATAAGTTTTATTTTAAGATGAATTCTCTCTTTAAATCACATAATACAAGCCCCCAAGTGAATGTTTTTTTTTAATGTTGCTTCAACACTGGCTATATTTGCTTTTGTTTGAAGAGTGGTTTGTTTAGTTACCTTGCACTTACAGCTACAGAGCTTCTTTTTGAGCATTTCAAGCCATTTCCCTGTTGACCCCCAGAACCTGCCGACAAACCTCTAATTTAAGTGTATTGACACTCTTTGCCCCCCAGCGAAAGCATTCACTCTGCAGGAGAGAGTATTATACCATTCAATTACCACAAATAGAGAGAATGTCCCCTCTAGACCAAGCGCTTTTATTTTTTTACTCAAGACCTCTCACGATGACAGATTGAAAAAAAGAACCCTGTATTATGTTTTGTTTCACGTTGGAGCTCTATTTGACTTGACATTAATGTACGTTTGTGCTGTCACAACAAATTTAAGGCAGTCGATTATAATTTGTTGACACAACCTGTGCGCTGTATAGGGGTATTGCTAAGAGAACTGGACCGACCAATCATCCTTCATGACTGTCGGTGAGGTGATGACAGGATTTCGATAGCAAATTATTACTGAGGAATGCATAAATCTAACCTTCATATTTTGCAGTCACATTCATGTTTTTTATGCTTAACGGTGCAAAAAAAATGCACTATGGTAGAAAAGTGCAAAACCAACTAGTCAGTGGGTCTTAAGGAAGCTATGTATAATTAGACTGGTTCTAGATTCACCTGACCCCAGTTAGACACTTTTTCTTAGGGGGGTGCTTAAAATGATTGTAATTATAATTATACAATGGTGCAAATATATGTGCATATATGCACAACATTCATGCATATATAAACACATACACACACTAATTTATGTTTATATATAAACAAAATTTGAAAATATAAATGTAAACTTTATTATTATTAATATGATTTAATATAATTTATATAATATAATATACTATAATATAATTATATACTATATTTACATGTTTCTGAAATGTATATTTATATATATTCATACCGGACGCATTATACTAGTCAGTTGCTACAGTGTGCCGTTTGAAGGAGTTGAGCAGCATGTGAAATCCTCTCTAATTGCGTGTGTGCAGAAACCCAGAGCGCTGCACTGCGAGTTCTCGTCTCTTTGCCCAAAAAGGTGAAACCTAATGCAGTCTGAGGAAGCGTTCCCAGCATGCCTATGCCAAATAAACCAAAAGCCACATAAAACATCCACATTATTCAGTAATTACAAGAGTCTGTTATCATTTATTTGCAAAAGCGCATGCTTGTACTGTCTCAAACGGGCTGACCTCATTTTGATTCAGACAGTTATAGGCCTTTGATGAAAGGAGAGAAAGCTGGATACCGAAGCGAGGGAGAAGCAATGTGGAACTGCAGTGTGGGATTTTGAAAAGCATCTAAAAGAAAAAGCAAATGCTTGGAAAGAACAGCCGAAAATGGAGTGTGGAGAGGTGGGACGGTGGGAGGCAGAGGGCCATCTGTCAAACAGGGGGCTTGGCAGTGGAGCGAAGGAAGGAGCAGTATGGAGACTGCATGTTCACACAGTGTAGCGCATTAATCATGGTGTCCCCTCCCATCACTCAGGCCCATAAGTACACAAGCCTCCCCAGTACAGTCATTACGCCATTATACAAACATGCAGATATGAACACATCTGAGAGACTCTTAGAACGCAGCCCTTGGTTCCTTCTGATTTAACACAATAATGGGGGAAAACATTTTTTGTTTGTGCACTTCTGTAAGAAAAGACGTATTTGTAGAGAAATTTGGTTATTGTGTGTCATGTAATGGCTAACGTTGATATGATTTATATGGAAAGAAAAAAAATACAATTAATCAGTTTTATTTATTTACTAATGAAACTGACTTAAATGTTGTACGTGATGCCAAGTCTCAGTTTTGCTAACAATACACAACATATTGGTACCATATCAGTTATCGGTAATAGAATTTTTTTTTATTTAAATTTTAAACATTTTGAAATATTGGATATATATTGGATATTTAAAGGGTTAGTTAATCCAAAAATGAAAATTAGCCCAAGATTTACTCGCCCTCAAGTCATCCTAGGTGTATGACGTTCTTCTTTCAGATGAATAAAATCGGAGTTATATTAAAAAAGTCCTGGCTAATCCAAGCATTATAATGGCAGTGAATTGTTGCCTCGTTTATGAAGTCCATAAAAGTGAATCTTTCCATCATGCTTCACATGGCTCCGGGGGGTTAATAAAGGCCTTCTGAAGCGAAGTGGCGTGTTTGTGTAAGTAAAATATCCATATTTAAAACTTTTATGGACATTATAATGTTGCTGTGCCTAAATTCACTTGTAGCATTCAAATGTTTGGTTTTAGCTTTCTAGCGTTTTATTTGTAATTTATTTAGACAAAATAGTATAACATTTTTATTAATCTACAATAAGTTATTGGCCATAACATAATTATTAGATTATTGGTGTGTTTATAAAATGGTTGCTACATAATAAAAATATAATTATGAAATTAAAAAATTTTAAAATTAAAACATTTTATTAACCAATTATTATTATGTCTTGTATCACTCCATTGTCTCTTCTTTTGTCACATAAGAAAATAATTTTGGTCCTGTTTACATGCGGTGTTCAGATGTGTTTTGGTCGATCGGATCACAAGCAGACGAGGGAGACACATTCCCCTAGTGTTTTAGGGCTGCAACTAACGATTATTTTGATAATCGATTAGTTGGCCGATTATTTTTTCCGATTAATCGGATAAAAGGCCTTTTTTTATTATTATTATTATTATTGAAAAAAAACACACTATTCCACATCCTGCCCAATGCTGTCCTCCAAACAAATGTGTCAGCTGAGTGCTATGAAAACATACATAGTGAATATATCTACCATTACAAAATTTAACCATGGTTTTACATTGACTAAAACGAATAATATTAATTAATTAATAAGAGGGTTATTGTAGTTATTCAATGGTAACCACAAATTAACCATAGTTTTGCTTCAAATCCATAGTTTAACTATATGGTATTTGTGTGGTTATACAAATGGTAATCAATAAGCAAAAACATGGTTTTAATATAATAAAAACATGGTTTTACTATCTAATAGAACCATGGTTAATTTTCGTAAGTGGTATGTTTGTGCTATACATTTATATGCAAAAAAAAAGTTACTAAGCAAAATGAGTTTAAAGCCCTACATTAAAATTATATTAAAGAAAAACAAAAACAAACTCCAGATCTGTTACCAAATAAGAGGAATGTTCTGCAGGAACACACACACACACACACACTCTCTCTCTCTCTCTCTCTCTCTCTCTATCTCTATCTCTATCTCTATCTATCTCTCTATCGACGCAGTAACTGTTACTGTCTTGCATTTATATTCAAATTACACGCTGTTGTCCCTTTACAGTTACTACTCTCATAAAATACTTGAATTACATGTTGACTTTTAAAACTAAATTGTGTCCAACAGCAGATATTTCAGCTAAATTAATGTTTTTGTGCTGAATGTCTCGACTGCGTTCTGTCTGTCTGCGTTCTGCATGCGTGCGCCCGCCGCACCGGCGCTCGTTAAGTGAAGTTTGAAGTTTAACACAGACTGTCAGGACGCGCTTTCATGCAAAATGGAAATACTTGCGTGAATTAGTAGCATTTACAGATGAGGAGGATATAATTGTTCTCTATATAGATGGATATAACCTGTAAAATGAACGTTTTGCGCTAAGAACGTACACGCACACACGTTAAGTGCATGGCAGGGTATGTTAAACGCTAATGCATTCGCTTGAAGCTTAAAATAAACAGTTCTCATCTTTTGGGCACTTGGATCATGTACCTTTCCTGTATCAGCTCACTCTGTTTCCACTATTTCTAGATGCACATTTTGTCCATAAAATGCATTATTCAGTGCTATAATTTGGCGTGACTGGTGGAAGCTTAGCGTACAGAGAGCAGACCCGACTAATCGATAATGAGAATCGTTATCGATGATTTTCATTGTCGATTATTATCGATTTTATCGATTTAGTTGTTGCAGCCCTATTTTAGTCTCTTTTGTCCACTTTCAACCACTTCTGTCCTGTGAGGGTGAGGGTCTATGGACGGGTAAATGTATGGGCTTTTTCAGATCTTTCAATCTAATAGACAAAATAAGCTCACGCAATTTACATATGAATGTGACTGGAGATGATGGAAAAACACATAGAGCAGCAGCTTTTGTTTCTGTTCTGATAGTTGCAAGACCACAGCAAACGTGGTCAGTGCATGTTAGAAATCAGGAATGGTGAGAGAACATTTGTCTTCAGCCGACAAAGTTTAAATCCCGTCTGGCTAGCGCGGTTTCCATAATGTTTCATATTAGGCGAGTAGACGGAGAGTAGGTGCTTTTTTTGTGGCTGTTTGAACTCATTCGATCACATGAACTTTTACACTACTAAAGCAATCCCGTTGAATGCGTTTGACTACCTCTGGAAGTGGTCCAAAGTACACTAGCTCAAAACGTTTTAGACCCCCTTTATTTGACTCAGTTATTCCATTATGTCCATTTTATTTATTTAAAAAGTAGCCATGTAATAAGCAGGATAATATACAGTAAACCCAATATTGACTGGCTTATATTATCCCTTACAATAGTACAAGAAAGAAAACTAATAGCTTGAAATAATATATAAAGCAAAAAGCATAGTTGCAACATGTATGCGTGAGACGGAGAGTGACAGAGTAATTTCACAAAATCTTTCACTCGCTAATGACAAACATTCAGAAATAAGCAGGATCAGAAACGTTAAGGCAGATTCACTCTGTCTGGCACGGAGGAAATGCATCACAAGGTGATTGATTTTACTCTGAATGGCACGTCTAACAGTGCTGAGTGTGAAGGGTGTTACGAGTCCACAGCAAGCAGCCAGGTCTTGACATGCAGCAGTGAGCGAGGCAGGCAGACAGCTAACAACAACTAATAATGGCTGTTTTCATTTGCCTTGGGCTCAGGATCAATGCTAATGACCAGTTCTTGGCTGCTCCGCTTTAAGGCTCTAGATGTCCTAATTTCACAATGTGTGACTTAATTAGCTATTCCCAAAGCACTCTGGGGTTATGAATAAAAGCGTAAACATTGCACCAGTGCACAGATACTGAGAAGCTGTTTTTAAAATCACTGTGTGTGTGCTGGCAAAGCAGACAGAAGTGATGCTGGCCTTCATACTGCTCTGTTGTGGTCTGTTTTTGGTCTAACAGCTGTTGTTCTTGACATTAGTGCAACGGTCACAGCATATCCCTGTTGTTCAAAACACCATGCTACTGATAGGACTTGACCCCGAGCTCTAATCTGAGATCAGTATGGATAGTTCAGCTCATAGGTCCAGATATAATCTGTAATTGCCACAGCCGTCAGGTCGTTAATTAAGGGTGTAACAACTGATGTGTTAAATGATAAGAGCAGGACAGTATCCTAACAGACATCAGTAGAACAAGGGCTGTTCTAGCAGTGGCCAATGGGTCATTTACATCCATAGGTTCAAGTATTATTACTTCAGTGTAGTTAATTAGTATCATTTAAAATTAATTTCTTAGCACAATCTAGTGCCTTTTCATTTAATAGTAGCCCATGTATCTAATATTTATATAAAATGTTATAGCTTTTTTTTGTATTTAAGGCTTATGTTTAGGCATGAAAAGCTAGTATATTAGGGGATATTAGCTTGTATCAGGAAGTTAAATTACCAGTGTTTTTGTCTTCCTGCTGTATAAAGGAAAACCGATGAGTGAAATTGTGGCCGTTTCTCAACTGTTGAGAACGCATTCTTCTCCGATTACTCTATGTAGGCAAGATTTCTCAACTGGCTTCAACACTTGCCTGTTTTAACTTGTTTTCCCCCACATAGTCCTTTTTATTTGGCCCTAGTGTGCTTGTCATCCTGATTTGAGAAATCTCGCTTTCTCGCCTCTCACTTTTTCCTTTTTTTTCCCCTCACAGGAAACCTCGTCCTGTTTCCCAGCTGGTAGCACAGCAAGTCACACAGCAGTTTGCTTCACCCACACAGCCCAAGAAAGAGAAAAAGGAAAAGACGGAGAAGGACAAGAACGAGAGAGAACCAACACTGAAAAAGAACAGCCACAAGAAAATGAGGTGAAACAGGAATACAGGAATACAAAAATATTCAAATAGACAAGTCATTTAAAATTTTTATATTTCACCACATCACTGTTTAAACTGTATTTTTACTGAATGATAGTATGTATATTATATATTCATTGTGTCGTTTAGTTCCTCATAAAAGACAAGTTCAGAATTTTGTTCAAGTATGTTTATGTATGCCAAATAAGTCTTCAAATCAAAGTTTTTGATGTTATGATTAATCTTTTAGCTTATTAGTTTGGTTCATTGCCTCCCTAAGTATTTTTAATTGCCTATGGATGAGAAAATACTTGCAAAACCAAGGCTGCTGGACTTCACTTCTTTATTTATATAGCGCTTTATACAATACATATTGTTTTAAAGCAGCTTTACTGCAATAAATAGGAAAATAATAATGTTGCACAATTCATAAATTATGAAATGGCTCTACATAAAACAGTAGTCAAATCAGCTCAGTTTAGTTCAATGTTTATTCAGTTCAGTTCAATAACTGTGAATCTTGTAAAGTTCATCAATTGTAAAAATTCTCTTCATCTAATAAACAGCTCTACAGGAGGCAATAGTGTTGTCAAAAGTACCATCCTCAGTACCAAGTCGGTACTGAAATTTTAAAAATGTGACTATACCAGCATTTCCCTCTAGCATTTTGAGTGCTGTTGAACAGATTCTTAAACACCTGGTTGGCCATCGTGTTCACACACTCAACATATGTCTCTGGCCATTTTGTTCACATGCTCAACATACTGTATATGTCTGTGATTGGCTACAATGATTAACGCTCTTCACCAAGCGCTTACACCAATACACGTGGATCCCTCAGCAGATCCCTAATATATCCGCTGATAGACACCTGCTTTCAAACACTCCAGTGTTTATCTGTGTAAGCACTAAGAGAAGCACGTCATAGATGTCTATTTACAACGTTTTTGAAGCATTGTTCATTGTAAACAATCACAGACATGTATGTTGAGCTTGTGAACATGGTGGCCAGTCAAAGGTGTTTATGAATCCATTCAACAGTGCTCAAAATGCTAGAGGGAAATGCTGGTATCCTCACATTTTTTAAAATTCAGTACCGGCTTATCCGACAGTACCGGTGCTTTTGACAACACTAGAAGGCAACAAGTGTCATTATTCAGCTCAAGTGAAGTCAAGACTAGCGAAACTGATCTGTTATTCATTGCTCTCTATCCTACAGGCCCAGGTTAAAAAATGTGGACCGGAGTAGCGCACAGCATCTGGAAGTGACAGTGGGAGATCTGACGGTTATTATAACAGACTTTAAGGAGAAAACTAAGCCCTCCCCCAGTTCGTCCTCCAGTGCGACATCTGGAGACCACCACAGCCAGAGCGGATCCAACTCAGACAACACAGAGAAGGGGATCTCCAGATCCTCGTCCCCGCGAGGGGAGGGTTCCTCACTCAACGGAGAGTCTCACTAGGAACCCGTGGATTATGAACATTACTTCCAGTCTCCTGCACCTAATATATCCATTTTAAATGAACAGACACAGGAGTGCACGCTTATGTGTGTCAAGACTTATAGAGACACAGACTTAACCCAGCAATATAAGCCATCTCGCACCACTGTCACAGTTATAGGATCTGGAACATAGGATTTCACCATGATACTCTTGTCTTGATTTGTTACAATGCCCAGTAGGTCAGCTCGAGATAAACTGTGGAGTTTGAAAGCAATTTTGACGTTTGAATTTGATGACACTTAGATCAATTAACATGGTGGTATTATTCATTTAGATAAGTGCTGTTGTCTGTTTGGATTTGGACATTGACACCCATTCATGTTCTCTTCGCTATAGTTTCATAAACCATTTTTTAAAACCACAATCTAATTGTTGCAACAGCACCCGTTACGTCCTGGGAATTGGCCCTGGGGCTTAAAAACATGTTGATTCAACTAGAACGTTGTTGTGAACACACTTGCTTCTACATTAATGACAGTTGCAGCAGATGCATATTGAAACTTTAATATACTTTCAATGCATTACAGGGTGAGCATTAAGCCCTCTATGAATAACTGCGATAGAAACAGGACTTCCTTTCTCAATTGTTTGTTGCACCTGCTGGTACTTTTTGTACGGTTTTATGAAAAACCCATCAAACGCAGAAATTCATTGTTTATTTGTTCTTGTTCATGCCATTTTATTTGACAATTGTCATGGTAGATTGCATCACATTTGTGTGGTTAGTTGTTCTACCAGCGCTGTTTTGTGTTAGATAGTGTTTATATAATTCTGTTAATTCCATGAGAAACATAAACATTTTTGACAAAAAAAAAAAGACATGAATTTGTAAGATGTTAAATTCATCCCCTACTTTATGATGAATGGTGGTATATAAATATATTGCAGTATAGGAAATATCTCTCTTAATAAAATTTAAGATTTAGACTCCTGTCGTCAACCAAAGATTTATTTCAGGGGAAAACAAAGACCTTAAGGGAGTGATTTATTGAATTTGGGTTGTTTGTGTGGTGAAATGTCTTTTCAGTCCTCTGTGAAATGCACATGACTTGCATGAGAATATTCAAAGTATTGTGTTTTTTTACCTCACCATGAGGAGTGATGCAATATCTGGCATACAGGTTCAGCCAGAGACAATGAGGAGTGTTGTTGTTTACTTGACAGCTAATAGCAGTGTCTTAACGCAACATGACAATCCATTTCTCAACTGACATTGCCTTATACAGCAGGAAACATTTAATTCCTTTATCTGATTGAAATACAAAGCAGAAAGCCTGTTTTGCTGGTAGACAAGAACAGAAAGTCCAGTTCCTCTATGCTCCCCTTAGGCACTCTTACAATTTTCTGAATGTATGTTGTGACAATTTAGTCTACATGTACTATTGTTACTTTTGATATTTATTCCTCTAAACATATTTATTTTAAAAGTACTACTACAAATGTAGTTACTAGCCATCATTACACAAGTCAAACTTTTAGTTTTATACGTTAGTAAGAATTCAATTAACATGTAATGACTAGTCGTAATGGCTATTGAATAATTCAATGAAAAATCCTGCTTGTAAAATTAAAATGCATGTTGTAACAATTGCAATTATTGATCATTTAAATTTAGCCACGTAATTCTGTAAAATTCCACAACAGAAAATAGCAATAATAATGGAACAAATACAGTTAAAATAAAAAATAAAACAGGGTTTCTGTGAGTCTTAAAGGGGTCATGAATTGAGAAATCTACTTTTCATTCAGCCTTTGATATATAAAAGTTAATCGTGATATAAGAATATCCTGTAAATTTCGGAGCTGAAAACTTCCTTGTTAGTCAAAGAAAAGTTTTTATTTACACCAGGCCCAGCAAATGCTCGGAATATGCCGAGCTGTGATGTCAGAGTGTGGTGAAACACCGCTTTAACCGAAGAAGACGAACGCCTGATTCTGTAGCCCCGCCCACTGATTTGTGCATGGCATGTTATAGATAAATAACATAGGCCTGCATGGAGCTAAACCGGATCGAACTTCCAAGCAATAAACATGCTGCATAAGCTTCATTTGGATTCCAATATTATGAATGCATGGATGAACTTATTTTTAATGAATATCCAGCTCACGTGGGTAAGACATTGCGTGTTTGTTCCTTCATTTCACAACGGATTACTTTGTAAACAAGAGACTGGATGTGCAGACATGATGAGATTACATGAATGAAAGAAGCAACACACTATTTTTATAAGTGGTAGTATTGCATTGTTACAGGTCATTTGATATCTATTGATTATGTGTACATGTCTAACTGAACATAACTTGGCATACTCTCACAGGCTGGAGAATCCTTTATTTGAGGTGTTGTTGGTTCATTGTGCTGCGATTCATGATCAGACTCGGCCAGGGCTCGCAAAGCCCAACATCCCTGGGCTATGTGTTTTCCAGATGGGCTACCAAAACGTATCACCGGCCTGCCGACTGGCTATCTTAAACAGTGAAATAACATTCCTTTTTTGATGTCCGTTGTTCATTCTCTTGACTTGATATTTGAAGGAAAAATACAATTGCAGAAGTTATGATCATGCTGATTTGAGCAATCGAGTCTCTTCAGAAATTTTTGAATAAACCGCTCACTTCATATGGATTAGTTTTATGATCTCTCAGAAACCTCTCAGATTTCATATAAAAAATTTCTTCATTTGTGTTCCGAAGATGAATGTAAAATTCAGTATATTCAGAAAAATTGCTGAATTAAATTGCATGCACTGCAAAAAAATGATGTTATTCCTCGGGATTTTTGTTCTCCAGTAAAAATTCTAAACATCCTTAAATCAAGATACATTTACTTGAAATGCAAAATGAAGAAATGAAGTCTTGTTTTCAAACAAATGCATGCTTAAAACAAGAACAAATATCTGTCATTGGGTATGAAAATTACTTGCATTTGAATTAAGTTGATTTTTATCAACATATTGGCAGATATTTGTTCTTGTTTAAATCATAAAATCACTTTTACAAGATTTCTTATCTCAAACTTTAAGCTTTTTTTTTTTTTGTAAAAATAATAATAATTACATTTATGGAGATCTGTTGGAAATTGTATTTTAAAATTTTGAAGTGTCACTAACACAACACATTGTGTGCTTAGACATTTACATTTAGTGAACGTATTGATGTCATGTTCCCTTCAATTTATTCCTTACATTTTCTTTAATTGGTCTTAAAAAGTTCTTAAATGTACCTTTAGAAACATGGACAATGCAGAAACCCTGTTGAAGTTAGTAACTAAAAATAAGAAATAACTTTTGAGGAATTAATCTGGAAGGGTTTGTTGTAGCAGGGGTCCTTCTCACGCCATTGGGGGAAGATCTTGTGGGGGATGGTGGTGGTGGTCGGTAATGATAGGAAGCCTGACTCATTTGTGCGAATCGGTTCGTTCGAAGTTCATTTCAAAGAACCGATAAAGTGGTTCTTTTGGAAATTACGTCATTACGTGGTCTCTGATAGATATTTGATAGACTCTGATAGACGCTTAAGTCATGTAGGCACGTATTTCTGTATATTACAGTATTTTCGTTAAAGTTTTATTAATGTTTGTAAATTATAATGTCATATAATGTATCCAATTTTCAGTTTGTTGCACTACTAGTGATTTAGAATATACATTTACATTTTGCATATTTCAATGGTGCTATTTATTTAAAATGCTATTTATTTATTTTTAAAGTTAATTTTATTAAAACTATTATACAATGAAATTTCAAGAACGATTATTGGTAACATTTCTGCTTATCTTTTATGTTCTGTGAATCAGTGAATCAGAGTCTTGGAAAAGATTCGACTCAAATGAACGATTCGTTCACGGAACGGACATCGCTAGTGGTCATTAGTGGGCGAATACACGCACACGCACTCTTGTGAAAACCATGCCCTTTAGAATGCGTGTATATATTCGTACATTTAGTCTGTGCATAGTTATCGCTCTTCTGTCGTTACTATTTTTGTTCAGTAAACATGATGCAGAAAGTTCTTTAAAGCAAGTTAGGGCGCCGCTGGAACCGTCCGTCGCAAAGAACTTGAATGGAGTAAAATCAAAACAACGACCCACTGCGACCAGATCACTCGGGTAATCAGATGTATCGTTCATTTTATTTAAAGACAGTGTGTGTTTAACAGGCGGTGTGTGTTTAAAGGTGTGTTTGTCTTTTTTCAAAAGGGTGCTCGAACTCTATTTTGGAAAGTTAACTTACATTAAAAATACGAAGTGCATCTATCCCAGTATGGGGAAAAGTAGCAATAGCCAGTTCATCTGAATTATTATTGTTATTATCTTTTACATAAGAGGCCAAAAATACAGGAAACGTTCAACACCCCTGAAATCCACGTGAAAGGGAAACGATGTACATGACAAGAGCCTGTGTAATTCCACACTGACTTGATACACTCTTTATGATGGAAGCTGTTGACACCTACCTGTAATGATTCATTGTCAAAGGAGAGTGCTGGCATGTCGAGAGCATTGATGCTGGGCAGTGATGCAACAGATAACTCATAGCCAAATCACACCTCTCTCACACACACCTGTGTTTCAGGTGGTAGGCTGAGTTTACAGACAAATGGGTCATAAGGCTCAGTGAATCTGTGTAATTAATTTCACCTAATTCTGAACAAAATTGTTTTTTTTATTATTGTTTTTATTATTATCATATTTTCATTTTTAAAACATTTTATCTCTTTATTTTAGATGTTTATTTAATGTTAATTGCCAAATATGTTAAATTAGAAAATGATTGCAATTATTAGGAAATAAAAAAAAATACATTTAGTTAAACGCTATTAAGCAGCTCCTTTCTCTGACCATTTGTGGTCTTGTTTACTCATCCATCCTTTTATCAGTCTGTCTTGTGTTTTTTTTCTCTCTCTTTGTTTTGAGACTATTAAATGTTTAATAAACTATTATAACGAAGTTAGTTTTAAACATTATGGCCTGGTTTCACAGACAGGGCTTAGATTAAACCTGGATTAGCCCTTAATTTAATTAGGGCATTTAAGTAGCTCTTATAAACGTACCTTAGAAAAAAACATTACTTGTGTGCATCTTGAGACAAAACAATGGCACTGACATATTTTAAGATATGCCAGTGCAAGTTGCTATCAGTTAAAACAAAGTAAGTTGCTTTCAGTTAAAACGCAAATTATTAGGAAATAAAATATCTAAATTTCTGTAATTTTCTGAACATTGAGCATCTCCTTTCACTGGCCATTTGTTGGAAAATAAGTTATGTTCTTGTTTATTTACCCATCCATCCTTTTATCAGCCCATCTGTGTTTTTTTTTCTTTGTCGTGAGACCTATTAAATACATTTAATAAACTATTATAACAAGGTTAGTTTTAAACATAAAATATCTTTATCACATTATAATTTTTCAATTTTTCAAAACATTTTGTCTTTTTAATTTATTTAAATGTATCGAAAGTTTATAAAAGTTATTAGAAATTAAAATTTTGTTTCCAACCATTTCTAAATGATAAGAACCTCCTTCCACTGATCAAGTTGTGATCTTGTTTATTTTATTCATCCATACTTTTATCAGCCCATCTATCGGGTTCAGTATAAAGCTAAAACTGACTGTCCGTTTTCAGAGATGTTGCACTCAAGGTGAATTCACCTGGACAGCAAGAGACTTTGATGCAGCTGGCTGTGGTGGCTTGTGGAGAGAGATACGGGGAAGCTGTCAACATGCTGAAGACCGCAGCCATTCTCAGCAGCCGAGACTTGAGATTTCACATCTTTGCAGAAGAGCAGTTACACACCAACATAAAAGCAGCGGTTAGTATGAGCCAATTATAATTTCTGACATATATGCACATCTCTTCAGTGTTAAAGGGGATATGTGTCATTTTAGGGGAAGATTTTTCCCCTGTATATCCCAAGAGTGTAAACTCTATGCACTTCAATCTGCTAGCGAACCATTGAGAAACTGTAAAGAAATAGAAGATTTACCCCATTTTCCTCTTGTAC
Organism: Rhinogobio ventralis; assembly: GCA_039654625.1. Lineage (NCBI taxonomy): Eukaryota > Metazoa > Chordata > Actinopteri > Cypriniformes > Gobionidae > Rhinogobio > Rhinogobio ventralis. Next base: position 12,221,605 of record CM077207.1, on the reverse strand, counting down.
AGCTGGATTCCTGGCCAGCTTTCATCCAAGTGAAATTCAGCTATGTTGTTCGCTCCATTTCATTTCCCCATGAGAACCATGAAGAGTGGAGTCAGCTTTTCAAGCCATGTGCATCACAGAGACTCTTCTTACCGGTGAGAATTACTGGTCTTAGTAATTGAAACAGCATGTTTAGTTTAAAATACTAATTTTAATCAAAAGCAGTTTTTTTCTTTTTTGCTTGATTGTCATTTATGATCATTTAAGGTACACAATGTAACTTTTGACCCTCTAGCGTTTAAAAAACAAAACTGCATGCATTTTGCGGAAGAACACTGGTTTGGTTGTGCTTTGGCTCTGTGTGAACGTGTGGGTGAATCTGGTTTATCCTACTGCTCATAAAACATGCACTACTCGGCTTAAGAGATATAACCAGTTTAGATGGAAAGGATCTCAAGCTGGCTAGCTGAACTGTAGCTCTACCCGCTAACAGACACGGTACTTCCTTGATAATAAATTCTAGCACAACGCTACATCAACCATAATGAAATGACCCATCACAATAGACAATGCTTTACAATTAACTCTGATAGAGAGCTACATATGACAATTTATCTGTTCAATAAAATACCTTATTTTTCCATTTTTGAGTAATAAAAAAATGGCATCTCTGCATCACTCACACATTTCCAATCCCTCAATTCTTGCCATCTGCGGAAAGCCAAATCAATGTTGATTCTTGTTTTATTACAAGCTCTGTTGCATTCTTTTTTTGCCAGTAGACTCTCCTCTGTTCTGTGTTATTTTTTTCGTTTTATTATTTTTTTTAAACATGTGATTCCACAAAGGTTTGAGATTTAGCTGCTCCATGTCAACCTTTCTCGCTCATTGTGACGACTAACCTATACAACTAGCACACCATACTCGTGCAAAAGTAGCCGGAGCAACTTTTCTGTTTACATATATAAGACACGCATGGGCAAGTGACGTATGTAGGCAATTTCCCATGAAAACCCATCCCAACAGGTCTGAGGACTGATGATTTATTGACTTAAATTTAAATACTATTTAAATTGTATTTAAACATCATAGTGTACATTTAAAATGACAGAGATTACACCAAAGAAAAAGTAAAAAATTCATAAAATGTGCATTACTCTTTTCTGACGTGGTGGCTTTTCTGAGAGCATAAAATGTATGTTTGAACTCAAAAACATTGCAGTTTGACAAACTATTTGCATTTTCTTTCTATTCTCTACAGATGATTCTGAGGGAGGTGGACTCCTTACTCTATGTGGACACTGATGTCCTCTTCCTGCAGCCTGTAGAGCTGATCTGGGACATGTTGGCGCTCTTTAACTCCACTCAGTTAGTAGCCATGGCACCAGAGCATGAGGAGCCGCGGATTGCCTGGTACAGTCGCTTCTCCCGGCATCCATATTATGGAAAAACTGGCATCAACTCTGGTGTCATGCTGATGAATTTGACCCGGATGCGAATGGCACATTTCAAGGTGATATTAGAGGGCAGGATCCCGAACCCAGCTATTCCTATTCATCTCAGTAGCAGAAGTACATGACCTGGATGCCGCCATCTTTGCTTCATAGGCAAACCAATCATGTGAGCTGTTAATGTCATGTGACATTCTATATTACTATATTAAAACTCCCGGCAGCAAACATTTAAAATAGAATTCAAAATGATATAATAATTAATATAAAGATATATATTTTAAGTTTGGGGTCTGTAAGATTTTTTAAAAATATTTTTGAAAGAGGTCTCTTGCACTCACCCATGCTGCATTTATTCGATAAAAACATTTGGTAAAAACAGTAAAATTGTGAAAAATTATTACAATTTAAAATAGCTGTTTTCTATTTTAATATATCTTAAAATGTAATTTATTCATGTGATTGCAAAGCTTAATTTTCAGCATCATTACTCCAGTCTTCAGTGTCACATGATCCTTCAGAAAGCATTCTAATATGCTGATTTGCTGCTCAAGAAACATTTCTTATATTATCAGTGTTGAAAACAGTTGTGCTTAATATATTAGTGAAAACCATGATACATTCTTTTCACGATTATTTAATTAATATAAATAAATTATTTAAATATATAATGCACTTTAAATTGTGCACTGTTGAAACATCCATTTATGACTCCATCTTACCCCCTGGTTTTTCCCGTCTTACCCCTGTCTGTGAAACCAGGCCTTGTTTTTTTGTTTAGTTTTTTATGTTGCAATTCCATTTTAGTCCAGAAGAGGATGCCAAAGGTCTCTTTTTTTCTTGGATTTTGGAAAGAGATATTAAAAACTCTTTTTCTTTTCTTTTTTTTTACTCTGTTTGGACAGAATGACATGACCTCTGTTGGTCTGCACTGGGACGAGCTTCTCATGCCTTTATTGCAGAAATACAAGCTTAACATTACCTGGGGTGATCAAGACCTGATTAATATAATCTTCCATTACAATCCAGGTAAGCCTATCAGGATTTATTTTATTATTTGTAGCTTTATTGCCTTTTAAGTCTATGTAACAGATGTGTGTGTCCACCCAGAGATGGTATTTACCTTCCCCTGCCACTGGAACTACCGTCCTGACCACTGTATCTATGGCAGCAACTGCATCCCTGCTGAAGAAGAAGGTGTTGTCATGTTGCACGGCAACAGAGGAGTGTTCCACAGCGACAAACAGCCTGCCTTCAAGGCTGTGTATGATGCTTTCAAACATGTGAGTTACTGTTTTGTTTGTGAGTAGTTTAACACCAAAGAAAGTTTCTAAACCTTTTGTTGAATTCCAACCAATTTGTCTTTCCAACGCTAATGCATCACTCTTTACTTTTTCTGGCAGCACACATTTGGAGAGGATCTCCTAAAAACATTCTTGTTGCCGCTAGAAGTGGCGCTGAATGGAACCACACACACATACTGTGGGAAAGTTAGTAATTTATTTACCAGAGGACTTGGAGAGTCTGTAAGGAGGATCCAGAGAAGGACTCCACCTGGTGGCTGAGATGTGATACTGTCACTGTAGCGGAATAACGACAGAAATGCATTCTGGGAGACTGGATAAGAACGTCACTGCTGCAGCCTTTCCAGTCATATCTGTGCAACATTAGTGGTGAACGTTCAGCTCGAAGCTGAAATGTTGAATGATGAAATGTGCATTTAAACCTACTTCTCAAATTGCCATTTTCATTTCACTTTATCCTGGTTAAAGGGATAGTCAACAAAAAGGGAAATTGTCATCATTTATTCCTTTCCAGGCAAATTGATGTTCCTCACACTGTATGACTTTTGAAGACTTTATAGACAAAAATACTAGCACACAAATCATTACTTTTATGATTGTTTTATAGTGCTTTTGGATGTACTGTTCCTTTAAAAGTATTATTGAATGTACTGCAAGATGTAATGGTATTAAGTGGAAAATACTTGAAAATGTAAATATTAATTTTACATAATGTTCATATGAAATCAAATATATATATCATTAATCAGATTTAGACTTTTTTTTACCATCAATATCATTCTACACTGAAGAATTATATCAGTGATGAGGAAAAATATATATTTTAGAAGCAAACTACAAAGAAAAATGTAAGGGATTAGAACTTGAGCTTTAAAGAAAAATATAAAAAGCCCAATTCTTAAATTTTAGAATATATTTTAGATTATTATAGATATTTTGATATAATAAAGTTGGCAGTTCAAAAGATTTTGCATTTATAATGTGATGTATTTGTGTGAGAGCATATTCAGAAAAAGAGATGTGTAGGAAATAAATCGACTAGAACTTAATTAAGGGCACCTGCTTCTTAATTTACAGTTATGATAAATAAATGTATTTGCCAGTTAATTCCAAACTAATTGCATACAGAGAAAAAAATATACCATCAAAATTGGAAATGTTGGGGAAAAATACAACCTTCCTCCACCAGGGTGCAGCATTGATTCAGGTTTTTATAAACACGGCTAGTGTCTTGGGATGATTACAGTGGCTTTGTTCTGTGATAACATCACACAACAGGAAATACTGAACAACTTCCCAACAGTAACCTTATAACAGCTTGATACAGACTTTTGATACAAAGTGAACATTTGAGGTAATTTAAAACAACTCAAGTTAAAATTCTTGGAGTATAATAAAGGAGGAATGACCCTGTGAAAATCTGCAATGGGATCATGGATTAAAATATCATTACTTGGCAACCCTTAAAGCAGGAGATGTTAATGACACAGGAAGGCCTGATTCATTTATAATCAAGAAGTAGACTTGCATAAGGTCAGTTTGAAGCATTAGCAACCTGTGCTTTTTATCCACTACCGTTACAAAGATAACAAATACTGTAATAATCGTATTGTCCATTCAGAGTTAATTTTAGTTAATGCATTAATGCACTCTCCAATGTTAACTAATAGGACCTTATTATAAAGTATAAATATAGTGTATGCATGTATATAGTGTGGGGAGGACACCCCTCCAAATCATTGAATTCAGGTGTTCCAATCACTTCCATGGCCAAAGGTGTATAAAATCAAGCACCTAGGCATGCAGACTGCTTCTACAAACATTTGTGAAAGAATGGGTCGCTCTCAGGAGCTTAGTTAATTCAATTTTGGTACCATGATAGGTTGCCACCTGTGCAATAAGTCCATTTGTTAAATGTCCTCACTACTAAATATTACGGTCAACTGTTAGTGGTATTATAAAGTGGAAGCAATTGGGAACAACAGCAACTCAGCCACAAAGTAGTAGGCCACATAAAATCACAGAACGGGGTCAGCGCATGCTGAGGCGCACAGTGCGCAGAAGTCGCCAATTTTCTGCAGAATCAATAGCTACAGACCTCCAAACTTAGTGTGGCCTTCAGATTAGCTCAAGAACAGTGTGTAGAGAGCTTCATGGAATGGGTTTCCATGGCCGAGCAGCTGCATCCAAGCCTTACAACACCAAGTGCAATGCAAAGCACCAGTGCAATGCATCAGATGCAGTGGTGTAAAGCACGCCGCCACTGGACTCTAGAGCAGTGGAGACGTGTTCTCTGAAGTGACGAATCTCTGTCTGGCAATCCGATGGACGAGTCTGGGTTTGGCAGTTGACAGGAGTCTTGCCTGACTGCATTGTGCCAAGTTTGGTGTAAGGGGGATTATGGTGTGGGGTTGTTTTTCAGGGGTTAGGCTTGGCCCCTTAGTGAAAGGAACTCTTAATGCTTCAGCATACCAAGACATTTTGGACAATTTCATGCTCCCAACTTTGTGGGAACAGTTTGGGGATGGCCCCTTCCTCTTCCAACATGACTGCGCACCTGTGCACAAAGCAAGATCCATAAAGACATGGATGAGCGAGTTTGGTGTGGAGGAACTTGACTGGCCTGCACAGAGTCCTGACCTCAACCCGATAGAACACCTTTGGGATGAATTAGAGCAGAGACTGTGAGCCAGGCCTTCTCATCCAACATCAGTGTCTGACCTCACAAATGCGCTTCTAGAAGAATGGTCAAAAATTCCCATAAACACACTCCTAAATCTTGTGGAAAGCCTTCCCATAAGAGTTGAAGCTGTTATAGCTGCAAAGGGTGGGCCAACTCCATATTAAACCCTACAATTAAGAATGGGATGTCATTATAGTTCATGTAAAGGCAGGTGTCCCAAAACTTTTGGCTATATATATTATTATATATTATTATTATAAGGTAAACACTTTATAATAAGGTCCTATTAGTTAACATTGGTTACTGCATATATAATAATCTAATATTTTATGATAATACAAATAAATGAAAACATTCCAAAGTTTACTTTGATAGTGAAAGAAACAAACATGATTTCCATGTCTAAAAATGGTTTAATACTTTAATATATTGAGTTATTATTACAAATGATACAACCTAGTTCATTTGTTGAATAAGTGTAAACATCCTTTTTATAAAACTCCATTTAGGTGACTCCTTTCATGGTGTGGCATTATACGATTTACATCCATGTTCATGCTTAATCGCTTTAGTTCAGGGACAGGCCATGTATAGAGGCTAAAACAAAAAAAATCTGTTGGTCTATTGTCTATTGCCTCATCTGTGTGTCCTGGCTGTCTGAATCAGCCCCTCGTTTACAATGGATCCTCTATCTTTGCTTTCCTTTCCATCATTTCTCCCTTGGACAGTATTTACCTCAAGTGGCAACAAATAGATGTTTTTCTCTGCTTAACAGAAAAGCAGCCTGCAGTTTGGTAAAAGAGACCTTATCTCTCGCTCCTATTTCCCCCCAGTGAGTTTTTCAATTAGGTAATTACAGCCATGCGAAAGGAGACTCGGCAGAGAGCCCCTGCTGCTTTGTGGGAGCACCGGTCCCCCACAGACGCCAATTACCTGGCACGTGAACCATCTCTATTGTGCGGGCGCTCGGAGGGGTCCGAGTCTGCAGGAAGTGCAAACCCAGCCAATGTGGCATCTAATCAATGGACAAGCGGTGTCTGTGAAACAGGTACAGAGGAAGAGAAATAAATGAGCAGGATGCTTTTCTCACTTGCTTATGCATTTGTATTCAAATTGGAAGGCACAATCACACCGTGAAGCTTATAAACACATTTCAGGACTGCTATGCTATGAATTTATAACAATATTTGCTATGGGCTAAATATTTTTGTGGTATCACAGTCTTAAAGAATCAGTTTAATGACCTGTATGGATTTCTTTTCTTTTTTCCCCCTCTGGAATACAAGAGGAAAATACTGAAAAATGTAAAAAAATGTTCTGTTCGTTTCAAAAGAATTGATATATTTCAGTACTAATTTGATTCTAAATCGGTTTGATGACGACAATATTCAAAAGACCACAATTAAAACAATCAAATTTCATAATTCCAGTTGTTTTATGAGCTGAATGTTTTTCAGGGATCAATTTCTACCTGATGAAATATTTTAGATCTTGGCATATCTTGTAAAACGCATCTCCATTATAAAAATGTACATGGCATTTTTTTTTAACATGACTGTAAGTCGTCTATGTTTTAATATGTTTTCGAGTCTATATTTCTATAGAAAAATCACATTTTTAAAGTTAGGCAGCAAGTGAACATTGTGTATTTATTTATATATCTTATCTACAGTATATATCTTGATTTTTTTGTTTTGTTTTAGCAGCTAATTTTAATGATTGTTTTGTCTTATTTTAAATTCATTCTAGGTCAACTTGGGTTTTGAGGCCATTTGAAAGATTGCTGTGGCCCCTTGAGAATCACTGTCCTAAAATGTCAAATTTCTGCCTTGCCAAAGTGTTAATGTAAATGCATTGGTTATGTCTTAAGCATTTACTGGAAGCAAACAGGCAGAACTATATATATAATATGTATCTATATATATATTATTCAAACAACAATGACAAGAAAGTCATTGAATGTGTTTCCCAAAAGGTCTGTACCATCTTTCTTTTGGGAAACACAGGAAACTTCATCAACAGATCACAGTGCAAACTTCATCAACAGATCAGCCTGTCCAGGTTTGAAGACCAGCAAACCCGTTTAAGGTGGTTTAAGTTTTTTTTAGAGGAGAGTTTTTGGCTGAATAACTTCAGAAGCATTAATAAAGTAATTTATTAATGTCTGAAATGTCTGTCCATCTATCTACCTATTCATATATCCATCCATCCATATACATTTGCAGTGGTATTGGCATCTATAGTCATACATTTATTTTTATTATTTAATAGATATCAGCATTTAAATTTTTTAGTAAAAAAAAAAATCTGATTAACTAGCAGAAAGCCATTAAAATGAATTAAAAACGAAAAAAAACTGTGGAAAAAAAGACTAAATGAAACTCGAGTGGACAAAAAACAAGGGGAAACAAAAGAAATGGCCAACAATCAACAGGAGACAAGATAAAATAAAAGACAAGACAACCTGAATCTCTTACAGTGGAAAACAACCTTAAACAAAAAAATACAAGAAGTACGATTAAGCCGTTTCATGCAATATGTCTCACGAATGTCAGTATTCATCACCCTGCTACTGAATTAATGTATGTGCTTACGGTGACCTGAATAAAGATCTCTTCTCTCTTACTGTATCTGGAGCAAGAGATGCCTTCTGTCTCCCAAGTGAGCCAATTTACATTGGAGTCCACTTCATTGTGTGCAGTATCGATTCAGTTTGAACTCTTTTTCCTGATAAAGAAAGCCAGTGAGCTGGATGCAGATGTCTTTGGGGTGAGATGGCAAGTAATCTCATTCAGGAAATGAAAGCGAAGCTCAACCTGTGGGATTCAAAGTGGCAAAACATGTCAGTCAGCTGTCCCTGCCCAAAGGGCAATTCAAATAATTTTTTATGTGGATGTCAATGAAGAGAAGCTACTTGTGTGAGATTACAACAAACCCACCATGTTATGTTATGTTACACTAATGGAAATTATTTTGTGTTTAAAAAAAGTGGACCATTCCTTCAGGATACGAAAGCCAATATGAGTGCTGTGGCTGGTACCTGAGCAGAGGAAAATACCAAGGACATCTTCAAGGAGACACGTACACTTTGATCTGAGTTAGAGCTGAGAGACACCAGTTATATAACTTTTGTTTTTATGACTTCATGACTTCGTGACTGACTGTTTGTTGGGACTGGGAGAAAAGAAGAGAAAGCGGAGGAAAATCCTAATCAAGCTGTTCAAACTGTAAATGGATAATGTTAAGTTAAAATAAATAAAAAAGGAATTTACATATTTTGGTGCATAATTTCTATTGTCACCAAGTGTAATGGCAAAAATAATGAACACATGTACACTCACCTAAAGGATTATTAGGAACACCTGTTCAATTTCTCATTAATGCAATTATCTAATCAACCAATCACATGGCAGTTGCTTCAATGCATTTAGGGGTGTGGTCCTGATCAAGACAATCTCCTGAACTCCAAACTGAATGTCAGAATGGGAAAGAAAGGTGATTTAAGCAATTTTGAGCGTGGCATGGTTGTTGGTGCCAGACGGGCCGGTCTGAGTATTTCACAATCTGCTCAGTTACTGGGATTTTCACGCACAACCATTTCTAGAGTTTACAAAGAATGGTGTGAAAAGGGAAAAACATCCAGTATGCGGCAGTCCTGTGGGCAAAAATGCCTTGTTGATGCTAGAGGTCAGAGGAGAATGGGCCGACTGATTCAAGCTGATAGAAGAGCAACTTTGACTGAAATAACCACTCGTTACAACCGAGGTATGCAGCAAAGCATTTGTGAAGCCACAACACGCACAACCTTGAGGCGGATGGGCTACAACAGCAGAAGACCCCACCGGGTACCACTCATCTCCACTACAAATAGGAAAAAGAGGCTACAATTTGCACGAGCTCACCAAAATTGGACAGTTGAAGACTGGAAAAATGTTGCCTGGTCTGATGAGTCTCGATTTCTGTTGAGACATTCAGATGGTAGAGTCAGAATTTGGTGTAAACAGAATGAGAACATGGATCCATCATGCCTTGTTACCACTGTGCAGGCTGGTGGTGGTGGTGTAATGGTGTGGGGGATGTTTTCTTGGCACACTTTAGGCCCCTTAGTGCCAATTGGGCATCGTTTAAATGCCACGGCCTACCAGAGCATTGTTTCTGACCATGTCCATCCCTTTATGACCACCATGTACCCATCCTCTGATGGCTACTTCCAGCAGGATAATGCACCATGTCACAAAGCTCGAATCATTTCAAATTGGTTTCTTGAACATGACAATGAGTTCACTTTACTAAAATGGCCCCCACAGTCACCAGATCTCAACCCAATAGAGCATCTTTGGGATGTGGTGGAACGGGAGCTTCATGCCCTGGATGTGCACCTTCAGCACCTTGTTGAATCAATGCCACGTAGAATTAAGGCAGTTCTGAAGGCGAAAGGGGGTCAAACACAGTATTAGTATGGTGTTCCTAATAATCCTTTAGGTGAGTGTATATTTTACCAATTTTCCATGTGTGATAAATGATTTTTTTATTGTATAAAGCATTTAGATTTCTTTATTTAAGCAATCATTATGAACTCAAAAAAATCTGCAAAAATATTTGTATACACACACATAATATACGTGTGTGCATGTGCGTGCGTGCGTATAAAATGGTACAAAAAATATGGTACAAAAGCTGTCCCTGGGGCAGTACTCTTTTAAAAGTACATTTTTGTGCCTTATTTACCACTAAAGGATGCATATTAGTATGTATAATTACCTGAAATATATATTAGTACGTAAATGGTGCATATTATTATCTTATTGTTAGGTGTTGCCCAAGTAACAGCTGTTGTATAATTTTTCTGAGAGTGAAGCATATCACACCGCAGGACACTGCTATCACTTACCCAAACATCAACTACCAAATGGTTTTCAAACCATTAAACCTTGAATGCACTTTGGGAAAAGCAACATCCTTTAAAATCAGTAAAGTGAATGGTGTTATGAACACAAAGTCCAATCATGTCTGATTTCAGCTGTGGATCCATGTGAGGAATGAGAGGTTCCAAAAGTGCTGTGCTTGCCAAAACGGTGAGCATTTGTGTGATTCATAGGATCATTTAATAGAAAAAGAAAAAAAAACCACTGCAAAATATTCACGTGCTCTCATAGTGACTCAGACCCTTTCCATCTTCACGTTAGGCAAAGGTAATTAAACTGTCAAGTTTGCATTGCAAAAAATGCAGGCGTCACCACATTCCCCTAACATCGAGGAATATGTCACTTGTGGAAGACTTCTGAATGGTTCATTTCCTTATCTGAACCTTTGATTTGTGTGAAGACCCATGTCAATACCACCCCCGCCCCCCCCCATCCAAGTCGCCACTAATGTTGCCTCAAAATGAACATCTCCAATTAGACACATGCAATCATTCATTTGATGGCTTACTGTTTACGTTCATCGTCTCAATATGTGGGAACGTGTGTGAGATAATTCTTTTTACCTTGAGGGAAATATAACTCTTAATCACTGCATGAGAATAATTCCATTGTGTTTATGCTGATAAACTCATCATAATTTAGCACTGGCGACCAGATCTTCATCGAATTTTAGACAAGGCAGATTAAAAACAGATAAAACCGCAACCTGAATCATAAAAAAAAGGTATTCGTGAAGAATGAACTGTCATTTAAGACACTTGAGTTAGCAGTTTGCGTTAGCTTAGCTTTGTATTTAGATCTTTTTTTCCTCAGTGCGATTGATTTAAGCACACAGACAATAACGTGAGACTTTGAGGGGCTTTCTGTGTTCGTTTGTGCCGGGATACGAATTCTGAAAGGCCTGTGTAGGCCTTTGTTTCCGTACTGTGTGCTACTATGCCGTCTCCCCACTCATTAAATTATACATGAATAGGAAACAATTGAGCCATAATTGATAGGCCTCTCCGTTCATTCTCCTCACAGACTCGCTTTATCAGCCACGTAGTGACAAAAATCACAAAGACTGTCTTCTCCGCCACCTTTTCAGTTCATTCAGGCTTGGACTGGTACTATTGTTCTGGCCCGGGCCTGATAAGGCACCGATAATGTTAACCGGTTATCACATTTGCAGAAAAGAGGGCAAAATAAAAGACCCAAGACAGCCAGCAAATTAGCGACTTTGATGAATCGTCAGTTTGAACACGAGAGATTAGCATACTGATTGGACTGATTATTTATAATTGCGGTTGGAAGTGAAAGCGGCCCGCACCGGATCATGCTGGTTTCTGTTCCAACCAGCTGAAATCATGAGCTTTGTAATGATGTTGAAATAATCTTTCTTATCCTCCTCGCTGGGTTAATATTACTACAAATTTTTTTGTTGAAAAATGTAATTGTAAAACTGCAACAGACGGTTTTTCTGAGTACATACTTCACTGGCTTCTCCAGGGTGGAGACAAGATGCATGATAAGAGAAATCTACGTGAATTTGTGCAAGTGCTTTCACCTGAGGTAGAGCAAGTGTCCTTCAAAGCCATCTGTTAGCATTTGCACCAGCTAATTCATTTGTCCTTCACAGGATGTGTCGGCACAGGCGGGGGAATACATATCCTGACAGATGCTGAACACTAGACAGTCCTGACGCTCGGGGGATTCTATGCACCGTCTAGAGGATATCGAGACACCTAGCAAGATTAATCAATCATGATAGTGCATGAAGTTGTTTTGAAGAAAGACACAAGCTGAGTAAAGCTGGGCATTCAGCATTGGGCACATTTACATAATATTACATTTCTTACACAGCTGACTACAGTAGCAATCGTTTCTTTGCAAGTTCAAGATGATTGATGTTTGGCTGAGGACGTCAGTTGATGCCCCCATCATCTCAGATACAACTAGGGAAACTGGCCAAGAACATTATCATATATTACCTTCTGTAAACAAGCTCTGCCTGCAGTACAAACCAGTGTAGATTGCTTTCCAGAACCCATTTATATAGACACTTCCATCTCCAGTACTTCAAAAAGACCACAGCAGATGACACTAGAGACAATGGAAAGAGGAAAAATAATGTCTGCTGTTCACCTTACAACTGCAAGTTGAAGGGTTCCGTTTCTCAGTGGAATTCAGCAGCTATTAATTTGTAAGGTGTGATTCTAGCACACCTGCATTTTCACATATTTAGTGGCTGCAACTAATATACATTTAATCAATAAAATTAATTAAATATGTTTAATTAGGGTTTATATTTGGCATCATGCGACAGTTAGGTCCTCAAAAACTCACTCATGAGATTACTCATCATCAAATGGCTGATTTCAGAATAGCATATTATTTATGCCATGTCTTTATTTGACAGAAATAGTCAAAGTATACTATTCCAAATTCAACCACTGTCTTCATAATTGAGTCACTGAATCATTCACTGAATAATGATTCATTCATTTACCAAAGTTTAAATCATACTTAAGTCGTCATGAAATCAAAATCGAAACATTTACTTTGTAAGCACACATTACTAATCTTGTGGTGAACATCTGTGCAAGTCAATACACAGAAAAAAAATATTTTGTCGTGGTAATATTTAATAAAAATCCAACGAGGGATGGAGAGGAGGTGCTCTAAAATAAATCCTTGCCCTCTATTCAATATTTTGTTTCACTTGGAAATACGTCAGAACACTGAAGTAAAGTCGGTTGCAACTTTTAATAGAAAAGCTGGGACAAAAACTAACCACAATATAATAATAACTATAGAATGACTATAGTAAAATATAACTATACAAGCATATTTGTTAGTGCTGGGCAATTGATTAATCGCATTCAAAATAAAAGTTTGTGTTTGCATAATATATGTGTGTGTACTGTGTAATTATTATGTATATATAAATAGACACACATGCATGTATTTATTTAAGAAAAATTTTATATTTATATGTAAAATATTTATATTTATATATATATATATATATATATATATATATATATATATATATATATAATATACACATGCAAATATTTCTTAAATGTATACATGAAGGAGTGTGTATACATAATTATACACAGTACACACAAATATATTATGTAAACACAAACCTTTATCTAAGATGCTATTTATCGATTGCCCAGCACTAATATTTATATAATATAACAATACTGAGCATACATACACATTTTTACTTCAACAAAAAACCTGCGTGAAACTGTTAACCATTACATGAACACTTACGAATAAGGAGATCAGGCTGAAATATCAAAGAAGTTCAAATAATTAGAAAATTACAGTTCAAAAGTACACTCAGGTCTAGCTCACTGAAGTCAAAGCATAATTCTGGTTTGGTGGAATATATCATCACATTTAGAATATAGTTCACAAGACCCCTACAAGTCTCTTCCCAGTACTGTACATTTATGCATCCGCACACACATACGCTAGTTCTCAATCTCTGTATCTAGGTCTTGCTATATTTGCCCAGTTTTGCTTTCCACAGCACTTTTTCTGAATAATTACTCCCTTTCGAGTTATAAGCAGTACTCCCAGCAAGAAACACTCAGCATATCGAGGTCAAAGAAAGCATGGAGATTATATATAGGCAGATACATTTTTGCATTTATAATAGCTGAAATGAGACTTACACAAATTAATTAGTAGGAAAAATTCAAGGACCTTCCATACTTCACCAGGCCTGGGTTTGTTTCGAGTGAACAGCTGTTCTCAAAAGACATTTACTCTAATGAACGGCGCATCATTATAATATCGCAGTGCATTACAGGCTGTTGTTGCATGTAGGCATTAGATTGAAGAAGAAAAAAAAATCTTCTAATTCACTCTAGGAAGTTAAAACGTTGAATACAATAACAGTCCACGCCTCATCCATTAGTTCAGTTTAAAAGACACCTTCTTTCATTTCTCACAGCCTGAGATCATGAAACATAATCAATATTATGCTTACATGCTTTTAATGCATTATCTAATAATAAACTGAGCAAATGTATAGAGTCATCATCATGCCTTAGGCCAGTAATGAACCAACATCTTGTTGGAACAAAATGCAGTATCAATTATGCGGTGCATTTACTAGCAATTCCAGATTGTCATTTGATAATGAATAAACATTTCGGCGTATAGAAACAGTCACTCTAGATAAGAGATTAACAGTTTATAAAAGATAGATGGTGGAAAAATACCTGCTAATCACAGATTTTCACAGGCAAGGGGATTGTAGCATGATCCAGAAAAACAACCAGATTTAACCCATATACAAACTATTTTTCAATGATAAAAGATCTGCTACCCCTCAAATATTTTTTAATCCATTACTAGTCCCATGATGGAGCAGGTGGCCGTTACATTCTAAGTGTGCCCTAAATCCTTCTCTTTTCACTTGGTATCAAATGACGCTTTACATTTTCTCAGAACTAACTTCAATATTGCAGCCATATTTGCAATTACAACCAACACGATACATAAGGCCAGTGCTCCTCAAGTTTACACAAGGTCCTATAGCAGACAAACCACAGGTGTAGCTCATCACATGGACATGATGACATCAAAATTAGGGTAAATTAGAGCATTCTGGGAAATGAAGTGCTCTTCCATTATGGCCCATAAAATGAAAGGTAATTCAGTAAGAAATTTCAAACTTTATTCGTATTTATATCATCTAATGTGTCTGGAAATACCCCATATGTTGTGTGTATGATAACATTTATCATAACGTTAACATGATAACGTTAAAATTCCTACATTTAAAGTAGTCATATGTTGTTGTTTTTTTATTCTACTTTGTACTTTCTTAAAGTTGATTCACAATTCTACATGTTTGTGATTCATTCGATTTAACTGGAATTTAAAAAGGATTCTTCATTCAATAAATCCTGTTTAAGTACAGACTTTTTAGTATGCGACTTGGGACCCTCTCAACTGCTCATTAGCTTACATCTTATGGACCCTCTTTTATCTTTAATTAAAATATATGCTTTTCCAAGACATATATGCACTGATCACGTCTTCACTCCTAACGCAAGAAGTTACTCAAGAACACTCAACTTAACACAACAGTCTGGAGCCAAAGTAATGTGGCGCCAAAGTATGTTCAATACATTGGATGCAATGCAACAAGTCTCATTTGCAGACCCGCTTACATTAACTGACTCTTGGTTATGAATCCAATCACAAACTCAACTTTCATTGTGTTTAATTAGCTGAATCAATATCTCCATGTAGGACTGTTCATCTTTCTGTCAGGTAATCTGATTAGTCCGCACATAGAGTGGCTGGGCGTTTACTTATACACTCACATCCTTTCCTCAAATAAATCTTTTATTGATCACAGAAGTGCATGTCTGACTCTTGCATTATGCATCCTGCAGTTTGTGCACTTTTGGAGTGATTTAACACTGCATTTATTGTAAGAAAAAAAGTGCCATATTTCATATTAAATTCCTTCTAGTTCAGAAGAAACTGGCATTAGGATTAATATTTTCTTTTCTGAAGTCGGTGCTCTGCTAAAATGTTGATTGCACATCAAACAATGAGATAAAATAAATCAATAACCTGCCACAATGTGAAATATCAAACATCAATCTGCTTTCTGCAATGAAAGTCAGGCGATCACACTTCTGTAAAGTCTGAATCAGCCAGTTCAATCTTCTTGAGTGGACCTTTTAATTTATTTTCATTTGCTCTTCATTTTTCATGGCTTCAAAGGGATTTCAAAAGGATTTCTATGAGAGGGGCGCCATCTGCGCTCCACAGTCGGAACAGGAGTGGGCTGTCAGACCTCACACCTCTATAAGTTTTTCACTGAGAGAGAAAGAAGTGGAAGACCAGCCACATTCATGTTTATAAAATGAGTCTCACTTACTGCACCAAAAAAACACTTTTGGAGAAGGAGGAAGAAAGGAAACTCTGTATGGCTGATTGGCACATGCCATTTCAGGCTTATTAGATCCAACACTCAGAATATTGGGGAGCGTCGCTATTCGCAATGGCGAATGCAATTATTTTAAAACGAAAAAATAGAATAAATCAGTCCTCTTTTTAAAAATCAATATCAAAATATTGTGTTTAAATATAAATGCATAAGGGAAAGTATACATTTTAGCATATAGTTATATACATTCTTATATACGTTTACCAATGGCTGCATTCTAAAGTCTAAAAATGCTGCCTTCGGAAGATGCACTCCAAGGTAGGAAAGCATCAAGGCACGTCCGAATCCAATGCAAGCTTCATTTCCTGTCTCCTGAGATATCCTTTGCTGCCTTTGATATCCCACAATCCTGTGTTTTCCATTCTGTGACAGTTGAGGTAAAAAATAAAAATGGCGTCTGAAAGTTGCGGTTGGTGGTCAGTTTGTATGTAAATGTACCATTGTTTTCCACTTTTGATGTAATTTCTAGTGAGAAATTACTATTGTAGTCATTAAATATTTGCTTAGTTATCACCAAAACTCACGCTATTTTGTTGTAGATCATTAGACTGTTACACTGCCTCAGAAATCTGTCCGAAATCAGTTTCCTGAGGTGCCTTTGTGCGGAAACACTGCCTACAAAGTCATTGCCTGATAAGGCAGTGAGGCAACAAGTAGTCAGCATCCTAAGCTTTCAGACGCAGTCAATATTTCACTATTTTTTATTTCACACTACAGTGTAACAAATTAGTTTTTAAAAATACAAATGTTCCATTTAGTCTCTCAATATCAGCTCATAAAGCTGCATGCATAATAATTATAATTAATTATCAAAATGGTGCTTAAGGAGTACAGCATGTCACACCACAGGATTACAATAACAAAATACATGGATGCATGTTTTTGATCAGCTTTGAGTTAATAAAAAAAAGACTCAAAAAGGCCATTAAGGCTCATTTAAATCAATTGAAAGCTTTTTAACTAAAGGAATTGTGTATTTGTAGGATAAGCAACAGAAAGAAACATGTTCTGCATGTTGCCATACTCGCCAGGGTTTTGAGCAAATCTTTGAAGAGCATTTTTTAAGGACTGGCGGTATGGGATCAGATTCCCGCCTAATGTATTGCAGTCACGCATCAAAAAATAATAAGCGTGAATCAAAATTTTAAAAACACATGTGAAAATATAACGCACAAAACTGAAAAATCAATGCAAAGTTAACCAGAATCACAAACAACGCGGCCACGGAAATAAAAATAATAAACGTGAATCAAACATTTAAACAAGTTTAAAATTATATTGTTCAAAACCTAATCATGAATTCAAAATTATCTGAATCGCAAAATCATGTTTTCTGCTCTTATTTTCATTTTTTTTGTATGCCTGTGCTCTTTTCTCCTTTGCTCGTTTCCACATTCTGCGCTTGCATTTTTCAAAAGTTGCCGTTAGAGTTTCATGTAAATCAGGGGCGGGTCTTAGCATCACCATTGGTCCACTAGTTCTAGATTGACAGCTCATCCTCAGCCAATCAATCGTTGACATCACTCCAATGCGACTCATGCCGCTCAGTTCAGCCAGCCGCATACTGTATACTGACTATGGTTTATGGGATTATATTATAAATCTAGTTTGGTTGGGTTATTATTCGGTTTGTTATAGAGATGGAAACGAAGAAAATAGATGGAAATGTGTATGCGTATGCATGAAGGTATGCATCTGTGTCTAGGTGTATACATGTGTTTATGTGAGTGTAGGTACTGTAAATATGGTATATATGATGATATATGGTGTATGTGTAAATATGTAAAGCATCTACTTGTTTTGTATTTAATTAAGGAATAAGAATGGAGAAAAGGTGGGTAGGACCGGAAAAGTTGGTTTTGAACTTCCTACTCCTTTTTGAACATGGGAATTGTTTTATTTTTAATTACTTACAATTACTTAAAAGAATTTTGGAAGCTTGTACTGAGAAATCCATGTCCTTATTTATTTGTTTATATATATATATATATATATATATATATATATATATATATATATATATATATATATATACACTGTTGAGACATTCAGATGGTAGAGTCAGAATTTGGCATAAACAGAATGAGAACATGGATCCATCATGCCTTGTTACCACTGTGCAGGCTGGTGGTGGTGGTGTAATGGTGTGGGGGATGTTTTCTTGGCACACTTTAGGCCCCTTAGTGCCAATTGGGCATCGTTTAAATGCCACGGCCTACCTGAGCATTGTTTCTGACCATGTCCATCCCTTTATGACCACCATGTACCCATCCTCTGATGGCTACTTCCAGCAGGATAATGCACCATGTCACAAAGCTCGAATCATTTCAAATTGGTTTCTTGAACATGACAATGAGTTCACTGTACTAAAATGTACTCAACCCAATAGAGCATCTTTGGGATGTGGTGGAACAGGAGCTTCGTGCCCTGGATGTACATCCCACAAATCTCCATCAACTGCAAGATGCTATCCTATCAATATGGGCCAACATTTCTAAAGAATGCTTTCAGCACCTTGTTGAATCAATGCCACGTAGAATTAAGGCAGTTCTGAAGGCGAAAGGGGGTCAAACACAGTATTAGTATGGTGTTCCTAATAATCCTTTAGGTGAGTGTATATATATATATATATTCTGTTTTGTTTTAGTTACATGTTCAAATAAACTAGCTACTACTAACTACACTGACGCTTGGCTGCGAGCGAAACGCGTTCACTATAGGCCCACTGTCTCTGCAAGGAAATATAGTAGTTTACAATCATGAATATATTATTAAATATATTAATTTGCACAATCGACATTTTAGAGAGGTTAATGAAAAATATTGTCAAAATTGTCAAATGGTCATGATCCCAAGTTGGTTATTGCCACTCTCATTCCAAAGAAATAATTTTTCGCAGCCAGTGGTGGAATGTAACCACATTTGAATAAGAAACAATATCGAGTCTATAAAACACGTCAAAACTCCACGAAGCACAGCAAGCATATCGGTGAGAACACTCATTTAAACAACATACACACCGGGACATTTGACTGCACATCACATTTTTTACATTATTCATCCTTCTTGCAATTGTGGACTAGGGCCTACATTAAACCTTTAAATAAAAGGGTTATTGAGCTGTTAACAATGTCATATTCAATAAAAGAGCCTGCACAGCGACAGGAAATAAAAATAAACGCAAAAAACCTGCCTACCAGAGCATGTGAGCAGAGCTCCACTCATCCGGTAAAACGACGTGCGCTCAAATCCCTACTATAGGCTACTTGTAGCCATTAAAACACGTATTTAATTTTAACGTTTTTTTTATTTTTATTTAATCTACGTTGATTATGAAAAGTGAACAGGACACATCCTAAGATGTGTAATGTGTCAGAAGACACGGGGACAGAAATTATTTTGACCACTTCATTAAGTTTTGTTTTGTTGAAAGCCTTTCTTTAAAGTGAATTTCATTTTGTATAAATTGTATCTTAATTTTAATTAATGTTGTTATAATTAATCAACCAATTACCTGGATTTAATAAATAATAAGCAAATATAGCAGACAATGACATGGAGGCGCCCGCGCCGCGTCAACAACGGCTTAAATGAACGACTACTAGAAAAAAAACTTTAGTCGGGGGAAGCCCTATAGCTACTTATTTCAGATAGGCCTATATTCAAACCAGCATGTCACAAAGGGCATTCTGTGTTGAGCGCACAGTGCTGAGCGGAATGAGCATCAGAAATGCTCTTTCTACGCAAACTGGGCCACAGATGGTAAGCACAATTACATTAACCCAAAACTAACTTAATTACATTTTTTAATTATTAGAATACAGTATAGACATTAAGAGAATAAATTATGCAAGTACTTTTACTTTTAATACTTTAAGTAGGCTACATTTAAAATCAGGTACTTTTTTACTTAAGGGGGGTTGTCTAAAGTAAATATTCCTCTGGTTATTTGTATCCTACTTTTACTTAAGTAGTGAGATTCAGTAGGCTACTTCCTCCACTGGTGATAGAGAATGCGTTATATTCGTAGCTCAACAGCGGCTGGCTGAGCTGAGCGGCCAGCCAAGCGTCATAAGCACCCAGTCGTGATCACGTTCATTTGACTGCTTTAATTGTGAGAAACTGCTCTAAAACGTCTATCATACAAAATAATAGATCCCTAATATTATATTCATAATAATAAAATAATGTATTTTCTTGCAGATACAGTGATATATCTGTGATATAGGGTGAATTAAGGGTGATTGGGACACTTTTTGCCATTGAGATGACTTGGAAAAAGTGTCCCAATCACCCTGAATTCACCCTACGCATTATACTCGTAGCTCAACAGCGGCTGGCTGAACTGAGCAGCATGAGTCGCATTGGAGTGACGTCAACTTCCCTCTTCGATTGATTGGCTGAGGATGAACTGTCAGTCTAGAACTAGTGGACCAATGGTGATGCTAAGACCCGTCCCCGATTTTGGAAACTTTTGGAAATGCAAGCGCAGAATGTGGAAACAAGCAAAGGAGAAAAGAGCACAGGCATACAAAAAAAATGAAAATAAGAGCAGAAAACATGATTCTGTGTGCGATTCAGATCAGTTTTGAATTCATGATTCAGTTTTGAACAATATAATTTTAAACTTGTTTAAAATAAACACTAAACACGTTTATTATTTTTATTTCCATGACCGCGTTGTTTGTGATTCTGGTTAACTTTGCATTGATTTTTCAGTTTTGTGCGTTATATTTTCACGTATTTTTAAAATTTAGATTATTTAGTGATGCGTTACTGCAATACATTAGGCGGGAATCTGATCCCATACCTGGCGAGGTACAAAAGAGTCAGACAACAATAAGAGGATCTGTGAGGCTTGCCAAGAAAACATCTCACCTGTGCTGGATCAATATAGCTGGACTAAGCAGCTTTTTTAAGAGAAGAAAGCCGAGCATCTTCAGTAAAGGAAGGGAGAAATTATCTTTTGTCATAAAACATTACTGTTTTCTTTCTGAAACAACATCCATCTAACTGCATTCTGCAAAACATTACCTATTTTAAACAAAAAAAACTATAATAATACAGTGGCATTGATCCACAATTCCAAACTTTTACTAGTTCCCATTAATATCAGTGTGTTACACCAGATTTCCACTCTGAATAATTGCTTGAAATTGCATTTGGAATACAACAAAGTCAAGGTAAGAATACATTGAATGTTGCATTTTTTTGAAGCGAATAAAAGGAAGACAAAATGATAAGTGTGTGTGTGTGTGAGCTGCTGGCATGTTGTCAGCTCAGCTAATTATTACTGTGCTTCTCCTCCTGTGTGCTCACGTTTTTGACTGCCAAAACTTGCTGTGCTAAAAACTGCACCTTAACAAACCAATGAGAGCTGAGGGGCTGGAAGGGGGTTGATTGCACCTGCTGAGATCTGAGCGTGGAGGCTGAATAGATTTTCAATGGGCCTTGCTCTACATGAAAAGTTATAAACGAATACCACTGTATTACAACACTGCTCATTTGCATAAAAATAAACTTTTCTCAACTTTGTCATTGGACATCAGTCGCTGCCCTTCATGTTGCTAAAATCACCAATTCTCATTGACTGCTGCCTACACTGTCAGTGTGAACGACCCTTCATGTGTGACACAAAGTCACCAAATACATTTTTTCTTTGTCTTCTGTCTATACAAATTATGCCTTCTTGCCTGCAGAAAAATATTCCTTTTGTTCTCAGTGTGTGCAAGTGTTGTTTTCCTGAATATGAAACATGAATCCCTAATGCTGCATGGAGGATTAGAGTCACTGCCATGTTTGGAGGAGCACTGCCTTAGTTTCAAGTTGACTCCTTCTCCATGCACAAACAGCTGCTTACTGTGGGATTAACACACATTGTTCAATGAATCTCAACATGGGCACTGATGTCTCACAGTGTAAGCCTTTAATTATGCCAGACACTGTTTTTGTCTGTTTCAAGACTCAAATATGGTAGTTTCAGAATACTCACAGAGAGATGCACAAGAAAAATGTAACAGTTGCTGTCAAAATTAAATCATGATGTAACATTATTGTAGTAGAGTGCAACAGTTGGATTCCGGAAAAACTCCATTCATTTTCTCCATAAGGAAATTGATTTTGAACGATAACTTTTGAACTTTTAAAGACAGACCTATGTGAGCTAGAAGGTTGTTAATCCATGGTATTTGCTTCTGCTGAAGCATTATTTCAGCTTAATTTCAAAATAATCGTGTTTAACAGTGGAATTCCTGTTGAAACTACCCATAATGCCGGACAAAAAAATTACACCAATCGGAGAGTCGGAAAAAGCAACAAAATAGGTCTTTAGCACCGCCCACTTCCATGAAGCACTGCAAATGACGTAATCAAGTCGATCTCCCTACACTTTCAAAATACTGAAATGTTTGTAATACTGTAGGTAAGACTTTATTTTGATGGTCCATTCTAAACATTCTGTTGAAATATGTAACTTTGCAACTACATGTCAACTAACTCTCATTAGAGTATTTGTATACTGTCTGCTTAATATCTGCTAACTCTTTATTGTGATGGCCCCCTAAGAAAAGGAGTAGTTTTATATTTTTATTTCACTTATGCTGTTTACAATGCTTCATGGGATTGTAGTTCTAAAACACAGTCTTGTAGTTTTTGTCTGATTTTCAAAAACGTTTTGCTTCAAATCAAAGTTCGTAGTATTGTGATTGGCTTGGTTCATGGCTTATAACTCTTTAATGAAGACTATTTTAAAATCCCTATTGGAAAAATGAATGGAAAAAAAATACTTCCAGAACCAGCGCCGCTAAAAAAGGGGACGGGCACTGTTGCACTCTATGCATTATGCATTGACGTCACTTTCCTGCCGGAACGCCCTCTCAGCCGGACTGAGTGGCAATAGAGCTTGCTGCATGAATGGAGTAAAACAAACAAATATCAGTTTAAACTAAAGTTTGGACTCCGAGGAAATACATAAAGCAAATTTGCCTGTGAATGCTTCATATAAATACAATAGGTCCGGGTGATCACTTATATTAATGTTATATATATCGTCATATCATCCAGCCCTAAAACTTGTATGTTTTTTTCCAATTATGGAAGTTTTCAACATCCAATTATGCAGAATATATGATGCAAAATATTTAATTTATGAGTTGCCAATACAATAACAATACAATACATAGGGTATGATTTTACCCCAAAATTCAGCATATTGACACAAAATGTTAACTACAAATCTACCTTTCGCTGCCCGGAGTCATGTTGTTTCTGGGAATTGTAGAGATACCGTAGATTTCTTGTAAAATCTATTTATACAGTCAATCTCAAAGCTCTTTCCTGTTTTAGGTGGGTTTTGTGTGTTTTTGCGGCATTCACGATGAAAACCAATGCTGCTGCTCAGTCTTTTGCCACTTAGTGGGAGTAACCGCAATCACTCCAGCCGATGGTGACATCACATGCACACCTTCTATTGAAGTGTTATTTTAATTTTAGTTTTCTGATTTGACCTTAATTCCTCTATCACCTTTTCAACTAATTTCTTATAAACTCAGATTTGCTGTGTTTGACAGCTTGTTAAAAAATGGCAGAAAATAAATGTTCACAGGGCATTTTCATAGCCTGTGTGTCCATCACCAGAGTCAGATGGCCATATAGAAAAAAACACTCTACTGTTCCCCTCCCACCCTGTCAGCTCTCTGTTCTTTTGTCTGTTCATCTGCACTCGTTTTTGGATTCACCCCATTATTTCTGTCATGCTCTCTCATGTCTCTGCTTTCCCAACGGGCTTAGAGAGCACTGAGAGCTGAAGCTTCAAACAGGATGCAAAAGGATGTTTCAGGGGAGAAAAAAATATCAAATACTGCTGAGTTCAGCTCAAGTACACCAAAAACTTAAGAGGAATGTGACACTCTACACCCCAGAAGTGAAAAGTCATTACACAATATCAGGATAGAAGTTTCTGGTTTCTGGTTTCTGTATTCAGTCTGTCTAGACTCACCAATTCATAGCTGTTATAATTTTCTCACACTCATGCTGTTCCAAACATGTATGCAGTTATTTTTTTCAAACAATATCTACTTAAAAGTATAAATTTATTACACAGCTCTCTGAAATTCTTGAATATGATTGGTCAGTAGCATTCAGAGTTGTCTGTATATATACACCGATCAGGCATAACATTATGACCACCTCCATAATATTGTGTTGGTCCCCCTTTTGCTGCCAAAACAGCCCTGACCCGTCGAGGCATAGAGTCCACTAGACCCCTGAAGGTGTGCTGTGGTATCTGGCACCAAGATGTTCCTTAAATATCCTGTATCCTGTATCCAGTCCTGTAAATTGCGAGGTGGGGCCTCCATGGATCGGACTTGTTTGTTCAGCACATCCCACATGCTCGATTGGATTGAGATCTGGGGAATTTGAGAGGCCAAGTCAACACCTCAAACTCATTGTTGTGCTCCTTAAGCCATTCCTGAACCACTTTTTCTTTGTGGCAGGGCGCATTATCCTGCTGAAAGAGGCCACAGCCACCAGAGAATACTGTTTCCATGAAAGGATGCTTAGGTAAGTGGTACGTGTCAAAGTAACATTCACATGGATTTGCCTTCTTCCCATAGTGCATCCTGGTGCCATGTGTTCTCCAGGTAAACGATGCACACACACGGCCATCCACGTGATGTAAAAGAAAATGTGATTCATACGAACAGTCCAGTTCTGTTGCTCACATGCCCCTGACATGGGCACCCTGACTGGTCTGCGGCTATGCAGCCACATATGCAACAAATTGCAATACACTGTG
This sequence comes from Rhinogobio ventralis, assembly GCA_039654625.1. Lineage (NCBI taxonomy): Eukaryota > Metazoa > Chordata > Actinopteri > Cypriniformes > Gobionidae > Rhinogobio > Rhinogobio ventralis. The sequence goes on along the minus strand of CM077207.1, from coordinate 12,196,492 downwards.
TATTCTGACACCTTTCTATCAGAACCAGCAATAACTTCTTGAACAGTTTGAGCTACAGTAACTCGTCTGTTTGATCGGTCCACATATTTCACTAATTCCATTCAAAAAGTGAAACACACAGACTGATACATTTCAAATGTTATTTCTTTTAATTTTGAGGATTATAACTGACAACTAAGGAAAATCCCAAATTCAGTATCTCAGAAAATTAGAATATTGTTAAAAGGTTCAATATTGAAGACACCTGGTGCTACCCTCTAATCAGCTTATTAACTCAAAACACCTGCAAAGGCCTTTAAATGGTCTCTCAGTCTAGTTCTGTAGGCTACACAATCATGGGGAAGACTGCTGACTTGACAGTTGTCCAAAAGACGACCATTGACACCTTGCACAAGGAGGGCAAGACACAAAAGGTCATTGTAAAAGAGGCTGGCTGTTCACAGAGCTCTGTGTCCAAGCACATTAATAGAGAGGCGAAGGGAAGGAAAAGATGTGGTAGAAAAAAGTGTACAAGCAATAGGGATAACCGCACCCTGGAGAGGATTGTGAAACAAAACCCATTCAAAAATGTGGGGGAGATTCACAAAGAGTGGACTGCAGCTGGAGTCAGTGCTTCAAGAACCACTACGCACAGAAGTATGCAAGACCTGGGTTTTAGCTGTCGTATTCCTTGTGTCAAGCCACTCTTGAACAACAGACAGCGTCAGAAGTGTCTCGCCTGGGCTAAAGATAAAAAGGACTTGACTGCTGCTGAGTGGTCCAAAGTTATGTTCTCTGATGAAAGTAAATTATGGATTTCCTTTGTAAATCAGGGTCCCAGAGTCTGGAGGAAGAGAGGAGAGGCACACAATCCACGTTGCTTGAGGTCCAGTGTAAAGTTTCCACAGTCAGTGATGGTTTGGGGTGCCATGTCATCTGCTGGTGTTGGTCTACTGGTCCAAGGTCAACGCACCGTATACCAAGAAGTTTTAGAGCACTTCATGCTTCCTGCTGCTGACCAACTTTATGGAGATGCAGATTTCATTTTCCAACAGGACTTGGCACCTGCACACAGTGCCAAAGCAACCAGTACATGGTTTAAGGACCATGGTATCCCTGTTCTTAATTGGCCAGCAAACCCGCCTGACCTTAACCCCATAGAAAATCTATGGGGTATTGTGAAGAGGAAGATGCGATATGCCAGACCCAACAATGCAGAAGAGCTGAAGGCCACTATCAGAGCAACCTGAGCAGTGCCACAGACTGATCGACTCCATGCCACGCCGCATTGCTGCAGTAATTCAGGCAAAAGGAGCCCCAACTAAGTATTGAGTGCTGTGCATGCTCATACTTTTCATGTTCATACTTTTCAGTTGGCCAAGATTTCTAAAAATCCTTTCTTTGTATTGGTCTTAAGTAATATTCTAATTTTCTGAGATACTGAATTTGGGATTTTCCTTAGTTGTCAGTTATAATCATCAAAATTAAATGAAATAAACATTTGAAATATATCAGTCTGTGTGTAATGAATTAATATAATATACAAGTTTCACTTTTTGAATGGAATTAGTGAAATAAATCAACTTTTTGATGATATTCTAATTATATGACCAGCACCTGTATATATCTCTATATATATACAGCTCTGGAATTTTTTTTATTTTTAAAAAAAAATATTTTTTATATATATACATACACACAAAAACACCCCTGTTCTCATGATATGGGTTTTGAATGATGCAATGGTATATACATGAGTATAAATGATGACAGAATTTTCAGTTTTTGGTGCACTATTATTTTAAAGTAGTTTTTAAAGCTCTTCTGCTAGGTGAAGTGAGAACATCACAGAAACTGACAGCAGCGCTCTCCATTATTAAGTGCTAGAGAGACAGTGAGGAGAAAAAAAATGCACTTGCTTTGATATCCCTTCTCCCGTTTCACAAGTCTCCTCTCTGTCATTCATAATGAGCATTTATGAATAAATAAATGTGAAAGAGAACCATAACGAGGTAAACGACTGCCACACATACATAATACAGCATTCTTTCGCCATATTCAGTCTCCTTACAAATTAGGGCCATAACGCAAGAAGGGAGCAATTTCTATAGCTGGTAATTAGGAAAACTTCATAAACCTGAGAGTTCAGCTTAGGCTGAAGTTTGAAAACATGAAAGATTGGAAGAATCTAATGATTAAACAACTAAACATGGAGATGATTTATGATGAGAAGATGGATCCATACACTTGTACATGCTGAAATATTCAAGAGGTCCTGTGGCATGAATTTTGTTGGCCGTCCTGATTTTTCACATTGTAAAGTATTGATAAGTATCACATTGGTGATTATGGATACATTCTTACAATTAGAATATTGTACATTTTTACTCAAATTAAGTAGACAGACAGACAGAGTCCAATAGTACAATTGGGCTGTGTTCAAAAGGATCTCAATGAAATCAGTTCTAGTGACTCATGAATGCAGATTTATGGTGCCCGTTCATGAGATTCATGGTAGTGTTATCACTTTGAAACAGAGGCAGACAGGTCTTTACATGCAGCACACATTCATACCAAAGATGAAAAACATTAGACTTCAAAAAGCCTCAAACCTCCCTCACACACACAAACCATCCTAACAGCCTCGGGCTGCTTTCATCCATTCAGAACAATCTGTGTAATTGCACATCTGCACATATTACCCACCTAATATCAATTGATCCTTTTTTTTATGTATTCATTTTGATTATTGTTTTTTAGCGCATTTGTTGTCATACCACAAAATAAAAAAAAAATTGCCTGGTTTTCTATCAAAATATCCTTAAAACAATACATACACTTGAGGAGCAAAATTGCGTAAGATTTGTTTTCAGAGAATATATTTGCCACCACTGGCAAACAAAGCCATTTAAACATAAATGAAACATTGTTTTGTGAGGTTTATGCCTATATGACTAATTGTGTAAGAAAAGTAAATATCTTAATCAATTTTTGCTTTTGTTTAGATATTTTTGAGAACACAATCTTTTTTTTTGCAGTGCAGTGTTTGCAGGGCTGATGGCAAGATAACCATTTAGATATTCATGCAAAAAAATACATATATTTATAATCAAACATCTGATTTTAATGCTACTGTCTGACAGGATGTCAGTTTAACAATGACAGGTCTGGTATTTGGGTGAGATGCGAACTGGACAAATGCCAATGTTTAATGATATAAACACAGTTTATCTCAGAAATGCGGTTCTTGATCTTGAGCTTAATTAGTTCAAGCTGTCAATCTAGAAAAGGAATCAATCAAAGCCGAAAGCTACAAATATCTTTTTATGCTGAACAAAACTGTAAAACCTAGAAAATCTGGAAACCATATGAGAAGAAATGATAACAAAATGTTTAACTTATATAACAATAATTTATTATTCTTTTTTACCCCATGTAGCACACCTAGAACACGTAGACCCGGCTACAAAGATGTCTTACACATCAAAAAGAGACTAAAAACATGACAGATTACTCAGGGTGTCTCTTCACAAACTGTGGTAGAAAAATGAGCCTCTATACAAGGCACAATGAGAGTGGTAGAAACTGCGCTTGACTTAGATACAGATTGGGTCATTTGGCATTATAAAGATGGAATAAGATAACTTATTAGACTCAAAAATAGAAATAATGTTCATACAGAACAGTACAAAAATTGTATGTATTGTATACAATACCATAAAAATGGTAACATCATGCGGTATGTCAAACGACTCTTGTAAACCCATTAAGCTGCAATGAAGACCTTTTCCCATGAAGATCTCGATAAGAACAGTTACAGATATTTACATTTCAGATTTAAAAGACGTAATGGCAGCAAAAGCCGAAATTCAAGTACTGTATTTTATATCGCATGAAAACTTGCCATTTATAAAATACAAATGCATGGAAAGTAATACTACATTAAATGACAATGTAGTGTGTAAAATCCTATTAAAACTGTTTTTATACATTCTAGTATGAAAACACAGCGAGGTCTGTAATGGTAGTGTCAACATGTCAGTATATCAAAAGAGTTTTTGAACATTCACATTTCTTGAAGTCTTGAGTTCAGTTGAATTGAGTTTTCACAAAGTATTACTCAGTTTCACAAAACATGAAAAATATCTGCATCTTCACCTTTATAAAATGGCCACTTGGAATGAGGCAAGTACATAAACCGAGAATGCCTTGGGTCAAGCTCTTCACTAAACTGTGGTGACTGAAAGGAAGGCGTTGTGAACTTTGGTGCCCTCAGGTGCTCGTGCTCCATGGCTCATGAGCTCTTGAATGGTCATCCAGTTGTCAAGGATCTTCTTGTTCCGTTTCTTCAGCATCTTCTTATGGCTGAGCTCCAGGATGCTGACTTCCCCACTTGCCGTCCCCATGGTCTCCCTGAGGCACTCAAGCCGGCTCCTTTGCATGAACTCCCTCCTGCGTCGCTGTTCTCTTGCCCGTGCTAGCTGTTGCTTGCGTTCTTCTTTACTCCAGTACCTCCCCATTTTCAGCTCGCTGACTGCGTCATCATCTGTAGTCATCCCACCACTGCGCTCCTCCCGGATCCGTAAGGCTCGTTCGCGAAGAATACGGTCTCGTGCAGGCCGACGTGCCACATACCTGGTTCCGTCTGCTCGCACTTTAACTTTCCATTCAATTCGGCCAGGTTGTGAAGGTCCAGGCCGTCCACAGAGGCTGAGGAGGCTAAGCTGGCTCTGGGAGTATTCCAGAGAGGATGAGGAATGTTGTTGTAGGAGCTGTAGGTAACTCTGGTAATGGCGTGTGCTGGGAGGCTGGGTTGTGGTGTTGCTGTGATAGGGCGAATGGTAGTGCCGAGCGGTTGCAACCCTATTACGGTTTCTTTCTTTCTCACAGCGCTCGTCATCAGCAGGAAGTGCTGGGTCTGACTCCGAGGGGTTGCTGGGGCTTTGTTCCAAGCTGCTGGAGAAGGCCTGGCTGGGTCCTTGTGAACCAGGACTGGTAATGGGGGTCTGTAAGGGTGGTGTTGAGCTGGTGTATGTATGGGCACGACTGCAAGCAGGGCTACTTTGGCTGGGTAAAGACAAGATGGGACTATTGTAGGGACTCTGCAGGTGTTGGGTACTCCGCAGGTTCCTCTGATTGGTCAGGTGGACTCGACACTGTAGCGAGTGGTCGGGTGATCCTTCTGTTCCCAGTGGAGTTGAGCGGGAACTTTCGGCTGTATTGTAGGCACTAGAGCTGTCTTTATCTCCGAGCTTCTCACTTTGTAGCCTCTCTGGATGCTCGTTAATATCTGCAAGCTTGCCACGACGAAGTCGACTTTCCTTATCAGTTCGGGGCGAGTCGTGCTTGCCCCTGCGCAACTGGTGGGCTTGCATGATGCTCTGGCACTCACGTTCAATGCTGCGCAGCTCTTCGTTGAGCATATGCAGCTCCCGTGCCACTCCACTTCCACCCTGCTCCGTCAGGCTGCACTCGATAGTACTACTTCGCCTGTAGACCAACCCGCATTCTCCACCATTACGGATCTGGCACTTTAGCTCCAGGAGTTGCTGGAAATGGTCACATTCCACCCCATTCTCGCTCAGCCTGCCCTCCTGACCCTTCTCCTGCCTGGCTAAGCTAACGGTGTCCATAGGAACCAAATGCGAGCCCGCTTCCCACCTGTCTCGAAGTTGTTTTTGAGTCCTTTTTTGGGGATGAGAGAGCAATTCATATTCAGAACTCTCCTCAAAGCTGCATTTCACACCACTGTCCTTCTCCAGAATGGAAGAGGAACATGTTGCTGTGTCTGTGCTTGCGGAGGCTTCCTCATGTCTTATTGACTGCAAAACATGGACAGATACAACCCCTTAATGCCTGTCAGAACATAAAGATTTGGCTAAGGAACTCTTTGGCAAATATGGTCACACTTACCCGCTTTGCTTCCTTTTTCTGTTCTTCTAAAATCTCCATCTTCAGCTCCTCTAGGAAATCATGATGGTCCTCATCTAGCCAGCTTCCGTCCATCTAAGAGAGAAAAGCCCAACAGGGTTAACCAGTTCTGGACTGACCAAGGGGTTAAGATTTGGCTAGTTACCATGACTCAGTTAGTCTCAGCTAGTAGATACCATAGCACTATTTGGCTGCAAAAATTGTTTGGCTCCTCTGACAGCCATTCAAAAATAGGTGTGTAATCTGATGGAATAACTTTTTTTGCAAGCAACATATAAATCAGAGATATCTCATTATGCTTTGGTTGATATTTATATGGTCTTTTATGATGGTTCTTAAAAACATTTCACTTTATTTGCTGCCTTTGACATCACAAATACAAAGTTCTATCATGAAACTCTAGATGGCGCAGACTAATAGGTCCAACTTAACCTGCTTTTCAATCACATCATTATCTATAGGGCACAGCTGATTGGTTCCTGCTGTATCAGTGGCCAATGAGCTTGCATGCTCAACCTTCAAATATTGGTTTGCCTTAGCAGTGCAGCTCACTTTCAGAAACCCTCCACCTTCCCCAGCTCCACCTGTATAGATCTGCTAGGGGTACTTCATGTACGCAATATTGTACAGCCGCAGCATATCTACTTTCTCACAGTAGCATGTCGTTGGGTTGTATTGGCAGTAGCAAGTCCCGTACTTGCTCTGCAGCAGCAGCGTAGCAGATCTATTCCGCCAAGACCAAACATATAAATATAACATATAAATTGTCATATCCATTACAAAGCCAAACACTCAGAGAGTTGTCATGACAGAACTGAGGATAGTCACCAATGAAGGGTTTGACCATAGGCTAATCAGAATTTGACTGATATCATTTTCACATGGCCTTAAAGAACATGGCATTTATGGCTCAGGTGATTGTAAATAAATAAATTAGGGCTGTCAAAATTAACGCGTTAATAACGCATTAATGCAAATTCATTTTAATGGTACTAATTTTATTAACGCGCAATTAACGCAGCGCACATTTTCTGTTTGATCCGTGGCCTAGCCCGTAGTTGGAGAAATCAAGAGCAGCCATAGACGTAAAGGATGCAGTAGCAAACAGAAATAGGGAAAGAAAAGGGCTAACATTAACATTACTATTCTGAAACAAGTGACGTTATATAGCCTACATAAGCTACCATTTTTTCTGTTTAACTTTTATTAGACTCCAGGTCGAAATAAAAGAAAAGGGCGTTTTTACACTGAGCACGTTTGCTGCAGTCCATGTCCGAGCACGATAGTTCTCGTTTTCCCCTGCAGCGCTGGTCAACTTGATTCTATTGAACCCTGGTGCATTTGCGTGCATCTTACATAATCACAAACATGCACAGGGCATGATAGAAAACAGAACGCGGGTCAATATATTGTTTTTTTTATAATTATTTTGAATTTAGTGCTATTATGCGCAGCTGAGTAAATGACATTTGGATTTACTGTAGGCTATGTGTGTCAGATGAAGGTGGCTTTCTGTTGCATGCTTGCAAAGGGACTCTGAGGAGATGCGCAATGCCGAGGTAAATCATTAACACCATCACCACTTACACGTGTTTTGTTGAACTAAATACATTACAATCGGCTAAAACGAATGCGTAAGTTACTTTTCTGAACGAGCGCTCCCAAGTCTGTGTTTCTCACACTGTTCACGCGAATCGCGGCACAGTTCGAGTGCAATCTAACTCAGATAACCTCCTCCGGGTAAGCTCGGGGGTGGTACCCTGGTGTGCTCCTAAGTCCACATGACAGCTTTCACATTACCAATTTTTCATGCGAACCGTGCCCCGTTCTGAACTAAACTGCCAGTGTAAAAATGCCTATTTTTTAAATAAGAGAAAGTACTGCTTAAGAGACATGAACAAGTTCTTTAAAAAACATCTATGACCTTTGATACATGTCTAGTCTTCATGCTCTTTTGAGTATGGTTTCACTAATAATAAATCATGCATATTTGTCCATACCCATGTTGATAAGAGTATTAAAAACTTGAAAAGTATTCATTTAAGGTACATTTAGAACTGATAAAAATGGCAAGTTGCGATTAAATATCAAATATTTTAATCGATTGACAGCCCTAAAATAAATAAATAAATATGCGACACAAATAAAACTGTGGTACTAATGTGGGTTAAGTTTCGCAACTATATCTACTAGTCTCACCTGTCCTTCAGGTCTTGTGACGAGTAACACAATGGATCTGGAATTTTCATTTGAAAGGAGCGCGACAGCCTCTTCCCTGTTCTGCACGTCATGACCATTTATCTGGAAGAAACATGGACACAGAGAGACAATTACATACACACAAAGATAATGACAGAGTGTCAGGATTTTCATACCGGAAGCACACTTCATCAGTGACAGAAGTGGAGCAAAATTGCATTTCCTCATAGACACCAAAACTAGGCCCACATCGTGAGATAACAGCCTTCAGTCAATTATGCATTTACTGGAGGACAGACTTTGAATCGATTACTAAGACTGCCGACTGGGCTGCAGGAGCCACAGCATTTATAAAAAGCGTTGTGGCGGTACACGCCCAGACACACAATTAAGCAGCCTCTGACAGGTGCCGTTCATCTTTTCTTCTATAGAGTAATGGCACTGTCAAAAGAAGATAATAGGGGTGGAGAGAGTGAGACAGACGTGCACTGAACCACTGTATTCATCTCCCTCAATGTTACATCCAGATGCCTTGCGTCCTTTGTATCTCGCTCTTTCTTTATCTTCTTTTGCTCATAAATTCTCCAAACCTTTAACCCTACTGTCTTTGCTGAATGTCAAACCAATTTGGTCTACATTCTGCAAAAGCAGACCCAGTTAAAACTGCTATTTAAGTGCAATTTTTCACAATGATCCAGTTTATTTGCTAGTGGCTGACTTCATTTGTTCAAGATTTGTACACACACACACACATACAAATATCTACAGTGGGAAGTCTCAAACCACTAGTGAAAATCCATTATAAGTAAGTAAAGAAAATTTCAATTTAGTGTGTTTCTAGACTTTTAGACCCACTGTATCTACCACATAAATAATCAAAAACATTATCTGGATTCATAGGATGGTTGTAAGCGTGAATGAGCGTGGAGCGTATAGGTGTATAACAAGATTAAATGTATCCCACCTGTAAAATTCTGTCTCCCTCTCTGATGCGTCCATCCCTTGCAGCTATGCTGTTGAGTTCGACCTATCAACAGTACAACAAGCATGGCATCAATATGTAAATTGTCATAATTCATCTCAACACACCAGTAATAATTCCATGACTTATCACAAAAAGAATTCATTATTGTAACAGATTAATTTACATATCTATTCTATAATGAGAAAAATCTATTCCTTTCAGACTATTCACAAAAGAAGGCAATTTAATACCCCCATATAATATATAAGGATTGGAAGTGAATACTGCACAGAATAAATAAAGGATGTGGGAATATTTTTCTTTTCCCCCTCAAAATAATACATATTTATATATTTAGCATTTTACAAGATTGCTTATTAAAACAACAATATTCTTTATGCATGATAAGAATTTACATAAGAAGGAGGCTGAAAACATCATTGCCGTACACTGACAAGCATTATAAGCATAAATGCATTTTTAATGACTAATATTAGCATAACTTACTTCCACAGACATGTATTAATAGAACATTTCTGTAGGTTGTTTATGATACATTTTTTGGAGATGATACAAAAAGGAGAAGCAGTTCCCTCCTGTTTGATGGCAGGTGCTCCACATTTACATATCTCTGAGCGAGAAATGGTGTAAGAGCAGGCAATATCTGTACAATAAGTAGAATTCCCCCTGTTGAAATGCAGACCCTGTTTTCAGCCTTTGTTTTCCTTTGGGTGTGTCAAGGAGGTGAGAGCGAAAAAAGTGCTATTTTACACTTCACAGGAGACAGGAGGGGTGCTATTTTCTTGCTAATTAAAATCAGCAATTAAAACACTGAAAAAAGAACTGTCTGTAGAATAATTTTCCAAACTTGACTTGCTCTCTTCATGCTTCACTCAGTCCTGGTAGACTTTTGTCTGCCATTTGAACTTTGGAAAACAGGAAAATGTTCCATATTAAACACTTTTAATTTCAGTGAAGAAATACAGTGATGTGGAACAATGAGAATGGATCAAACGGAGCTTTTATCTTTTAATTACTTTTCACCAAAAACGCAGATCACCAAATTAACATAATAACATCTGTTCTAAAAGCATTTTCAGTTCATTTTCAGTAGATCTTTGTCTGTTAAATTGAACTGCTGCATTAAAATCCACAAAATAGAGTCTGAAACTAAAGTCACCTTTTTTTCTTTTTAACACGGTCTGAGAAAGGAGATGATTAACTTTCAGAACTTTTTTATTATCAATCTATCTCCAGGTTTACAACCTGGTTACTAAAAGTAAATTTAAAAACCCTAATTTGTGTGATTTTTTTCCAGCAATAAAACTTAAAAAATAAATAAAATAAAATATTTTAAGTACATGTCCAAATGATGAACACAATTTTTACAATTACAAAAAAACAATTACAAGTACCCACCTGACTAATAAAAATGGCTGTATCTTCCTCATCATCAGTGCGATAACAAAGAGTCAAGCCAAGTTTTTCCTGGCTGTTCATTCGACAGAGCTCAACCTCCTGTAACACACACACACACACACACACACACACACACAGATATATTAAAATGCAGGAGTCATCCACAGATCACATTTATTCCATTCATTCAAACCTAACATAACCTTATAGTTTACCATTTTCTTTTCTATTTCAAGGGCCAGAAAGAGTAATAGACATGCAGTATGAATAGAAACATAGAAATGAGCTCAGCTGTACCTTATGCTGATTTTCCAGGCAGATTTTTTCTTACAAAAGCAACTAGAAAATAGCTCAGCACATTTCTTTTCAGTTCAGTTTGTTTAAAAAAGCCACCTCTGATAGCTTCTAAACTCCAGTATTAATAGCATAGTTTTAGAGTAGTAAAGTGGCTAGGGACTATACTCTCATTCCTGCGTAATAATCCAGGAACTTTGCTGCCGTACCATGGGTGCAGCGGTGCAATGATATTACGCAGCGCCTGAAAATAGGCTAACTTCCATCAACATAACCAACGTGACAACCTGCTTGCACAGAGAGCGTGCTGGGGACTATTTTCAGGCGCTGTGTAATATCATTGCGCCGCTGCACCCATGGTACGGCAGCAAAGTTCCTGGATTATTATGCAGGAATGAGAGTATAGTCCCTAGCCATATCGGTCTAGAAAAATGCAACTTTAAATTTTCCGTCGGTCTTAGTACACAATGTAACTATACACATCACAACATGTAAATAGGAAAATGTTGGTGTTATTTTGTCACTTATTGAGCAGTAGGCTAGATGGAGCCAAATGGTATGTATGGACTTATCTAACTCTGGGGGATACAGTGAATAAGCTATAGTCCCAAAAAGTCTGTGTGTTCCTTTAAATATTTGGCTTTACATTAAAATGAAACAATGACCAGTTCCTTTAGCTACAAATGTGTCCTACAAAAAGATGAGGCCACCCTGAAATATGATATAATCAAGCAGGCAGAGTGGGTTATATGTCAAGACCGAAGCCTGGCGCAAGTGACAGGGCTGCATTTGAAAGACATTCATCTGTCAAAGGAGAGTGGTTAGCCACAGCTCAACATGCACTGACACCGGTCTCAGTTCAGTCAAGCAAAACGGCTCATTTATCGGTCAACGCTCCTGACCGAGCACTAGCGTCATACATCAAGCACTCCACCCTCCACATTAACCAAATTTACCACTCCATCTATATGAGGTTTTCCTTTTTTCAACGTACATATACACCGAACTGTCAAGTGTTCTTATTTGTCAAATAATTTCTAAAAATGCAATACCAACACGTTCACGGCAATGTCTGTGGTGTGATATAAATATAAATAGGCTAACTCTTTCTCGTATTTCAGCTGAATCTGGGTTACTGTCAGTCCGCACAATGGATGCAATTCATCACCAGCAGCTTTAATACGGCTTCATATTGATCTGCTCCATAAGCTCAGTGATACTTCATATTTTCTGCAAGTCTATTGTTCAGACCACATGCTCATCAAAGAGGATCAACCGACCTGCCGTGCAAAATAATCCACACAATCTACCTTAACCTACTGCGGCAAGCGATGGAACTGGAAAATCATTGTGATAATTTTACACATTATAGTATTAAGGATGTGTTCTGTATTCGGAGAGCTGGTTCTGTAGTTTCCTGTGAATGACAGAAGTTATCTTGCATGGAAGGGGCTCATCCAGATAATGAATCAAAGACCACATCATATAGCAATTTCTGCACTGTGAAATTTTGATTTTCCAAGAAGGAAATTGCCACTAATTCACTTACAGAAAAAAAGATCATCATACATATACATACATATACATATAATATCCCAAAATCTCACTCTTTTGAAGAAACATCTGGTGACAAGCTGGTACCTTCAACAATCAAACAATCATAATAATAACGATTCATTAACACACATGCATTTGTTTTCCAAAATGAGCGAGAGACCCAGTAGGAAAGAACATTAATGTCACTAAAATAAAGCTAATTACACCTCAGTGGAGTCTAATGCCCTTGTTTATTAGGAAAAATAGCATTGTTTAAAATGTAACATGCAACTTTAACTCATTAATAGTGAAGGAATATGCTTTTTTGAAACTCTTATTTTTGAAGTTTCACAATTAAATGAACCCAATACATCATTTGACCATATAATTCTTTCATTTAACTCAGATTATTTTATTGATAAAGTTTATTTTGTTAACATTAGATAACTACAGTAGTTAACATGAACTAACATGAACAATACATACATACAGCATTTATTAATCTCAACATTTACTAATGCATTTTAAGATCAAAAGTTGTGTCTGTCAACATTAGTTAATTCAGTGTAAACTAACAAGAACATGACAATTTTTATTAACTATATAACAGGAAAATATTTGCCTTTTTTTTATATATTGCTCATGGTTAGTTCATATTAGTTAATGGATTAACTAATGTTAACAAATGAGACCTTATTATAAAGTGTTGCTTATAAAATAATAGAATGTTCCTCATTTTAGTTAAAATTAATCATTGTAAATTATGTGAAGCATGCAATAAATAACTATAGAGCTATATTTTTTGTGCATTGTATCAACATGCATTAGCAATAATGTATATTGTAGTGATGTATTTAATCATGTAATCAGAGTCCCTTGCATTTGAGATGCATGTAAAGTCTGATGTAAATGGCTCGGCTGACCATTTGTTATTGCGTCACCAGAGATGGATGGTAACACCAGGTGTATATGTCACTATATTCAAAGAAAGCAATTTTTTTTTACTTACCTCACACTCAAATTCAACTGCTCTGTCCACCTCTGCCTGAGTGCTGGCCACATATTCTGGACAATCAAAATATTCATGCTCCATAGTCTGAATGGAATGACAACTAGAGAAAAAGAGAACAAGAAAAATGAACTTTATGCACTAGGCCAAGCCTGCTATTTTATTTGCCGAACTACAGACCGACCCTGAAGCCATGCATTACACTTAAGAAGATAACAGAATTTGTTTGTAGTCCGAAGCATGTAATTACAAACAATACTCATTAATCTGTTAACACATCATGCTGGGGTACAATTGCAAATGCACCGTTCCAAGATCCTAAGCAATCTGTGCAAAGCACATACACACACAAATGAGCAGAATCTTTGATTTGGCTGAGTTGTAGCCATTAGCATGAATAAACCCAAACAAAGCACATGCACATAAGCAGCCAAATAATCAGATGTGGCCTATCATCCCGAGAAAAAAGTCTTATTGGACAAACTCAAGCAGTTGAAAAGCTATAAAAGGGCATTAAACACCAAGAGAAACCTCTGTGCCAGCATGTTTGATATTTTAGCACTCCATTAGGTTTTAATCACCCTGTATACTACTCATTACAGGAAATGGATAAGGGAAGCCACTACAATAATTACATATAGGCCCTGGCGTGACTTTTATGACAGCAGTGGGGGATATTTCATGGGGGGAAGGGGGTTATGGCTGTTGCCTGGCGATGAAGAAATTCTTGATAATAAGGTGCTGATGTTAGTATGCATAGTCAGCTGGATAAGAAAGCATAACTGGTGGCATTTGTCAAAAAAAAAATGTAAACAAATAAGTTTGAATATAATATATATATATTATAATTATTAATACATATAAAAAATACTCTGAAACTCTGAAGAAAAAAATATTTTTTTTGCTTTGGTTTAGGGTTAGTTGCATGTAATTATGCACCATTTATAGTTATTACTATAGTAACTGCATGTAACACATGTAACAATGACACTGTAAAAGAAAGTGTAGTAATTGTAGTAATGACAAATATATAGTACAATAAACTTTGAAAGAGGATTAGGTCTGAATCTAATTAAACCTACATTTAATTAACAGTTTTGGCAGCATACTGTATGTACCTGTCCGACAGCAGGAAGGGGCAGATGTCTGGCACAGGTGGGGTAGTGGGTCTCATCTTAGCCAGAGCCATGATGTGCTCAAAGGTGATGTCTGTCTGAGTGCACACGTCCACCACACACACTTCCTGTAGGCTGTTCTGGTTCCGGCCAGAGGGTCCCCGCCTCAGCACCTGCACCACAATGGGTTCCTTCCGCATGGCCTCCACCGTTCCCTCATGTCCAGACTTGGAAAATTCACGCCCATTCACCTAAAGAGAAGAGAAAGCCACAAATTGCAATATAATTATTCACTATTCCAAACCATTTTTAAAAATTATTATTATTCTTTTAAAAGGCATATAAATGAATGGTTTCACAAGGGTTCAAGATTCCTAAATGAGAGTATGCTTGTGTATGTATCTCTGATATATGGATTTCATCAGTGACCAAACAGTCTGCGTAATCATAGTGACATCTGACATGTTGCACCTGACACTGGTCAAAGCCGCTCCATCAGAATTCACTCACCCGCATCAGCAGGTTCACTGCCAGACCAATTAAATGAGCTTGTTATAAGCTCAAAGTATACTCAGCCTTTCAGCCATTTATTTAAGACAGAATCATACCCGAGGGAACACACAAACCCCTTTACCTTCATGCTGTAGGTCTGCGATATAAATAAGTCAATTCCCTACATGCCACTGCTGAAAAATATTTTTGTGATTAGTCTTCAATGTGTGAACTTATTTTACTGGTCCACAAACACACAGAAACCCAACAAAAATCAATGAAAAGTTGAGTCAGAAAGAGATCAGAAAGACCAGATAAAAGATACATCATATTTATCTAAATTTAGTGAACAGACAGGAATATCACACCTTTATTTGGTCCCCGAACAGCCTTAGTAGTTTGCAGTGCAATACAGATTTGAGCATACAGGTGAACTTATTTTGGACTCATCAGCAAACAAACTAGGTCACATTGTCCACAGTGAGACTGCAAGTGCATTTTACACATGATTTATTTTAGACTGAGCAGTTTTAATTCAGCTATGTGGTTCCTGTGAGGCAGAACAGGAAACTAGCCCAATTATACAAGGCTTCCTTAAGATTCCTTATCCTCATTTTTCATTGCTCGTGAAAGCCAACAACAAAGAGTGGCCTTTAGACCTTTTTCATCTCTTCTTTTGTTTTAGGGGGGCACATAGCATTTGGCGCCTCGAGCTGTCAGGTACAACTGCTTTTAAACGACCTCAGCATTCGACACAACATGACAGGAACCTTTGCTCTCAGACATTCATCAAGTCATACTTGCATCCTGTACTATTCCTTATGGGAAGACTGAAGAGCTGGTTGGATCTCACCAGATGGGCCAATTAATCCAGTGGTAACTAGGGAACAGTCCAACAGTGCAAACTCAACAGATGTAATCCTCAACACTGAGAATGATACTTGTGTCTGGTTAAAGCTGGTTAAATTTATTTAGGCACAACACAACCAAAAGTTCTGTTGAAGAAATAAAGTAAACCAAAACATTACACCCACAAACAATTATACACCATTGAGATACCAATACCAATTAGATATCACTCTCAAGATATATAACAAAGTCACTCAAATATCTGCATTGAATTACTGGACTTTAAACATAAATTAAACTGCAAATAAGCATGTCATGCGATGTAAACCTGAATAAGTTGGCAAAACTCGGTACTGATGTAATCAGTTACATACATTTTTTTAAGTTAAGAAATTTTAAGTTTAAGTAAGCAGAACTTGCAGATTTTTATTTTGTACTCATATATTTGAATTGCTCTTAACTTGAAATATCTGTGTAAGCTATAATTCATACTTAAAATTATCATGTAATCTCAATTTAAATATTTTTAGTAGTGGAAACTTGGCTAGCTTTAACTAGCTAATTCAATAAATGCCACCTTGCTAATTGGTAACACAATGCTTTGATAGGATTAGCATAGTATAGCACTTGTTGAATGAGTACAGAATTATAAAATATTTATAATATATCTGTTCTCAAACTAAGCTCATGTTCCACTTGTCACCATGATGGTAACCTTACAAAAAAACCAACATAACAGAAACTCTTCTAAACTAGCATAACAAAACATTAAATACTAAATCTCCCACTTAACTTTAACCTTACATATATAACATTATATAATGCTTAATTTTAGCATTTACTCTCCCTTTTGAGTGTCATGGCGAAGCATACTGGGAAACAGAAACCCCAGCCCGCAGTTTCAGTTAAATGTAAGTTTGTCTAAATTAAAAGAAGTTCATAAAACTCAAAGCAATGAAACAATTCAGATTACTTAAAATGTGTCAGTTTTGAGAACTCAAAAGAAAAAGAAAGTTCTAAATACTCATAAAAGTTAACATGATTTGAATGAATTTGTTTAATTTGAGTTGGCTCTACTCAAACCAATTAATTATTTTGAGTGTAGTTGGTTATCGAGGCTGGTTACTTCTTTTATTCACATAACATTTGCTACTTCCTAAGAAAGTGGTTAAAAATCTGGCACAGTCAATGAATAGACACCGGTGGAGAAACAGACAATTGATTTCTATAGATTTTTATCTTGTCTAAAAGATCAGGGGGTGAAGAAACTCTGTTCAGTTCACGTTGGTGAACGTTGATCCACAGCGAATGAATTTAAAGGTCATTAACGTCAATGAAACGTGGCCTTCGCACACCAGCAAAGCTTCACCAACTCACCTCCACATTCCACCTCAATACATGACTCTTAAAAGGTCAGGTGCCAACTGGGTTTGATAACAAGGTCTGAAGCTGGAATGTACCACAGTCACCTCAGACAAGTCATATTGATTTCAGACTTATAATACCAGCTCTGCCGCAAGAGGACCATGTAGTACATCTGAATACTGAAGTGGAGAGCAGAATCACAGCTAACATCAGTGGTGGAGGGTACAATGTGTGTGTGTGTATATTGTCAGAGCTGTCATATTTGGGTCAGTTCTCGTCAGGTGACACATATCTAGAGGCTTGTTTATTTTCTCCCAGCTGAATGATTTTGCACAAGTGAGATAAGCACAAAGAGGTGATAAGACTGCATGTGTATGTGTGTGTGCCTGTGTGTTTAAACACATGTGGCATGTGAGATAAGAATTGGATGAGAACCTCTTGACCATACAAGCAAACAGTGGAAAATGCAACAGCTACAGGCACAGGCACACAAACAGCATTACGTCAACCCCAAAAAAGTGCAACGTTTTTTTTTGGAAAACTGACTGACAAAGGATCTAAATAACAATGAAAGCCCAACGAAAATGCTAGATCCTGACGTTTGTAAGGGAGTCACACTATGAGTTTCTCAACACAGTGAATCCAAAAGGAATAAAAGTACGAGAGCATAACATAGTGAAATCCCACCTGGGATGTGTCAAGCAATCAGAAAAGATTATTCAGGTTATTATATGTGAGCAATAGCACAATATCTGACACACGCTCACCAAAAGCATCTTATCTTCATATTAAGCACATGGAGAAACACCCAGTCACCCATCTATTCACTGCAGGTGCTCAATGGCAATGCCACATGGAAGTCTAATCGAAAAAGAAAGAATTTATCATTTCTTTCAAAGATCAGAATTTAGCATATTGCTTTATAGTGCTCAGACTCTCTCTTTCTCTACACAGCTGCAGGAGTCTATAAAACGACAGTCGCACATTATTCTAATTAATTTTCTTCATTAGATTTACTCAGAGACTGATAACTAACTATTCAGATATTCAAAAAGAGACTATTAACTATTTGCATATGCTATTTTCCATGTCGTTTCTGCACTGATTAATCAATGTGGCAAGAAATTAATGAGAGGCAATTAGTCCCCTAACGAAATGCATGACTGAGTGAGAGATCAGCAGAGAAAAAGAGAAAGAAAAAGTGCAAAGACTTTGTGTAAGTGAAATTTGGTGCAAATTAGTATTGATGTGTAGCACCAAAAATGGAGTTGTGTCTCATTACAAATGTAATCCAAGCATACTAAAGAGATTGTAAAACAAACAAGCAAATTGAGCACATCATTTATGAAAATAAATAATTAATTAAAATCAGACTCTATGCCATATAGCCACATTATTCACCATTATGAAATTGGTGTGAAAATCAGTCTGACAAACCTTAACTCTTTCCCTGCCATTGATGGAATTTTTTGTAATTTATGACACAATGCTTGCCCGCCATTGACAAAATATTCCGTCAATCCATGTTTTCACTGTTATACAGTAGGGGGCGCTATTATCATTCATCTTCTGAATGAGTACTGAATCAGAATCAAAACACAGGTGAAGAAGTAGCAGAAACAAGCAATAGAAGCATTGCGTATGCACATGTAAAATAACGGCATCATCAAACATTAAACATTATTTAAGTCAAAACTTATGGAAGCTTGTTTCCACCACAGAATAAAAAATAAAAAGGGTAATTGCAACCATTGTCCAATTCTGAGGGAAAAGAACACTGACATGATATAAAGTCGCAATTGCGAGTTTATATCTTGCAATTTTTCTCAGAATTGCGCGTTTATTTCGCAATTGCAAGATATAAAGTCAGAACTGTGAGATATAAAGTCAGAATTCTGAGATATAAACTAGCAATTGTGACGTTATATCATGTCAGTGTTCTTTTCCCTCGCTTATAAATCGCTATTGCGAGTTTATATCTTACAATTATGAGAAAAAAAGTCAGAAATGCGAGATGTAACCTCACAATTGTGAGATAAAAAGTTGCAATTATCTTTTAAAATGTTTTCATTCTGTGGCGGAAACAAGCTTCCATACAAAACTACATAACATTATTACTGATTAAAATGTTGACCCAGAAAGAGGTATAGGACTGTGCAAGTTTTGGGGGTGTTGATGCAAGCGATCTACTATATCTTTGTTTTGATCATCGCTCTGAATCCGATCCGGATGTAGTCTTCGACAAAAACGCGATTTTCTTAGCTTTTTGTTAAAAAATATTTCCTTTTTTTAATGAAACTTACCCACATTCAAGTGTTGATAAAATTCAGGGAAACCTGTTTGAAAACAACTATTTTTACTATTAATTTGGTGATGCTATTTCGACCAAACACTACTATAAACGTAACTGTTAATTATTCGAAACCTAATTATACTATATAAATAAGATGTAACACCTAAAAAGCCGTAAGCACCTGCAAGTACAGCCCTTCCCCCATTTTGCCTTTTTTTTTTTACATACATCACGTATGCAAGTATTCCCACATCAGTATCTTTGATTACACAGTATCACCATAGAGATTCAACTGGAGATTCAGTGCTGCCATTGCTTATGCGTGTGGTTTTGTGTTAAATTAAAATTCCTCTTTAGGGACAAAGAATTACTAGGTTGTCAACAGCAATATGCTACTGACTTATTCTGTGGGAATCAGACAGTGTGGAGTTTGACTACACAACACAACGCCGAGTTCACCCTGCAGGCAAACGTCTACCTTTCACAACATAATTAAATTCTCCATTAGCACCAACCTTGGGATGATCCTCTGAGCTGAAGAAATGCCCCTCATTCTTCTCTATTTTCAGGTACAAAAATAAATAATGCATTTGAAATAACAGGCACATATATCACAGAGAGCTGTGTATGTGTAACTAATGAGTCTTTCAGCAGGACCCAGCCATGGATGACATGGGTTATGACAAACTATATCAACAAAATGCTTATTTAGCCTCAGTACATCGATACAATAACCTGATGCAAGCACTCTCCATAAGCACGATCATACCGCATGCTGTCATTGAGTACATCATTTTTCCTGAATCTAGATGGTGGGAATTGTTTTTCCATTACTAGTCTACAGGAGTGTGAATAAATTAAATATTCTCAGATTGAGAACAGATTTTCGGCAGGGTTGGTTATGTCTCTTTGTCCACATGTTGCCTGCCCTACTTCCAGGCCAAACGTGCTACAACATGTCCAGGCTTGTTGCTCTTCCATGGTCACTTTGCTTTGGCACTAGAAATTGGTTTTCCAAACACTCTCCCGATCTGCCATTGGACATAAAAACAGATAGTCCCGCCCCAAACTCATGCCATTGGTGGAGCCGATGTTTCTATGCTGAGCTCAGGATGTTTTAAAAAAACAAAAATAAAAATAAATAAAAAACCGCATACTATCATGCTACTCTTTTTACCATCTTTCTATGGCAGAAACAGTAAGAGTAGTATGGAGGTATGTGGTAAAATACACACTTTAGCTTTAAATCTACCAGCCTTCAAAATCAGTGATCCTTACTGAAGCAAAAAACTGGACCAAGGCCTGAATTTAGCTATTGGTTTTGCTGTGCAGTCGAGTTCACTTCAAGGTTCACCGATAAATGTCATGGCGAAAATGTCGTGGAACAAGCCAACATTAATCATAACCACCACGACAATAACACAAAGCTATGCAATACAAAAATACAAGTAAGGGAGACCTATAGGTTCAGGGCTAAACGTGCCTTTTTTATATACATGCTGACTCTCACTTGACCTAATGCTAAAAATTTTGATTGTTCCTGAAAGGCAATGAACCTGGTGTCTTGGCCTTAAAATGCCTAAGAAATCAGTCAAGCGAACCAAGGAGAGTTATGGGTACAGAGAAAGAGCGACAGATATGAGGGTGATTTGTGGTTTCAGTGGGTATGCTTCATTATTTTATCTAATTTCTCTGGCAGGAGTGTCCCACCATGCCTTACTAATGACTTTAATGAAGGACTCTCCTCTTGAGAGATACCAGCTCTGTTTCAAAGCCTATGATAGGTAGCATTCCACATGATAGGTAGCAAACCACTAAATAGGTAGCATTCTAACAAAGGCATGGAACCTCATAAGTCATTGATTTGGAACGCTCTAGGCAACTCTACATGTCAAACAAATGAATGAGCATTTGATTTCAATAGAGTTTCATGTTAGCTTGTTGCTGGATAAAATAATCAGTTTGTAATTACATTGGACTATTTTTAGTTCATTTCAGTATTCACATTTGTATTTTTTTAGTACATTCAGAATTTAGATTTTCATCACAATGCATTTGTGGTTGCCTTCATGGACAATCACATTATAATTTTCATGCCATTAACTTACATTTATATGCATATGAATGCAGGAGACAGGAAATGCAAGTTAAAGCGAATAAGTTTCGCATTTCGCTGCGTTTCAAAATGCAAATTCGTATCATGTGAAGATGTCTGACCAACAGAAGACCGATATGCCACAGATTGACCTTTTAGCTGAATTAAAAGAACCCAAACTTTAAATCTGCAGGATTGCAGTGGTGCAGTAAAGTGGAGTAGATTGCATTTTTGATGTGTTATATGTTGAATTGTGTTTTAACATAATGCGACCATTGCCGTGTATGTCGAAATTTTGCGTGCCCAAAGTCTGTGACTGCGGCTTTAGAATTCGGATATTAATAATAATAATAATAATAATAACAACATTTATAAATAAAATAAATGATTCATAAAAATAAACATTTCTCATACATAAAAAGCAGCTCAAATAAATAAATAAATAAATATATTTAAAAGGATGAGGAACTGAGAATTAATAATAATAATAATAATAATTATTATTATTATTATTATTATTACATTACTTAAAGAAGAAATGGTAAGAAAGGGATAGACAAAAGATGAAGACTGAAAAATAAAGAAATAAAAAAGTGACCTGGCCAAGAAGGCATCACCTGACAACATATTAGAAAATTTAAAACAAATACACTGAACAGAGGGCAACAAAATAAAGAATAATATATAGTCAAGTATCACATCAATTTCGAACATGGCTATACTTATGGCTATACTAATATTATTTACAAGTGCCGTAAATTCAGCCAAAGGAGGGAGCATGGTCAGTTTTAATTGTTTGTGCAAATTGTTCCATGCTGCTGGGCTTTTAAAATTAAAACACTTTTTCACAGCTCCTAACACAGGGAACAACAAATGAAAACTGTAGGACTGTGTTCTAGTAAAGACAAACAGCCTAAATAGTGCCTTGTCTTCCACTGTGAACTTCATTCATGAGACTCCCTCTCAGACTAACTCTAATAGATGTTGTGCGTCCAGTGCCAGAGGCTTTTTGTCTGTTACTTCCTCCTACACACATTAGACACAGATTAACCTTACATCTGCCATCATTACAGGCAGGAACACCACAAACAATAGCCATATGAATAGATAAACACACACACACACACACACACACACACACACACACACACACACACACACACACACACACACTATGTTCCAGGCAATATTTCTAAATTAAATAAAAAGAGGGATACAGTAACTGCTTTCTAATCTGATGTACGTGAGTTCAAGAGGAGGTCAGAGCCTTTACCACAGCAAGTATTCGACAATGCATAAAGTTCATTTCTGAATTCTGAAGTTAATATATTAAATAACCTGAGTCTGGCCCAGCACATCAACATGAGTGAAAAATACTGTCGCTGTACTTTTTTGACATAAAAACACAAAAATTGTTGTTCCAATCCAAACACAACTCTAAACAAAAAAATACTAATCAAAGTCCCTCTGTCCACATGATTGTGTGTGAATCTTTTGTCCTGCATCCCACGTTTGTGAATCCAAAGCCTGATGAATGCGTCTGGCAGTTGAGCGTGGGTTGGCATGGGTTGTCATGCTCTGCGTGTAGTTAATGCACCACTACAGGTGTGGCACATGGTGGCCGCCATCACATGGCCAAAACCGACATCTGCTCCCCATCAAATCTGAAGCTGAATATTAAAAATAATCTAATTACCAGGTATTTTAATGTGAAAACCCGCACCTTCTGAGTAAAACCAGGTACATTGTGCGAGTAGTTTAATGTGTGAACGACAGATTTAAATCAAATTATGTCAACCTATTAATGAGCTACCAGCTATGCAATTTTTTTTTCTTTCCCTTAATATAATTCCCGGCTCTTCCTGTTACACGCCAATTAGCATTATTCCTCATGTGTGAAGTTGGATTCCACTACTAAGGAAGGCAGATGGGAAAAAAATAATGCACGCCTTCACACCTGAACAGTCTTCAAGAGCACATCAGATGTGTGTGAATGGACATCCAAACACACACACTTGCTTAAAGACTGTCTCTGACTTGCACAGCCACATAATGCACAACACACTGGGCTGTTTTGCAGTGTAATTTAGCTCCATTCAGCCTGTCAGCAGTCAGTCAGCTCCTGCTTTCACAGTTGCTCAATGGATGACTTGGGGTATGAATTGAACGTAATTGGCTAATCAGAATTTGGAAGAATTTGAATGAGCAGATACAAAGACCAAACAATATTTTTCTTAGGAAAGTGCAAGGAAAAGGGTGACACTTTTGATATTGTTAATATTTATCAATGCAGACTTCTTTTAATGTTATGTTATGTTATTCATTTTATTTTATTTTATATTGTATTGTATTATATTATATTATGTTGAATAGTCACACTTTTGACTTTTTTTGTCAATATTCCTTCATGTAGATTTATTTGGCCAATTTATTAGATTTATTCTAAATAAATACAGCAAAAACATAATAAATAAATAAATAAATGTTTGTTTTACTCCAGTCAATATTTCTCAATGTATATTTACTATAATATAATATAATATATTGTAATATAATAGAGATATTCACACTTTTAGATTTATTCTAAATAAAGACACAAACAAACAAGCAAATAAATTAATTCATTAATTAAATGTTTGACTCCAGTCAATATTTCTCAATGTATAATTAACTGATATGAATGATATGATAAATAAATAAATAAATAAATAAATAAATAGCATTTTTATGGAGTTCAAAGAAATGATTCTCATTGATTCTCATTCAAGACAACTTGATGTTTGAAACCAACATACTTGCTTAAATAAACAATAATAATTTTATAAACTTATAACCTTAAAATCCTCAGCCCTTGTGACAACTAGCCCCAATCTCTTCTATATGCTTTAATAGGCCAATAGCACATATGAAAGCACACAACATAAAATAAACATAAAAATGCTCATAAAAATGCTCATTTCCCAGAAAGGATCCACTCTAAGACTTGAACCCTACTGATGTTACAAAGAGCAGATCTGGTTACTGAGCGGAGACACCAACGTGTGCCCCACAGATGGGCCGCTTGATACTTAATACGATAACGGACGGTGCAAGAGACCTTAGAGAGCTACTAATGACTTTTCAAGCACACGAGAAGCACAACTCAAGTTTGATAGTGTCACAGTATCAAATAACCATACAGAACCTGTCCAAGATGTGCAAGTTTGGACTCATTGACCAAAAATACCTGAGTGACAAGCAATGACAATGGGGATCAAGGACATATGAGATCTACATGATATACACAATTATAGACCATGTACCAGTTCAACACATTACAACCAAAAACAGATATTAATGACTGCACTGTGTTGCCATAAATTGTTAAGTACACTCAACGATATTTAAATCATTCATAACTTAAATATACACTCACCTAAAGGATTATTAGGAACACCATACTAATACTGTGTTTGACCCCCTTTCGCCTTCAGAACTGCCTTAATTCTACGTGGCATTGATTCAACAAGGTGCTGAAAGCATTCTTTAGAAATGTTTTCCCATATCGATAGGATAGCATCTTGCAGTTGATTTGTGGGATGCACATCCAGGGCACGAAGCTCCCGTTCCACCACATCCCAAAGATGCTCTATTGGGTTGAGATCTGGTGACTGTGGGGGCCATTTTAGTACAGTGAACTCATTGTCATGTTCAAGAAACCAATTTGAAATGATTCGAGCTTTGTGACATGGTGCATTATCCTGCTGGAAGTAGCCATCAGAGGAGGGGTACATGGTGGTCATAAAGGGATGGACATGGTCAGAAACAATGCTCAGGTAGGCCGTGGCATTTAAATGATGCCCACTTGGCACTAAGGGGTCTAAAGTGTGCCAAGAAAACATCCCCCACACCATTACACCACCACCACCAGCCTGCACGGTGGTAACAAGGCATGCTGGATCCATGTTCTCATTCTGTTTACGCCAAATTCTGACTCTATCATCTGAATGTCTCAACAGAAATCAAGACTCATCAGACCAGGCAACATTTTTCCAGTCTTCAACTGTCCAATTTTGGTGAGCTCGTGCAAATTGTAGCCTCTTTTTCCTATTTGTAGTGGAGATGAGTGGTACCCGGTGGGGTCTTCTGCTGTTGTAGCCCATCCGCCTCAAGGTTGTGCGTGTTGTGGCTTCACAAATGCTTTGCTGCATACCTCGGTTGTAACGAGTGGTTATTTCAGTCAAAGTTGCTCTTCTATCAGCTTGAATCAGTCGGCCCATTCTCCTCTGACCTCTAGCATCAACAAGGCATTTTCGTCCACAGGACTGCCGCATACTGGATGTTTTTCCCTTTTCACACCATTCTTTGTAAACTCTAGAAATGGTTGTGCGTGAAAATCCCAGTAACTGAGCAGATTGTGAAATACTCAGACCGGCCCGTCTGGCACCAACAACCATGCCACGCTCAAAATTGCTTAAATCACCTTTCTTTCCCATTCTGACATTCAGTTTGGAGTTCAGGAGATTGTCTTGACCAGGACCACACCCCTAAATGCATTGAAGCAACTGCCATGTGATTGGTTGATTAGATAATTGCATTAATGAGAAATTGAACAGGTGTTCCTAATAATCCTTTAGGTGAGTGTATATATATAAAATATCATTAAAAAAAGTTGAAAATTGCTTAACTTATTTTGACAAGTTAAAGCAATGTAAAAACATATGTTGTCATAACTTATTGATCTTATATATTTTTATAGTGTGGGTGACATTTAGAAAATAAACAAACACACTTTTCACACTCTTACAAGTTAAGAATTGTCACTTTAGACATGTATCACATCTGATGGTCATGAACATTTACATTCCAATGTCATTTCCAAAAGACATTGTAAATATTGACTCCTTTATCTTGCTAAAGCTAATTTCATCCTACAGCAGTTTATGTATTCTGAATCCCCAACGATATTTTCACACTTCTTGTAATTGACAGAACTGCAGCTTAATTGGAAAGGATGCACATTATAAACATAAATATACTTTGATCAAACTTAAATATTGGAAAAAAATGATGATCATAATAAAAATGATACCACAACTGTTGTACACAGTAGTAATGTATGTAGAATGTAGAATCTGTAGAAGTTTGTAGAATATGTAGAAAATTGGGATATGATAAATTACAATGGTTATGATTATTTCACTTGGTTTTTTACCTCGTTTAGATAAGAATAGTTTTTAAAATGCTTTAAATACAGAATATATGAATGTAATAATATTGGATAGATTGTCATAGTTAGCAAATGCCTTAACTAACAATGAACAATATATTTTTACAGCATTTACTAACCTTTGAAAATGTTTATTAATAAAAATGTTCATATTCATGTTAGTTTCTTTCCAGTGATTTACTACTAATGTTAACAGATACAACTTTTGATCTTAAAAACATATTAGCGTTGCGATTACTATAATTTAGATTTGTAAATGCTGTATAAGTAGGCTATTGTTCATTGTTAGTTCATGTTAACTAATGTGGTTAACTAATGTAAACAAATGAAACCTTATTATAAAGTGTTACCAGTTAAATTTAAAAAAGTTTGATAAAGTTTGAAATTTCAAGACGCAAGTTGCAAGTTTCTAGTTAAAGAAACCCCTGACTACAAGTTCAACACTTGCACTCATAAGGAATGTTTGACTGATATCAGCTTATAATTTTTGTTGAATAAAGGATGCCATGGTGTGCATGGTGTCAGACTCAAAGGAAATGACCCGGGCCAGTTTGTGTCTCACACTGACAGACTGTTACTCACACAGGGGGCCGGGGCCAGCCAAGAGGAACAGACAGGAGCAGTGACCTCCCTGTATATGTGTGTATGTGTGTGAGACTGATGAAAGGTGAAATGCGTCCAATTCTGTATGCTATTGCCAGATGTAAGACAGCATGCCTGCAATGACACAAGATCTCTCTCCATACTTCATCTCCATATAACAGTCCATTCAAGTGTACTAACAGTGTAAGGTTGACTCTGATAAACATTGCAATTTCAGTATCCCATAATTCCTCAACCTTCTGCTCACTGTTTTCTCTCAGAAAATGTCTCACCTTTGAAAGAACAAAAGAAGAGAAGGAAAGTGAGGTGGGGGAGGGGTATCATCCCTCATTTCACGTGCTATACAGAGGCAAAACGCCACTGAGATCTATTTCTGTGCCTTAACCTTGCACACACAGATGCTTCATTAGCCTATTTGATCCTTTTCAAGTAACTGTGCTACTGGGCTGAGCAGCAATGCTCACAGATATATTGCAGATACATCCAACATTACCCATAAATTAACTGAATTTGACTGAAGAGCTCTTCAACTGTAATTCTCCACAATACACTGGCAGCTGCACAATGCACATGGTATTTCCTCCCTGGGTCCTGGGCCAGATGGGATATTAGGAATTGTCATCTAGACTTATGTACCTGCTAATTGTATGTTAATTACAAATGGATCAATCCGCAATCCTCCAGTGCACTATAAACCTGCTATAGACCCAATCAATGTAGAACAAATCAACTCAAAACAACCTAATTTAAAGCCAACGTGTTTTGCCATTTGATACACATTTCAGTAGCTTGATGTATTTCAGATTGAAATATAATATTAAGCATGGAAAAAAAATTGGTTGATTTTATCTATAGGAAATAAATTGGATAATGCCATCAACCTTGTCTAAATAACTTGATCATTTAAAATATACAAGTGATTTTGAGCATCACATCCAAGCGGTAACCTCCCCCAGTTTCTTTTGAACCCAATACGGAAGTGACTTAAACTGCAATTCATTGACTGGCTGTTAGGGACAGGCTCCAAAAGAGAGCAAAATCTCATTGAGCCCCATGTTAAAATGTCCAACTTTACAGCAGAAAAAAAAAACATGTTTATAGCCTGGTACAAATTGTGGTTTTGGTCTATACGGCTAATTTTGCCCTTCATGACAACTGTGAGGGGGGTGAATTTTTTTTATAACTCATTCGTTTACATTATATAAAGCCTTAAAGTTTTGCATAATTAAAGGCGTGGCCACTTTGAGTGACAGGTGGATAGCCGTTTGTCTGCTGTCTGTTAGTCATCACGTCACCTCAGCTCCATCCACGTCCCGTCTCTTTGCCCATTTTCAGTTATCCGGGAGTGACGCGCGGTGACGCACTGCCAATATGGCAACGGCAGACTTTACACTTCAAAACTGCTCTTCAGAATCCTATGGGTGGTGTCACGCACAGACACTACGTCCATATTTTTTTTCTATGATCTATGATCACAACATTATAATGTACAGTGTGGAAAAAATAGATTCAAATTTAATTTGTGTTACGCTGAAGATTATTAACAGTGTTATTAAATTAATAGCATTTTAAAGATTAATTTAAAGTAAATTATGGCAAAGGTAACCTAATATAAAAATGAGCATGCACAATTAAATATCTAATATCAACTAATATTGAAAGAAAGAAAGAAACGCAAAATTCAGGCGCATTGTTAGTGTGTTGCTATTTTGAGGCAACTGAAATAGACTGCGCCATTGACCAACAAAAACCTTGTCTAAAGTCAATAGCGCAGTATTTTTTGTGTTATTTAAAAGGAGCGTTAGTAATATGCGCCTCCACAACGCACGTACCCTGTTTATTACACACACAGGGCACACAAACATGTTTTAATATTAAAAATAAAAGGATTCAGTCTTTCCACTCGCAAATTCTGCCAGGTAAATACGGAATCCACCTTTGCGCAAGAGCAACTGGCTTTTAAAGGGAATGGGAGATAAGACTCTGATTGGTTTATTGCATGTTATGCCCAAAACACACTCATGACTCATTAAGAGACTAAGTACAACCCTTTTAGACCCTGCGTCAGACGCCAACCCTTTTTTCCATCGTTAAACTATCAAAAGTGCACTTGCGCCGTGCGCTATATGAGCTTAGATCGTTAAAATAGAGCCCATAATCTGATTAATCAATCACTATAAGACCAGGAAAATGAATGCCTTCTTTTGTGTAATACATGGTGAGGCAGTAACAGCAATATCAGTGATTTTATCCAAGAACCGAAAAAAACATCACTGAAAGATTATTTTTTAATGCTAGATCCATCACATGTGTTCTAGGCATTAAGTCAAGTGAACAGTGATATGTAGATTTAATGCCCTGTGTTTCATTCATGTAGCACCCATGTGTGAAGGAGGTGTAATCAGCCACTTTTGACTTGGCAAGTGAGCCTACTCAAACAGGACTGCATGATAAAGGAAAGACAAACTGCATAACTTCTTATAATTACCAATCAGCTCTGAAGCCCAGCACTAATTACACACCAGTGTGTCTAGGGCAGACGAGCAGGTCATCTCCTCTGTGGTTCCAGACAAAGAACTTTTATTATCTCTTCTGCTGAAATTAGACTTTGATGGTCTTAAAACTGAGAGGCCAGGATCTGTTCAAGTAAATAAACCGACAAGTTTGGGACAAAGGAACAAAATGTACAGATATTTTTTATGCATCGTCATAATTTTTGGTTTGTTTGGACTTCATAGTTTTAAGATGGAGTTAACAAATGAGTCTGTTCTTTAAAAAGTGCTTTAAAAATAGAGTTGTGAGTTAAAACCCTATGAAATAAATATCGTCCAGAATGTCTGGCTGATGCAAAGTATATTTTAGCATAGCTAGTGTGGCCACAGGTGGTGTATATATATGGGAAAAATTGATAGCAGATAGCGAAGACCTTCAATCAGAGGGTCTGACTGGTCGAGTGGGTTTGCTATACGTATGTAAAGGTCAAGCCTGCACTTTTTAAAATGAAATAACACAAAAAAAGAAAAGGTCACCTCATAATTTCACTTGAGAGACAGTCATAAAGGAAGCAGATCAGACAGAAGTGTAAAATCCCATGAAACTCAATCCACCTGATCGGTAGAGACAGTAACAGCAATGACAATGACTCTGTTGGGACTTCTTTTTACATACAATGCTATACAAAATCCTTAGATATAGTCAAGAAAAGGCCTCATGTTTCCATTGTCTCTTGTCTAGTATTGTTTGTGTCATTCTACTATTGGTAAATTCGTCCAGTCCACTTTACTTTGGATTATATTCAATAAAAATGCACATGGGTTCAAATCAACTTTCCTTCAGTGGATTTCTGTGACCTGTACAGTATGAAACTGTACAGTATGTATACACTGCTGCAGATTACCTTTAACAGTGTTAATAAATAATCAGAGTTTTAAAGATTGACTTGAATGTTAAAAGCTCATCTAAATGCACAAATATAGAGGAAATAAGCGTACACAATTAACCATCCAATATCAACCCATACAAACTAATAAATAAATAAAGAACTAAATAATCAGAATTTCAGCCAATAACCAGTATGGTACCGAAATATGTTGAATCTCTAACAAAAGTGACTAATTTCATTGAATTTTTTCAACAAATATGAAATGAACTGTTATACATCTGTTCATGTGTGCTTTTGAAATTTGGGATTACCTTGTATATATTCACAAGAAGTGTGAAAAATGGTATGCAGTAAACGTGAAACCATACACACAGTAGTAGGTAATATGGTGCGTCTGGTAAGGAAGATCAGTAGCTGTGTAAATGACATGAGACAGAGGTTTAGATGAGGTCATCTGCTTTCTTTCCAGATCAGGATGAAAATATGAACTCAGCATCTGTCATTTCACGAAAGCAGAAAATCACCAGGACCACTGAGAGAGTAAAGTCTATTTTTAGCTATAATTATGCAATCATTCCATGCATGCTAGAGCCAAAAAGAATGATATGGGTTTTAAATGGGATTTCCATGATATGCACACACACATACACACGCTTCGCCTGGGCTGGAGTTGGCAGGGTCTGCTGATATGATCACCCGGGGCCTGTACTATCTGACAGGCTTATCATCCAACACGCTTACAAGATCAATCAAAATTACATGTTTCTCAGTCTTTGCCTTCTTTCGCTCCACACCCATCGCGTTTCATCAGCAACGAGCATCATTCAGAGAAAGGCTCCGGGACAGGAAGATGGATGAAAGAGAGAGACAGGGGACGTGGCCCAACAGTGACGATGCCAATACGAGAGACCTTGGTTCAGGCAGGAGTGTCAAGCATCCTTACACACACACACACTCGAAACTCAATCTAACACTCTTCACAAAAGCCAGCTCCTTTTGGCAGGTCTCTCTAAAGGTTGTCCTCCATCTGGAGACCCATTAAACTTGAAGGCTGTGATACACTGACTGGCCAATTCACTCGCACAGATCCATATGGCTGTTAGCACTCTCGGGACTGACACTTCATCTGACCCTCGATGGCCAGGGCCTGCAGAGGTAAACTGGTGCCAGCTCTTTCATGTAAATTAAAAATCTCATTTTAATTTAATTGAAAGTTTAGAACAGATCTTTTAGAGCAAGGTGAAAACAAATAATTTTCAATTTGGCCAATGCAAATTAAAGCTGATGATGTGATTTCTACTTGTAGATATTTAAAAAATAAATGTCATTATATCTCTGAATCCTTTGGATCTATAGATGCTAAAAACAAACGTGTAAGTCAGAGTGAGTGAGTGGGAGGTTATATCTCTCGTTCTTCTCCCATGCTGATCCACAGACTGGAAATTACACTGAGCATCTGTCCCCATACAGGCTCATGACCATGGCCGTAAAATGCACTGCTCCCATGAGCCTCAGCGTTTCAGCTTGACTGAGTGAAATAGCCTCTATATCGCCTCATGCTAATACAGATTCGCTGCTCAGCAATTACTAGAGTTTTAGAGATTACTGGGAAAATAAATACATTTACATCTAGTTTTGACTTTAATAGTTGACTGACTCTTGTACCTTGCGAATTTAGCAAAGCAGTATATCAATTCTTAGCAGAAGACAAAATATTTAAAGGGGGGTCTAATGCTATTTCATCCATTCTGACTTATTTACACTGTTAAAAAGTTGAATTCTCATGCTAAACATGGCCAAAGTTGGACGTATGACGTATTTCTGTACCAAATACACTCCTTCAGGATTCGTATAAGCTTCGGAAAGTTTTTTCCAAGTATGGCCCTGTATGACATCATAAAGGGCAGAATTCCTTGTATGGGCACTTCTCCCGGATGAGCATGTGCACACATCAACCAGAGCGAGAGCAAGAGCACGTCCATCAGCGAGCTTAGTTCGGGTTACGGAAGCCGTCTGCAGCGCTGTCATTTTGTTTTTAGACCACAAAATCAACAATGTTTTTGGTTGTGAGGGAAAGATAATCTTGTTCAGCTTCCCAAATAACCCAGCGTTAAGGAAACAGTGGATGCAGTTTGTTGTTCCAGAGCAGCAACAGAGTTCCCTTTCAGTCGGTCACGTTTGACATACGTCGGACGTCACCGACGAATTGGGATCCCAATTCGTTGGTGACGTCTGACGTACGTCTCCGTTCCATCCTTCAGGGAACGAGGGTTACCATACGTAACCGAGACATTCTGCAACTCTGAAGTGTGAGTGTGTTTGTTTGTTCCCGGTCACGAATCGAAACCGCAGGCAATGAGTGAAACATCAAATGTCTGTGTTTTGTTGGCAATCGGCGCGCAAGTGCATATAATGTAAACAACACGAACGTATAGTGAATTGAAAGTTCACTAGTATGTGTGCGCTCTTGACTCTTTAGCTCCACCCACTGCACACCTCCACGAACTCGCCTGTTTTCGGAAAGAATCGGTACATCTGTATGTGTCTTTTATAAATATGATAAAACTAAAGACTCTTCAGAGATATGAAGGATGCAATACTACTCTGTAGGTACTCAGGATTAACATAAGATTGGCCACTGTGTGTGTTATGTACCATTTAAGTAATGTAATGTTAATGTTAATAATATGTTAAGTGATAAGTTCATTGCAATTTTTTTGACCATTTTGGATTTAAATGCTGATGAAGAAAAGAGTAAGACCATTTATAATAAAAAAAATTGTTTAAAAATATATTCTTTTATTTACAAAAATAATGCTGCCCAATGAGATTAAGTTAAATCCAATGATTCACATAATTTTTTTTCACCCTGCACTATGAATATTTACACATTTTGTTCAAAAAGGACATGAAAGACAAATCCATCCAGAAATCCATGTAAATTCAAGGGTTCACATACCCCCCCCCCCCCCCCCCCCCCCCCCGCAACTGTAATAAACATCCACCATAATGTAACCCTATCTAACTGTCTCATGGGTATTTGCAGTCTCGTTTTCCACAGCACTGCTGAAAATAACACTTTTTTTCTCAAAAGCTGTTTGAAAGGTTACCTGATATCATTTAGTGTTTACCTCACCCTCAAATCAAGTCATCTATAATAAGACTTGACATGACATCACATTTTACATCATAAACAGCAGCCAATCACAGAGATTTTGCCTGTCAGATCTGCTAGGTGAAATAGCTCAGATCTTACAATCCAAAACCTGATCTTGCGGACGGAACAGAAACACACAGCTAAGTCCTCGGAAACTGAGAGTAAGAAAAGAGAGAGAGAGAGCGAGAGAGAGAGAGAGTACGGGATGTCTTTGTAATGTGGCTAACAAAGAAAGAAGAATACATTTCCATGGTGAGCCCGTTGAGGGGCGAACACTCACACTAAACTCATAAATCTCACAGACCACCAGGAATAAAAAGAGGCTGTGCTGCCAAGAATAGTGTCAAAATTGTCAAGGGGCGTGAAATTGCAGTGTAGGCGTGTGTTTGTGTTTATTCGTGTCCGCTTGTTGTTGTGACTTCAAGAGTAACACAGTGCAACATCTTCTTTGATTTCTTCCCGCAAACATAAAAGCTCAAAAATTTAAATTGCTGAATACCAGAAACGGAAAGATCTGAGGCAACACTTCCTTGACACACTTTTGTTTCAGCTTTGGGAATTTACTCCACGGAGAGTAGATCCAGATTTCCCTTTCCTTTCAACCTTCCCTAGTACCTCCATCCTTCCTGGAGACATTGCATTATTTCTTTCTCTTCCATATCTGGTTTTCTTCTATCGAGAGTTGCATTCTGCTGCTAAAACACCAAAGGGACCAACATGTGACATATAAAAAGTCTTCTCATGTCAAAAAGAAAAAACCAAACCGTAACACGGCAGACACATACACACAATGTCTAGGGTGTCAAAGCGGCAGCCCGCCACTTGAAAAACACTGCCAGCCCCTCTTCATTCTATAGTGCCACAAAAGAGCAAGTGCGTGTACAAAACTCACAAGAGGCTATCTATGCAAGCCACTCCAAACACAAGCCTACTGTTTTGAGCCAGTAGAGATCAAACTGATTTTACCTCAGTTCAGCCGGCGACAGGGATAATCTCCCAGATTGGCATCCAAACAGACAAAAGGCATGTTTTACCATCTAATTAGGGACCAAAGACATTTTGTACAACAGCTTAATGAGGCAGCGATCAGAGCAACATGAAAATATTTTGCACGCTTGATGCTTGGGAAGGAGCTCTGACCACTGGAACATGGGTAATTCTCAATGAGCAGAGCCAGGGGTTAAGCTAGTCTGAGACTAGCATCAACCTTGAACATTAGTGATGACCAAAAAAACAAAATGTTCTTCCATTGTAGTATTGAACATGTCATCCCAGACAGCAACATAGTTGGATTCCACACTTACCAGACGTGGGCCGGATCTGGGCCAACACTATGTTGCTGTCTGGGATTGTACTATTGTGCAATCTGTTGTGGAAGTCCAGTGGGTGCCAATTACAAAGACAAGGGTTTAGAAATATAGTGATATTATTCAGTGATATAATAATATGACATATCATGATCAATGTTCCTTTTGCAACTATTTGAAATGGTCTTTATCCAATTCTGGAACTAACACCTTGCTTGCTTCCTTCTTGCAGCTCTCACTTGCAACTACATACCATAAAGACAAGTTTCACCAGTGTGTGCAATCCCAAATTCTCATCCTCCTACCTGCGAGCATCTTGTACAACAGTTGTACCCAAATGAACAAGAATACTAGCACAGTTGTAAAGGTAGTGTGCTGCAAAACTTCCTTTGATCCCTGTCAAATGCTTCCAGGTAAGTCCCCAATGCATTTGGGAATTTATCACGCTACACAACAAAAAGTTCTCCCAAAGAACTCTTCCCTCAAGACTGTGCAGATCCAAATACTGAACGACAACTAGAATCAAACTGAATGTCTTAGAAGACACTTTTAAAACGGAGAGGTTGAAGACTCATGGGCAAGCACTCCGACATGCTTTGGGCAACCCGAGTTCGAATCCCAACTTGTGTTCCTTTCCGTTCCTGCCCACCTTGCTCTCTTCCACTTTGCTTTCCCTCTCTGACTGTTATCCAATTAAGGCAAAAAGGCCAAAAATAAATATTTAAAACACAAAATGTTTCCTGTCTACTACTTGTAAGAGTACTTGTAGTGTCCTGTCCCTTGAAACAACTGGTTACATGTGTTATTCTCATTTGTAAATTTCTTTGGATTAGTGAGTCTAAGGATCTATTCATCCGAATGAGTTTTGCGGATATAAGATAGCGAAGATATGTCTAAAGAAGGTGAAAACCTGTATTTGAACCCATGGAAATCCCATCTGATCTCATAACTCAACTTCACAAGGGTCTCAGGATATTCCAGAATACTGTAGGTTAAACAAGTTGACTTACCTGTGCAATCTCGTACAGCAGCTTGTAGTGCTCCTCTCTCTTCTGCAACGTGCACAGGTTACAGCCCATCTCGCAGTCGTGGGTCCCCCAACAGATCTCTGGCAGTAGTGCACGCAAAAAGGCACCCCGGGGATTTCCCTCAAATGTTGAGTAACGTCTTTCATCAGTGGGTACCTTTCACCCGTTCTTCTTTGTGTAGAAATCACGCATTGACCAGGCTGCCTGATGTAGCAGAATTCCTTGTGAATGACTGTGTGTGTGCATGCATCGTACCCCCTCGATCTCCTTGTGTCTCTCTCTTCCACACTAGCTGACTAGCAGTCATCCACGCACGCTGTACTAAACCCCTCTTCATAGAGACACACCCCCTTTTCTCACTTGCCCATCTCTCTCTAGGTTCCTCTCTCTCTCTCTATCTAAAGCTCAGTGCACATGACTACACCTACTCTAGCTCATGAATAATAATGAGTATCTGTTAGATATTCATAAAGGATGATGCATAGATGGTGCTGTGACTGTGTTAACTGGGTATTTATCTTAAGGCATTAAATAAGGTGGTAATGACCACCAACTGAACAACTACAAATACATCTCACATTCAGATAATAATTTATTTACTAATTGATTGATTTATGTTGTTCTGTACACAGTCATTAGTGAGTATGCAGAATTTTAAGAATAGGGATTGGACTTGTGAATGGAGAATAAATACTTTCTGTTTTCAATATTTTCAGTCAAGTGTGAATTAATGTTGTCTAAAGAGACTTACAACCATTTTGTGAACACTATGTCCAATCCAGACATGATGCAATATAGCAATAAGAGATAAAAGTATGTATTTTATGTAAATCAGAGTTACAATAAGCATAAGGACATTCTTTCTATGTCTGCTATGTGGGTCAGCCTTGCCAACTGTGAAATATCATTGGTCCAAAACCCTCACTACTCATTAGTTTACCTATATTAATCATCAAATATTTTCTTCGTTGTGGCTGTTTGTTTTTGTGTAGAAGCTTTTTGCCACCCTTTCTCTGCCTGCACCCGTCGGTTTTGCCTCGCTAGTGGTAGTTGTAATGATTTTTCAATGTGTTCATGAATCATGTTGGCTTGTGTCTCCAGCAAAGCAAAACGACAGCAAAAGCTTCTAACGTTTGCTTATCAAAACCATTCATTTTTTTAAAAAGTAGCAGGGCCTGAAGCTCAAGTTGGAGTCTGAAAATCCTATATCCAACAGAATCGTTTGTCATAAGCATTGAATGGGAAGCTAGACAATTTGAACTAGTTGGGTCACACTGTCATCAATTGCATTATAATTGACATTATATTGGCCATCAGCCACCCTGCTCTCTATATCAGCACTGCCATTTTTAAAACATGTTGCCACATATGCTGGACAAGGAGAAGAAATCAACTACTGAAAAACCCTTATTAGATGACCACTATTCTGAATATTGCAGAGGGACATCCACAACTTATACTCTATGGTAATTATGGTACCCAAACGTGTCAGTGGTTGATAAATTAGATTTATGTTGGAAGACAATAGTCCAGTAAATATGCAAAAGAAACGCGAAGAGACACAGACCACTATTGATTGTCCTCAAATTAGTTTCCAGATTCACAGTGAGAGTAAAAGAGACATGTGGTGATAACAGTATACCATAGAGGCAGTTGTCCACTGGCTGCGAGACAGCTCTCTTGGGAAGCAATAATCCGATTTGCAGAGCTTTAATTTCACTCAGCGGGTTTGGAAAGAATCTGAGCCAACTTTGCCCCAACAGGAGCTTCTCTCACCCAAATACATCTCTCAACAGTCCTCCACAACGTGTGCCGGAAAATGCTGAATTCTGGAAGGTGCTTACTAACTCCATTTCTCTCCTTTAATGTTAACTCTTTTCCCTCCACTGACGGAATTTTCAGTCATTTATGAGACAACGCTTTCCCGTCATTGATCGAATTTTCCGGCTTCTGTGTTGTCACTGTTAAATAGTAGGAGACACTATTACATATCTTCTGAATAATTACAGAATCTCCAGATCAAAACACAGTAAAGAAAGGAGCAGAAACAAGCTATAAAAGCATTGCTTGTGCACATTGTAGTCTTTGAAAAAACAAACAAACAAAAAAAAACATGATTTTTTCAGCTTATTGTTTAAAATGTTGCTTTTTTATGAAACATACCCACATTCAAGTGTTAAATAAATAATAAAAGAATGCATGAAGTTAAAATTAAATGTTTTGTTTGTTTGTTTGTTTGTTTGTTTAAAAGCAGCGGCACTGTTTTTATTATATATTGTATGTTCAGACATTCATACAACAAAATATTCTGGGGGCCATGAAAGTTTTATCAAAATGATCAAATAATGATGCTGGCACTGCATTTTTGCAAAAACGCTGGCGGGGAAAGACTAAAAATCTATAAAAAGCCTATAATCTTTCTTGGTTAAAAAAGTCAGTTTTAATAAATAAATAATCACTACTACTACTAATTTAATAACAATAATACTAATATAATATTGTTCAAAAGGTAAAGGCTTTAAAACAAACCATTTTCACTCAATCACAAAAGATCACCTACTGCTGGTCAATACTAAACAGAACCATTAACCATCAAAGGGTTTGTTTTCCATTTAATCCCATTCTATTTAATTTAATGCCATTCCATTTTATTCTATCCTTTTCTATTCTAATTCAAAGTTATAATCCATATTCACCAAGGAGAGAAAGGTCATCTGCAGGGATCAGAAGACGCTGTAGCAGATAACATCAGCTTGTGACACCACGGGTCACTGAAGATGACCCCTAAAGGTGACATCATATGGGATAAAAGTGCCTAGAGATGCTACAAAAAGGTGACTGCATGTATCTATTGGGCGTATGAGAGCCCTGAAACTGCTTAATAGTATGTCTGAGTTAGCAAATACAGCTAAAGCAATGCCCGTCAATTGGTTAAGATTAGCATTCATACCTCTACTCTTGTTTTATCTGACATTTAGACAGCAGGGGTGCGTGATCTTTTATGTAGCCACCGTTCAGGCACCTTGAGAACTGCACTTCTGTTCTTTTGCAAGCAAGGGCAGGGGAAGATGTGAAACGCCCTTCAGTGCCATTCACACAGTTAAGACAAGTCATCACTTTAGAGATACAACATCCAGCAGACATCACCATCTGGGCCTCTGATTCATTTGAGCATGATACAACTTGTTCATAAAAGTCCCATATGTTAAAATGATAAATAAATGAAGTAAATTATGCTCTAGAGCAATTAATCAGGTCTACTAGATGGTCTTTACCTATTATTAGGGATACTTATGAAGACAATAATGCATTACGTAATTGATATATATTATTTAAGGGCTATTTGAGACCCTCACATGTTGATGTATGTGAACAACTTTACATGACTGTTCACACCGTACACATACAGGAAAACACAGACTAAAATGATGCACCCTGAGCAGGTGGTGTTTGGATGGAGATATCAGCATGACTGGGGGGTAATGTGCCATGTATCTCAATGCCCAAAAAACATCAATTATTTAAACCTATGAATCATTAATTGGAGCAAAAACACCAGTATAGCTGTTGTTAGAGCCCAGGTTGAGGGGTAGAAACGTGAAAACACTCCAAATGGAGATGCTTCAAAGAGCGATGATGTTCAAAATGTAAGAATTCTTCAGGCAGCAAGAGTTTTGGATGAATAAAATTAAAAAAAAAAAATCACAGAAGTCAAGACTATCTGTTACAACAATATGCAATATAAACTTATGAAATATTAATACAATAGGGTGCAAAAGTCTCAGACTACCACAGAGATGGGATTCAAGATATAATTTAAAACTGGACAGGCAAGATTTTTGTATTGCACTAATGGTCTCAGACTTTTAGATCCAATGCATATTATCAATTTGCCAATTTTTACATAAACACATTGTAAATAATGTTATTGTTTTATACAGTTTATTATGTTTTGCTGCAGGTGTCTGATTTAAATTCAGTGAGTTATAGTTCAGTTATACATGGATCAGGCATAACATTATGACAGGTGAAGTGAATAACACTGATTATCTCTTCATCACTGCACCTGTTAGTGGGTGGGATATATTAGGCCTCAAGTGAACATTTTGTCCTCAAGACAAAGCAGGAAAAATGTTAGAAAAATGGGAAAGCATAAGGATTTGAGCAAGTTTGACAAAGGCCAAATTGTGATGGCTAGACGACTGCAGCTCTTGTGGGGTGTTCCCGGTCTGCAGTGGTCAGTATTTATCAAAAGTGGTCCAAGGAAGGAACAGTGGTGAACCAGCGACAGGGTCATGGGTGGCCAAGGCTCATTGATGCACGTGGGGAGTGAAGGCTGGCCCGTGTGGTCCGATCAAACAAACGAGCTACTGTAGCTCAAATTGCTCAAGAAGTTAATGCTGGTTCTGATAGAAAGTCGCATCGCAGTCAGGGTGCCCATACTGACCCCTGTCCACCGTGAAAGCACCAACAGTGGGCATCTGATGATCAGAACTGGACCACGGAGCAATGAAAGAAGGTGGCCTGGTCTGATGAATCACTTTTTCTTTTACATCATGTGGATGGCTGGGTGACTAGCATCATTTACCTGGGGATCACATGGCACCAGGATGCACTATGGGAAGAAGGCAAGCCGGTGGAGGCAGTGTGATGCATTGGGCAATGTTCTGCTGGGAAACATTGGGTACTGCCATCCATTTGGATGTTACTTTGACACGTACCACCTACCTAAGCATTGTTGCAAACCATGTACACCCTTTCATGGAAACGGTATTCCCTGGTGGTTGTGGCATCTTTCAGCAGGATAATGCGCCCTGTCACAAAGCAAAAATGGTTCAGGAATGCTATTTGAAAACAAAGAAGCTGGCGAACAGCTGTCTTTTGAATCGGCTTTGGCCGCGACTTTGGAAGACTTGGAGTTAAGCTTTTCTTTGAGAAAAGAGCGGCACTGAAGTCATTCTTAAAAAAGTGTACGGAGTTTGCCGACCAGATACGGCAAAAGTTTAAT
Organism: Rhinogobio ventralis; assembly: GCA_039654625.1. Lineage (NCBI taxonomy): Eukaryota > Metazoa > Chordata > Actinopteri > Cypriniformes > Gobionidae > Rhinogobio > Rhinogobio ventralis. The sequence continues at coordinate 12,155,258 of CM077207.1, read as the reverse complement.
CTATCAACTAGCTCAGCTTCACCTTCTTCGTTGATCTGGTTGGTTGTAGCGCTATCCTATTGCGTGCATAGGGAATTTGAAAGACAACCGTTTATCCCGCCCCTCGGATTGAACCCTGACAATGGTGTGGTCTGGCTTGTCAGGCTAGAATAGAGTGTCAGTGTGCTAAACATGTAATTAATTCAGTTTATACAAAAAATGCATAGATAAATACTTGGACTTTTTGAATAGTGGTTTGAAAGTTTTAAACAGCAAGGCCAAGTAGAGTATTGCAATCCAGCAGTTGGAGCACAAAAAATAAAACACTGACTTCAGATGTGTCTTATAGTCCCATAGGTGCAAAAAGACCCCAGGTCCTGTTAGTCTCACTTTATGCTGTGGTCAGAATGACCTTCACAGATAATGTCCCATTCCCACACACATTCAGACTTAACCTGCTCTCACGGACCGCCCCAGTAGTGGCCCTAGGGCGCGATAACCCACCAACACAAACACACACACACTGCTGGAGCTCTATTCCATGTCTGATGTTTTAACTCAATAGACCACTTCTCATAAAACACATTATGGGGCTTCCCTGGTGCCCCCTCCGGCTTCCACTCTCAGGTGGTCGAATTGGAAACAGCACTGGAGGGCCCCTTTACAGCCAAACAGCATCTGTGCCAAACGTGAGATGCCTCCCATTAAGAACGGAAATAAACTGCTTGCCAAGGCTGAGATAGCTATATAGTTTCATTTCAACAGCAGGGCTACCGTAAACGAATGCCTTTCTGTGTCTGACTCCATCCTTTTCTCTCTAGCCGTCTCTTTAAACTCATCTCTGTCTCCTCCTCCTGATTAGTTGAACGTCCGGTTGGTGTCAAGTTGCTCATGTTCCAGCTGTCTGCTGTTGCTTCACGTTTGCCCCACATTTATTGTCTCAAATGAGCCACTTCACACTTCCTGCTCAGAGAGATCTCACGAAAAACATGTTCTGGTCATATTTCACCCTAAATGAAAGAAAAATATATAATATAATAGGCTAATATACAGTAGGCTATAATATAATAGGCTATAATTAATAGGCTATAATATAATATAATAATATAATATAATTAATATAATAATAATAATAATATGTAACAACAACAATTTTTATATTATAGCCTATTATATTACTGATTAATAATACTAATAAATATTAGAATTAATGTATTAAAATGTTAATTTAAGGCCTTTTGTATTTTTGACCTACTTTTAAGATTATTTTTGCATTGTGCCATTATTTTTAATTGATCAACGAAAAACATGTTCTGGTCATATTTCACCATAAAAGAAATAAAAATATAATATAATATAATATAATATAGTATAATATAATATGTAACAGCAACCATTATTATATTATAGCCTATTATATTATTGCCTATTATATTACTGATTAATAATACTAATAAATATTAGAAATAATGTATTAACATTTAAATTTTAGGCCTTTTGCATTTTGCCCTTACTTTTAAGATTATTTTTGCACTGTGTCATTATTTTTAATTGATCAACTACAAATATTAAATCATATTACTGTACTCTACTGGATGTTTTACTCGTAAATGTGTTTGTCCTTCTCATTTCTTAATTTTTTGGGGTGTAATAAATGCAAATTAATAATTTGTATTAGGACATTATAATTAATATTAATATTAAAAATTAATATTACATTTAGGGTTGTTCTACAAGTAGCTTTAATATAAGTACCTATATAAAAAAATAACACAAGTCAATGGTATACACTCACCTAAAGGATTATTAGGAACACCTGTTCAATTTCTCATTAATGCAATTATCTAATCAACCAATCACATGGCAGTTGCTTCAATGCATTTAGGGGTGTGGTCCTGGTCAAGACAATCTCCTGAACTCCAAACTGAATGTCAGAATGGGAAAGAAAGGTGATTTAAGCAATTTTGAGCGTGGCATGGTTGTTGGTGCCAGACGGGCCGGTCTGAGTATTTCACAATCTGCTCAGTTACTGGGATTTTCACGCACAACCATTTCTAGAGTTTACAAAGAATGGTGTGAAAAGGGAAAAACATCCAGTATGCAGCAGTCCTGTGGGCGAAAATGCCTTCAGAGGAGAATGGGCCGACTGATTCAGGCTGATAGAAGAGCAACTTTGACTGAAATAGCCACTCGTTACAATCGAGGTATGCAGCAAAGCATTTGTGAAGCCACAACACGCACAACCTTGAGGCGGATGGGCTACAACAGCAGAAGACCCCACCGGGTACCACTCATCTCCACTACAAATAGGAAAAAGAGGCTACAATTTGCACGAGCTCACCAAAATTGGACAGTTGAAGACTGGAAAAATGTTACCTGGTCTGATGAGTCTCGATTTCTGTTGAGACATTCAGATGGTAGAGTCAGAATTTGGCGTAAACAGAATGAGAACATGGATCCATCATGCCTTGTTACCACTGTGCAGGCTGGTGGTGGTGGTGTAATGGTGTGGGGGATGTTTTCTTGGCACACTTTAGGCCCCTTAGTGCCAATTGGGCATCGTTTAAATGCCACGGCCTACCTGAGCATTGTTTCTGACCATGTCCATCCCTTTATGACCACCATGTACCCATCCTCTGATGGCTACTTCCAGCAGGATAATGCACCATGTCACAAAGCTCGAATCATTTCAAATTGGTTTCTTGAACATGACAATGAGTTCACTGTACTAAAATGGCCCCCACAGTCACCAGATCTCAACCCAATAGAGCATCTTTGGGATGTGGTGGAACGGGAGCTTCGTGCCCTGGATGTGCATCCCACAAATCTCCATCAACTGCAAGATGCTATCCTATCAATATGGGCCAACATTTCTAAAGAATGCTTTCAGCACCTTGTTGAATCAATGCCACGTAGAATTAAGGCAGTTCTGAAGGCGAAAGGGGGTCAAACACAGTATTAGTATGGTGTTCCTAATAATCCTTTAGGTGAGTGTATATCTTCATATAGATTGCTAAGCAAACATATGTCTACACCAGCTGTTCCCCAGTAATGCCACAGCTTAACTTGATTACTGTTATGTATATCAAATGATGGGCTGAAGCTAGCACTCAAGTAAACAAACAAGACAGTGTTTCTCTCTTTCTTCATCTTCCTCTCCACTCTTTCTTCGATCTGTGTGTCCAGCGCAGTGAATCTGATATTTATCAAAGATGTAGTTAAAAGCCACTCTGCATTTAAGTAGCCTAATCTAAGCTTACCCAAAAGAGAGAGCTGGAGGCTTGGGGTCAGATTTGTCACACTCCAACAAGCCCCTCTCTGGGTTTAAAGGAGATATTCAGATATTCACATGTACTTCCGTCTAGTTCCAGCTGGTCGTGATCTCTTCTTCCTCCTCACTGGCCGGGTGGTGTGCGTCTGTTCCTGCGATAAGACGACACTTCCATTGTCTCTTCCTTCCTCCCTGGATACTCTTTTATCCACAACTCAGCCATATAAGCTCAAACACATAAGCTTCCCCTAAAAGCTAAACTTTATCACACTAAGGATTTACATACAAAAGAGGCCTTTATGTTGAAGTTAAGCAGAAGGCGACAATATGCACAGTCAGCAGGTGCTTGAAGTGGCGTGTGCCATCTCTCCTGAGAGAAAGTAAAACAGCAGGAGGTGCATTAAGCTGGATGTGGTGGATTTTAAGAGCTCAGGTCTGGACAGGAGCTATAGTGCTCACTAAATTCATTTGAAACTCTTTCTCTGGGACCAGCCAGCTAGCATGGGACCAATCAATACTCTACATAACAGTCCGGATGGAACAAGGGCTTCGGATCCTGTGGATCCGGCTAAAACAGATCTATAAGACCAATCTAAACACATCCAAACACACCGCTTAACACTATCAGGCGGCCCATTGCTGCAGTAAACAGCCCAATAAAACTTTTACTGGCCTTGTTCCCCAGGGCGATGTAGCACCTAAATGATACAATGGCCTATCTGACACATTTGTGATCCAATTTTACTGCCATCATGGGCCATAGCAATTGTTAAGGAACATGTAACATGGTTGTGGCTAGCACTTGTATGGTCAATACAAAGCTAGTTTTGACCATTCATGCAACCATTTAGTTTGAAACTTTTTACCTCATTAATTAAATAAAATGTGTTGAAGTGCATCCCATTAGCACTAAATCTCCCTATTGAAGAGGTTGTTCAGAATTAAAATAGCTATTTAAAAAAATCTCCATGCTCAAAAATATTAGAATAATACTAAAAATAGCTATTACTGTACTTATATACAATATGTCTAAAATAAATAAATAAATGAATAATATATGCCAGAACTGCCTTAATTCTTCATGGCATAGATTCAACAAGGTGCTGGAAACAATCCTCAGAGATTTTGGTCCATATCGACATGATAGTATCACGCAGTTGCTCCAGATTTATCGACTGCACATCCATGATGCAAATCTCCTGTTCCACCACATCCCAAAGGTGCTCTACTGGATTGAGATCTGATGGCTGTGGAGGCCATATGAATTAGTGAAAATGATCATTTCAACAGTTTGAAAGGATTTGAGCTTTGTGACATGACGCATTGTCCTGCTGAAAGTAGCCATCAGAAGATGGGTAAACTGTGGCCATAAAGGGATGGACATGTCAGCAACAATACTCAAGTAGGTTGTGGCGTTTAAACTATGCTCAATTGGTACTAAGGAGCCCAAAGTGTGGCAAGAAAATGTCCCCCACATCATTACACCACCAGCAGCATGAACTGTTGATACAAGTCAGGATGGATCCATGCTTTCTTGTTGTTCACGCCAAATTCTGACCACCTGAATGTCGCAGTGGAAATCAAGACTCATCAGACCAATATTTTCCAGTCTTCTATTGTCCAATTTTGGTGAACCTGTTCTCATTTGACAGGAGTGGCACTAGTGTGTCTTCTGCTGCTGAAGCCCATCTGCTTCAATATTCAATGCGTTCAGAGATGCTCTTCTGCAGACCTCGGTTGTAACGAGTGGTTATTTGAGTAACTGTTTCATTTCTATCAGCTGGAACCAGTCTGGCCATTCTCCTCTGACCACTGGCATCAATGTGGCCTTTTTAACAACAGAACTGTTGCTCACTGGATATTTTCTCTTTTTCGGACCATTCTCTGTATTGAAAATCCCAGTAGATCAGTAGTTTCTGAAATACTCAGACCAGCCTGTCTGCCACCAACAACCATGCCATGTTCAAAGTCACCATTCTGATGCTCAGTTTGAATTTCAGCAGAACTTGTTGAACAGGTGTACATAAAGTGGCTGGTGTGTGTGTGTGTATATATATAGATATACTGTTTAGCTATATAATATATAATATGCAATAGCTATGTAAAAAAAAAGAAAGAAAGAGCAGTTTGAACTGGCCATTCGGCTGTGACATTGAATGAAGCTTGACCTGAGGTTTGAGCTCATGCCCTTCTTCAATATGCTAATAGTATGGTGTGATACACTATCAGCTTACAGGCCCATCCACACACACACACACACACACACACACACACACACACACACACTTAACCTTAGGGAGAGCACACAAAATCATTCAATAAAACTAGACACTTCTGCAGAGAAAGAACCTATTGAAATGTTTTTGTGCTGCAAACAATGGCAGTGAAAAGAAAGAGCCGAGGGGGAAAAGCGAATGTGGCCCTGGGGAATTATTCCTCTTTAAAAGATAACCACATAAAAGCCCCATATTCAAAATCTGAGTAAAATCACATTTAAAACATAGGAAAAATACAGGACTTGAAAAAGGAGATCTTAATATTTTAAATACGGGAAGATGATGATGCTTTCCGGTAGGTCTGCACGATTAATCGAAATCGAACCGCAATCGCGATTTGGCTTATGTGCGTTTATGAAAGCGTAAAGGCTGCGGTTATATGCCCAGCATGTTAGTGAAAAGCGGCTCTGTGATCAGTTGTAAACGCTGCTCTGTCTGAAAGCACATTTTGAGTCGCTTATAACGTGCGTTTGAAAAAACAAAAAAAGACAATGTTTAATAACATGTTTTAACTCACTTCATATCGTCAGTCGAGTGTTTGATATTTCCTTTTTGTGAGCTGACGTGGCTTCTTATCACAGAATGAGGCAGACAATTAATTATTTTATAGTATTCTATAGTATTTTATAGTATCTTTTTTTTATTCAGCTACACAGCTAGCTTCACATTAGGGATTTTCTGAAAACGTCATTATATTACTTCTCTCTGAGGCATATATGGAGTTTCTGCTCGAGGGCGCCCTCTGGCCTCCAGTATGAATGAAACATGAGTGTGTTTAGTGCCCAGCAGTGCTCACTCCATCCTATTTTTGGTAAAAAATAGGAAAAATTATACTTCTCTAAATAAATGTATATGACAATCCATGTTTTTCTCCAGTGTACAGGAGTTTTTTCCACCACAGTGGATGCATAAGAGGCTCATATTTCATATTAAAGACATAGACTTGTTATTGATTTTGCATACCTCCTGACAAAAATTAAAAAATGTATAACACAGATTTTTATAATAATAATAATAACCCTGCAGTTTTTTTGTAAAATAAGTTTTCTGTAAAAAATAAATATTATTATTATTATTATTATTATTATTATTATTATCATTATTATTATTATTATATTTTTATAGTTTTTCTTAAATACTCTATTTTTTATTTCTTATTTAGTTAAAATTATATATATATATATATATATATATATATTATTAGCAATAATAATAATCATAATAATTATTATTAGTCATAATATATAAGCACAAAATACTTTACGGAAATCACTTAACATTAAAAATGACAACCTTCTTCGGATATCAAATATTACAACTCAACATATCTTTGAGAATCAACCCTGACTTCTCTAATAATCATGCACTTTACAACAAACAGCTTCACAAATACTATGACGTGCAAAGTGCGACAGTTAACATTTTACTGGAAAAGCAACAACCGCAGCATAAAACAAAACATCTTTATTACCAGTCCGAGAGCCCTCAACCCGAACGAATGTGAAGTTTCGCTAAGAACCTTGTAAAATAAATAGAATGTATCATAAGCAACTGCCTAACTAGCAAACCCATCTCCAAGGTTGAACATCGATTTTCGAGTAGGGCCTAGCAAAGACGCATGCATGGAAATCCACTTGATGGAGTGCTGGCTGTTATGATTTTTCTTTCTCTCTCCCTCTTCAAAATTGTTCCCCCAGCCTTGTTGCGGTTGTCATAGCAACCCTGCTGTATGACAGAGTTGGTGACAGAGAGGTGGAGAGGTGAGATTTATCTCATAAATGGGTTGTGGAGCCGCAACGGTGCTCCTTGCGTTCCTGCGAGTGCAGTCGTTGCATAAAGTATGAATGCGTTTATTTAAAACAGGCCTGACAGATGACATGTGCTTATATGGCCACGTCTTCACATGCCATGGATGGACGGAGCGCTTGATGAAAGGAGCAGCTTTTATCCTTCTAAAAGCGCATATAGAGGTAGACTGATCCAGAGACAGCAGAATAAAGGCTGTAAGTGACAGTTGTTTTATCTCTGAGTTAGCGATTGCTCCTCGTTTTATTGTCATTGAGACAGATGTCATTGTGCACGTGCCATCAGCAACAGTCCACTAGTAAGTGTGCTGTGCATCTGCACTTGTTTGTTATTGTCCATATAATACATCACATTCACAGTAGTGAATAGTTCACCATCAAACGAAAAAAATGTCATGCCCAATGACTTTTATATATTTTAACTACACTGTATGTTAAAAAATAATAATAATAATATTAAATAAATAAATACATTCATACACACATACAGTGGGGTACAAGTTACAATTATATTATTAGCTTAACTATTTGAATGAGAACTTTACTTTCTTAAACATAATTTTATAAATAAATAAAATCATATATTATTTAAAAAATCTTAATTTATGAAGTTCATCATTTTAATGAGAGCTACTTTGTCAAAAATTATTTTATAAATAAATAAAATTTTATATAATATTAATAAAAAGCCATAATTATATTATTAGCTTAATAATTTGAATGCTACATACATATACAGTATACACACACATGCATACTTGCACACATACATACATATATACACACACATACGTACATACGTACATGTATACATGCATACATACATGCCAGAATACATACATACATACACACACACACACACACACACACACACACACATACGTACATGTATACATGCACACATACATACAACATACATACATGTATGCATACATACATACGTACATACATACAGGGATATTTTAATTACATAGGGATTCAGTGCTTTGAATCCCATCAACAGCAAAAACATAGCCTGTAAAAAAATATGGACGTAGTGCTTGTGACGTCACCCGTAGGTTTCTGAAGAGCATTTTCAAAGCCTAAAGCCAGGCCGTTGCCATCTTGGCAGTGCGTCACCGTGTGTCACTCCCAGATAACTGAAAATGGGCAAAGAAGCGGGACGTGGATGGAGCTGAGATGCCTTATTGCTAAAACCACGCCCGCCTAGCTCGACCATAGTGGCAATCCACCTGTCACTCAAGTGGCCATGCCCTTAATTATGCAGAACTTTAAGGCTTAATATAATTTAAACGGATGAGTTATGAAAAGATTCACCCCCCTCACAGTTGTCATGAACGGTAAAATTAGCTACATAGACCAAAACCACTTTTTGTACCAGGCTGTAAAAAAAAAATTCTGCTGTAAAGTTGGCCATTTTAACATGGGGGAGATACAGATTTGACTCTCTTTTGGAGCCTGTCTCTAGCGGCCAGTCGATGAATTGCAGTTTAAGTCACTTCCGTGTTGGAAGAGAGACTTCAAGAGAGACCGCGGGAGGTTGCCGTTTGAGTAAAAACCATCTCAGGGGTTTTACAGAGTATTGGCTTCAAAGCAGGATAATCAAAATATATATATTTAGTTGTGAAATGACCCCAAATGGTCTGACAGGCTCTTCATACTCATATTAAGGCCCGTTCACACCAAGGTTGATAACTCCAACAATAACAATAAAAATATACTTTTCAAAATCATTCAAAAAAATAAAAAATAGCAGTCCACACCACAGCTATAACAATAACGGCACAGAGAAACGATATCATTGGAATCACTTTCAGAATGATTTTTTTCCAGCTAATGAATGATAAAAACACAATCAGAATTCACATTATTTAAGGAGCTTAAGCATTTAAAGTGGTAGATGACAGAACTGCAGCACATGCTTATAATAATCGGAACATTAATGACCGATGGTGTGGATGCTAATATAGTTATCGTTACAATTCCCTTTCAGTCAGTACACTACGAGTTACGTCAGTTACTGACGGAATGGGGGTTTCGCTTAGAAGCCAATCGCCTTTGAGCTCTACAAAACGAGCCAATGGCATGAAAATGCCATGGGTCTGCGGGAATTTGCATGCCGCAACCCCGCCCCACGGCGTGGGTATAAAGGGCGTTGCGTGGCAATCTCGCATTATGTTTCTGCTTCAGAGCCGAGTTACTGCCTGAGCGCTTCTCTCTTCAAGACGAGTTTCTCTCCAGAGTGTTGGTGTTACGGCACGTTCCAGCGAGTTCCGCATTCTTGTCTGATCTGTGCAGTGATCTAGCACAGCGTGCGCGTTCTCCCTGGGTGCTTCGGCATTCTGCAGAGTTTTCACTCCTCTCTAAAAGAGCTGCACGTGGCACATCTTTTTAAAGATGGCTCGCCCGTGCTCCGTTTCTGGGTGCGGTCGGCTGGTGCCTCCGTTCGATGGTCATGATCGCTGTTTGGCGTGCTTGGGCCTCGTGCACGCTGAGCGCGCGTTCATGGATGAGTCATGTTCTCATTGCGGGAACATGGCCATCTCAGTGTTGCGATCGAGACTCCATGATCTCCGTAGTGGGGGGAGAGTCCCCTCTACCACACCCCAATCTACTTCCTCCACTGGAGGGGGTACTTTAGCTGGTGGTCAGGGTGATCTGAGGGTTACGGTGTGGAACAACCCGACGAATCCTCTTTGGGCCACACCCCCCTCCTGCACACTGCAACCCGTGGTGTTGCCTGATGAGGGCGCCGGGGCTTCCCGTTCGGGGCCCTGCGTTTCATTTGGCGCACCCGCGGAGGACGCCATGTCGATCGCCGCATCACAAGGTGGGCTGGATTCCTCCGGAGATGACGATTCAGCTGTGTTGCCTCCTTCGGGAGTTCCAGCATTGCCCGAGTCCGATCTGGAACTCACAGCCATGCTTGCCCGAGCGTTCCCGGCTGGACGATTGGTATCTGGGGGCGGCCCGTGCCGAAGGCGCCCGTCAGCCCCCAATGCCTTTCTTTCCGGAAGTGCATGAAGAGGTGTCGAAATCGTGGAAGTCTCCCTTGACTTTTCGCGATCGCTCGGCAACCACTTCCGCCTTCATTGCCCTCGATGGCGGCGCGGTGAAAGGGTACACTGGGGTTCCCCCTGTTGAGCACTCTGTTGCGATGCAACTGTGTCCACAGAGTGCTGCGACATGGCGCGGTGACCCAAAGCACCCTTCCAAAGCCTGTAGATTCACGTCCACGTTGACGGCGAAGACCTACAGAGCTGCGGGCCAGGCCGCGTCCGCCCTGCATGCCATGGCTACCCTACAGGTCTATCAGGCCAAGGTGCTCAGGGACATGCACGAGGGCAATGCTGACCCTGCATTAATGCAAGAGTTGCGGACGGCCACCGACCTCGCTCTACGGGCGACGAAGGTGACCGCTCGCTCTCTCGGTCAGGTGATGTCCACTTCGGTGGTCCAGGAGCGACACTTATGGCTCAACCTGGCTGATATGAGAGAATCTGAGCAAACACGTTTCCTCAATTCTCCCATTTCCCAGGATGGGCTATTCGGCGGGGCGGTCCAGGACTTCGCCCAACAGTTCTCGACCGCTCAGAAGCAGACTGAGGCGATTAAACATATTCTGCCCCGGCGGCCAGCTGCTGCCTCCACCCAGCCGCCGGCCCAGAAGCCTCAGTCTGCTCCCCGCCGAGGCCGCCCCCCTGCGACTCCCACCCCTCCTGCCCGGCCCCAGCAGCAGCCTTCACCCGGGCCGAGGCATGGAGGACGTCGCAGAAAGGCGGCTCAGAGGTGACCTCGGTTCTTTCCCAGGAGATGGTAGCAGGACCACTCCTTCCCCCGGTGGAGGGCCGGGGGAGAATCTTTTGTTTTCCCCTTCCGCCGCTGGCCTCACGGCCGGCGGTACCCTATCAATGGTTAAAGAAAGAACTGACATTCTCACCTCCGAGCCTCAAGAGGGCGCGGCTGGCAGTGCACGACGCCCCATGGCCTCGCCGCTCTCGGCCCCCTCTGTCGCCAGCCCCCTGGCAGACGAGACCCCCGTGGAACGCTGGTCCTTTCCTGGTCTCCTCTGTCAGGGCGCGGAATTCGACCCCGCCCACACCCCGGGACGCTCCCATGCCTCCCTTGTCTGGGCCGGTCATTCCGCCTTGCTGCCCCATCGGGGGTACACCGGTGGTTCGCATGACCCCGCTGGTGCAGTTCTTGGGAGCCTGGCTAGCGCTTCCCAACCTGTCCAGTTGGCTCGCCCGCACTATCCGGTTCGGCTATGCAATTCAGTTCGCTCGGTCTCCTCCCCGCTTTCGGGGAGTCCGCTATACCGTGGTGGGTGGCAATGCCCCTGTCATGCGTGCGGAGGTCGACACCCTACTTGCGAAGGGTGCGATCGAGATCGTCCCTCCAGCCGAGATGAAGTCCGGCTTCTACAGCCCTTACTTCATTGTACCCAAGAAAACCGGTGGGTTACGGCCAATCCTGGACCTGCGCGTCTTGAACCGAACCCTGCACAGGCTTCCATTCAAGATGTTGACAGCCAAACGCATCTTCGAGTGCGTTCGTCCCTCGGATTGGTTTGCAGCGATCGACTTGAAGGACGCGTACTTTCATGTCTCCATTCTTCCTCGACACAGACCGTTTCTACGGTTTGCCTTCAAGGGGCAGGCATATCAGTACACGGTTCTCCCTTTTGGGCTAGCCCTGTCCCCTCGCGTCTTTACGAAGATTGTCGAGGCAGCCCTTGTGCCGCTCAGGCAACACGGGGTTCGCATCCTGAACTATCTCGACGACTGGCTGATTCTAGGCCACTCTCGCCCGTCTGGGTCTTCGGGTCAACTGGGAAAAGAGCAAACTCTCCCCAGTGCAGAGGATCTCTTTTCTCGGTATGGAAATCGACTCGGTCGCCATGTTCGCGCAGCTTACGAGCGAGCGCGCAGTCTCTGCTGACTTGTCTTCGCCAGTTCGAGGGCAAGAGTGCGGTTCCACTGAAACTTTTTCAGAGGCTCCTGGGGCATATGGCGTCAGCAGCCGCGGTGACCCCACTTGGTCTGCTCCATATGAGACCGCTTCAGCACTGGCTCTGCGATCGAGTCCCGAGATGGGCATGGCAACACGGCACGCTCCAGGTCCCAGTGACCCGAGCCTGCCGTCAGACCTTCACCCCGTGGTTGAACCTCAGCTTTCTACGGGCAGGTGTTCCCCTAGAACGAGTTTCCAGGCATGTTGTTGTCACAACAGATGCCTCTTCCACGGGCTGGGGCGCCATGTGCAAGGGACATGCTGCCGCGGGCTCCTGGATAGGACCCCAGCGCCTATGGCATGTCAATTGCCTCGAGTTGCTAGCCGTACGTCTTGCCCTGCACTGCTTTCGAGCCCTGCTCAAGGACAAACACGTACTGGTCCGTTCAGACAGCACGGCGACAGTAGCGTACATCAACTGACAAGGTGGTCTACGCTCCCGCCGGATGTCGCAACTCGCCCGCCATCTCCTATGGAGTCAGAAGCATCTGAGGTCGCTTCATGCCGTTCACATCCCGGGAAACCTCCCGGGAGACTCCATCCCCAGACGGTTCAGCTGATTTGGGAACAGTTTGGTGATGCACAGATAGATCTGTTTGCCTCCCGCGACTCTTCCCATTGCCACTGGTACTATTCCCTGATCGAGGGGACCCTCGGCACGGATGCACTAGCGCACAGCTGGCCACGGGGCCCACGCAAATATGCGTTCCCCCCAGTGAGCCTTCTCGCACAGGTTCTGTGCAAGATCAGGGAGGACAGGGAGCAGGTCCTTTTGGTCGCCCCGTATTGGCCCGGCCGGACCTGGTTCTCAGAACTTGTACTCCTTGCGACAGCACCTCCCTGGTCGATCGAGACGCCTGTCTCAGAGACGGGGCACCATATGGCACCCGCGTCCCGACCTGTGGAACCTCCACGTGTGGAACCTGGACGGGACGCGGCAGGTTTGAGTACCCTGCCACCTCAGGTGGCGGCTACCATCACTTCCGCTAGAGCCCTGTCTACCAGACAGGCCTATGCGTTGAAGTGGAACCTCTTCGTCACCTGGTGCTCCTCTCGGCGAGAGGACCCCAGAAAATGCTCGATTGGGTCCGTGCTCTCCTTCCTCCAGGAAGGGTTGGAGCGAAGGCTGTCTCCCTCCACCCTGAAGGTCTATGTGGCTGCAATTTCAGCCCATCACGACCTGGTGGACTCTAAAACGGTTGGACAGCACGACCTGGTCAGCAGGTTCCTCAGAGGCGCAGGTTCCTTAAACCCTCCTCGCCCACCTCAGGTACCCTCTTGGGACCTAGCAGTGGTCTTAGCCGCCCTACAAAAGGCTCCCTTTGAGCCATTGCAGTCTGTGGAGCTGAAGTTCCTTTCATTGAAAGTGGCGCTCTTGACTGCTTTGGCTTCCATCAAGAGGGTAGGGGACCTGCAGGCATTTTCGGTTGACGAAGCGTGCCTGGAATTCGGGCCGGCCAATTCTCACGTGATCCTGAGACCCCGGCCTGGATACGTGCCCAAGGTTCCCACCACTCCCTTCAGGGACCAGGTGGTGAACCTGCAAGCGCTGCCCTTGGAGGAGGCAGACCCAGCCTTGGCACTGCTCTGTCCAGTACACGCCCTTCGCGCTTACGTAGACCGGACGCATGCTTCAGGACCTCAGACCAGCTCTTTGTCTGTTACGGAGGGCAGCAGAAAGGGAAGGCTCTCTCCAAGCAGAGGTTGTCCCACTGGATAGTGGACGCCATTGTCCTGGCATATCAGGTCCAGGGCATGCCATGCCCCCTTGGGGTAAGAGCACACTCCACTAGGAGTGTTGCCTCCTCTTGGGCTTTAGCGCATGGCGCCTCGCTAACAGACATTTGTAGAGCTGCAGGCTGGGCGACACCCAACACATTCGCAAGATTTTATAATCTCCGAGTGGAGCCTGTATCCTCTCGTGTACTCGCCCCTACTGGCCAGTAACCGGACAGGCTCAGGTGTCTTCGCTCGCTGTGCCATTCCACTCCACGGACTGGATGCGTGCGCATTTCTTCTCAGGTGAGCTTCCCAGTAAGCCCTGAGCTCCTCCAGCACTGTTGATGTCGTCACCAGAGCGAGTGCCCTCTCGGCCACCCCTCGTGCTCGGCTAGGTGCCTCCGTGTGCATGGTTCCCCCGTTGGGTAACCCCCACATGTGTATTTCCACGTTAAGTCTCTTGTAGCTCATGTCTTCCCTTGGCAAGACACCTTGCCACGCCTGGGGTTGAAATATTCCACCTTCGGCTGGATACCCCAGAGTGTCCTCTATGCAGCTCCTTCGGGTCATAGGTGTATTTTTAAAGTCCCCCCTTTGGGTTGGCATTGTGTTGCATTCTCCACGTGGGATGTGCTTCCCAGTGTACCTTGGTAGCGTTGAGCCTAGCCCCTCGTTCGTGCCCACACTCACGGCAGGGAGCCCGGGTCAGCGCAGGACGCTGGAAGACAGCCGTCATGGCGAGATTGTATTGGGACCCCCATTCCGTCAGTAACTGACGTAACTCGTAGTGTACTGACTGAAAGGGAACGTCTCGGTTACGTATGTAACCCTGTGTTAACATAATGCGAGATTGCCACGCAACGCCCTTTATACCCACGCCGTGGGGCGGGGTTGCAGCATGCAAATTCCGCAGACCCATGGCATTTTCATGCCATTGGCTCGTTTTGTAGAGCTCAAAGGCGATTGGCTTCTAAGCGAAACCCCCATTCCGTCAGTAACTGACGTAACGTCTCCGTTCCCTTCCTTCAGGGAACGAGGGTTACATACGTAACCGAGACGTTATCTTTATAGTTATTGTCCTTGGTTTAAATGGGCCTTCAGTCTATTCTTTTGTCTAGTCCACTTTACAGTTTATTGAGTCCAAGAACTACCTAATTAGACAGGAAGAAGCCCTCTGATGCTCTTTATAGCACTTCCAAGTAGACATGACCTCAATTTCTATAACACATAGAAAGTGTGAGAAAATCTTCATTAATAGCTTAAATAACACCTAAATTTCTCCCACTACTGGCTGCCACTAAATCACTTATGACCCATCAAGTTCATGTTTAACCAAGCACAAACCACCTATTCACTCACTGTATTGAAGGCTCTTCCTGTAAAGATGGCAATCACCCTGGAGGACAATAAGGCATGCAACCTCACAAAAGCTGTCACTGTAAGAGCAGGTTGACTTTGTGTTATCACACGGCTCAGTGCAGACGCATATCACAGAACTCTAGTTCAACAGACATTTGATCTAAAGAGCTGTGCCCACTCATGCACAGCATACTGCTAACCATTTTGCAACTGATAAAGTAAATGCATTAGGAGGCTTAGTGGTATTTTGCCTTAATGCCATCCTTTACCTTCAAATAACCTCAGAGAACTCCAATTCAGAGAAAGGCGACTCAATATCTATAGGCACCTTTTAATCAAAAGTGAGAATTAACATCTTTGTCATTTAGAGCAGAGGCTCTATTTTACTTAATGTAAAATAGTATTTACTAGTATTTAAATATTTCGTTTTCAGCGACGTATTTCCAGAAAGATAATACCAATTGACAGTACCAGTGCATTAACTCCATTTCATCAATTTCTCTCACCATAAGGTTCATTTTACTCAGTCCACTGCTTTATGAGAGCATTATATGCCTTCCTATTCTTTGTGTCTAATTAAAACCTGATTTATAACATAGCTGGAGACCTCAATGACCATAAGTCCCAGGGTCAGAGGCGGTCAGTGAGACGCCCATCAACCAGGAAGTGAATACCTCACTGATCTTGGAATGACATATGTAATGGATCAGGTGCTTCAGCCTGAACTGTACATGGGTTTTTGTGCACCTGCAGCCCACACCCTCAATTTGGTCCCAAGACAGTCATTTGCTCATTGGCCTGTTACGTCCAATAGCAGCTGCAGTAATTGGCTATTTCAGGGTCGTGAAGGTTGAGCTAGCAAGGGGAGAAAGGCCAAGCAAGCCAGCTGTCAGTAACAAACACAGCCCTCATTTATCAATTACCACAACCAATATGTGAGTGACATAATCGTGGTCTGGCCATGTGTCACCAAGAAAATCGTACATATTTACTGTTGAAAATGAGTGTATTTTGCAAATATAAAGATTAATGACAATTGTAAGTAACTATATACTTAAATATATACTAAACAATAAAAAAGAAATCAATAATAAATACATCTATAAATAAATTACATTTTATATATATATATATATATATATATATATATATATATATATATATATATATATATATATATATATATATACACTCACCTAAAGGATTATTAGGAACACCATACTGATACTGTGTTTGACCCCCTTTCGCCTTCAGAACTGCCTTAATTCTACGTGGCATTGATTCAACAAGGTGCTGAAAGCATTCTTTAGAAATGTTGGCCCATATTGATAGGATAGCATCTTGCAGTTGATGGAGATTTGTGGGATGCACATCCAGGGCACGAAGCTCTATTGGGTTGAGATCTGGTGACTGCGGGGGCCATTTTAGTACAGTGAACTCATTGTCATGTTCAAGAAACCAATTTGAAATGATTCAAGCTTTGTGACATGGTGCATTATCCTGCTGGAAGTAGCTATCAGAGGATGGGTACATGGTGGTCATAAAGGGATGGACATGGTCAGAAACAATGCTCAGGTAGGCCGTGGCATTTAAACGATGCCCAATTGGCACTAAGGGGCCTAAAGTGTGACAAGAAAACATCCCCCACACCATTACACCACCACCACCAGCCTGCACAGTGGTAACAAGGCATGATGGATCCATGTTCTCATTCTGTTTACGCCAAATTCTGACTCTACCATCTGAATGTCTCAACAGAAATCGAGACTCATCAGACCAGGCAACATTTTTCCAGTCTTCAACTGTAGCCTCTTTTTCCTATTTGTAGTGGAGATGAGTGGTACCCGGTGGGGTCTTCTGCTGTTGTAGCCCATCCGCCTCAAGGTTGTGCGTGTTGTGGCTTCACAAATGCTTTGCTGCATACCTCGGTTGTAACGAGTGGTTATTTCAGTCAAAGTTGCTCTTCTATCAGCTTGACTCAGTCGGCCCATTCTCCTCTGACCTCTAGCATCAACAAGGCATTTTCGCCCACAGGACTGCCGCATGCTGGATGTTTTTCCCTTTTCACACCATTCTTTGTAAACTCTAGAAATGGTTGTGCGTGAAAATCCCAGTAACTGAGCAGATTGTGAAATACTCAGACCGGCCAGTCTGGCACCAACAACCATGCCACGCTCAAAATAGCTTAAATCACCTTTCTTTCCCATTCTGACATTCAGTTTGGAGTTCAGGAGATTGTCTTGACCAGGACCACACCCCTAAATGCATTGAAGCAACTGCCATGTGATTGGTTGATTAGATAATTGCATTAATGAGAAATTGAACAGGTGTTCCTAATAATCCTTTAGGTGAGTGTATATATATCATAATTCAGACTGTAAGAAGAGTTTATCTTCTGATTTAATTTAATTAAAAAAAAAATATTATTATTTTTTTATTTCTTTATTGTTTTATTTCAGATTTTGAAAATTATTCACATTTTAAAGGCTATGTAATTTTTGCCGCTAAAGGTCGCCTATTCAAAACAAAGGCTTAGCTGGATGACGCAGAGATTGAGCGCGGAATCTTGGGAGTTTACATTTACATTTAATAATTTAGCAGATGCTTTTATCCAAAATGACTTAAAATGAGGAGAGCAATAGAAGCAATCAGACAAACAAGGGGCAACACAGTACAGTACACATACATTTTTATTTTTTATAAATAAACAAACAGAAAAATTAATAGAATAGTTAATTGCTTGTCTTAATTGGTCAGGTGCTGCTGAAAAAGATGTGTCTTTAGATGTTTTTTGAAAATGGCTACAGACTCGGCTGCTTGAATTGAAATAGGCAGGTCATTCCACCAAGTGGGAACAGTCCAGGAAAAGGTCAGTGAGAGTGATTTCGTGCCTCTTTGGGATGGCACCACGAGGCGTCGTTCATTCTGAACAAGCGAGTTTAGGTATATTGGTGTGGCACCTGTGGTTGCTTTGTAGGCAAGCACCAGTGTCTTGAATTTGGAAGGGCAGCCAGTGCAAACTGATGAAGAGAGGTGTGACGTGCACTTTCTTCCGTTCGTTGAATACCACCCTCGCCGCTGCATTCTGGATCAGTTGCAAGGGTTTGATAGTTGTAGTCTTTACCTCACAGCTGGTGGAAAAGAATCGGGATGGACTCGAGCAGAAATCATGTTTATGGATGAGATTATTAACGTTACTGTAGTATGAAGCAGTGCAGGGCCGAGTGTTGTGGGAGTGCAACGAGGTCGCTGAAGTTATTGGACAGACCGGCCGATGGTTCGACAGCAGTGGAGCTTTTATTATGCCACAGTTGCCGCTTCCGCTTCTTCCGGTCAAGCGTATGTGGGGTAACGCAGCGATGTTTTATCATATTAGATATATTTGAGGGTAATGCGGGTATGATGTCATTGATAGGCAATGCACAGACACGGTTTGTGTCCTGGTTAAAATTGCTTATTTCTCTGGATATAAACATTCTTGGAAACATTTAGGATAGTACACAAGTCAACTAAATATATAACATTGTTCTAGTGGTTTTTGGATATTTTAATCCCAAAAATTTACATATTGTGTCTTTAAATAAAGAAAATCAAGAAATACACTTATATGGACAATTTAAAACACTGAAATCTAAATGTAAATTACATTATTCCTTAATTTCTGGTCTGGTTTTGGCATTGCTTCTTGTCTGCTTGAGTAGTTTGTCTCAGCTGACTGCTTCAGCACAGCAAAAGCTGTTGTATATGATAAAGTATTCCTGGTTTCCAAAAGGCACTGGGCTTTTAAATTTAATTTTCAGCCTTGGTGATAATGCCCCCATTTGTGTGCATGTCTATGTCTGGGTGTCTGTTATCGAAGGGCACTAACACTGTAGTCCTGCTGCTGGTCAGATGATAAAGAGGCAAACTTTTATGGCTACTCACAGAGTTCCAATACCTAATTACTAAGATATGGAAGGAAAACACCATCTCAGAGTCTTCTAATTAAAATATTAGACACTCAGGAACAAAGGTCTCCAGTGATGTCAAACAGATATATAGCTGCTTTAATATGCAAGATGGTGATTATGGCAAACGACAGAGCCCTGCTTTATTCTTTCTCTCATTAAAGACAATAATTGCACCGCACATCAAATAAAAACAGACAGGAGGGTATAAGGGTGTAAGCATGTTTAATATCATTACTTTTTCGGTGCAATTTTAACTGGACACATTTGCTAACAACATAGCAGCATCCATTACGGAAGGCTTGATAAATTACGGAGGTCTGAATTGCAGTGGCAGAATAAATTTCAATTACTGTCTCCATTATCTAAAATTGGATTTCTCTGAAACCCACAAACACACATGGACACATGTAACCACCCATCGAGCGCACACAAAAATCACAGATGTAAAAAAAAAAAAAAAAGGTCACCCAGAAGCTCAGAATCATGACTTTGATGTGGTCAACAAAGTTGGTCAAAATCAAACGATTCGCATAAAGCATTAGCATCTCGCAATTCTTTGAAGATGAGCAAGTGTCTTTGGACCGCCGCCTGTGTTGTGTTTGATTATGAAGACTACTGATTCTCTGCAATTTGGGGTTATTTCCCAACAAGCATTATCCACTGATTATCTGCTGGAAATGCACTGAATCTTGGATCAATCAATTGGTAAAAATACACACTAGGACAAAGTACATGCCAGTGGGTTCACAATTAGGATAGCAGGTGTTGTTTTGAAAATCTCAATGGCAGGGAAGCGTTGTGTCATAAATTATAGAAAATATCTTCAATGGAGGGAAAAGAGTCACCCTCCATCTACTTGGAGCATTCATGAGAAGAGAAGATGAGAAGAATCTATGCCAGATTTGTGAACAAACTCAGATCTTTGTAATTAATCAGTTGAACCAGACACTTTGCACCCAAGAAAAAAATATGACAGACTTCGGAGACATAAAAAAGATGTACAGATGGACGGACGGACGGATGGACAGACAGGCCGATGGATAGATGGATGGATGGATGGATGGATAGATGGATGGATGGATGGATGGTGGATGGATAGTTGGATGGATGGATGGATGGATGGATAGACAGACAGGCCAATGGATGGATAGATGGATGGATTGATGGACGGACAGACGGACGAGCAGACAGACCGGCTGATGGATGGATTGACAGACAGGACGATGTATGGACTGATGGATGGATGGATAGATAGACAGATAGATGTGGCTGTTCAGACTACAAACAACAAAACTGATTTGATTCAGATATATATATAAAAAAAAAAAATGTGTGAACAAAGAAATCAAAATCCTTCTCTTCAGATAAAAACATCTTGCTGTGGATTCTCAAAGGTAGGCAATCATGATTTCAGCTACACTAATGGCTTTTGAGTATTTTTGCTCTGGAGGTAATTGCAGGTGTGTGCTCATATTTACACAGGAAGACTCAGTCATGAACCAGAAGGCATAATTGTCCTGGTAACGTAAAGACCATCTCTTCTCTGCCTCAAAATGGATCTGGTGTCTTATTTTTCACGAGGAATGGAAAAGACAGCTATTGAGACCAAGCACAGATGCTTTTCTCTTTCACTATAGGCTAATTACTTTGTCTTTAACTGGAAACGGGATACACAACAAACTCACAATAATGAAGCTGGATGTGCACAAAGTGAACGCAAGATAACAATTGATCTTGGAAGGAAAGACATTGCTTTTCAATACAGCACCTCCAAGATGGTTAGTCTGACTGCTAGTCTTCACTAAAAAGCTGTCTGGACTGCCTCCTGAGAACAAACAACAAACTTGCAACTAACGGTATATCTCCTGAATGAAGTATAGCTTTAACCACACAAACATTAACAATTAAAAAGGCTAAAGGTAAGGATAGACAGATAGGAAATTAATTCACATGCCTGAGACCACACTGAGCCTAAAGTCCTACAGTTACATAAAATGGGAAGGAAACTGCAGTGCTGACAATGCTATCAGATAATTAGCACAATTAGCATTGATAACAATAACAAGATCTGAGAAAATGGGTTATTTCATTCAAGCCATCTGAATACTCTCCTCTCTCTTTCCTTTCTTTTACTTAAGTTTATTTTCTTTCCGTTGAGTCTCGTGTTCTAAGTTAAGTTTCACCGCAAAGTTTTGCTCGACGAATCTTCAGCGAGCGCGCTTCAACTTCAAACAACACCCACGAGACTTTCCATCCGTCTGCCAACACGCCACGTGATTGGCTTCCCAAGACGTCGATCAAAGACACTACAAGACCGTCAGCGAATCAAAGAACTGGGGAAACCCCTGTAGCCAGGACCAAGGAAAAGGGAATCCCCATGCAAGACGATACGAGCTACAAACAAGTAATACCTTGGGATTTCATAATTTCACTCTCTTAAAACTCATTCTTTTCTCACTTTCTTCCATTCTGCAACGCGTGTGAATGTGTGTGTATGTGTGTTTGTGTTAGATATTAGTTTTATGTGTTAGAGTAATCAATAAAGTTTTGTTTGTATTTAAAGATAAATGTTCTTGTGTTATGTGCTTACAAATTTAATGTCTTAAACTGCTGATCTATGTTACCCGGCTTTTAAATAGTGTTTCACTATTGTGTGGATATTAATATCCGCTGCAGAGTTGATAGTCATGGCCCGTTCAAATAAAAGCTGGACGAGTCATTTGCTCGGCCGTAAAATATTTGACTCTTTCAAAATTCCCTATGAATTAATTCATAAATTCCTTTGAGCTAAATAGACCTGTTTCCCTTACAGAGTCCTTACACCACCATCACCCAATCACAGCATTCGATGTCACCGGAGTTCTAATCACACGCACCTGCACCTCATCTCGTCATCAGCACAGACTCATATAAGCACACACCTCACATAGTCACTTTGTCTGGTCTCGTTTTTTTCATGCTTTACGTCTCCATTTCTAAGTTCCCTTCCAATCATCAGTTCCTTCACCAGTGTGTACTCCAGCTTCCATCTTGTTCGCCATCCACGACCTCCGCATCCATCTTCAGAGAGAAAGACTTTCAGTATTCCTATTCTCCATTCACTTGCTTAACACACTCACAACCCCATCTTCATGTTCTTCTGCTGTCTAATAGACTCTTTTAACTTTAACATCATCCTTGAGTCTCTGTTCCGTAACAGCTGGGATATGTATTACTACAAATAGTGAACCATATGGGCACCTCTGGCATACTATGTCCAACATAGCCTGCTGGGGTTTGGGATGCACCAATTCATATCTGGTATACTATACGGATGCATGTTAGGATACTGACTTAAACATTTAAGCGGTTTATGAAATGCAGACAAACTTATTATGACTATTTAGAATAGGTTTACTTACAAAAACAGCCATCAAATAAAACGTCTCGGTTACGTATGGTAACCCTCGTTCCCTGAAGGAGGGAGCTGAGACGTACGTCGGACGTCACCGACGAATTGGGATCACTTCTGGGAGCCCCTATCAGCTTCGAGATATAGAGAACGGGCCAATGGCCATTGGCGTGCGAGATTTGCATCCCGCGCTCCACCCCGCGCTGCGGGTATAAACAGGAGGCGAATGCAGCGCACTATTGTTTTTCACTGAGGAGCCGAACTAGTGACTGGAGCCATGCAGTGATGGTACAGCAACTGTGGCGACGGGACGTACGTCTCCGTTCCCTCCTTCAGGGAACGAGGGTTACCATACGTAACGAGACGTTCCCTTTCAGTCGGTCACGTTCGACGTACGTCGTACGTCACCGACGAATTGGGATCCCTTTGGAAAACGCCACAGTTACTACCACTTCCAGCGCCCAGCGAGGAAAATCCAGGCGGGGAAATTCACGCAGGGAAGTCACACTGCTGTTCCGCAAGACCCACGAGCCAACGCCCAGGAAGAAGCTACACCCCTAGTGGAGTGGGTTCTTAACCCGAGCGGGCAGGGCACGTCTTGGGTTTGATATGCCAAGACGATGGCATCCACTATCCAGTGAGCCATCCTCTGCTTGGAGACAGCCTTTCCCTTCTGCTGGCCTCCATAACAGACGAAGAGCTGCTCTGAGGTCCTGAAGCTTTGCGTTCTGTCCACGTAAATCCGCAGAGCGCAGACTAGACAGAGAAAAGCTAGGGCTGGGTCTGCCTCCTCCGAAGGCAGCGCTTGCAGGCTCACCACCTAGTCCCGGAAGGGAGTGGTGGGAACCTTGGGCACATATCCGTGCCGGGGTCTCAGAGCGTGGTAGGCCACCTAGAACCTCCGCGTCCCGTCCAGGGACCAGACATGGAGTTTCCAGAGGTCCGGACGCGGGTGCCATAGGGTGCTCCGTCTCTGAGTCAGGAGGTCCTTCCTTAGAGGAATGGGCCAGGGAGGTGCTGTCGGGAGAAGCACTAGTTCCGGGAACCAAGTCCAGTTGGGCCAATACGGAGCACCAACAGGACTTGCTCCTCATCCTCCCTGACCTTGCACAGAGTCTGTGCAAGAAGGCTCACTGGGGGAAACGCATACTTGCCTAGGCCCCGGGGCCAGCTGCGTGCCAGCGCATCCGAGCCGAGGGTCCCCTCGGTCAGGGAATAAAACAACTGGCAGTGGGTCGTGTCCAGGGCGGCAAACAGGTCGTCCTGTGCGGTCCCGAAGCGACTCCAGATCAGCTGGACCACCTGGGGATGGAGTCTCCACTCTCCGGGGAGCACTGGCTGTCGTGAGAGCTCGTCGGCCGCACAATTGAGCAGGCCCGGAATGTGAATGGCACGAAGCGACCTCAGATGCTTCTGACTCCATAGGAGGAGATGGCGGGCGAGTTGAGACATGCGACGGGAGTGTAGACCACCCTGTTTGTTGACGTACGCAACGGCCGCAGTGTTGTCCATACGGACCAGAACGTGCTTGCCTAGTAGCGGCGTTTTGAAGCGGCCCAGCGCAAGACGAACTGCTAACAACTTGAGGCAATTGATATGCCATTGGCGTCCACAGACCTGAAACTGCAAGCCCGTTGTACGTGGCACCCCAGCCGGTGGATGAGGCATCCGTGGAGACAAAAGCATGCTGGACACTTGTTCTAGGGGAACTCCTGCCCATAGAAACGAAGGGTCCGACCACGGGCTGAAGGTTTGGAGGCACCTCGGAATCACGGGGACACGGAGGGATCCGCTGTCGTGTAGCCAGCGTTGAAGCGGTCTCATATGAAGCAATCCGAGCGGCGTTACAGCGGCTGCGGATGCCATATGCCCCAGGAGCCTCTGAAAATGTTTCAGTGGTACCGCTGTCCTGCATTTGAACGAATTCAAGCAGTTCAACACCGACTGGACACGCTCCTCTGTGAGACGTGCTGTCAGATTGACCAAGTCCAGCTCCATACCGAGAAAAGAGATCCTCTGCACGGGGCAGAGTTTGCTCTTTCCCCAGTTGACCTGAAGTCCCAACAGGCTGAGGTGACTGATCACCGTGTCTCTGTATTCACACAACAGGGACAGTCCCGAAGGGAAGTACCTTCAGGTCGATCACTGCAAACCAATCTTGGGGACGGATGTACTCGAAAGTGCGCTTCTGCGTCAACATCTGAACAGGCAGTTTGTGAAGGGCCCGGTCCAGGACTCACAGGTCCAAGATTGGTCATAACCCACTGCTTTTCTTGGGCACAATGAAGTAGGTGTTATAGAACCCCAACTTCATGTCGGCTGGAGGGACCGGCTCAAATCGCGTCGTTCGCCAGTAGGACTTCGATCTCTTTCCACAAGATGGGCGTCGCAGCTCCACACAACAGTGAAGTGGACGCCCAGAACTTAGGAGGATGCCGTGCAAACTGAATCGCATAGCCGAGCCTGGTGGTGCAGGTGAGTCAGCGGGACCGTCCCGGAAGTGCTAGCTAGGCTTCCGGAAATCGTACCATGAACACACCCACCCCACAGACGTACCCGCAGTAGGGCAGCGAAGTGGAGGGCAGGGACCCGACCCAAGAGGCACAGCGTCCTGAAGTGGGGTCTGAGTGCGCACGCAGCACCTACCTGCCCCCAAGGTTGGACAGAGGGTATGAGAGAAGGCATGGTAGCGTTCTCAAGCCATACGCTGCGGTCCACTGGCGACTGAAGGAGGGGCAGAGAGTGGCAAGGTTTTGTGGCGTCACACACTGCCTACCTCACCTCCTTCCTCAGCGGGGAACAAGAGTGGCGAGGCATAGCGTCCCGCACTGCCGTCCTCATACCGCTGAGAAAAGGGGAATGAGAGTGGCGAGGCTCCCCGGCATCGCACATTGCCATTATCGCCCTCTTGTGGGGAGGGGAATGAGAGCGGCGAGGCTTCATAGCGTCACACGCTGCCATTCCTGAACTCCTGAGACCCAGAGGTATTGGAACTGCTCTTAGGAATTTGGGTACCACTGGCTGTAACACCAGTGGCAGAACAGAATTTAGCAATGATTCTCCACCCGGCCCTCCTCCGGGGAAGAGCAGCTTCAACCAAGTCCGGGTCACCCGCTCCGCTGACTGGCAGCCGAGACGGGTGGCATTGTGGGATGCCCATGGCGAACAGACTGAGGGGTTCCATCTGCTTTGCACTGTGAGCATCGAGAAAGCATACTTTGGTGACGTCTCACACCCCTACAAGGTAGCCCAAGGGTGTTTCTGGACCAGTGAGGGCCAGTGAGGGCCCACGGAGATGTACTCGGCAGGGAAGCCCCATTGTAATCCTCAGGTCACCAAGGCTTATTAGCCGAAGTAGCCCCTTTCTGGTGCACCAGAAAAGAAACTAGATCGGGGAGATAGGCGAAGGGACTCAACCCCGTTTGAGGTTAAGTCTCGACCGCGCATCTAAAGCGCAGAGTGACGCGCTGGGTTGCCGTGACAACCCGCGCTGTCAGCCGGCAGCTAGACGGCACATGGCGCGCTGAACACTCAAACCCTCACGAGGAAGGCGAGACGAACAACGCTCCAACGTGATCTCGTTCTCCTGAGAGAACATGGATCACCCACGAACGCAATCTCAACATGCTTATGCGAGAGGGATCGTGGCCGTCAAAGGACAGGAAACAACCGCATCCAGAAACACACGGGTGGAATGACGTCTTGAAAAAGACGCAGTGTCACACCCGCGCTGCTCTTTTAGAAGAAAGCTCTTTTAAATGTGCTGATGCACCCAGGAACGACCGCGGTAAAACACAGGAGAGTAGTGCAGCCTGTGTATGCACTCACCGTTGGGAACGCCCTCACCAAACCAACAGTGCTGTAAAAACAGCAGTTTATCACTGTATCAGTGAGCTCGCGGCCGCCGCTGATCGTGCCTTCTCTCCCAGCACTCAAAGAAGCGTCTTCTCTCATTCTCTCTCTTTCTCTCTCTGCTGAAGCAGGAACAGTCTCCTTCGTCAACACCGTGTTCGGCTCCGAAGTGAATGACAATAGTGTAAACAGCCTCCTGTTTATACCCGCAGCACGGGGCAGAACGCGAGATGCAAATCTCGCACGCCAATGGCCACTGGCCCGTTTTATATATCTCGAAGCTGATAGGGGCTCCCAGAAGTGATCCCAATTTGTCGAACGTGACCGACTGAAAGGGAACATAAAATGCACTGAAATTATGGAAGGCAATATGACCTTTCATTCCTCCAGAGATATTTACTCTAATGGAGTGTTATGTTGCCTAAGCCAGAGACATCTGGTTTCATTAAGAACACTGAGGCACTCAGCAATATCATTTTCATACAAAGCAAACACAATTTCGCTAAGAAAGTGTTTACGCTGATTAAAGGCTGATAAATGTGAGCAATTCTAATGAGAACGAGTTACTGAGGAAAAACTGATGAGTCATCTCAAAATGGTATTTTGACCTTGTTATGGTCGGGGGTTCAGAATGCCATGGGAGGGATGGACCAGATGTTGTTCGTCCTCTCTGGATCAGATTTAGCTTCACCCCTAAATCCCAACAGGTTTACTCCTGGGCCAAAGGTCATTTGATAATACACACACACACACAATCTGCCTAGGTATGAGGCTGTTGTATGATGGGATAGATGGAATGAGACTTAGGCATCTGTTACCTGATATATATCTTTTAATACAAGCCCCGATAGCTATAAAACATGTATTAACATGCAATAAAGCTTTTTATTAACAGGCTCCTACCACATCTGAAGCTGAACCTTATGAATAAAATCAATTACATTATACACACACTCTTTTACGAACGGCCCCATATATCTCCAAC
This sequence comes from Rhinogobio ventralis, assembly GCA_039654625.1. Classification (NCBI taxonomy): domain Eukaryota; kingdom Metazoa; phylum Chordata; class Actinopteri; order Cypriniformes; family Gobionidae; genus Rhinogobio; species Rhinogobio ventralis. The sequence continues at coordinate 12,127,658 of CM077207.1, read as the reverse complement.
GACTCATAGATAGGCATTATATTAAAGTGCGCACACTGTAATGCATCATTGTCTGACATAATTAGCCTGACATGGACCTTGTGACCTCTACACAGTGCTCTCAAATACCATGAGGTCACCAACACCTGGTGTGTCCTATAGTGGAGCGGTAATAAACAAAAATATTATGACAAGGTGCAGCTGCACTATTTACATCCAACATAAATTAACAATGCTTTGATACTTGTGTGCGTTTAAGAGTTTTGTAAAGCTAATTGCCAACACTGGTCTTTCTCATGACTCCCTGCCAAAGAAGTCATATCAGCAAATGTCATAAGCATATCTAGCAAAACGACCCAGAGGAGTGGAGTGGCTTGGGGAATGTGTTTAGTGCTAAATTGAGTGCGGCTCGGACACAGAAAATACAGTTCACACGGACCACAGACTAATCCATCAAATACTAAATACTTTGTGGAATATGACGCATGCAGACTTTTCTGATACCTATACTTTTATTGAATCACTGCTGTTTTAGTATCATTTATATACAATTATAGCATTCATTAATATTTTGAATTAGCTTTTATTTTTAAATTTTATGTTTTTATTAAAATATTTAGTAATTTAGTGCTTTTGTCATTTTTATTAGTCTAAAATACAATGAATTTAATAGGGAGGTGCTGTCGCGTAGATAATTTAAAATTAAAATGAAAACTGAAAATACGAAAATAAAAATTTTCAAAATATTAATAAATACTTATTATACTGTATATAATATCATATAAAATACTTAAAATAAAACAGATTCAGTCATATTTCTAATTAGCTTTAATTTATAATTATTTCAGTTGTAGCAATTTTAGAATTTCAACAAAAAAGTTTTCAGGTAACTTGCATGGCAACAATATATATGTGCAAATATATGTGCATTGCAGTTTGTTGTGTATGGGGCTGCATAGCCACAGACCAGTCAGGGTGCCCATGCTGACCCCTGTCCACCACGAAAAGTGCCAACAGTAGGCACGTGAGCATCAGAACTGGACCACAGAGCAATGGAAGAAGGTGGCCTGGTCTGATGAATCACGTTTTCTTTACATCACGTGGATGGCCGGGTGCCTGTGTGTCACTTACCTGGGGAACACATGGCACCAGGATGCACTATGGGAAGAAGGCAAGCTGGCGGAGGCAGTGTGATGCTTTGGGCAATGTTCTGCTGGGAAACCTTGGGTGCTGCCATCTATGTGAATGTTACTTTGACACGTACCACCTACCTAAGCATTGTTGCAGACCATGTACACCCTTTCATGGAAACAGTATTCCCTGGTGGCTGTGGCCTCTTTCAGCAGGATAATGCGCCCGGCCACAAAGCAAAAATGGTTCAGCAATGGTTTGAGGAGCACAACAACGACTTTGTGGCACTGACTTGGCCTCCAAATTCCCCAGATCTCAGTCCAATCGAGCATCTGTGGGATGTGCTGAACAAACAAGTCTGATCCATGGAGGCCCCACCTCGCAACTTACAGGGCTTAAAGGATCTGCTGCTAACATCTTGGTGCCATATATCAGGGGTCTACTGGAGTCCATGTCTCGATGGGTCAGTGCTGTTTTGGCAGCAAAAGGGGAACCAACACAATATAGGAACTATACTGCTTATTAATAAAAAAATTTTTTATCATTTCAGTTAATAATACTGGACTGAATGACTTTACACATCATAATCTCATAAGTGTGTTTATATGAGATTATAAATCATATTTGCAAGCCACCATCTAAAATAATACTGCAAGCTTTATATCGTCATAAAAATAGTTATGACAGAGATATAACGAACATTATTTTTGAAGTTTAGAGGGGTGATAATTGTCCAGCTGATGCAACCAGGTACATTTGAACCTGATTTATATATCAAATAAACCCAGGCATCTATATAGTATAGCGTTTGCACTTTATAGAGTCAAGGCCCGCGTTTAATGGGAAGTGCTCAGCTCTCATCCATGCTTGGGGTCTCTCGCTCTCATTTTCTCTGAGTGATTAAGCTCAATTAACTCATCTCATTAAGGTTAATGATCTACTCCACCATTTTCCATTCCAAGTTCTTGGATGAAGGAGCAGCATAGACTGAAGTTGACATCAGTTATCTTCCAGTGAAAAGTGAACAAATCATTTTCTCTCAAATGACTTCTGCATTGTTTATCTATAATTGTGCTTTAATTATTTGATTTCCATTGCTCTTTCATTGCAGAAACATTGGTGGAATATTGTGTCTTCTTCAGCTGTGGCTGTCAAACGGGCCATTTCAGTAAGTTTTAAAACCCATTGCTCGTTTATAGTCTATGTTTGGTACAGCAAAAAATGTTATACTCAAGTATGGAGGTACAGCACACAATGCCTACTTGTGCTATTTTTGCAGTATGTGTCTAGGGCACTATATGCACATTTTCAGTATGCAGGGAATGAGAGATGAGTTACTATGTTTGGCATAAGGTGCAATAATACTATAAAATGAGAAAAGTGCTTCTCCTTGACCCATTATTTGATCAGAATGGCAAAAATTATATATATATATATATATATATATATATATATATATAAAGGAGCTGGATAAAAGAAAAAACCTTTTAAATCACAATAACCCCCCCCCCCCCCCCCACCCAATCATGCAGCCCTAGTCTACACTGCATAGTACTCAGTAGCACTTCACTAATATTCCTTTCCGAACATAGCATTGCCCTTAGCAGAATCCACATATCCCAGCATGCACGTACGCATTCATCTCTAATCCACTGACGATCCTGGGCTGGAAAAATCACCTATGCAACCATGAATACTTAAGACGAATATCTAATGCTTTCTGCAGCCTGTGGCTAAAAATAAATGTTACAGATTGCAAAAGCATGAGCTATTGAGGAGCACATTAGATTACTGTGCTTTCAAGGACATCGTTATTCTTCCCGCAAGCGGAGCAGGTGTTCCTAAAATGCATCCAGCCTTAGATGCAGGAAGATTTGGGAGATTTCGTCCTCTTCGTAGTGAAACAGGTGAGAATATTTCATTAATTGCTGGCAGGTCCACTGGGAAAACGACATTTTAACGCTCATTAACAGGGCATAATGGTGTAGAGGGCAAGTCCTTCCTGTGCTAACCTGTGAGGTTGCATATAACGCAGAGAAGAACCTATAATGACATACATGAGCTGAAAAAAGCTCACAGTGTTTTATTAGCTAATCCTGAACAACATTCATCCTCCTCTATCTTGTCCCCAAGGTACCATCTTTTCACAGGGGTTGATTTCCTGCTATTTTTGTGTTCTCTTTGAACCGAAGATATAAAGCTTTGCATTATCTCTGGAGACTCCTCTGGAGCTGTCAGTGAAAAATACACACTTTGTTGCCAGACAAAAGACTGTTTCAGAGAGCATTTCTTTCTAGAAAGAGAGAGAAAGAGTTTTCAGGGGGGACAATATGCCCCCAGAATGTGAAACAATAGCTCAGTTCTGCTGTAACTAAAGTATCAGGGGTTCGATCACCTACTTAAGGCTTGCACCCCCCAGAGAAAGTCAAAACAAAAGGCTGGATCTTAAAAATACACGTAGAAGCATCTATTTATCTTTCAGCTGGGTTTTTCTAACATTTCAGTAACCACAAAAGTTAGTCAGGGCTCATTTTCGTCTGAAGGTAAATAGGTGCTAAGGTAACCATAGCAACTGCAGACTCGAGCACTTTTGTTAGGATCATTATCAGTGCTCAACAAAACATTAATACTGTCATTGCTTATTTTATTATAGATTAACATTTCACACAACGATAGTGTTTTGTTTTCAAAAGTTGTGTCCACAATGACACACTATATGCACTATAGTACACTATGTAGGTAGGGGAGAGTGGGGTAAGTTGAGCCATTTTTTACTTATGTGGTCCTCAAGATAAGAGAAAATAAGGCAGAAGTACAATGAAAGTATCTAAAGTAATTTCAGGATGTTTCCTATCATTATAAATGATCATAATACATGTATGACAAAGGGTTCTAAAAATATGGCTTCTTATAAAAAAAGTGTTTCTGTGGCTCAATTTACCCCAGGTTAGGGGTAAGTTGATCCGAGTCAGTGGACCATCTGGGTGTAGACGGACCATCTAATTGAATCTCTTTTAAAAACACCTTCAATAATCAAATTTATTTTCTTAAATCTAACTTAAACAACATAAAACAATATGTTGAACACCAAAGTTGTAACCTTCCCAAAAACAGACTAAAAAATAAAATAAAATAAAATAAAAATAAATTAGAATGAATGAATGAATGAATGTCAATGAAACTAATAAACATTTTAATCAAAAGGTTCTTGGCATTGTAGTTTTTCTGCAATATTGAACATGTTAGGCTATTAGGGACTACAGTTGGAAAGATATATATGGTTAAGCATCTCTTTTAGTTCTTATCAGAGAAGGATTTGGTGTACTTGTACATTGTTCCTACAAATAAACTCAAACATTTTTTAAAGAAAATTATAAAGTAAACCAGTTGTGTAACATTACATTGAAATTATACCAGTTTATACTTCAGAGATTTAACTTAACTACAGTGCCTTATAGTGGAGTAATTTAATATGCTGGCTCAATTTACTCCTCAGTATTTGGCTCACTTTGCCCCATAGCTGCCATTTTGGACAAAACTAGCTAGCTTACCAATTCAGGCTAATATAAGCTGAATGGTTTGCATGGTTTTATACATTGCTAAATCTCCAATATAGATCATAAATATATTAGATCTGGACAAATTTGCTTTGCTGTAACAGCTATTACATCTGTTATGCTAAAATTTTACTTTGACAAGCCAAAAACAGTTTTTAAAGTAAATGGGTGCCTTGCACTCCTCCCATGTTTTGCATTTCATCAGAAATGATGGGTGGTTCCAAAATATATGGTTACATGACAATAAAAGTGTACAGTTGCCAAGATAAAGGGGGTGGGTCAACTTACCCACTGGCTCATCTTACCCCACTCTCTCCTACATTTTGGAATTTGCAGTGTGAACGCATGAACTACTCACACTATTAACAGTACAAAATAGAATAGTGCTTAAGTACGTAAATTGGGACACACATAAAATCTTTACGTTTTGCTAACTGTGCTAGCAATTGTGCCTTGAAAACATTCATTTCAAGAAGTAATTCTATAATATGTTAGAATATTAAATGTTAGAAACCTTATTAGCACTTAAAATGGAGGCAACTCGCAAAACAGCTTTCCACACAGGAGACTCAACTGACTCCAGCACAATTTGACATTAACATGTTGCTAAGCTAACAACACAATACTTTAAACAAACATAAATACACACTTCTCACACAAATATCAGGTAAAATAGAAATTATTTTTAGGAATTAAATTTCTCCTTCGATGAAAACATTTCAATGAACATATTTTACATAGAATTCTGGGATTACATCTGTGAAAGACACCTTAGCATGTTGCTAAGCTAACAAAGCAATGTTTTAACAAGCATAAATATACACAGCTCACACTAATATTAAGTGAAATACTACTTCAAGTCAATTCAAATGGAATACAAGTGGATTTATAAGTATTTTAAGTATATAAGTATTTAAGTATAAATGAAATCTCCCACATCCTCCATCATAGATGCACATTTTCAACAATCTCAGTCATAATGCATTCTGGGATCACCTAATCTGCAAAGAACACATGCACCAAAATTAAGAAATTTACAAGGCAGCATAAATAACAGTATATTCCTTAATTTTTCAAAAAAACCTCTGTGACAGAAGCGCCTGTGATGCCTAATATGCTAATTTACCTTAGATCTGAAAAGCCTGGTTGATTAGGAACAAAGTCCTAATTGCAAAAACTGCTAATCGTAAAGCTCTAATCGTCTAATCTGCCACATAACCTATTTAAGCGACTCCAGACGGAGCGAGCAACTGGCGTAAAAGCTCTAAACCATTAGTAACAGAATGGACAAACAATACTGTTTTAATTGAATTTATGTGCTTCAGAGTCACATCACATTTCTCCTAATCGAACCCCAGCCAGTCTTCGCCTTCAGAGTGTCTGCTTTTAAGAGACAGACAGACAGCAAAGTCGAGACTGGAGTTAATTATACATCCCTGTATGAGGAATTCCTGCAGAATCAGTCCTATTCAGAGGGGGAGCATCTTCCCAGATGATTAATTAGGCACTAGTGTGTGTGTGTGTGTGTGTGTGTGTGTGTGTGTGTGTGTGTGTGTGTGTGTGTGAGTGTGTGCGTGTGTGTGTGTGTGTGAGTGTGTGGATGAAATGGAAACTGATAAGATTCAAATCAAAGTCTGGATCTCATTGCCAGTAAAAGCAGATATGCTCATATATACTGCCTTTAGGTGTCTTGTCTTCAAACAAAGAAGACCACAGAGATGACACGCCTAGAATCGTTACACAGGCTGATGGGATTGCAGAACAGTGAGGGTGGGTCTCGCCACAGCACAGCTTATTAGTGCAGTCCACTATGTGGGTAAATTTTAATGTCTTCCACAGCAGATGAGGTTCAATAAAGGCTGCTTGGTCATTAAAAATGCATCCATCTCAATTAGGTGATGAGTTTGGTGATTTCCCACAGAATATCCATTATCCACACAATTCACAACAATGGACACTCACACAAACGCCTCACAGGTGTTCTGTGTGTGTGTGTTTTGGTGGGACAAGGTCTTCTTCCCACATTAACTGATACACGTGTGAAAGCAATTCATAGCTAAACAAAGACTAAATAAATACAGTGATGGTCAAAGTTGAAATTGATTGGAATTAGCAGTAGAGCTTTTGGTAACACTTTATTTGGTTGCACTTTATTTTACAGTACGTGTACTTACAGTGTATTTACCTATAAAGTACTGGGTAATATAAGGTAACTACATGGGTTAAGTTTAGGTTTAGGGGTAGGTTTAGGGTTATTACCTAGTTATTACCCAGTTATTGCAATTACTCTAAGTACATGGGACTGTAAAATAAAGAGCTACCCTTTATTTTACTTGTTACACATGTTATATGTACTTACTATTGTAATAACAGTAAATAATGCATACTTACATGAAACTATCCCTAAACCATAACTCTATAGTAAGTACAAGTTGTTAATTAATATTACTCAGTACTTAAATATACAATTACACTGTATCAAGAACACCTTAAAATAAAGTGTAACCAAGCCTTTCTTCCACATAGTGACATACATTCAAGTGCAACAGATTATCAAAAAAAAAGTAAGGTGGGGACTTTGAATTGGTTGTTGATTGGATGGAGGCAGAATGGTTGAATTTTGAGTTTGCTGTCAATTGTAGGAAATGGACAGGGTTTAAGCAAACTAAGGCCTGGTTTTACAGACAGGCCTTAGTTCAATTAGAACATTTAGGGTGTATTCACACTTGTAGTTCGGTTCGCTTGGTTCGTTTGGTCCGGACCAACAAAAAAAAACATTTAGTCCTGATCCGATCAGAGTTCCGATTGGCATATTTATCACCAAACCAAAAGATACCAAACCTAAAGGCATAGGGATATGTTCACAACCTGGTTGGTCGGCTTTTATGACGCACTGCCTATTTTGAGATGGAACTTACCGAACATCCAAAACAATGCTGTGTGCTGGGCTAAATGTGCTTGTTGTAAGTGCGTAGCCTACATATAAGAGCTGAGATCTCGTAAAGATCTTATAAAATGTGTAAAGTGTCAAAACAGCGGCAGGAATCCCTCCGTCCCACACACAAACAAAGATCTGCTGCATGAAGATCTTGGCGCCTGTACTGAACTGTGATGGGCTATCTCATGACTAAAAACGATATGCGTGAGCATTCTGTGCTTTTTAGGGTCTCATCTTCCTGTTTTTGGTTCGTTTACATGTCTTTGGTCCGTGTTGCATTCATATATCATTTGAACCGCACAGTTTGTTTGTAAGCGGACTGAGACCCATCTTTTCAACGGTCTCAGTCCACTTGTTTGGTCCGCACCGGGTTTCGGATGGCAGTGTTCACATTTGTTCAAATGAACCGCACTAATAGAGCAATCGCACCAGGGTTTATTTTAATCTAACCAAACATGCCAAGTATGAACACAATATAAGTGGCTTTTATAAACATGCCTTAGGAAAAAACCTTACTGGTGTGCTTCTTGAGACAAAACAATGGCCTGACATATTTTAAGATAAGTCAAGTTGCTTTCAGTTAAAACAGCTCAGACATGCATTTTAGACCAGGACTAGGCTTAAGCCTTGTCTGTGAAACCAGAGGTAAATGTTTTACTAATTAAAAAAAAGAGAAAAAAGTAAGAAACTATGTATGGATGAATCGTTGACAATAAGATCAATGCATATTTCATGCCAACTTTACAGTTGAGTTATGCTCAATCGACTGCATCTGTTACAGAAAATAATTTAAATGTATTAGTGCCTAACCCATATATAAATGGGCATGATTTTTATCACTGAATTTTAAGTTCTTTTTCATATTTATTTGGCAGGGCATAAAGTAAAAAAAAAAAATTTCATGGTGATAGTGTAGTAGATGTGTTAAAAAGACCCCTGAAGACCCTCATGACTATTCCAAAGTCTTTTAAAATATCAAATCATTTGACCTTACATGGAAGGTTAGTTCAGGTTATAAACTGTCACATGCGACAACCCCTTAACCCAGCCCCTCCAAATAATAAAAAATAACAAAACTAAATACTAACCTTGTCTGTGCTGGGTTAATGACCATTTAAAGTTGGTAAACCTAGTGAATTTTGCCTGAAATAAGCACTGATACTAGAATGGGATTGTTTACACTGAAATAACCCACCCATAAACCCATATAACTCCAAAGCACTACATAAGGCATGGCTGTAACACACACTTCAGCTCATCTGGTGCGCCTGGACTCAAAGTGATGAACACGAGTGACATCTCCACTGTCGATCTGTCTCCCTCACAAGCTGCTCTCAGACTGTCAGCCCTGTCATTTTGCTTCCTGTCACTGTAGGCGAGTGACAATTCCTGTGCCTTGAGTTTACAGTACACCTCCTCTCACACCTCATTCTCTGTGGGGCTATTAATAAGGCAAAATACTGCTGTAGAGAAGACTGCAGGAATGAGCTGACAGGAAATGCTCACGTCAAAAACACAGTTTTGACGTTTTAGACAAATACACGCTCAGTAATTCCAACAGTGAGAGAAAGAAGTTGAGCTTGAAAAAAAATTACTACATCCAAACCTCTCCAAGGGATAGTTTGCCCAAAAGGGTTTTGTATTCATGAAAGCATGAATAAAGGAAAAATTTACTAAAATAATGTCTATTTATCCCTTAATACATTTATCATGCCATGCTGCTCATACAAATACATATCTAAGCCTGCTGGAATCAAAATCTGACCACAGAATACAAAACAGACAACTTCATTTTAATGCTCCTAGTCTATTCCCTGTCTCCACAGTCTTACCAGCCTGTGTCCATCCTTGAAGCCAATGGGTTTTTCAGAACATCATTCTGTTCCCAGCATGACATGAACAGACCTGCACTGTGTTACAGTGGCCTCAGAGATGCATCTGAAAACACACACACACACACCATCAAAGATATTGAGGGGTGAGAGTGTGAAAAACCAGAGTGTTGGTGAGAGGTTACTAGATAAGAGGACAGTGACTCTCAGCAATGACATACTGCACTCTTTCATTGTCTCTCTCTCTTTGTCTCTCATATTCACCCTTTCCACTGAAATGCCATTGTTGATGCTTATATTAGTCCCAGTACATGAAAAAAATGGTTTAACCTGGTGTGTATGTTATAATAATGACAATTATTATAATTCATAAATAATACATAATAAATGCTTAAAACATTACTATATATTGTATGTGTGTGTCAAATGTTTTTATTTAAAGGGTGGTTGATTATGATTTCACTTTTTTAACTTTAGTTAGTGTGTAATGTTGCTGTTTGAGCATAAACAACATCCGCATAGTTACGACGCTCAAAGTTCAAAGCAAAGGGAGATATTTTCTTTTAAAGAAATAGCTTTTTAAGGACTACAACAAACGGCTGTTAGGGACTACAACAAGTTTCTTCACGTGTTAGTGACATTACTACCCCTAAAATTTACATAAACCCTGCCTCCGAGAACATGCAACAAAGGGGGTGAGGCCATGTTGAGAACCGGGAGAGTTGTTGTAGTAGAGAACAGTAGTAGCTCAAACTGTCGCATCTGTGTTTTCACATTTATTGCAATACAGTACGTAACACAAATGCAATAGCATGCCATTAAACTAAACTATACCTGCTCTATCTTCTACAACAGTTCCCACACGAGCGATTTATAGATTATCATGACAGAATATGCTAATCAATGATTTGAAGATAGTTAACTCCACATCAGCTACATAAATTCATCAACTAACCATTCAGAAACGTCCTGTTGCATTCTACATGTTGTCACTTCTTGAGTCTCTTCATCATTGTCTGACTCCGGTTTGAACATAAAAGGCTAAACAGTTTCGGACATTTTCAGCGCGTGTCTGCATGAGGTAATCGGAGCTGCTAACACAAGCTCTTGAAGCTCCGCCCTCTTCTTGAAAGGGGACAGGTGTCATGAGAATTCCTGTCCCCCTGTGAAATAGTGTCGCTTAGGACCCAACATGGTAGCTGTTTTAAATGCCTGATCAAAAGCTCTTATCGTGATGTTTTGTTTAATGGCTAAAATAATAAATTAAATTATTATATTAATTTGTTAAAATAATAATATCTCTAAACTCTTATTATTAATTCAGTTGATTTACTTTTGTATTTCTACATGTTGTACTCAGCTGTTGCATAAAAGTAACATAATTATTGTTGTACATAATAATAACTGTGGTTCACAAATTACATAATATTTAATTGTATTGTATGTGTGTTATTTACATTTTGTAAGAATAAATGAACATACTACACTGTTATTATTAACTACTAACTGCTTGTATATTGATAAATGAAACAAATTGTAATGTAATAATGTAAATTATTGTTACATTAAACTAACAATAATTATGATACAGTATTTAACATACAATAAAAAATGAGTATTTTTGTATAAACTAAGCTAATTGGGTAGCTGTATGCTATGCTAGAACGTATGCTAACTAAAAAAACATTAAGAACAAGATATGCTTGATTTCACAACTTATAGCTTCGGTTATATACTAGTATATGAAACATATGATTTGCAAGACGTTAAAGACTATTTTAACACAATTTAAATGACAAAAGGCTCTGAACAGATTACCCATTAGAAGTTCTTTCAGCCAATAGAATCGCTCTGGGGTCCTAGGCGGACACTATTTCACAGGGGGACAGGATTTGTCATGACACCTGGAGCACCAGTTAATTTGCATTTAAAGAAACACACACACAAATGGCAAGTTTTTGCTCATCCTCAAAAAGTGACAATTTTAACATGCTATAAAAAAAAATTTGAGCTAAAACTTCACATACACACTCTAGGAACATCAGAGACTTATTTTATATTTTGTAAAAAGGGGAATTATAGGACCCCATTAATATTTATTAACAAACAATAAACATACAATTGTTATAATTAATAATATGACATGAATAAATATGAATAAATTCTTAATTATACTTATTTTTATATTACTTTTTTCCAGATGAATCGACCAAATGCCTCAGACAATACTGGTTCCCATTCTGAGGGTGGAAGGTTTAAGAGGCGATGCAGAACCAGTTTTTCCTGGCCCACAACCACTTTTCTTCACGGAAATGGGTCAAATTGGGTTTCCACAGTTTTTGTTTGTGGGAAAAGGGTAAAACATAAACATGAATTTATGCTATTTGTGTCCATAACTATCACTAGCCAGTCAAAAAGTGCATAAAATGATTGAAAAGAAAATGCCATTTTGATGTGCCTTAACAGACTATTAACTCAATCACAATACAGCCGGTTATCTGTGCTTGGCTGTTGATGCTTTGGGCTGGATATAATCAGTGGTTCAGAACTCATTTCAGAATTGTGGGTAATCCTTAATTACATTGGGAGATGATGGTGTTGATTGCCATCCGCCTTGCCAAGCTTCGTGCAGGAGTGGAAAATTGTGATTTGGTAGGAAGAGCCAATGGAGGTAAAGGGTCTCGCAGCAGGCGAATACAGACAAAGTGCTGACAAGCCAGAGTAAAGATTTGAAGAGCAATATCAGACTGAGCACACAAAAAAAAACTCAATATTTTCTCTAAAGGCGGTGAGCTTCAATTGTGGGCCGTAAAACGCAATCGATCACTTTAGAGCCACGAGTTTAATGAATCTACACAACACATTTGGTTCTCCGAAGGCTTCATTTTCAGATCTGCCTGTTTGTTACATTAGGGGTGAGAAATGCTGTTAGATGATCACTAAATAAGATGTCACAAACAGGCAGATCAGCATGGGATATGCAGAGAGGAACACGTAGCGCTTCTTTACTGTGCAAACAATCCAATAAAAACATCTGCACAACCAGCAATTACGCACATATATGACACCCCCTGCCAAACCAATAAAACTACAGGGGGTTTGACAAGTACCGTAACGCTTTGGTGTGTATTATGAATGACAACCCGCATCAAACCGGCCCAGGAGGGTTGTATAAGTCTTATATGTCCTCACGAGACCCCGCTGAACTCTGAGATTCAACTGCCCACTTCTCGAAAAATGCTTGCCGCTGCACCGCAGGCCCTGCCACACACATTCAGTGATTTATGATCATCTGTCAGAGCTAATACGGCCTATTTTACATGCTCCCTACCAAGCAAAAGGAGAGCCAGACACGTCCGCCGGTGCTCCCATTCTGCCTTTCTGCCACAATGGCACCCCCTAAATAACAGACAAGGCGCTGAAACATTGGACGTATGGAACACAGATGCACACCTGATCTGCATAAAATGCATCTGTAGGTGGACACAGAACCATCTGGAAGAGAAAAGGCAGACATGCTTTAAATCACAACTCTGCCTGGTTTGTGACATAGCTACTCTTTATTGGTGAGGCATGAAGTGTGTTGTTAAAAATGCTAATTATGTGTTTTTTGTATAATGGTAAGTTACCGCACTGGGAATCTCGTGCAAGAAACTCAATCAAAACTGGGATAAAAGAGATCTGCACCCAGCCAACACAATCAATTCATAATAAACATCCACACAATTTACAGAACTTGCATTCTCTGGTAATACACAAACACTATACCTTACACATAGCCATTGTATTCAAAAAGGACTTCCACAACTAGGCCCTACAACAACTTGCAAGGACAAAACCTCTAAATGATAAGACAGGATTAAATTAAAGACAAGAAGACCACATGTGGCTTTAGAGGAGTTGTGTAAATCTGTGCTCTGTATGTCACTGCCAGTGCTGCTTCATTAAGAGCCCTAATGATGATGTTAAATTAGCGGTTTCTCATCCACAACTGATGAGGAGTCAAACATAGTCAACCAATGAGAGACGAAGCAAGATGTGTATATGGACCATGAAGCATTTACAGTAGGCCTACACACACACACAAGCTCATATGCACACAAACACTAATGTATTTCTGTAATGCAGATGAACTCTATTCTATAATAGACTTACAAACCAGACATGGCTCTCCACAACATGTAGGCAAAATATTTATACAATTAGGCTGCTGCTGACTATATATGTGCATACTTTATCACTCTAGACTTAATATTTAATTGCATAGACCTACTATAAATAAAATTAATAAAACACCTACAGTAGGAAATGAAATAGGATTCATTGTTCTGCCTCTGTTGTTCTACTGTTTATGTTATGCTGACATCTACTGGATGAATCCGAACATCAAGGCCAGTGTCTATTGTTGGATTATTATTTTTTCCTCAAAACTAATCTTGTGAGATGAACAGAAAACTCACTCATTTCGCTCCTAACGTTGAGTTATTTTACGGACTCAACAGATGTGATTGTTTGTCCAGTTTAAGTACATTTATATGGGATCAGAAAGTAAATCGCACGTGCACCACACTGTGTTTATGGCGTCCTCAAATAGCCGGTTGTAGCACTGATAGCCACTAGAGGACGTTCATGAAAATAATTTAGACTGCTTATGGATTTATATCTAAATTGATGTTTGTTGTTAACATTACTAAGAGACTATACGTTTTTGTACAAAATAAATTACACACATTTATTCCCCAAACGTGAAATATTAAGAACTATCTTGCTAACATTAGCAAGCTAAATACCACAAGGATGTGTTTATGTGCTTGAGTCTTGACGAATCACTGTTCAGTTCAGTCGTAGTCCTTAAATAGCAATTTGCAATTTAACATAATGTGAAGATTTTTTACTAAACTAATTTACTTAAGTCATTTGAAGTGTTTCATGCTAGTTTAATATCATGTTACATTATTTCACAAACATATACATAGCCTAATAGTTCTCACAACAAAAGATTTGTCTCTGATTAAAAAAAGTAATTGTGTGGCAGTAACAGTAACTATGGTATTTAGGCAAAAACTATATTTTTGTAAGCATATTATATCAGCATTCAAACATTATTTGTTTTTATGTAGAAACTAATGGTAGGATTTTATCAGGGTTATGAAATATACTGTAGATAGCACACGTACATCTCGAAGACATCTATTTGATGTGCGTTTACATCTGTAAGACGTATTTTTTACAGTGTTTGGCACTGCCAGCAGGCATATCACCCTGTAGCCCAAGACTGGTTTCCCACTGAAGCTAAGCAGGGCTGAGCCTGCAGTACCTGGATGGGAGACCTCCTGGGAAAATCTAAGTAGCTGCTGGAAGAGGTGTTAGTGAGGCCAGCAGGGGGTGCTCACCCTGTGGTCTATGTGGGTCCTAACACCCTAGTATAGTGATGGGGACAATAAGCACCGTCCTTCAGATGAGACGGCTGAGACTCTCTGTGGTCATTAAAAATCCCAGGATGTCCTTAGAAAAAAAGAGTAGGGGTGTAACCCCGGCATCCTGGCCAAATTTGCCCATTGGCCTCTGTCCATTATGGCCTCCTAATAATCCCCATATACGATAAACCGATTGGCGTCATCACTCGGTCTCCTCTCCACCAATCAGCTGGTGTGTGGTGGGCAATATGGTTGCCATTGCATATTGGAGATTACCCCCTTCCATGTAAAGCACCAGAAAATTACCCAGAAAAGCGCTATATAAATGTAACAAATTATTCTTATTATTATTCTTATTATTATTATCTGCAATACGTCTATAGGACATTTCCTGTCGGATGTCAAATATACGTTTAAACAATGTCTTTAAGATGTTTATGATTTAGAATGTATGTAAAACTGACATGTTAAAGACGTCTATCAGATGTTTGTAAACAGCAGATGCATTACAGATGAAGTGATCTTTAACAGATCTAGTTTCAATCACATTTCTGAGATGAAAAGTTGTTAGGAATACAAAAGAAAAGCAATTTGTTTAATGTTTTTGATGTTTACTGACATACAGAAGAAAATTACAGTATACAGTTTTAGCAAAATAGTAGGAAGATGCTAAGAAAGTCACTTTAAAATCCAACACAGTGACAAAAATAGATTTGTAAACATTATTAAATATAAATAAAATGTGGGCAAACAAGTGTATAAACAAACAACTGAAGCTCAAACCTTTCTACGTATTATATAATGTAGTGCAGCAGCTGACATGGAAACAAATTACTAACAAAACATGTTCTGTAATAAATACATGTCTTATTTCTGAATAATTGATGGAAAGTCATAAAAAAAATTCACCATATCCTGATACTATATATTTATTTTACAACACCATTTCATGAGTTGATTGTGGGCATTTTGTAAGGCAAATCAAGAGGGTAAACACAAACAAATTTATATATTTTACACTCCCAAACAAACCTTTCTGCACCATGAAAAACTATTTATGTAAGGAAATGCACTCAGACTACATTAGGATTGTTTCTCAGAAGTCGAATTCCCCAAAGTATTGACAGTGTTGTTGTTTGCCTACAGGCCTAAATTCATCCAGCCCAGAGCCAACAGCAAGACAGAGGCGACGCTGAGAGATTCAGCACCCAGAGCTGCTTTACCTGAACACAATACAAAACAATGGTAAAAAAGACAAGCATAACGGTTAGATCTGCGGAAATGAATCAGTCTGAAAATACTGAAAAGAGATCATCCTTATTGATTAGTTAAAGGAAGTATTCACCTTGTACTCTGATCTGTGATATGGGCCCATCACCTCCCTCACAGCGGGCTCGGACCTCTATGAGGTAATCGCCGGTCTCTGGCATGGGGAAGTCGATGTAGTGCCTGCCGGTGGTATAAAGCTTCCCATAACGCTCTCCTTCCTTCCGGAGCAAAATCTGAAAGAAAGATACAAATGGTTACAATTCTTCTAAAGCATCAATGTACACAACAAAATCAGTAAAAATTTAATAAAATAAAAAATATAAAGGATGAATTCAAATAAAGGCATTAAAATAAGGTTACAGTAATAAAAGAATGAAATAAATCAAATTAAAAAATAGTATAAATGAGAAATATAAATAAGGGTATTAAAATAAGGTTCCAGTAAAAAAAAAATGAAATAAAAAATAAAATAAAATATGAAAATAAATAAAGGCATTAAAATAAGGTTCCAGTAATAAACAAAAATAAAGAGATATAAAATTAAAAAGAAATAAATACTATATATATATATATATAGTATATATAAAGGATGGATTAAAATAAGGACATTAAAATAAGGTTCCAGTAATAAAATAACATAAAAAATAGATAAATAGAATAAATAGAATAAAATAAAAAACAGTATACAAGATACATTTAAATAAATATATTAAAATAAGGTTCTATAAAAAAAATTAAATAAACATTAAGATTAACAAGACATTAATGAATGTCAACTGAATACTAGATTAAATATAACCGACTCACCTTGTAACCCTCCACATAGGACTCATTCCAGTAGTTATAGATGTGATCCCAATACAGATAGAGCCATTTGCGTGTAAAGCTGACATATTTGTATACTCTCAAACGACGACTTGGAGCTGAAAAGATAATACACATATATTATCAATACATTAAAGCTCTCGTTTTAAATGTAAAACCTGTATAAACCCATAATCTGGGCGAGTGATCTAGAGAAGTGCAAATCTCTTACGGGGTCTCCTGGTGAACATTTCACAGTGCTCGCTGGGCGGTCCGAGCCCAGCCCCGTTGAACGCTCGTACCTCTATAAGGTAGTGAGAGTCAGGCCGCATGTTCTCCAGGCGTGTTTGGTTAATCATTCTATGCACAAGGACTCGAGAGGCAGCAGCCTCATTATCATCGTACTTTCTCCAGTAACGAATCTAGACACCAAATGAAGAGACATGAGGATCAAAATGTCATGATTATTTTCTATTATTCCACTTAGGACTCACCTGGTATCCGTCGACCCAATTTGGCGGTGCCTGGTAGATTGGTAACCACCAGACCAAAGCCTCTGTAGAGGTGACCTGACGGGCATAGACGTCTAATGGAGCTTCAGTCGGTGCTGAGAGAGATATTACATGTGTTAAAGGATACTTTAACTAATTTTAAAGCCGGATAACATCAAACCTGCTCACCTAGGCGTGGCGAGTAGACCACTGTTATAAGACTTGAGGGTCCTTCTCCTTTGTTGTTGTAGGTGCTCACTTTGACCTGTATCTCTGTGTCTGGGGTCATGCTCTCTTTGTAGACGTAGCGCCTCGTCTCAGGATCCTCCACGGTCGACCATTTCCACTCATAATCCTCATGCGGCTTGAACGCTACGACGTAGCCAAATTTTTTACCGAAGAAGAACTGAGGTTTCACAGGCTGCAATCGAATCAAGGACATGAGGGACACATCAGAAATCTGCCACTGACCTCTAATCAGCAAATATAGCTTAAATGCAGCAGGATATGAACACGTACAGTCCAGGTCACGATTAGCTCTCCGCTTATTCCCACCTGACCAATGACATCAGAAGGAGCTATTGTAGGCCCTGAGATAAGAGAAAGACTGGGTGAGACTATATGTGTCTCACTTATTTTACTAAAACACTTATATATCTATATTATATTTATTTATTGCATATACATTATAATTAAATATTGAAAGCTGTAAATATACTCACTGGCATCCCAAGTCTTAATTTTAATGGACGGACGACTGTTTTCCCCAGCTCCAAATTCATTGATGGCATACACACGGAATTCATATTGCATCCAGGGGTAAAGGTCAACAATGGTTGCTGACTCCGTAGATCCATCCAAAAACACAGGAGCTGGGAAAACAATATTTGTCCACTTAATAATCTTCACTCTTTGTTCTTATCAGGTTTAGAATATGATTACAAGAGCAAAATACACTCTACATCACATTAAGAATACATTACATTCTTTACAAGATCTTCTCAAATGTGACAGAAAAAGTCAAATCGAATTAACTATATTTTAAAACAGAATGCAAATACTTGTGAAAAACTTCCATTCTGTATTGTTTTAATGTTTAAAGGGTTAGTTCACTTAAAAAATGAAAATTATCCCATAATTTACTCACCCTCAAGCCACCCTAGGTGTATATGACTTTCTTCTTTCAGCCAAACACAATCGGAGTTATATTAAAAAATGTCCTGGCTCTTCCAAGCTTTATAATGGCATTTTTTTAAGCCCAAAAATGCACATCC
Organism: Rhinogobio ventralis; assembly: GCA_039654625.1. Taxonomy (NCBI): domain Eukaryota; kingdom Metazoa; phylum Chordata; class Actinopteri; order Cypriniformes; family Gobionidae; genus Rhinogobio; species Rhinogobio ventralis. Next base: position 12,108,966 of record CM077207.1, on the reverse strand, counting down.
ATCCATTATAAAAGTAATCCTTACAGCTCCAGGGGGTTAATAAAGGCATTCTGAAGCAAAACGATGTGTTTTTGAGTCTAGTTCCGGCGCAATACTGACCTATGACCTGACGCATGACGTATTGACGAACAGAAGCGCAGAGGATAGGGCAAATAAAAAAAAAACTGGTCACAAATTAGAAGTCTAAAACAAACATTTTTAAAGAGAAATGTCGGAGGAGCTTGAGTTTGTTGCCCAGTCCTATTTGTTTGAGCCACGAGAGGCGTCTACTCACCTAAGCTTACGCTACTCCTACATCCTACGTCATACGCCGGAACTCGACTCTCTCGTGAACGCGCGGACGGACGTTACTGGAAGCTAGTGATTACAGTTTATAAAGTTATAAATATGTATATTTTTCTTACAAAAACACCTTGCTTTGCTTCAGAATGCATTTATTATCCCCCTGGAGCCGTATGGATTACTTTTATGATGGATGGATGCACTTTTTTTGTGTTTCAGAAAAAATGGTACCATTTAACTACCATTATAAAGCTTGGAAGAGCCAGGGTATTTTTAAATATAACTCCAACTGTGTTTGGCTAAAAGAAGAAAGTTATATACACCTAGCATGGCTTGAGGGTGAGTAAATTATGGGATAATTTCCATTTTTGGGGGACTTAATGCTTTAAGGAAATTAGTTGGAAATGCTTAAGACATGTGTTTTGTCTCTAGTGGACTCACAAGTGGTTGCAGTTTTCCAGACCTCTGGATCCAGGGCGTAAAAGTCTCGTGTTTGTACAACATGCTGGATGAGGGAACTACCGTGGTCTGATCCCAGACACCATCGTAGTTTTACTGACGTGTCTCCAATCTCTTCCACACGGACACCACCCGGAGGACCAGGCAAACCTGAAGCAAAAACGGTCGACATTCTCGACAATGTCATGATGGTCCATTTGATGTAAATAATAATGCAATAATATAAATACTTAGTTGTTGAACAGCTAAACATCACTCCATTGTTTTTTAAAGAGGCCATTTTATTCTTTTACAAGCTATTGATTTTGTTTTTGGGGACTACTAGAATAGGTTTTTAATGTTTGAATGTTCAAAAATCATTTTTCACATATTTTACATTATTGCAGCTCACAACTTACTGTAGTCTCCCAGTAACGACAACACACTACTAACGCAACTCAACCAGGCCACACCCCTTTTTTGTGCATACCTTGGACATAATTATTTAAATGAGCAATATTGTGACACGTACATTCCTGGAAGAAAACTCAAGACTATATTCGAGGAGTTTCAGGGAGTTCAGAAACAGTGCTTACTTATATAGAGAATAACTCACTTTGGAGTGGACTTTGTGCTTTGTAACCTTTTTCATGCTCAAACAGCAACATTACACACTAAAGAAAGTTGAAAATGTAAAAAAGAATAATAGGTCCTCTTTAACATTTATCATCAAGTGTTTAATCATATGCACATATCAAAAGCATTAGTTTAATAGGCTAGGACATACACGGGTCAAATCACCAACCTTTGATAAAAACATCAGTCTCCGCGGTGGCGTTGTCCACTATAGTCTGAGCTGTGCAGGTGTAGTGTCCTGCATGCCTCACCTGAATATTCTTGATCAACAGGTCTCCACTGTGCTCATGACCCTGCAAAAACATGCAAACAATGAATGTCCTCCTGTATTTCTCATCAACAACAGAACTCCTGGGATTCTTGGCTCTACTCACCATGAGCTGCTCGTAGTGTTCAAAGTCTGTGTAGAAGTTGATGATGTAGGAATCGACAGTCCAGATGAAGGTGATGTCCAGGCTGGGGTCATATGATGCAGAGCACTGGAGTACTCTACTGTCACCTACAACCGCCTCAGTGTCTGATGGAGCCACAGTAATCTTGGTGGCCTCTGAGAAAATTCAACAGATACAAATGCATACACCTCATATTAATTGAAAGGCTACATGGAATATCTTTAAAAATGAAAAACGTATAAAAGGAATATTTACAAAAGTGACCAGTCACAAAACCTATGATAAATACTTTCCCTTATATAAATTTTAACCTAAAATCTATATGTTGATAAAACAGTAAATTAAAATGAATTAAAATACACTTAAGTCTACATTTAAAGGTGCAGTGTGTAGTATTTATGAGGATCTATTGACAGAAATGCAATATAATATACAGAACTATGTTTTCAGTGGTGTATAAAGACCTTACATAATGTACCGTTATGTTTTTATTACCTTAGAATGAGCCATTTCTATCTACATACACCGCGGGTCCCCTTACAGTGAAATTGCCATTTTGCGTAGTCATGTTTCTACAGTAGCCCTAAACGGACAAACTTCTTTACAGAGCGCTAGTCACTCTCTGCTCTCTCCGATGACAACATTTTTGTCCTGTGTCGTCCCCCGTAGTTTCTCTATATGCTTCGAAAGGGAGGGGTGAGCTTTGAGTGGTGAGTCAACCTCACCACTAGATGCCACTAAAATTCACACACTGCACCTTTAAGTGGGATTACTTTTTCTTAGAATAAAATTTAAATAAAATATTTTACTTTATATTTTTTATTTGCTGTGTGTATTAATGCTTTATAAAATAAAATAAATTAAAATAAAATATATTTTAGGTGATTATATATTTTAGGTATATAGTGTAGGTGACGAGATTCGAATTTTCTCTGACCGGTGATAGTGAGGGTCCCTGTGCTGTTGGATTTGCCGCGGTCATTCTCAGCGTAGCAGGTGTACGAGCCCTCGTCACTTTTTGTTGCGTTCAGAATCTCCAGACTGCCATCATCCCAAATTAACATCCTGAAAAATAAGGATGAAAAGAGATGATTATGATGACAACTGTGACTAAGCTTCTATCACCACCACAACCTTATGATTTACCTGTAAGTAAATCATGTATTTAAGATGTACTGACTAACCTTGAAGAGTTGGCCAGCAGCTCAGAGCCTCGTTTCCAGATGAACTTGGGTTTAGGAGCAGCACGGGGTTTGCACTCTATGACCACACGCCCATTTTCAGCCCCTAGCAGAACCTTCTTCACTGGATTATAAATGAATGTTGGTGCACATGCTGTGAAGAAACCAATGGAGACACTCAACCTTCAGCGATAATTATATGCCTTTTTTAAATACACTTTCAGAAAATTGCAGCTCTTTCTATTTTTCCATGTAAACTACTACTTCAGAAGCATGACAGTAAAGAAGTATTTAAAAGCTCACAGACGACCCGAAGCTCTGCGCTGGCATAGATGGTCCCCCATTCGTTCTCAGCAATGCACTGATACATGCCCGAATCCTCAAACGTGAGGCTGGAGAACTTCAGCTCCCCTTTGCCGTACTGGAGATCAGGAAAAAATTTAGCAGAAAACACACGATTACTTGATATAAAACAAACTAAACTTGAAGTTCTCATATGGGTTTTCCACAGAAAATAAAACTATTATTATTTTTAATAATTATTTTAATATTAGTATTAACCGAATAGCCATCCTTCAGCCAGCGTATCCATGGTTGGGGCTTCCCGACGGCAACACATCTGAGAGTGAGCTCGCTACCAACATCTTTCTCTGTGTCATTGATGTGCTCCGCCCACTCTGGAGCACCTGAGGAATATAATAGAATAGAATAGAATAGAATTTGTTCTTTCAAATCGATTAATCACAATGAATCGCATCTAACATATATGATGTGTGTGTGTGTGTGTGTGTATAAAATCATGATTAATCAATTTGACAGCACTTTATAATATAATATAATTAGTGCTGTCAAATCGATTAATCGCGATTAGTTTGTGTTTATATAATATGTGTTTACACTCACCTAAAGGATTATTAGGAACACCATACTAATACTGTGTTTGACCCCCTTTCGCCTTCAGAATTGCCTTAATTCTACGTGGCATTGATTCAACAAGGTGCTGAAAGCATTCTTTAGAAATGTTGGCCCATATTGATAGTCTTGCAGTTGATGGAGATTTGTGGGATGCACATACAGGGCATGAAGCTCCTGTTCCACCACATCCCAAAGATGCTGTATTGGGTTGAGATCTGGTGACTGTGGGGGCCATTTTAGTACAGTGAACTCATTGTCATGTTCAAGAAACCAATTTGAAATGATTCGAGCTTTGTGACATGATGCATTATCCTGCTGGAAGTAGCCATCAGAGGATGGGTACATGGTGGTCATAAAGGGATGGACATGGTCAGAAACAATGGCATTTAAACGATGCCCAATTGGCACTAAGGGGCCTAAAGTGTGCCAAGAAAACATCCCCCACACCATTACACCACCACCACCAGCCCGCACAGTGGTAACAAGCCATGATGGATCCATGTTCTCATTCTGTTTACGCCAAATTCCGACTCTACCATCTGAATGTCTCAACAGAAATCGAGACTCATCAGACCAGGCAACATTTTTCCAGTCTTCAACTGTCCAATTTTGGTGAGCTCGTGCAAATTGTAGCCTCTTTTTCCTATTTGTAGTGGAGATGAGTGGTACCCGGTGGGGTCTTCTGCTGTTGTAGCCCATCCGCCTCAAGGTTGTGCGTGTTGTGGCTTCACAAATGCTTTGCTGCATACCTCGGTTGTAACGAGTGGTTCAGAGAATCAGTCGGCCCATTCTCCTCTGACCTCTAGCATCAACAAGGCATTTTCGCCCACAGGACTGCCGCATACTGGATGTTTTTCCCTTTTCACACCATTCTTTGTAAACTCTAGAAATGGTTGTGCGTGAAAATCCCAGTAACTGAGCAGATTTTGAAATACTCAGACCGGCCCGTCTGGCACCAACAACCATGCCACGCTCAAAATTGCTTAAATCACCTTTCTTTCCCATTCTGACATTCAGTTTGGAGTTCAGGAGATTGTCTTGACCAGGACCACACCCCTAAATGCATTGAAGCAACTGCCATGTGATTGGTTGATTAGATAATTGCATTAATGAGAAATTGAACAGGTGTTCCTAATAATCCTTTAGGTGAGTGTATATATATATATATATATATATATATGTACACACATACACATATTATATATGTTAGATGCGATTCTTGAGATGAGGGACAAAATATGTTTTAGATGTTAAAAAATAAAAACTAATACTACATTATTAAAAATTGGTATTTTTGTAGACAAAGGTCTCAGAAAATGAACCATGTAAGGGAACAGGCGTATTTCTAAATATTTTTTCTAAACAATTACATTTATTCACTCCATAAATTAATTTGTGTCAACTCCGTCAGACACACTAAAAAGAATGCCAATTTTATTTAATCAATCCAAAAACTATGTAAAATCTTCAGTTATGTAATATTGGTTCCCTTTCAGTCAGTACACCACGATTTACGTCAGTTACTGACGAAATGGGGGTTTCGCATCTCTCCAGAGTGTTGGTGTTCCGCATTCCTGTCTGTCAGTCTATATATATATCTGAGGGTGGCGGTGTGGGCCAGCCCGACGAATCCTCCTCGGGCCACACCCCCCTCTAGCACACTGCAACTTGTGGTGTTGCCAAATGAGGGCGCGGGTGTTTCCCGTCCTGGGCCCTGTGTTTCATTTGGCGCACAGGCGGAGGATACTATGTCGATCGCCGCATCACAAGGTGGGCTGAATTGGCTGTGTTGCCTCCCTCGGGAGGGGTACACTGGGGTTCCCCCTGTTGAGCGTTCTGTTGCGATGCAACTATGTCCGCAGAGCACTTCAACATGGCATGGTGACCCAAAGCACCCGTCCAAAGCTTGTAGGTTTACTACGTCTACTTTGGTGGCGAAGACCTACAGAGCTGTGGGCCAGGCCGTGTCCGCCCTGCATGCTATGGCCACCCTCCAGGTCTACCAGGCCGAGGTGCTCAGAGACATGCACGAGGGCAATGCTGACCCCGCTTTAATGCAGGAGCTGCGTGCAGCCACCGACCTCGCTCTACGCTCGACATTTATGGCTCAACTTGGCTGATATGCGAGAATCTGAGCGAACCCATTTCCCAGGATGGGCTATTCAGCAGGGCGGTCCAGGACTTTGCCCAACAGTTCTCGACCACTCAGAAACAGACTGAGGCTATTAAGCATATTCTGCCCCGGTGGCCTGCTGCTGCCTCCACCCAGCCGCCGGCTCAGAAGCCTTAGTCTGCTCCCTGCCGAGGCCGCCCTCCTGTGCCTCCCATCCCTCCCGCTCTGCCCCAGCAGCAGCCTTCACCCAGGCCGAAGCGCGGAGGACGCAGCAGGAAGGCAGCCCAGCCCGTCCCAGCCCCCCAGCCTGCTAAACGGCAGTCTAAGCTGCGGTCCTGAGACGGGCCGCTCGGAGGTGAACTCGGTTCTTTCCCAGGAGATGGTAGCACCGGCCCTCCACCGGGGGAGAATCCCACCCTATTCATGGTTAAAGAAAGAACTGACATTTTCACCTCTGAGCCCCAAGAGGGCGCGGCTGGCAGCGTGCGACGCACAGCCTCGCCACTCTCAGCCCCCTCTGTTGCCAGCCCCCTGGCAGACGAGACCCCCAGGTCCTGTGCAAAATCAGGGAGGACAGGGAGCAGGTCCTTTTGGTTGCCCCATATTGGCCCGGCCGGACCTGGTTCTCAGAACTCGTACTCCTTGCGACAGCCCCTCCCTGGTCGATCCCTCTGAGGAAGGACCTCCTTACTCAGAGACAGGGTACCATATGGCACCCATGTCCCGACCTATGGAACCTACACGTGTGGGACCTGGACGGGACGCGGTAGGTTTGAGTACCCTGCCACCTCGGGTGGCGGCTACCATCACTTCCGCTAGGGTCTTGTCCACAAGACAGGCCTATGCGTTGAAGTGGAACCTCTTCGTCACCTGGGGCTCTTCTTGCCAAGAAGACCCCAGGAAATACTCGATCGGGTCTGTGCTCTCCTTCCTCCAAGAAGGGTTGGAGTGAAGGCTGTCTCCCTCCACTCTGAAGGTCTATGTGGCCGCGATTTCGGCTCACCATGACCTGGTGGACTCAAAAACGGTAGGACAGCACGACCTGGTCAGCAGGTTCCTTAGAGGGGTGAGGAGATTAAATCCTCCTCGCCCTCCTCAAACACCCTCTTGGGATCTTGCAGTGGTTTTATCTGCCCTGCAGAAAGCTCCCTTTAAACCACTGCAATCTGTAGAGCGGAAGTTCCTTTCAATGAAAGTGGCGCTCTTGATTGCTCTGGCTTCCATCAAGAGGGTAGGGGACCTGCAGGCATTTTCGGTTGACGAAGCATGCCTGGATACGTGCCCAAGGTTCCCACCACTCCCTTCAGGGATCAGGTGGTGAACCTGCAAGCTCTGCCTGTGGAGGAGGCAGACCCAGCCTTGGCACTGCTCTGTCCAGTACGCGCCCTTCGCGTTTCAGGACCTCAGACCAGCTCTTTGTCTGTTACGGAGGGCAGCAGAAAGGGAAGGCTCTCTCCAAGCAGAGGTTGTCTCACTGGATAGTGGACACCATTGTCCTGGCATATCAGGTTCAGGGCATGCCATGCCCCCTTGGGGTAAGAGCACACTCCACTAGGAGTGTTGCTTCCTCTTGGGCACGCGGTGGGGTGGGGTTGCGTCATGCAAATTCCGCAGACCCATGGCATTTTCATGCCATTGGCTCGTTTTGTAGAGCTCAAAGGCGATTGGCTTCTAAGCGAAACCTCTATTTTCGTCAGTAACTGACATAACCCGTTGTGTACTGACTGAAAGGGAACGAGGGTTACATACGTAACCGAGACGTTTTCAGTAAAGGATCTGTATCATAAAATACATTCTCTGTTTATTTCACACAATTATGAACAACCCAGTTTCTAAATTCCCCTCCCTCCTTTTAATATTAAACATATATCACCAATGTTCTTAGGTAATTAAGACATGATATCATGTAGTTCCATTGATGTTTTAACATTTTTACACAATAAATTGAAAAAAGAATAAGACATTTCTTTCAAAATTAACAAAAACCTTCACCTGACGGTGTAAAATACTGATGGAGTTGACAAATACTGACGGAGTTGACAAAGGTCGAGCTGAGGCCAAATATACAGTATATGTAAATAGAATCATGAAACAGCATTGGCAGAATTCCCCATATGCAAAAAACCTATTAAATCACATTATACAGACTTTTTTGAGAGCACTTGTCAACCATCAGACATAAAACATGACGGAGTTGACGTCTGACAGAGTCATTTGTTTCCACCTTAACCACGTGTTCTACAGTGGAGCAATTTAGTTTTTTTCCTCAGTTGTAGCTGCCTTAATAAACATATAAAAATGGCAAGATTTATCCCAGATCTATTTACAGAAACTATTACACTGCGATGATGGAGATGACTTGTTAAGGCTGTGACCGCAGAGACTTAAATACTGTTTGTTTAAAATATTTAAAAATATATAACTTCCAGGATTATGCGTCCGACTGTGAGATCAACAATGAGCAGGAAATAGTAAGTGCTCCTCAGAGTTAAAGCTACCCATGACACTGCCTGATTTATTCAGAATTATAAAAAAAAATCCTGACGGAGTTGACGCAAAGTGAGGACACAACTTTTATAGCTATTATTTAATGGAAAATATAATTCAATATTTACTTCTTGTATTGTTTGATATCTTAAATATCTCCGCCTTTTAATGTAACTGTGTATTTTTAAACACATGGCAGTTTTACATTGTGACCTCATGCTGAAGACAGGTTAAATGACATGTGTTTCCAAGTATAGTGTGCTTTTAAAATAATACTGAATAAATTATTTAAAAGAATAGTCCTGAGTATACAAATTTCCCGTATATGTAACTTTTTAAGTATTTTTATTGTGTTGACATTCTTACTTTTTAACATAAATAGGGCTTTTGTGTTTGGGACATGTTTTGTCCCTTACCTCAAGAATCAGTGTTTGACAACACTATATAATGTAACATAACATAACATAATATAATATAATATAATATAATATAATATAATATAATATAATTAATATGCTTTCTGTAATTGTATATAAGCCATGTTTATCCATCAAATACATAAAACAGAACTAAACCAGAGTCTGTTGAACTAAGTTTGTGTTACCCTCCACATAGAGCCACTGTCGATACCAGTCCATTCCCTTAACGTTGAGCGTCTCACACTCGTAGCTGCCCTCGTCCTCGTACTGAACATTAATCAGGTGCAGTAAAGCTCCATTCATGCTGACCTCATAGTTGGGCGGGAGATCAGCGTCTAACTTCCTCCAGCGGATGTGCGGGAGCGGACTGAAAGGTATAAAGATTGAGTTTATAAACCCAAAACGAGTAAAGAACAAATCTAATGCTATTGTGTGAGTAACAATGCTTCATTAACAAAAAAGTACTATCGTATTACCATGTTTTTGGACATGTACCATGATATTCTTTGAAATTCTTATGAAAAGCCTGTTAATACTATGGTGTATTTCTTCAGTACCATTGTAATGTATATTATGAAGGTCCCATGGTATCACCATGCAGACTATATGGACAGCATCCGCATTTGTTGACTCACTTTCCGAGGGCAAAGCACTCCAGAGTGATGTTCTGTTGCACCAAAGCATAAGTCTTGGGAAATTTCACACGGATATCAGCAGGATACCGCTTCACCTCCTCTGTGTAAAGGGCAGAGATGAAAATCTAGGTCATTAATTGACCTTTAAAAACAACAGGGGTCTCAGTAAGTAATCTGGTATTGTGGGTAAAGTGAAAGCACTCACTCTCTATTTGTGGAATCAGAGGAATCGGCATGCTGAAAACACTCTTGCCAATGGTGGGACTTGACACAAAACAAGAATAATTCCCAACATCTGATGCCTCGACTTTAGCGATGTACAGATTCCCAGTGGTCTGAGACACAAAACGCCTCTGGTCTGGGATGATAAAGTTGGGGAAGTCGTTGTAGATCCAGCGGAACATCACTTCACCTGAGAGACAAACAAAACAATTTACAGAAATTAGTTGCTGGAAGGCAAGTGAACATGAATAATCTTTTTTTAACACTTTTTTAACACTTTTTTACTATGTATGATTGTTAGGTAACTATGGAAGCTTGTTTCCTCCATGGAGTAAAAAAAAAAAGACACATTTTTATCTCACAAGTCAGAATCATGATATAAAAAGTCACAATTACCTTTTTTATTTTATTTTTTTTAATTCCATGGCGGAAACAAGCTTCCATAAGCAAAAGTTATTCTATAAACCAAATATTTTAGTTAGATTTACTCACTTTATTCAATAAATTAATTTTTAAAAATTTTATTTATTTAAATGATTACTTATTTTATTTTAAAAGCAGTTTTTTATTTTATTTAAAATTGTGCAACATAAATTCTAGTAAATGCACAGAATCACAAATGTTTTTTTTCTTCTGACTTTTACCGTATTATGGTGGCTGTATAAATCTACTAGGCAACTACTAAGAAGGGCTCAATCAAACAAAAAGTGTATAATGTATGCAGTCAGGTCTTACTTGGATAGCGAGAGGGAGGAGAACACAGCAGGACGGCCCCCTGTCCCTCCTTAACATTCACAGGCTCTCTCTCATCTGTAGGGAACTGGTTCAGGTCTGAGGCCCGAAAAATTAAAAAAAATGAACTGAGGAGAGGATATGACAAAAGAGACATCTGGTAACAGTTCACAGTCTTTACAAACATATTAAGTCTTGTCCGTCACATACATCCAAATTTGACGGTGGCTTCTTTGCTGATGACTGTGCCGTAGACGTTCTTGGCCACACACACATATTTCCCAGCATGCTTGCTCTTTTCTGGGTTGGTGATGAGCAGGTTTCCTCCCACCAGGCTGAAGTGCTCATCAGGCTGTTCCATCAGTTTAATTTCCCAGTTGTTTAACCACCATCTGTGAAATACAGACTTTCATTAATGACCTTCTGATTGATTTTCTCAAAGACTCCTCGCAAGTGCAAGCAATTTGGTAAACACCTCTCTGCAATAGGGATTTTCCCATAGATAGAGGTCATGACAAACAAAGCACGGGGTTAGAAAAGAAAAGATTACTTGATGATGGCCGGTGGGTTGGCCCGCACTCTGCAATTCATGGATATTTTGTTCTCTGGTGAATCCTCTGCGTACACAGTGTCTAGAGGCTCCTCTTCAAATATAGGACCAAAGCCTGTGGCCTCCTCTGATAGACATAACATGAGCCAGCATTACACAATCTACAGAAACCTAACCTAAACCTTACTAACAACAATGTGGTAAAAACATCAACACATCATACTATGTATCTACTAATGTTGGGCTTGTAAGTGTAAGTTAAAGACTTACTGTCAAAAATTCTGGGTTCAAATATCCTGGGTTTAATTGCAGCTGGAGTGGGAAGAAAACAAATCAGAATGATTTTAATTTGACTTCATATTCTTCAGACTATCTATAATATAGACAATTTTTACAGGTTTATACTGAATGCTAATTTTGTACAAATTCAGGTGAATCACACAAACATACACTTCATTTGGTATGTTTATTAAGCCATTTTCTTCATGGGGATCATTGCCTGCACTGCACTGACATTTGGTTTGAGCACATCTAAAAGCATAAAATAAACTTTTGCGGATTTTACATGAAGTTCATTAAAATTTTGTCATCATTTACTCAGCCTCAAGTTGTTTCAAACCTGTATGAGTTTCTTTCTTTTGAAGATTTTGAAGATTATGGTTAACCAAACAGTTGATGGACCCCATTGACTTCCATAGTAGGAAAAAAAATACTATTCAACTGTTTGTTTTCTGACATTCTCATACAGAAACTCATACAGGTTTGGAACAACGTGAGGGTGAGTTTTTTGGGTGACTTATCCCTTTAAGAATACACTTTATATCTTGTTTAATGTCATTTTCTACTTTTGAAGACATTCCTATAATGTGTAAAACACACACACACACACACACACACACACACATTCAGTTCCTCACCGGCAGATATGAAGAAGTAAGAGAGAACACACAGATGCATAGCTGGGGTCACCATCTTGATGATCTGACAGTTATAAAACCAAGCCTGAGAAAGAGAAATAGAAAAATAAGAAGAGAGAGTGTGTGAGGGTGAAGTGCTGTGTATCTGCAGTGTTGCAGCTGCATTGTCTTGCTCTGATGTGGCAGGCCATAGCAGATTGTGTCCGAAATGGAAATAGAAACAATTTATCACAGCCTACCACCAACATAACAGTGAATCAGCAAGCTGCACCATCTCTCTCTCTCTCACACACACAAGCGCACAAGTTTAGTCATGACTGCAGATCATGTAACACATAAAGCAAAGGTAAGTCTGAGTCTTAGTATGCACACATACTCACACAGTTGAGTTGATATATTGTAAATGCAGTTCTAGTATGAGAATGTAGTCTCCTTGATAACGCATGCAGCATCTCTTTATCTGCTGTTGCTGCACTTTTACATTAACCCTTGCAGAAGGATAGCAAGGACATTTTTGTCTGCCTCGTAAGACGTGTCTATTTATTATGCATCTCAATGGCTTAGACTCTCTCACACACATGCAATTTCATCCTCGAGCATCTACTGTCTGTTTGCATGTTTGCCCATCCAGCTCTCAAAATACAAGTTATTCACATGTAGTCTACTTCTATCTATGGTATTTTCACCAATCTCTTATAATCGCATTGCATGCTCTGATCTGCTGTCTGCTCTTGTTCTGCACACTGGGATTTAGGTCACTGCCTGTAAACTCATACTAAGGGAGTGGCAGTAAAAAATCTAGCAGCGGATTCCAAATGATCTTCAAGCACAATCATTTGCACATTTTAATTTAACAGAGCAACACAAATCATGCCTGATATCTGTCCTTTTCCTCACTATTTTTAACAAAACTATTGTGCATAGAATTTGGAGACCCCGATACGGCGTGATCATGCAAACGTATTATTAAGGGTATAATCAAGCCAAATAAATCTAATAACTGCGTCATTGATGATAATTATTTAGCGCCGCCCTCCGACATAACACTGTCATTACAATCTATATTTTTTGTTACCAGGAAACGAGGACTAACTTCTGTCCCGTTTAAACTTTAGACAAGTAAATATCATGTAATTAACTCGCATCACATATTGTTTCAGCATAACAATTTGAAAATGTATCAGTATTTTATTTTATAATGTCATTTGTATGTACCCACACTTTGTATTCATTATTTAATTTGTAATTTAATTTTAATATGTATTCTTATTTTATTATGTATTTTGTTTATTTATTTTATTTTATTTTTTATTTATATTTTTTAAACGGATGACATCAACTGACCGGACTCATCCACCCTGTTCTTCTGCATTGCGGTATTCCCAAACTGCGCGGAACACCTTCATCCAGACTTTAGCATGCAGAATAAACTCCTGAAGGTCATAGACATATCATATTTTCACCAGAATGACCCGTACGTATAATTAGATAAGCAGCAAACTTACCGGAAGACTGTGTTAAATCCTTCGTCAAACCCACAGACCTGGGTCAGCACCACTGCATCGTCCCGCAGCCGCAGCCCAGCGGGGAGACAGACACATGGACCGCGCGGTACCAGCCTGCTATTGGATGAGAGCGGAAACTGCGCATGCCAGGATGCCGTAACACAGACTGATGCTCTCTGAGTCCATGTGCTGCTGCTGCAGTGGATCTCAATCTGGTCAAGGAGATTTTATGGCATTTGCGCATGATTCAAAATGTATGGACTAAGATATTTGGTGATTTAAGGTAATGGGAGGTTTATCCACACACATCTGTTCAAATCCACTGGATTAAATTCTTATACTGGCAGGGGGAGGGAGATAAATAGATTATTTGTTGTTTATATGGAGTAACAGCAATGCAGGGAGTAGAGTTCCCACTATATATACATAAAATGTTTTTGAAAGAAGTCTCTTGTGCTCATCAAGCCAATCAAATATTATTACAATTTAAAATTATGGCTTTCTATTTAATATACTTTAAAATTAATTTCTGTGATGCAAATCTGAATTTTCATCAGCAATTCCTCCAGAAATCATTCTAATACGCTGATTTATTATCAATGTTGGACAACAGTTGTGCACAGGAATAGTGCATAAATCCTATGTGTACTGTAATATTTAGGGGATAGTGGGGTAAGTTGAGCTGCTGTTTGCTTAAGATGTCCTCCTTAAAGGAGTAGTTCACTTTAAAATGAAAATTACCCCATGATTTATTCACCCTCAAGCCATCCTAGGTGTATATGACATTCTTCTTTCTGATGAACACAATTCAGTTATATTATATTCCGTAAATTTAATACAGAAGGTGGTCTGCTGGAATCCATATTTAAAAATTTTATTTAAGTTTTAAATATGGATATTATTCTTACAACCCCATCGATTCTCTTCAGAAGGCCTTTATTAACGGAGACGGAGCCGTGTGGAGTACATTTATAATGGATGGATGCACTTTTTTGAGCTCAATGGACCCCGTCACTGCCTTGGAAGCGTCAGGATATTTATTAATATAACTCTGATTGTGTTCATCAGAAAGAAGAAAGTCATACATGCCTAGGATGGCTTGAGGGTGAGTAAATCATGGGGTCATTTTCATTTTAAAGTGAACTACTCTTTTAAAACTTATGTACCCAATTTTATATTGTGGGAGTTTCTGCTATATTGTTAGGCCATATGAACATTTTTCCTCAATCAATAAGAGAAGTGAACTTGCCCCACCCTGGAGGTAACTGTGTCATGTGGTAAGTTGGGTCATTGGAGGTAAATTTTCATTTTAAATAAAAATACGAACAAATTAGTTTATTCAAAAATGCATTATCCACATTTTGATGCACAATATAAACAGTAGTAATATTGGGCTATTTAAGTGAGTAAATGTTCTTTGATGAAGATTGTGTATAAGGAATAAAATCAAAAACAGACAGACAGTAGTGAAATCCGGAAACATTTATTTTAATTCTTTTATATACAAAATATTTTTTTTTTTGCGATTATATTATAGAGTAAACCATTTCACAGCCTTTCATGCTTTATTTTCATGTAGCTTTAACATTAACCAGAATATTATTTCACACACTACGTTTCATCCTTCTTTGCCCCCTCCGACATAAACACATCAAAAGATTCTGCACCCACAGCAGTGCAATCCGGCCTCCTTCTTTGGGGATGCGTCCATTTCTTCTTCTATTATTTTTCCTACAGAAAAATGTCATAAGCTAGCTGGCCAAATAGAAAAGAAAACAACAGTGCCATTAAATAATAAGAATAAGAGCTGATGCGTGTGTGTGAATTCAGGTGGAACACTGTGCGGTTTACTGCAGTGCTACCTTACAGTACGTATACTCAATCATCAGTTGATCCCTGTTTTCTGACTCATGGGGTTAAGGAAAGTGGGGGTGATGTCACTTTTCAAGTGGGTTTCGTCATCCAAAGTGACTTACAGTACATAAATTGCTGGGACAGTCCTTCTAGAGCATCCTGGAATTTAGCGTCATGCTCAAGGGCATAATAGGATATCTGATAGGATCTCTCAGCAGCTTCACCCTGCATCCTTTCATGTGTCTAAAATCATTTTGGCTGTATATTTACAAAGCAAATGTCATATCTATACATTAAAAAGCAGACAATTCCAAACTAAAAAACTTGATGCAAGTTATGACAAGCTAAATCATGAAAGTCTAGGGCCTTGCCAAAAAAAGAGAGGCTCGCCCCATATATACAGTGGACAGACATTCTCAAACACACATTCACATCCATCCATCACACACACACACACACACACACACACACACACACATCCAAACGCACACATTTATATGCATGCCTGCATAAACCGCACACACTCCAGCCATATTTGACGACAGCACCACTGCCGACTGTGTGTTTAGTGAAGCCCTGATTTCACTACACTCGACAGCTTGTAATACTTTTTAACATGCAATAACATGATTTAAAAAACATGTGAGAATGTGTATGTTTCTGCCTACTGGTGTCGCATATGTTGAGATGTTTCCAAGGACAGGCTACTGTAAATACCACAGTCAGATGTTTCCATCGCCTTTCTGAGTTGCCATCAATGTGTCAGATCTGACCAATCAACAGCAGTTCACTCATTACAGAAAAGTGGCAGTAGTTTTAGCTGTCAATAAGGGGAATGAGATGCCCCTCACCCCAATTTGAGGTGATTTCTGTGGCGGCGGCTGATTAGGTGACATTTCCTTGAGTCTTGCGGTCTTCAGTCAGTCCTGGACTTCTGAATCACTTGATGTACTGATATAAAAGGGCTCAAAGCGATGAGAGGGAATCTTTTTTTGACTATAGAATAATGTTTTCTACCAAGGCACTAAGGAACCGTGCTGAGGGGCCTTTGTTGCATCCCATACTGTAAAACCATGAATTCTGGCGCCCAACATGGGGCTATGGGTGGCTACATGGCTGACTGGGGGGCTTTCCTTCGCAAAAACAGTCCTGGATGAAGTGAACCTTAACTCCGTAAGTCGGTCACTGACTTTTCTTCAGGGATAAAACAAATATAGGGTGCAAAATGAACCACAAAAGAACAAAAAAAAGGACAAAACCACATCTGCGTGTCTGTAAAGAGTGCGTGTGTGTCGATAACATGCTACCTCATCCCTGATAACAATAATTGATTTTTAAATTCTGTGATTTTTTGTTTATTCAAAACTTCTGTCTGCCAAAAAAGATGCCCAAGAACAGCTTTTACACGTATTACATACTTCACAACAATGCCCACAAAGACATTGGTGCCTGAAATGTGCATAATACCGATTTTAACACTGACGACAGAACGGAACAGGCATCAGCTGTGAAGCAAAAGTGAGTATCATACAGTCAGACGAGGTTCACTGTCTCCACAAAGCTGGCTAAAGGTGCGGTCACATTAGCAAAATTTCACATGCAAAAAGGCATGAAATCTGCCAAAATTCCCAATCGCATGAATCCCTGTTTTGCCTGTGAAAATTCGGTGAATATGACCACACCTTAACGCTAATTCGCAGAAGGCATGATGTCAATAACTGATTCCATGCGTGTCCAGGGTATGAGATGGTGTGATATAATGCCATCTGACAGTAAATAGGGCCATGGTAATAAAATATTTTCTTATATATGTCAATTTATATATTCCTATACACATATATTATGCTTATTACGTCTTAATGTCATGTGATGTCCACTCTGACCAATCGTGGTGAAGCTAGGACTGGCCCTCTGCTCGCATTTTGCATAATTTCTCACTCTTACATTAGGGGCATTTGTTTTATTTCTTTTGCTGTGTGATGTCAGGGGGTCACAGTGCAATAAAGAGAATGTTCTCCATAAGATGGTGTGACAAGTAGGAGGGGTGTTGGATTGGTCAAAGGTCACGAGGCGTATCCAGGTAGTTACACAAAAGAGTTCATGGCGTTGACTGGGGAAGGAGCCTCCGAACTCTCGTTGCCCTCCGCTGTGTCTTTTTCCTTCTTCCCACTGTACTGGCCGATGAATGAGCCGTCCTCGTTGAACTGTCCGTCTCCTCCCTCGCCATAATCTACGAGGCTGTCGTCACTGTCATCCTTCTTGACCGTGCCATTGGATGGGGTCCGGCTGCCCTTCAGGGGCTTGTGATCCTCAGTGTCACTGATGTAAAGAGCAGAGACAAGGGGGAGGGGAGGATATTACAACAGCACAATTTAAAACTTATTGGAGATTGTCCATTTCCAACATGCTGTTTAGTGCAGGTATTTTCACGACAGTCCACAAATGCGTCTCTCCTATATCCGGGAGGTAGTAGATGGTAATAACTGGTCATAACGTGCATTTGGAAGGGTAAGTTAGGGTACATTCATCATAATGCATAAACCACTTCTTTTAAAACGAAAAAAAAACATAAAATGAAACAAATGCATATCAATGAAGTGAAATCACAATAAGCAATAAAAATAAAAATAAATACAAAAAACTATGCTTTTTTTTTTTTCAGATTTATCATTTTTGTAAAGGTTGGATCTGGCTTGTCCATGAGATTTACAGCCATCGTTTAATGATCTACTATAACTAGGAGATGAATAATGGGGGAATTTATGCATGCAATATTTGCAAAGCCCCTCTTACCTTTCTAAAGACCTGAACTTCCCCCAAAATCAAACACACAGGAGGAACAAATGAGACAGACTGACATGTTTGACAATGAGGTTATCACTTTACAATAAAGACAAACGTATGCAGTGACATTATACACAAAAAATTATGAACAGGACATGGAATGTTAATACAAGACAAAAAACAAACATGACTGATGGCTTCAATTGCAATTCTGATTTGGCACATTCCGAAGCTGAAATTTGATTTTAATTTAATTTTAATTATTTCAAAAATTTAAGGGTCCATTATATATAATTTAATTATGTAATATAATTATTTCATTATTTCATATTTATAATGTTATTAACATTTATAATATTGTTATATTATATAAACATAATAATAATATTATTATATTATATAATAATTTTTTATAATAATTATAATAAATATTTGAATATCATCAGTCAGTTCCAATCATATCTACGGCATTGCAACAGCAATTATAATGACAATATGGCCAGACATATTACTAGAAATTCACACAAATACAAAATAATAAATTAAAAATAATAATATAAATATCATTAATGACAATAAATATTAATGATGACACAAAACAAAATCACAGCAATAAATCCAGCATTAACGTAAATCAGGAAGGCAATTGATTTGACTTTTAAAATGTGTTAAATGAATTAAAATGTAAAAAAAAAAATGAAATAAAAAAATGATTTTATACAGTCATATAGTACACAGCTTTGGTTAAGGATTGCTATAACGTATAAAAAGGTTTGCTCCTGCTTTCCTCAAGCTGTTTGTGGAGGGGCCACAGATGTTTACATTCATCTCAGAGGAATGAAAAAATTACAGTCTGAATCCCTGAGCAAGAGAAGTAAGTTTGCTTTCAATGAGTCGTAAAAAAACACAATATAAATCACCATTGGTGCAATTTAAACATTTAGTTAGAGATATAAATAACTGTAGATGTAGTTTTCCTCACCTGTACTCCCCAAATGTCCCATCATCCTCTTTCATGGGCTGGATCTCTGGGTCTTGATGGGCATCTTCTTTTTCTTTTACTATGTGATTGGAAAATCAACATGTTGCATGACATTAAAGTTCGGATTTTCGTACAAAGTAGTTCACATTGTCAAAGCCACAAATTTGCTTATTAGAATGTTGCATATTTTTTAAGTGGTCTTAAGCCGCGGTCACACTAGACTTTGAGCATGCACAATTTCATTGGACTGCAACGGTCGTGATATGACGTCACTCTCAAGCGTCTTTTTTATAAACATGAATTCAACATGACAAATAATAATACACTCAAAATGTAAAAAATATACAATCTACTTGACTTTACTGCAAAAACATCACTCTTTTAATTCAGCCAAAAGATCATGCCGTGACGTATCCATCTTCTACTGGTCACACGTAGTCATGTGATGCGAATTTGCAAGCTTGGACTTTGGAACACAACGAAATGTGAAAGTTTTTGCATGAGATTGCGTTTCCAGTCTGACGTGCGTTTGAATGGAAGTCAATGGAACGAAAAGTCCAGATGTTTTAGATTCAGCATTTGTACCACATGGATGTGCTTAAATACCCGTTTCTAACATCTCACATCAATTTTGTACATTCACTTACCTGGGTATTTGCCTCCTTTGTTCCTCTTTATGAAGCAAACGATGAGAAGCACCAGGATGAGTAAAGCAATGGCACACATCAGCCCAATAAACCAGCCCTGCGTGGCAATGTCAACCTGCTTGCTGGTCATAGCTGCACATGCACACACAAAAGAGACAGGAAGAAGATACAAGAATTAACCAATTCTCACTTTTCTTTCATTGGAAATGTTATGGTTCATTTATCATGCAAATGTCACAAAACACACACACACACACACACACACACACACACATAAAAATAGTGGCATCATCAGTAAAACAGAAAGGAACATAAGTTGAACATCTAAATCACGGCAACAAAATCAGAGGTGTCATTTGTATGACGCTAACAAGAAATGACCACCATGGATTTGAGGAAGTGCGCATTTAAAATCCTCTGAAGACCTTTGCAAGATGAAAAAAAAAATGAAGGAAGGAAGGAAGGAAGCAAAGATGGACAATTCTGGCATGCATCTACATTTCCATAAATCTGTCTGGACTCCAAGCATGCGTAATTTGTTAATGATGATGTCTGAGGTCTGGAACTTAGGCTGGGCGAGGCTTCACGGGTGAGTGACAGGTGAGGTGGATTCTGGCGGTCTACGGACATGCTCTCCTCACCTGGAACTGTAATCACCAGATCATCTGTACTGTGAACCGTTGCGTCTGAGTGGTCTTTGGCTACCACCCGAACCCTATAAGACATCCCCGGCTTTAATCCTCTAATCTGATATGTCCGAGTGCCATTTACAAACTCTGTTTTCCAGGGTTCTTTACCTGGAGAGAAGGACCGACGGCAGGGGAGAGATTATGGCAAAACCAATTACCCAGCAAAAATGTTTAATTAAATTAATTGAATGCTATAGTATAATTTGTTCTTTTAAGGGATAGTTAACCCAAAAATTTAAATTCTGTCATCATTTACCCTCAAGTTGTTCCAAACCTGTATGGGTTTCTTTCTTCTGCTGAACGCAAAAGTAGATATTTTGAAGAATGTCAGAAACCAAACAGTTGATGGACCCAATTGACTTCCATAGTAATTTTTTTCTCTCCATACTATGGAAGTCAATGGGGTCCATCAACTGTTTGGTTTCTGACATTCTTAAAAATATCTTCTTTTGCGTTCAGCAGAAGAAAGAAACTCATACAGATTTGAAACAACTTGAGGGTGCGTAATTGACAAAATTTTCATTTTTGGGTGAACTATCCAAGTCACTTGCAATTATAATCAGAATTTTTTTTTTTTTTTTTATTTATTTCGTTATTTATATGTATTTATGTTGTTTTAAAACATAATAAAATCTTGAGTTATTAAAAGTAAAGGAATCCATCAAAACAATATTTTTATTCTGATATTAGACAATAAATTCTAGAAAATAACTTGATCTTATTGATTTATTACATTTTACTAAGGCTATTTCATATAGAAACGCACTGCAAAGTGAAATTTTAAGGAGGAAAGTCTTACTGTTATTAACAACATATTCCACATAAACATTCCTATCCGGCCAAGAGTATTCCCAGCTTATCACAGCATGGTCCTCCTCCACCGAGGAGTTCACGCTCCCAAACATCCGACCAGCAGGTGGCGCTGATCAAACAAGGAAAAGTACAAATGACGTAAGAATTTAGAGATTATGAAGAAGTTGCCACTGTATATGTGGATGTCTTAATATAGAAGATAGTTTTGATAAAATCTCTAGCATTTTCTTATATGCCACTAGTTTTGAAATTTGATATCTAGTGCAATGAATTTCACATTTTAAGTGCCTTTTTGGGGCCACTAGAGATATATTTGATAAGTGAAACTGAATGCGACACCTTGTGAGGTATTAAACAGTATATTGTCTACAGTTTCCTGTTCAACACAGTATCATACAAGCATAACAATCGAGGAATGAGAGAAAAGGAGACGGGACAGGAGTGTTTGTACCCTTGTGAAACGGGGGCTGCAAAGATTGAGTGACAGGGGGGGTTGGTGGTGGTGAAGGGGGGGCTGATCCTGGAAGAATACAGAGAATAGTGAAACACACAACATGAAACACAAAACATTAGAGAGAGAGAAAACAAGGCAGCGAAAGAGAGAAATGCAGATCAGAGTTAACAGCATGCAGGAACGTGCAGTTTACTGGTGCAATGAAAGGGTGCTGTGGAGAGGACCCCGAGATCAAGGCAGCGAGATTTGGGTTTGCCTCATCACACGTTCAAACATTACTCTATACTGAAAAAGCATCTAAAGTCCTTGTCTACACTAGTTAAAGGGATAGTTCAGCCCAAAGTGAAACTTCTGGCATTTTTTTTCCCTCAGCCTTTGATTTTAAAATGATTTTCTATTATGAAAATTATCACACTTTTTCCACAATAGCCAAAGCTGTTAATCTCCAAAAATGACAAAAAGGAAAATAAACTTAGACATTATGACTTGTGTGCAATAGTTACAGTCTTCTGAGGTGATACGATACTGTAGCTTTGCTGTGACGAATAGACCAAAATTTAAGTCAGTATTCACTGATAATCATCCCCTTGAATTTAGGAATCATTTCAATTCATGAACAAATCATTTAGTCCAATTTGTGAACTTCATCATTATTATTAAAAAAACTGACCCAGAAGCACGATTCATTCACTGATCCGGTTCTCGAGTTGAACTCACTGACTGATTCAGTCACAACAGTTCACTGGGTGGAAAGATGAGTAAATAACAATTCAAATTTGGTCTGATACTTACACAAAAGTATCATATGGCTTTGAAAGTCTTGAAATATATGGATTTTTTTTTGGAGCTTAACAGATTTGGTCACAAAACTGTACAACTGTTGTCATATGGAAAAGAGCTGCATGAAGATTCCTCCAAAAGGATCCTTTTGTGTCCCACAGAAAAAAAAGTACAGGCGTTCAGGTATTAAAACTACAGCATTTATTTTTGAGTGAACTATTCCTTTAAACAACAGATGTTCTAGCTAAGCCCTAATGAAAGCAGTGGGATGGAATTTGCATTTCTTGGTAACATGATTCTCCATGGCATATGGATCAGGCCAGGTGTAAAGCCTTTTGGCCTGAGAAAGTTCATGCATATGTATGTATCTATCTCCTTTCAGTGCTAAAGTGGCTTTCTAGTCTCATAGCTAATGCTCGACCAGCATGCATTCTTATCAGCCTGATACTGGTGTTACCTTTACCCGCCTCTACTGCGGGGTGCCGAATTAACGCTTCAGAGAAAAGGGAGACAGAGACAAAAGAAGACAAAGATAGAGTGGATGTAAGTAGTGGCCACCTGATAACCAATCATTTAAAAATAGAATGTTTCCAAAAGTGTAAATCATGAAATATGATGCTGTTTGGAAGGTACATTTCAATTCAATTAAAACAAACACAAAAACAAAGAAGTTTTAATTATGGAATTAAACAGCCCAGAGCACCATAACACATAGCATCCATTTAAGGCATGTAGACGATCTAAAGCAATTTTTAGTTTCACAGACAGAAAAAAAAAATTGTAATATATATATATATATATTACATAGGATATTATTTATATATACAATAATATTCCTATTATTGTGTTGGTCCCCCTTTTGCTGCCAAACCAGCCCACTTTTGATAGATACTGACCACTGCAGACCGGGAACACCCCACAAGAGCTGCAGTTTTGGAGATGCTCTGACCCTTGCTGCCTAATATATCCCACCCACTAACAGGTGCCGTGATGAAGAGATAATCAGTGTTATTCACTTCACCTGTCAGTGCTCATAATGTTATGCCTGATTGTTGTGTAATATATATATATATATATATATATATATGTGTGTGTGTGTGTGTGTGTGTGTGTGTGTGTATGCACCTATCATTATGAGGACATTCCATAGACATAATGGTTTTTATACTGTACAAACTGTACATTCTATCCCCCTACACTACCCCTAAACCTACCCGTCACAGAAAACATTCTCCATTTTTACACTTTTAATTGCTGTTTAGTATGAATATGTTTTTAAAGCTATTTTTATTATGAGGACACAGGAAATGTCCTCATAAACCACGTTTACGTTGTAATACCAGTGTAATACCCATGTCATTATACAAATTTGTGTCCTCATAACCAACGTGTGTGTGTGATATAAATTAAAACTTAATCAGCATTTTGTCTTCTTTTCCAGAGGATATCTAAATATATTTCAAACAAAAGACATTTATTTGAGAATCAGAATTGCACAAGATATTGGAAGTAAGAATAATGAAGTTTGTTTTTCTTACCAAAGTGGCAAAATTTTTTTATACAAATATGACATATTTAGTAAAGCTGTATGCTTAAAATAAGACTAAAATACTGATAAAGTACATGATCACAGACCAAAGTTAATAGCATTTAAATAAGTGGCTAATACTGCCTTGCAAACAAACAAACAAATATATACACTCACCTAAAGGATTATTAGGAACACCTGTTCAATTTCTCATTAATGCAATTATCTAATCAACCAATCACATGGCAGTTGCTTCAATGCATTTAGGGGTGTGGTCCTGGTCAAGACAATCTCCTGAACTCCAAACTGAATGTCAGAATGGGAAAGAAAGGTGATTTAAGCAATTTTGAGCGTGGCATGGTTGTTGGTGCCAGACGGGCCGGTCTGAGTATTTCACAATCTGTTCAGTTACTGGGATTTTCACGCACAACCATTTCTAGAGTTTACAAAGAATGGTGTGAAAAGGGAAAAACATTCAGTATGCGGCAGTCCTGTGGGCGAAAATGCCTTGTTGATGCTAGAGGTCAGAGGAGAATGGGCCGACTGATTCAAGCTGATAGAAGAGCAACTTTGACTGAAATAACCACTTGTTACAACCGAGGTATGCAGCAAAGCATTTGTGAAGCCACAACACGCACAACCTTGAGGCGGATGGGCTACAACAGCAGAAGACCCCACCGGGTACCACTCATCTCCACTACAAATAGGAAAAAGAGGCTCACTAAAATTGGACAGTTGAAGACTGGAAAAATGTTGCCTGGTCTGAGGAGTCTCGATTTCTGTTGAGACATTCAGATGGTAGAGTCAGAATTTGGCGTAAACAGAATGAGAACATGGATCCATCATGCCTTGTTACCACTGTCCAGGTTGGTGGTGGTGGTGGTGTAATGGTGTGGGGGATGTTTCCTTGGCACACTTTAGGCCCCTTAATGCCAAGTGGGCATCGTTTAAATGCCACGGCCTACCTGAGCATCGTTTCTGACCATGTCCATCCCTTTATGACCACCATGTACCCATCCTCTGATGGCTACTTCCAGCAGGATAATGCACCATGTCACAAAGCTCGAATCATTTCAAATTGGTTTCTTGAACATGACAATGAGTTCACTGTACTAAAATGGCCCCCACAGTCACCAGATCTCAACCCAATAGAGCATCTTTGGGATGTTGTGGAACGGGAGCTTCGTGCCCTGGATGTGCATCCCACAAATCTCCATCAACTGCAAGATGCTATGCTATCAATATGGGCCAACATTTCTAAAGAATGCTTTCAGCACCTTGTTGAATCAATGCCACGTAGAATTAAGACAGTTCTGAAGGCGAAAGGGGGTCAAACACAGTATTAGTATGGTGTTCCTAATAATCCTTTAGGTGAGTGTATTGTAAATAAGGTTATGTGTTAAGTTTGTGTATTAAATCTATTCATATGCAACCCTAAAGCACTGAAAATATTACACTGTAGTGGAACATGAAATGACAACAAGATCACTCTGATTCAGGAATCTGAGGACAGGATTCCTCAGTTGAAACACAAACCTTTATATAAGTTTTATTCTGCTGGCAATTTATGCGAAGCCACAGATGAGAATAAAAATGCTGCATCTGGATCCTTGCATCAAATGCTGAAAATGTAATATTGTAAAATCAGCCACAAAGCTAGTCCTCACCTTCGTCCATGATTGTGACGGCCTCTTCTGTGACGGTGGGGCCAGAGCCCTTGATAGTCATGGCATTCAGATAGAACTTGTAGCGCGTGCTGTACTTGAGGTTGTCCAGAGTGATATTGGTCTCATTTGCTGATAGAAGCAGCTCTTTGAGCGGCCCAAGTTCATCAGTTGTATTGACTACAAGCATAGAGTTAAAACAGAAAGGGTAAAAAGTATAAGCAATTTGTATCTTTTCATAAATCAGCAACAGATTCCCATATAACATGCTGTGATTTAGACCTACTAGACTGGTATTTGAGCAAGTATCCAGTCAAATGGCCATTATCTTCCAGAGGTGGTGCCCATTCCACAATCAGTGAGTCCAGGTTCAGATTTCGGACTTTTAAATGTGTCGGAGGCCCAGGAACTAAAAAAAAAAACACAATTGATATAATTTTAACTCATTTAAAATGACAATAATATTCCATACTTTGACAAATGAGTACATATAATATAAAAGTAAGTACACACTACTGTACCTCCCTCTGGTGTTTCAAATTGCTGATCGGAGCTGGTGGGTCCGTCTCCCTTCCCATTGAAGGCTCTAATGTTGAGTGTGTACTGGCTGTAGGGATGAAGGCCGGGCAGACGACCCTCTGTCTCGTTCCCATTGAAGATTAGCACCTGTGGCTTCTCAGGCTCAGAGTCTTGCTTATGTAAGCTTCTCACCTTCCAGTAACTCACCTACAAAATGTACGACACATTAGACTGTTTGCAGCTCAAACGTCAACATATTTAGGAAGATGACCATAGCTGGTATAGAATATTTCAGTGTTCAGTAAGTACCTTATATCCCTTCAGTCGACCTTGGACTGTTGAAAGAGGAACAGCGTCCCAGCGAACTTCAGCAACTGTCCCATTCTGAACTGAAACTTGTACGTTCTCTGGGGCCATAGTTGGTACTGAGATGACAAAGACATACATAAAAATATTGGGTAACACTTTACAATAAGGTTAATTGTTAACATTAGTTAACTACATTAGTTAACATGAACTAATAATGAACTGCCCTTATAAAGCATTTATTAATCTTTGTTATTGTTAATTTCAACATTTATTAATGCATTATTAAAATCTTGTTAACATTAGTTAATGCACTGTGAACTAACATGAACAAACCATGAACAGCTGTATTTATATCAACTAACGTTAACAAAGATTAACAAATACAGTAACAAATGTACTGCTCATTGTTAGTTCCTTGAAACCTTATTGTAAAGTGTTACCAGATATTGAATACATTTTTTAAATTCAAATTTGGAATGGAACTTCTCAGGAAAACCTTCAGTGATTTTGTCGCAGTGCATACCATGCTATCATAGATTTTGGCACAAATTAGTATTGCATATAATATAATATAATAAATATTGGAATCAATATTTCCCTGGACTCTGCCCACCAACTTGGATACAAAAAAATTGGGATTGTACCACAGTGCATTCAGTATATATATCAATATAATATAATATAATATAATATAATATAATATAATATAATATAATATAATATAATATAATATAATATAATAATAATAATAAATATATAAAACAACATTACATATTTACATTTTATAAATAGAAATATAACATGTTATACAAAATAATTTATTATTATATATTATATAATAATTTAAATAATATGAATGGAAATAAATTTGAGTCCAGCTCACTCACAGTCCTCCCCTGAGTATCCCAGCATCACCTCTGGTCTGGGGCCAGGCCCGTAGTCATTGACCGCCTGTACGGTGACTTCATAGAGTGCAAAAGTGGGTGTTCCTGTCACCATGTATTGCGAGACATTGGCCAGAGTGAGTGATGTCCAGCGATCCGCATCTTTCATTCTCCAGCTAACCTTGTATTGTAAGCCTGGACCGTTCGACTCCAGCCCGGTCAGCTCCTGCTCACCAGACATTAAAAAAAACACTTTGACATTTCATCATCTATTAAACTACATTTTAAATTGTGTCCAAACTAGGGGTGTGATGAGATCTCGTGACACTAGTCTCGCGAGACTAAACTGTGACGAGATTTCTCGTCGAGGTGAAAAGCTGTCTCGTGTCATATTGTCATGACTTGGTCATGACTAAGTGTGAGGGTGAAGTTAGGATAGAATATGCCAACGTTACGTTTACATTACGCCTCCACTCTAGTTTTGCTTTTAATAGAAATAAAAACAATTTGGACCCACTTTATATTAGGTGGCTTTAACTACTATGTACTTACATTTAAATTTATAATTTGATACAATACACTTATTGTGTACATACATGTTTTTACATTGTACTTACATTTAAAAAAAAATACCTGTATGTAATTACATCTGTAATTAAATGTTTAATTACACTGTTGACACTTCCCTTACACCTAACCCTACCCTTAAACCTACCCATACCACCACACCTGTCCCTAACTTTACCCGTATCCCACCTCAATATCAGCAAAAGTGTTTTGCAATACAATATGAACACAATAAGTACATTGTACTTATATTTTGATGTGAGTACATAGTAGTTAAGGCCACCTAATATAAAGTGGGACCAACAATTTAATTCAGGTGGACAACAGTCACTTCAAATCCATCAGCTCATCCAACACCAGCTGTTCGAGTCGTACATAGTGCAGCACTGATCACGTGACGAGAAGACATTGAGCGTGTGTTTTGAGTGTGTGTTACGTGTTAGTGAAGCGCTCTCATTGAGCATGTGTTACGAGTGTGTGTTAGATGTTAGTGGACTGGACCGTGGCGGAGGATTCGTCAGCAGAAGCGTCAGACTTTAAAATGCGCGTTCAGCACCACCGCTCCCTATACACAGAGTACGCACGATCGCAAAAGTGAAAGTAAACGGGATCAGTCATTCAAACGCCATTTCAATACGTTACCGCTGTTTGAAATCGGCTCCCTGAGGCGCGCAAATATCTCCAAATATAAAAGCTGTCTCGTTGTAACCATCTCTTAGCTCTGCATCATGCTTGAAGAAAAATGTAGTCTCTATTTGCACTTTGAATATTGAGTACTTTGATTATGGTCTTATGGTTATTGTTTGCACTTAATATCTATGATCAGTTTGTGGGAAGGAGTTCAGTTAGGAGGTCAAAAGAAGCTCATGTGCAGTTCTAAGGTCTGAAGAGACAACCATAGAGGAAAGAAGCTAGTCAGTGCTTGTCTTTTACTGCATATGATAATTCATACTCAAAAAAAGCAGAACGGAAATGACATTTATTACAAGATGATTAGTACAAACATTTAAAATGCACCCGCAAACAATTTTTCTAGTCATGTATTTCATCATTGAGGATTTCTTAAAAACACTATGTAGAAATCTCATCTCGTCTCGTTCTCGTAAACCCCAATCTCGTGTCTCGTCTCGTGAGATATGCGTCTCGTCACACCCCTAGTCCAAACACTTTTAGGAATCACTATAAACTAGGAACTATATTTAAAAAAATAGTACTAGTAGGTACTGTATTGAATCAAATCAAAAGAGTTTTACCCTCCACGTTATTTTCATACTGTCAGGTGACGTTCCAATGACTTCAATGTCTGATGGATTCATGTCAGGCTCTGTGAGGATCATAATCAGTCTTTGAGCCATAAAAATATAAGGAAGAGATTTTAAAGCATTCTACTTTCTTGCTAAGATCACTCACGTGCAGGGTTGGTTCGGTACTGACTGGACGGCGCGCTGGGTTCACTCAGACCCACGTCATTGAGTGCCAGAACCCTGAAAGAGTAATACACATAAGGCGACAGATCCAGTTGGGCTGTGGTGCTGGTTCCTGAGACGCTGGTCATATTGTGCCATACTCCAGGCTTGTGAAGCGAATCTTCATATTCAATCTGGAATACTGAGGTAACCAGGGACAAATGGATCAGAAGCTGTTGATTAGATATGTGGATCTCTAGTTGATTTGACACAAGGCATCAAACAAAGTCCAGTTTTTAACTCACATGTAATAGGGCTATTGTGGTCATTGCCAGGGGTCCATGTAAGCCGAACACTGCGCTCTCGCTGGTCTGTCAGCTCCAGGTCTGTGGGCGGGTCCGGTTTCTCTGAAAAAACACATTATGAGACACAAAACTCGATCCAGCTTAAGTGCACCAAACATTAGAAACATGCAACACAAGCCAAAATAAAAAATAAATAAAAAAATGACCAACAACTTAAGCACCACAGTCTGAAATATCACATTCTGTTAAAGGCATGATTAAAAAGGTACAGTCAAACTGATCTCATGAGAAAACAATTTTACATTTTGGCAAATTCATATGAATTTGTAAGATTTGAGTCGTACGAAATATATCAATGCATGAAGGTCCGTCCCTAAACCAAACCCTCAGTAGGAAACAAGCAGAATTAGATTGTACAAATTTATATAAATTCAGCACCAATTCGTGAAAATGTAAAATAGTCACAAATTGCCATGACAGTGTGTTGGTAAAGCTGAAACCATGCATGTCTTCATTTTAAGTTTATTTTAAGTAAGCTGCCTCATTTGTAAACAAGATTAAACTAAAAACTAAAATTGCCTTTAACAGTTTATTTATTAATGGCCAATATGCACGAAACACATTCATAAGCACATATTAGGGAGGTGAAAAGGGATAAACAAACAAACCAAAAAAAAAAAAAAATACAAATGTGTCAAATGGGTTTGGGACCTGTTTGGGAACTGAAAGAAGTGAGCTTTACCCAGTGGTGTTGGTGTGGCCTCTGACAAGGAAAGCAGGTTTGAGGAAGTCAAAAGTTAATTATACAAAAAAGTACAATTCCATCTCTTCAACAGCACTCATATAATTTGTATTAACAAAATGAAGCCATATTGTATACTGTACAGTTTTTGAGAGTGATGTATAAACCAAGCGTACCAACAACTGTGAGTGTGGCGCTGGCTGAATCGTGGTCCAGGGTGGTGTTTCTGATGCAGGTGTAGTTGCCCTCATCATCCTCTGTCACGTCATGTATAGTCAGACTATCAATGCCCACCTCAAATCTACACACATACACACCTGTTAGTCAAAAAACGAGCAGCTACATGCCACCTTTCAAAGCATTTAAGGTTTTTACTTTTCTCAAACTAAGTTATGCTTTACATTATAGGTAAGCAACCCTTTTGACATGAAACACCATTAAAGCAATTCAGCATCTAAATGTGTTTTCATTTTTGTATATTTTATGAAAGGTAATATAACAATAATAACAGCCTGGGATTGTTTTACTAAGGCTCAAATACATATAAAATAATATCTTAACAATCTTTTTTTTTTTTTTTTTTTTTAAAACACTCTGAGGTCTCTGAATGCACAACACACAAGGTGCTGACTTTAGATGGTGCTTATATTTAAACAAGAATTGCAGCACGTCATACCGAGTATCGTCAGGAAGCTCTTCGTCATCTTTGAGCCATATCATGGATGGGAAGAGAGTGGGGTCGTGTTTGACCTTACACTCAAACACAGCCATGCTGTTTCTCTGCACCACTTTATACCCAGGCTGTCTGAGGATTCGTGTAGGCTCTGCGGAAAGAGAGAAAATTAAATAAATCTTCCTCTTACTGTTTTCTTTAGTCTATTATTCCTTTCTTCATTCAACATACCACACTGATTTAAAGGGATAGTTCACCCATAACTGAAACTTCTGTCCTCATTTAGTCACGCTCAAGTTGTTCCAAACCTGTATCAATTTCTTTGTTTTGCTGAACACAAAAGAAGATATTTGGAAGAATGTTTGTAACAAAGCAGATCTCGGCAACCATTGACTACCATAGTGGGGGAAAAAATACTATGGTAGTCAATGGCTGCCGAGATCTGCTTGGTTGCAAACATTCTTTATTTTCAGCAGAAGAAAGAAATTCATACAGGTTTGGAACAACTTGAGGTTGAGTAAATGATGACAAGAATTTTCAGTTTTGGGTGAACTATCCCTTTAAGCTGGACAAATTCAATTTAGCTTTCCCTCACCTTTTACTTCCAGGTAAACGTGATTCTCTTTATTGCCAAGACTGTTTGAGGCCATGCAGGTGTATTTGCCGCTGTTTAGTGACTGAGCCACACTAATCTCTAAGGTACCGTTTTTATAAATGATGTACGAGTCGCCATCCAGTATGCTCTGACTGTCTTTAAACCTGGAGATTACAGACACATCATCAGCACGCACCATTAACTCACAGTAAACGGTTTTCTGGACATTAGAGGCAAGCTTAAAAAGAATGAAAATGAATGCTACATTAAAGAACCAAAAAAAACTCACCATGTGATCTTTGGGAGGGGCGAGCCAAACGAAGCGCAGTCTAAAAGAGCCCTTCTGTTAGTAATGACGGAGTACACATAATTTGGAGGAGTCAGCACCCTGGGAGGTTCAGCTGAAACATAAAATAACATATTTACAGAACAGTTGAAAAACATAGAATAGAATAGAATAGAATAGAATAGAATAGAATAGAATAGAATAGAAATGCATATAACTAACCCAGGACACTGACAAAGGCATTGGCCAGCAGGTAACCGTACTCATTGGAGGCGTTGCACTGGTAAACGGCACTTGAGCCTGTCTGAACATCACTGAGGGTGATAGCGTCATCTTCAATTTTCCGACTGGGGTCCTTATGTGAGTCTATTAAAAAATCACATCATAATTTATAACCATAGTAAAACTACAATAAAGCCATTCTTTTGAAAAAGCTATGCTACAAGCTACTAACAAAAAGTAGCTATCTACATCTAAAGGGAGAAATACCTTTTTGTTTATATATTAGATTATATAATTTATAATTTAATCAGAGCAATATTTTTTATTGGCACAAAAACAATAGAATGATTTGGCATCAAACTAACCGTTATAGTACAAATAAAAAAATTAAATAAACATATGTAAGCGATAGAGGTGAAAAGCTAAATTATTGTGACAAAAGCTCACAGAAAGTGGTTATGTAAGTGGGTGACATACTTTCAATGGGAATTCCGTTGACAGACCATGTGACCTTGGGCTTAGGGCTGCCACCCACCCCGCAGGTGAGCTGTCCGTTTTCTTTCGGGGCCAGGATGAGGTTCTGAGGGGCACTGATCCAAAAAGGAGCCGCTGTGGAGATGAAAGGAGAGAGTTCAAAATCAAACTGACAAAATTTTGAATGTTATTTTCCTGTGCCACAGATTAGAATTATTCCATCATATATTATAAAACAAATAGTAACAAATAATTTTGGATATCTGGCAAACCAGGGGGTATTTTCTGAACAACAGGGAACACAAAGGGTCTTTCAAATCAGCTCAAGTCCATGAATGGTTCAGGATGGTGTCCAGGGGTCAGTGAAGGATGTGACTAAACAGGATTTTTGAGATGTGACAGATGAAAAGACGTCCTGTGACAGACCTCTGACTGCTACAGTGATGGTGTGATGGTTGCTCCCCAGGCGATTCTTGGCTAAACAGCGATAATCTCCCCCATCCGCTTCTGTCACCTCTGTTATCTTCAGAGTTTTCTGGAAAGTGTGAAATGAGAAACGGCCACTTGGCAGCTCTCCGACCACCTTAGTCCAGGAGATATCTGGTGTTGGACTGAAAAACACACACAAAAAAGTCAAAAACTTTTGAACTGTTAGTCACATTTAAGCAAAACCTTTGATACAATCTGACTTCAATCAGAAGAACAAATGGACATGGAAGCAAAACATTAGCAACTCTTTGACCCAAGATAGACCCATTTATCCACTTCCTGCTACTTACAGGCCATCAGCGATGCATTCCAGCTCCAGCGTGTCTCCTTTCAGGACTATAGTGGTACTGTGCGTTCCTGGTGGGTGCATGAAAGTGGGCGCTCTCTCCCCAGATGGAGTGTCTAAAACAGGGATTGGTCACAATCAGAAAGACAAGTCTTGTAACCAGCCGGTTACTAACC
This sequence comes from Rhinogobio ventralis, assembly GCA_039654625.1. Taxonomy (NCBI): domain Eukaryota; kingdom Metazoa; phylum Chordata; class Actinopteri; order Cypriniformes; family Gobionidae; genus Rhinogobio; species Rhinogobio ventralis. The sequence goes on along the minus strand of CM077207.1, from coordinate 12,075,414 downwards.
AGGACTTATGTGAGGGGAAAAGATTCTATTTTGGTATGTGAAACCACACATGAACAAGGCAGATGAACTGGTGTCCAAATAGCGTATTGCTGATCAAATTTGACGCTGTAAAATGAAACAGTTTGAGAAAATACTTATTCTGAAACTCTCACTTTCACACTGATGTCTTTGATCAAGTGAACCTCATATTGAATGACAAGAATTTTATCCTTCCATTTCTTCTTTTGGATGAACAGGGCCAAGAGAATGGAAGGATCCAGATGAAAGTATAATAGGAATGAACAATGTTTTTGTGAGATAATTTAAATTACTTTATATAGTGTTGTATAGAATGTACTATGCAACACTAATACATTTATTCAGTTCGATACAAAGAAAGGAGAAAGTTTAGTGAACTGACCAGTAGAAGATACTGCAGACACTACCTAAATGTTAATTAGACAATTAAAAAACAAAGAAAAAGGACTGATTACCATTTATATACAGTAATCTTGGAAATGTTTGTTGCCATAAACAATGCAAATTTAATTGTTTCAAATTTCCAGTCATTTCCATGATAACTCCTGTAGTGTTGGCTTCAGTCCTTTTGTTAGTTAAATCTGAAAATTGGTTTTCATTAAAAAAAGATGCAAAGAAATGAATATTAATGCCAAGTGCGGCACAGTGTGAGACGTTCATAAAGATGAAGTTGTTTGAGGTCAGGGTTGGGATTCTATAGAAGTGGGTTATATTTCTGGTTATAAGTCAGATATTAGGAAATGAGCTATTCCTGGTTAGGCAGAAACACAAGTGATGGGAGGGATAAAGGCTGGGTTCACTTGGAGAAGTTCTGCTAGCACTCACCACCCAAAAAATCTGAGCCATTCAAAAAAGCTGCCAACACAGTGTCATTCATAGCTTCGACTGGAATACAACAGAAAATAATGAGCATGCAATGTTTTGACATTTACCATTCTGGAAAAAAAATGGCATTTAAAAACAAAAGGGACAATGTGACTGTCCCTTAAATACTCACTATGGCTGTCAATTTAATTAATTAATTGTTAATTTAGTACAAATTCTTTTATACATTATGTACAGATAATTAGTAAAATAAAATAAAATGATAAAATTCAGGGTTTTCTTTGGGCAACAGATGGCATTTTTCTGAATAATTTGATTTCTGATTCTGTATATGTAAAATCTGATTCTGTATATATTGTGCAAGCTTAATTTAACATAAAAAGGCAGAGTTGCTTCTATTACAAAACATGATTTACAGTTTTGGAACAGAAATAGGTGACAAAAAATCACTTACTGTCCAGCACATTGACAGTGATGGGCTGTTTCTGTTGGATAGTCTGAGTGTGTGGGAAGCGGGCGTAGCAGATGTAGTCGTTTCTGGAGTCTTCCATGAGCACATTGGAGAAATACAGGTCTCCATTTAAAGCCTGGGACACACGACTGTTTTGGGGAAGTCTCTGGAAATCTGACAAAACGAAGTAGACAAATGTTGTTTGCATTTGATTTTTGGCCTTTTGCCACCTTTATTGAGTACTAGGAGAGCAAATGTAAGCATATAAAACCATTGTGAACACCATTTGCCAAAAAAAAAAAGACCATGAAATAACAATGAGCTAATCCTTCAAAACAGAGCACCAAATTTACATACTCGGGTTGCCATGTAAAGTATATGAAAACATAACCAAATTACATTTCAGTAGCTGCTTACACTAGGGTGTGCTAGACAGCCGTGTGGTGTGTTATTGTCATAAAAGTATGTGAATATATGTGATATTTTCTTACTGTTATCCATCCAGAAGATGATTGGAGGAGGCAGGCCAGCTGGGGGTCTGCACTGCAGTACTAGAGACATTCCCCTCTGTACAATAATTGGTTCATTTTTCTCTTTTGACCACAAGGGGGACCCTATGAAACAGAATTGGACCCTCAATCAAAAAAAGCTGATAGGAGGCGACTGAAAAAATATTTAAAAAAGCACTCCTGTGGTATTTGAAAATGTTTCTCTGTGTTTAGTTGTGCCTGTCTTACTTGACTGACGGATGACGATGTTATTGGACACAGCAGAGCCATGCTCGTTGCGGGCGATGCACTGATAAACGCCCTCGTACGCCTCTGCTTTCTCTCCACTGATGTCAATGACCAGAGTGCCTGAGCTGGGCTTCATTATAACTTTCGAATCCTTTTCCACATCGAAATGAGTGCCGTTACGTGTCCATGAAAAGCTAGAGTGAAAACAGAAAATCGATTACATGCACACACAGTGAGGTTACAATCAATTTTTTATAAAAACATTAAATCGCTCCTCACTTGTCAATCAAGTTGTTTGTGTAAAGGAGTTCACCCAAAACACATCATTCAGATCTTTATTATTATTTTCATTTTTCATGAAACATAAAAAGAGATATTTAGCCGAATGTCCAAGCTGCCCTTTTCCATACAAAAAAACTGGATAGTGATTTAAATTGTCAAGCTCCAGGAAAAAATGATAAATAAAGCATAATAAAAGTGGTCTATATGACTTCTGTGCCATTTCAAGTTTCCTAAAGCCGTACAACAGCTTTGTGTGAAAAATAATACAAAATTTAAGCTTTTATTCAATGATAATTGCAAATAACCAGTTCCATTTTATTTGGTTCTTCGTATAAAGCTATTGTATGACTTCAAAAGACTTACATTATAGCACACAAAAATCACTTAAAGATAATTTTATGGTGATTTTGTGTCCTTTAAGGTGTTTGGCAGTGTAAATTGCAATCCTCTTTTGTTGCATGGGAAAGAGCAGCCTGGACTTTCAGCCTAATGATGAAAAAACAGCCATTTAATTCTGGGCCTCTTTGGTCAAAAATGAAAGAAAAATGTATGGGAAATACAAAAAAATACGAAAACTCAGAGAATCTTTTGGTTGTACAATCTACAAATCAGCAACCGTGCAGAAAAAAAGGTGCACAGCAATGAAGGGGTGACACTAAAATATCAGGAGTGCAAAATAGACACACGTATTGAATTTTGATGTTACTGTATGTGTAACAAAATGCCATTCTCTGTGTTCAGGTTTGATTGTAGTAAAATCAATGCAAAAACTGACACTTCAAATCAACATTTAAAACAAAACAAATGTAAACCTTGAAAAAAATAGTCTTTGAGAAGTATAAATCCAAATCCACAACTTAATAAAAGCCATTCTGAAAAAAGCCACTTGTCTTAAAAGCCACTATAGAACTATACAGGCATCTAGTGGTTACACCATGGCATTACATAAGTTTTTTTTAATATAAGTTTTTCTCTCAATCTACCTTCAAAAATTGGATTTTAAATTCCTTGTCTCTATTTTAACATGGAATACTTTAATTTAAAAATAATTTTAAAATACACTCACCTAAAGAATTATTAGGAACACCTGTTCAATTTCTCATTAATGCAATTATCTAATCAACCAATCACATGGCAGTTGCTTCAATGCATTTAGGGGTGTGGTCCTGGTTAAGACAATCTCCTGAACTCCAAACTGAATGTCAGAATGGGAAAGAAAGGTGATTTAAGCAATTTTGAGCGTGGCATGGTTGTTGGTGCCAGACGGGCCGGTCTGAGTATTTCACAATCTGCTCAGTTACTGGGATTTTTACGCACAACCATTTCTAGAGTTTACAAAGAATGGTGTGAAAAGGGAAAAACATCCAGTATGCGGCAGTCCTGTGGACGAAAATGCCTTGTTGATGCTAGAGGTCAGAGGAGAATGGGCCGACTGATTCAAGCTGATAGAAGAGCAACTTTGACTGAAATAACCACTCTTTACAACCGAGGTATGCAGCAAAGCATTTGTGAAGCCACAACACGCACAACCTTGAGGCGGATGGGCTACAACAGCAGAAGACCCCACCGGGTACCACTCATCTCCACTACAAATAGGAAAAAGAGGCTCACTAAAATTGGACAGTTGAAGACTGGAAAAATGTTGCCTGGTCTGATGAGTCTCGATTTCTGTTGAGACATTCAGATGGTAGAGTCAGAATTTGGCGTAAACAGAATGAGAACATGGATCCATCATGCCTTGTTACCACTGTGCAGGCTGGTGGTGGTGGTGTAATGGTGTGGGGGATGTTTTCTTGGCACACTTTAGGCCCCTTAGTGCCAATTGGGCATGGTTTAAATGCCACGGCCTACCTGAGCATTGTTTCTGACCATGTCCATCCCTTTATGACCACCATGTACCCATCCTCTGATGGCTACTTCCAGCAGGATAATGCACCATGTCACAAAGCTCGAATCATTTCAAATTGGTTTCTTGAACATGACAATGAGTTCACTGTACTAAAATGGCCCCCACAGTGACCAGATCTCAACCTAATAGAGCATCTTTGGGATGTGGTGGAACGGGAGCTTCGTGCCCTGGATGTGCATCCCACAAATCTCCATCAACTGCAAGATGCTATCCTATCAATATGGGCCAACATTTCTAAAGAATGCTTTCAGCAGCTTGTTGAATCAATGCCACATAGAATTAAGGCAGTTCTGAAGGCGAAAGCGGGTCAAACACAGTATTAGTATGGTGTTCCTAATAATCCTTTAGGTCAGTGTATATTAGAAACAAATTGTGTATTATTTTCTATGGGTAAAATAGCTCATAATATTATATAAATATTGCAAAGTATCATAAAATCCCCAAATATTACTGAACAAAAATATACTACATTGGTTTTCCTGGAGAAAGAAAAAAAGTTACATTTCAAGGCTTTGGTTACTTTTGACCGCGAAGGAGTCAAATGTGACGAAGAGGACCACAGGATTAAAGACCTGCATAATGTTTGAAAAAGAGTTTAGTAGGTGTTAAGCACCAAGCATCAGTCCAAAGCAGCAGAATCTGCAGTAGCGGAAACCATGGTGATTCAAAGTGACACTCACCTGGGATGAGGCTTTCCTTTCGCTTCGCAGTGGATAATGATGTTCTCCCGAGGGTCGATGATGTAATCCTTGGGGGACTGATGAGTTATTGTGGGAGGCTGAGGCACTGAAGCACAGAAAGCAGAGTGAAGACAAGCATCTCTATTTCCCACACACACACACCTTGACACAAACCAGCACAGATGCACCACCTTTGCAGAAACTGATTCTGCAAGAAAATATCTAAAAATATAACTGTGCCCAGCTTTAGCTTATCAATGTAACAAAACCCAAAGAGACAAACAACCAAAGAGCATGCAGCATGCAGCATGCAACACAAACTCTCATGAAAGTTCTTGTTGGCATGGCAGATCATAGCTATAATTGTACATATAGCTTTATAGTTGGATCATTTAATGTTTAATAAAAGATAAAACAAGTGAATATGCATATCAAAATCATAAACACTTCAAACGGAACAAAACAAAAGACATAAAAGTTGACAAAACAGTAGACCTAATTCACAACAAATTTCACAGCAAAAGTGCCCAGACTTACATCCCTCCAGAACTTTAGCTTTTTTGTCCAAATGAATCAGGAAATACATAAGCAGAGAGTAAAAGAGTTCAAATTAGTGTAAGAGAAGAAGAGAGAAGAGAAGATCAAACAAAGAAACTTCCGGAGGTGTGTTGGGCACTCATTACCCATCATGCAACTCTCATGCCATTTCATTCTCCTAATGCAGTTCGGATGGATGCTGATTGTTTGTCGATGATTCATTGACTTTACCACCCTGACAAGGGTGCTTCATGCATTAGAGATTGTAAAATGAGGAACGTTCTGTACTGAGCTATATGATAGAGTTATATTCTGTGAGTAAAAAAACAAGCTACTTTGTCATTAAAAAGATGCTTTACTCTTTACCTATGCAATCTTTTATAACATTATACGTCACTTTTGATCAATTGAATGCATCTTTGCTGAAAAAAAGTATTAATTTTTTTTTTTTAAATCTTACTGACCCAAACTTTTGAACGGTAGTGTATCTTATATATTCATGTAGTTGATCACAGCCACAGAGAGAGTGATATAAATAGAAAGATGGAGGGAGAAAAAGTGACCAATGCTCTCTAAAAGTCCTTGCATATTCTGCTTACAGTAGTGATGCTGACTTAACACACTGTCAGTACGTAAACGTGAAATGCATCTCTAGAGAGCAGCAGCTGAGAAAAACACACTGCGAGGACTCACAGTGACATACTCTACTGCTTTTCCATTTTTATAATGAGGGGTGTTTTACTATTTTTTAGTGTGCTTTAATGAATCTGGACTGAAAATCTTTAAAGGAGTCATGACATTTTTTCATGATTTTTTTATTATTATTATTTTAATATGTTCCTTGAGGTTCACTTATAATATTAACAAAGTTTTTGGCACAAAATAAACCATCCGTTTCCGACGCTGGGGTCCTTCTGAAGTCTGTACAGAGACGCAAAAGAGCCACATGTCAAAGCGAACTTTGCTTCACTCATCCATATGTCCTGTTGTTGACAGACTCAAGTGCAAGGAGTATATCAGAAACTGAATGCACATCTGTATACTGTATCCAGTGTAGACAGCGATTCTAATGGATTCCAGGGTCATAACCACCATAGACATTAAGAAATAATAATTTCCAATGATTAGAAATGACCAAATTGTCTCCTCCAATATTTGAAATACAGCGCTCTGTATGTTGTTGTTGGGATGACAAAAAGGTTTAAAAGTTGCATTTTTAGTCTGGTCTGCCTCAAAGGTCTAACAGCGCATATTAATGTGCAAAGCGTGAATTCCAGCTCAAAGCGTCAGTTTAACGTTGAAAGAAAGTGAGGTAAGCGAAACATTTAATACATGTGAACTGTTTTGTGATAGAAGTTAAACGACCGACAGTAACATCCAGTGATGCAAACTACTCAACTTTTTTTCTCAAATATGGCCGTTTTGAATTGAAAATATGCATTTATTTGATTCATGTCATTCCTAACTGAGTGTGAAGAGAAAAGAAATGTTTCACGTTTTCAACATTTTAGGCATACAAATAAAAGTACATATGTGCATATTTTAATGTAAATTATTATTTGCAAATAGATCACAATGATTATTTCCTAGACCTAGAATTCCTTCACTGTTCTGTTTCTATAGGCTTTATAAAAAATTGTTCCCCCCCAATGTTCAAGACATGGTTACGGCCTTGATGGATTCTATTTGTTTTTGACACACTGCTCACATCCAGTGTAGGCAAATGTCAGCCGTTAAGCAACTGAATGCTAGTGGGCGGGACCAATGGTGCGATGATGTATAACTATTCGTCAATGTCTTGCACTGGAGGAAAATGTATTTGCCCATGCAACATCACAAATCTCACAATATTCAAACAAGCCATTTTTAGAGCTTGGTTAAATAAGTGTTTTGTTTATAATGAGGACAATGTTTTAAGCTAAGAAACTTGCAGGATCTTTTAAAAAGACCTCTGATATGTCAAAAGTTTAAGGCAAATTTGATTTCTCATGTCATGACCCCTTTAATTGTATTTCCAGTCTTGTCTATAATGTCTAAAAAGATTCAAGACTTCATCTTCATGTCAATCACACATCTTGACTTTGTGAACTCATTTTAAAACAGGTTAGGCAACTTTTTTGTGCACTGCTGTCAAATAAATCTATATTAGTGTGAATTATTTTATTACATCACATCAGATTTAATTTTGGTCACTGCACAATACTCACGATCTAGAGGCACTTCTAATCCAGTGGTCATGTGACCCAGCAGCAGCAGCAGTATCACAGCTCCTTCACAGAGCGTGCAACTCCTCTTCCTGTCCATGGCAGGGTGCGTTACATGAAAATCCTTCCCCTCCAGGTCAAAGCAACTGGGCCTTGTGATTCGGACTCAATGTGATCATTCAAACATACAGTACAGGGGCATCCAAGACTAGCCAGTGAGTCTGAAAAAGGAAAAAAAGAGAAAAAAAAATAATGACCTTTTTATGCTACTAAAAGCACAAACAGATGGCAAGATCTTTATTAGGGAATCGGTGCTGGAGACGGACAGCTCGCGTGGGCTCAGGACATACACAGAGACATGTGAGGGCACTCAGCTGGAAGAGACTGGGACGCTGTGATGGCAGCAGCACCCTCAGCACTGGCATATGGATGTCAATACACATGGCTGAAGCACAAAATTACACAGCCTGCTGTCTGGTTTCTCAGAGGTGGGTTAAGAGACCCCCCTCAAAAAAAAGGACAAATACCTTTCCTGCTCCAGAAAGCCTTTTGTTTTATCGTTCAGCTTTCTGCATGCACTGAATAGAAATTTATGAAGCACATTCTTTCAGATGGTTAAAAGCAGAATGTGGTTTAAAAATGCAATGCTCTTTAGAAAACAAAACAAAACTAACACAAAATTGATTGAGACACTTACTATAAGCTATAACATCAAAGATGTGTTTCCCAACCTACACAGGAATCACAATTGCTGTAAAACACATGATGATTATGATGGATGAGTGACTGCAATGTTTTTGCTATATAAACTTTCAGTGAGGAAGGAGGAGTATAATGTGTCAGAGAAGTGAACTAGCACTGGTCGATCCTGCCGATAGGTAGAGGAGTACTATCTGAGTGATTCTGCTGGGTAGCAGGCTGTGTCAGGGAAATGGCTCTGCTTTGCATAATTCATGAGCTCAGAAACCTTGACGGAGTCATACAGCAGAGAGAGAGAGCGCATGATTCCGTAGAGCAAAAAAATTATCTCAAGGTGAAGGTTTCAGACATTCAAGACAGAGAAAGGTTCTTCTGGATATCACATGGATCGTGAGATATCACTTATGCCACATTCTGGAATATATCTATATCACATTTCTCTGTGATTCAGGACTGGTTACCTAGATACACTTTAGGCAGTGATAAATCTACAGTAGAGGCCAGTTGCTTGGACACAGATTAAAATATGGTTTAAAAATGCTTTTCATGTTAAGACAAGTCTTTAGGAGACCCTGATTCTCAGTTAGGCAAGTCATATTAGAAAAAATATATACGGATAGGAAAATACAAATATTAACTTTATTAATTTATATTCATGATCTAAAAGGCCTACAAAAACTATTTAAATTAATTTTATTTACAAATCTACTGTTATTTACCAATAAGATCAAGTGTGGTGGGTCATGACCCAGGACAAAACAAAACAAAACACAAAAATGTGTGGATAAGAAAGTAGTTTAGTGTCCAGTCAAAAAATGAATGACAGAAGTGAATAAAGAAACTCAAGGGCCTTTTAGCACATTTTCAGGCTGAAGAAAAAGGCAAAACTCCCTCAACACAAGAAGAGAAATAGATTTAGCACATTTTCAGTATTTCAGACAATGTGCACAGCGTGTCTGATGGCTGCTATGGTGACAGTATGTGCTCAAGCGCCCTTTGGAAAAACCTGAACCGGTTAGTTGCAGCAGAGAGAGTGACACTGACAATGTCTTAAATGGAAACTCTCAATCACATTTCCTGTTGCCATGCAATCAGCTTGACCTTTAGCTATTCTCAAACATAAGAATCTGTGAAAAGAAAGTAGTAAGCAATGTCATCTATGCCTTTTAAAATGAGAGAATAAGATGCAACATAGGCCCTGTTTACATTTAAGATGCGTTTGGTCGATCAGATCAGAAATAGTAGACGAGGGAGACACATTCACGTTCACACCTGGTGTTTTAATCCGTCTCTTTTATCCACTTCTGTCCTGATTTCTTCGAGGTGAGTCTATTGGTGGGTAAATGTATGGGCTTTTTCAGATCTTTTCATCTAATGGATGAAATAAGCTCACACAATTTACATATGAACGTGACTGAAGACGATGGAAAAACACACGTAAAGCAGCAGCTTTCGTTTCTGCACTGACAGCCGCAAGACAACACAGAACGCGGTCAGTGCGTGTTAGGAATCAGGAATGGCGAGAGAACATTGTGCTTGGTACGTTTTTCATCTTCAAACCAAACTTGGGTCTTCAGCCGACAAAGTTTAAATCCTGTCTGGCTAGCGTGCGTCCCACAATTTTCGAATGCATTCGACCACATGAGTGTTTACACTATGAAAGCAATCCAGTCTAATACGTTTTCGACTACCTCAGGTCATAACTTAATTTGATTGTGTTCAATCCACTTAAATATATGTAAAATTGAAGTTTACTTAATTCATTTGTGTTAATATTGCATGAATGATTGGTGTAGGCATGAATGAACTGGGCAGGTATGTAGTGTTATTTTATGTATTTTTGAGCAAGATGAGAAAAGGGGGAGACTTGATAGTGTGTAATAGTGTTTAATGTTGAATTATTAGAACAATTTAAATTACAGTGGGTTACCATTGTGGATAAGAGTGGAGCATTTGCTTAGGCTGTGGACTAATACGACTAATGTTCAGCTTTGCTGAAGGAGCTCTTAATGCTTAGCATTTAAGATGCCTATGTGTGCTGGCTAAAACTAGCTAATGTAGTATTATAATTCAGTTGTGTGACATTAAAATATACGAAATTGAATTGGATGAATGAATATATGAAATTGAATGCCTGAATCATGTCAGGGAGTCTCAAAGTGAATTTTATATGGCTCCCTGACATGGTCACTTAAAATTACTTCATTCCATGATGTTGAAGTTGCATGAACAAATTATGTTTGTTTAACTTAATTGATTCATGTGGGGCCAAGATTAAATCATATAAATCCAACACTTTTTTTTCTCAGTGAATGGTCAAAAGTGGACAAGCATAAAACTTTTAGATCCCATTTACACCTGTATTTAGCGTTGTTCATTTGTAATCCAATTGACAAAAACACATCTTAATGCCAAGTGTAAACAGGGCCATAGAGACAAAGTCTAGATTCATGTCTGTGTTGTCATATGGTAGAGATGTGCAGTCAATGCCTGTCCGAATTACAAATGTGCATAGCACAAACAACATAATTTTTTAAATCATTAAATGTTTAACACTTTTTCTCTGGCAATAATTCATGATTTATGACTGAATGAATTAACCAACAGATGTTGTGCCCAAATTCAGGCTATTAACATTCTGGTCAAATGAACTGAATCAAGACAAACTAATGAAAAATTAAATTACATTGCTTCATTTTTACATATATTTTCATAATAGCTCTCAGATTCTTTTTTTTTTTTTGGGCCTAAAGACACTTTTGTTAATAAAGAGAGTAAGTGAGGGAAGCGGGGGGAAGAGATTGGAAAATGACATGGGATAGACTGCAACATGGCTCAAAAATAAATTAATAATTTTGATTTTTGTTTTTTTATAATACTTTTCACAAATAAATATACTATTTCAATATAAATGATATACATTTGTCTGCTTTTAAATGGTGGCTTGTAGCCCTGGCCCTTTGGCATAAGTAGACTTTACAATAGCTCAGAGGGATGCTTTGGGTAACATCCTAGAACAGAACAAAAAAAACAAACAGATTTAGATACTGTGCTGAGTCATTCATATCGTGACAGAACCTACAGGAGGAGAGATGCAGCATAGCTAATCTGATCTAATCACTCTCTGATTGGCTGGATGAAGAACTAAAGGCACAGGCATCTGTCATTCTGTCCTAAAAGATGGATCTCAATCTAGGGCAGCAGGGCTTCTGAGGCCTCTTTTCTGGATCAACTTGGCTAATGGCCTCTTTATTGGATGAAGGCCACCCTGGATGGGCAAAAAAGATAAACACACTAAAGGGAATATGTGTCACATGCTCTAAAAAGCCAGAGTCAACCTTTTTATCAACAATTTTCCATAAATGCCTAAAAAAATATTCAAATATTTTATATTTAGAAACATTCACATAACTTAAGTTATAATAACCACAAGTTATTATCTAGTCATCATGCAAATTCACTTTCAGCAAGAGACATTTTGCCACAGGCTTTTCCAAAACCAGTCTATTTTAGTATTAATTTTAGCATCATCCATGCATAAATTTAGAAGAATATATGCAAATGAATGACATAATTTACATATGAATTGCCTTCTACTGTAAAAAGTGAACAGAGACCATAACGTACAGTCAAAAGGACTTCATTCATACGAGTTTGTTTTGACCACATCCTACTGCTGCCTTTTGCGGGTTTGGCTCACTTGTTGTTTGTGTTGACAAGTGCTTATTCTCTTTCACAAGAAGGGAGATCAGAAGTCCTTGTTGATAAACTGTCTTTTTCGTATTTGAGTTTGTTTCCAGCTATCCTTCTAAACAAACCTTTGGTCCATTACCATGCCATAGTAAAGAATGTTTGCTTTTTCTATTGAAATGTCTAGTTCTAAGTCAGAATACTGTAATTACATGAGTCCCTTTAATGAAACTTTCATCTATCTCGTGTATAAGGCCACAGAAGTGTGAGAACCATCGACAGAATGTCCATCCCAGGTTGGGGAGGGTCTTTCAGAGAGTGAGAAAAGCTGGATATTACCATGAGAATGAGACACAAAATAAACTCCAATAAAGACCAATATGATTAGTGAAACTTCATGAAAAGTGAAAGGGTGAACTTATTCAACATTCAGACACACTGCACATCTTATAGACCAATCCACACAAATACCAAACCCCCTGAAATATATATATATATATATTTTAACAACAAAGTATTTTAACAACAAATTAATTTGAGCCTATTCAATTTATATCAAATTAATAATTCCTGTTTACTCACATACAGTACAATAAACTATTTTGATAATGTGTTGGGTCGAATGTCAGTATCGGTAGTATATGTTAATGAACAATGTTTACTCGCTCTCTTCTCTGTTTTACCTGGACCATTAAATTCATGTTTATTTGACAAAGAAAGCTGTGTAGTTTTTTTTCCCTGTGAATTATACTTCCGCATTTTTGTATCCCCACCCACGGACAGTCGATCGACAGAGAGTTATTAATAGAACAGTTATTGTAAGTGTTTATCACTGAACATTATATTGTACTTAGTCTTCCATTTTCACCATACTGCTGTTTAAAGAGTAGACAATGGCAACAGCTTTCTTACCTGAACGCAAAAGTGGTTTGCTTTGGGGCGGAACTGACAGAACAGCAGTTTATTTCAGTTTGTTTTCCCCCTCCGTTTGGCCTAAAACGCTGTGTTCGTAGTAATCCAGTTTGAAATGTTAACTGCAAAACACAGAGGTTTTTCAGATTTTCATACTTACGATTCTTAGCATCTTTTAGCCACTGCCTACAACACACTGGATCCTTCAATGGAAACCTAAAGTAACTCACTCCCGCTAAATGTTTACACATCAACACCAATGACTAAAAGTTTGCTAAGAAGTATTTCCTACTAAATCAAGGCAGTATTTGACTCTGGTCAAGCGTATCCATAGCAGACTGGTGGGCGTGGCCTTGGACATGCCCAGTGCATTATGGGTGTTGAAGTTTTCCTACAGCTTTTCTTCTTTGTTTTCAGGTAGCACCGATTTCCAAAAAATTTCGCCCTTCTTCTGCACTCAAAAAACATAACTGGACAAACTCAATTTAATTGAGGGCAGGATTTCCATTTAATAAATATGTGTAGCCTCAACTTATAAAAAACAAATTATTGCAATTTAATTTAATTGAGTAGGTCCAACTCAAATTGATCAAATACGGTTGAATGAAATTGATACATTTATAAAATGACTTTTTATGCTTGTCAAACTTAAATTAAAACATTTAATTGGAAAATCAATTATAAGTTTCATTCATCAATGTATATAATGAACAAATAAGAAAAGTAAACTCCTAAAAATATATATATTTTAAAAATCACCCTTTTAAAAGCAATTTAATTGGCAAGATTAAGTACTGTATTTGTAGGCACTCTCTTTTTATAGTTCACAGCCATCTGGAGAATGCACTCTCAGAAAGAGTACATGGGAAACTTATTTTCTATGATAGTACAAGTTCTTCTCAACAGCTCCTTCACTCTGAAGAAGACCTGAGTCAAGAGACCGAACCGGGCTGCTAATTTAACGATCCCTCCGTGTCCATGGCAACACACTTATTACACACACATGCCTATTAAAAGACACACAAAACCCAGCCAAACCCATCCATCTTTTTAATGTAAATCCAAGGAGAGGACACTACTGAGAGAAGCCCTCTCAACAGCTCTCCTCTGTCATTGGAGACTGAAAAGAATAAACCGCTCTTTACTTTAGCACAGAATGCCTTCAGGCCAAACGAGAGGGGACATGATTAAATGTCTCTTTTCACACCAAAATCTGAAGCCCCTAAAGAGGGAATTAGACAAAACAGTGGAAAAACAGATGATACAGCAGATTTATGCTAAAAGCTTTTGCTGTTTTTAAAGGGTTAAAGTTTGTTTACCAGCTTACATGTGTTCTCTAGACAATATGCTGTTTTGTTTTGCATTTTAATTCATAAAGTACCTCTGGGCCAATCAAATCCCTGTTTACTCAAACAGTTTATTGAAAACATTACTTTGACCCATTTGCAAGAGCACGAATATAGAAGAATCAGTGAGTCAAGGAAATTGATTCAATTATCTGTCTGAACAAACTGAGCTGGTTTCACAGCATGCAATTCATTTCAGATGTTACTATATGACACAACAAACAAATTTGTCTTTTAAAAAAAGTCATAATTAGCCACCAGTCACACAGACGTTTAACTGTACTTATTGTACTGCTCCGTTGGCAGTTTGTCTGCCATTACCTCGTTGCTGTGTTCAAAAAACAACAAATTACGTTTTCGGAAGCAAGACAATGCTAAACCACAGCACCGCATTGTTTTAGAAGTTCACTGCCAGGGTTTAGCATAGCATTACTATCTAAATAAATGAGCTAACTTCATTTAACAGTGGTGGTGTGAGGTTATCCACAGCTAAAGGGTCACTTGTTCTTGCAGTGTCAGCAGAATGAGAGAGCTTTCTTTCTCTCCTGAGCTTTGGGAAGTTGCTGATTGTCAGCACACTCCTGTCTGGCACCTAACGCACAGCATTGTTGTTTTATGCTGTTTATAGTTCAGTTGAAAGTACAGTATGACCCAAACCACTCTGAGCAGAACTATTCACTTCAAATAAAGAACACACTCTAAAATTGAAATGTAAAAACTTGGGAAAATATAAGTAGATCTCAGATGTAAAGGTGCATAGGTGTCACATTGCTTTTAACTCATACTTGTGATGTGTTGTGATGAGTATTATACACCGATCAGGCATAACATTATGACAGGTGAATTGAATAACACTGATTATCTCTTCATCACGGCACCTGTTAGTGGGTGGGATATATAAGGCAGCAAGTGAACATTTAGTCCTCAAAGTTGATGTGTTATAAGCAAAAAAAAAAAGGGCAAGCGTAAGGATTTGAGCGAGTTTGACAAGAGCCAAATTGTGATGGCTAGACGACTGGGTCAGAGCATCTCCAAAACTGCAGCTCTTGTGGGGTGTTCCCGGTCTGCAGTGGTCAGTATCTATCAAAAGTGCTTTAAGGAAAGAACAGTGGTGAACCGGCAACCGGTGATGTGTCATGGGCGGCCAAGGCTCATTGATGCACGTGGGGAGCGAAGGCTGGCCTATGTGGTCCGATCAAACAGATGAGCTACTTTAGCCCAAATTGCTTAAGAAGGTAATGCTGGTTCTGATAGAAATATGTCAGAAAACACAGTGCATTGCAGTTTGTTGCGTATGGGGCTGCCTAGCCGCAGACCAGTCAGGGTGCCCATGCTGACCCCTGTCCACCGCCGAAAGCGCCAACAATGTGCACAGCACGCCTTCAGGGGTCTAGTGGAGTCCATGCCTCAACAGGTCAGGGCTGTTTTGGCAGCAAAAGCTGGATCAACACAATATTAGGAAGGTGGTCATAATGTTATGCCTGATCGGTGTATATACAAAAGTTGCCTTTCTGAATCATTTTGTATAAAACTTTTTCACTTCTCACATTTTGAAGCAGAACTCAGTGCATTTCACTCATAATTGTGATGTTTTAGAGTAAAATAAAATAATAAATAAATGAATACTTAGCTTAAAGTCATATTAATAATTTTGCATAAAATTGCAGGATTCACAATGCATTCACAAAATAAAGTAAAAAAAACACATTTATTAGACCAAGGGCCACTTAAATCAAAATCACAGGATTTCACATGGGAAATATAGTCTACTCTCTAGAGTAATAAAAGCTTCCTGTAGGGCCTGTTTTTCAAGTTCCTCATTCAGGTATACCAATCACTTGCATTGTTATCACAAAGCTCAGGAGGATGTGGAGCACACAAAGTCTAAAATTACCTAACTAGGGTAAAATTACCCTCCTAGGTTGCTAAAAATATAAAAATATCTATATAATCAAAAATGAATGTCAGACTAAAATATACTGAGTACAGAGTACTTTTTTTCAAGCCTTCAAAAACTACTACAAAGTATTAATTATTTAAAAAGCAGCCGGGAATGTCCAGAAATGACTCAATGGTTCCTGAAGGCTGCAAGTCATAAGTCTGACTTCATTCCTGCAGCGCTTTTCCCCGAGCACATGTGTGACAGTAACAGGGGGACGTTGTTTTATTCAACACTGATTGTAAAGGAGCTCTCAAATGTCCCACAATCTGTTGATCAGACTGTATAATCTGCCTCAGTGCTGTCCTCTTGTGTAAAATCTATACTCTCTTTTCATCAGTGATGAGACACTGAGATGGTGGGTCACGTATTTCATAAAAGACCTCTTCTAAGAGAGGCCACAATACTGTAAACAAGACTTATTTGTATTCTGCAGAAACACAATGAGTGTGAAGGGTATCTCAATGACCAGACATGATGACTCTAGAAAGATGACAGAGGTCAAAGCAGTGAGAGAAGCATTTTTAGAGTTCCAGCATGGTTTGAATGTGAATTATTGCTGCCTTGGTGGTTCATATTTAGAAGAGTTTTTTTAAATTAAGATACTTTAACAATAAGTTACCAAAATAGTATAATTTCTGTCTTTGTTTACAATACATCATACCTTAATTTATGTAATACATGTATTGAATGAATGAATGAATACAATTGTACAGATAAATAATGAAAAAAAAAAAAGCTAATTCATTTAATGGAATTTATAACTAGAGAATCAATTGTTAATAATTAATTTTTTTAAGTATGAAATTAAAAATGTTACAAATATAGTTTTGTTTTTGATGTATAATATATCATACTATTTTTAAAATACATTTATTAATAAAATTCACTCCTTCATTCATTCTATTTCTATACCATTTTCTATGATATCTCTTTTCACTGTTTATTTTAGAGAATACAGAAAAAAAGGATGGTTGGCACACTGCTCTCTCGATTCCATCTGTTCGGTGCTCAGATAAACTGTGGTCATCTGGCCACATGCTGTATGTGGGTGAACAGGAGCTTTTACAGTATGCGCCGATATCACTGCTATTACACAGTTCAAAATGTGCTGTGATGTAATACATGTCATCCAATCCTTTTGTGGAGCAGGAACAGAATTCTCAGGCAATAAATGTAGCTGTAGTTACAAAGCCAGAGTTCAAATCTGCATTGCAGGCATATATTAAAGGGATAGTTTACTATATATATTATGATGCTTGAGGTAGTTATTCGCTGAAAATCTGGCTTGCTAGCCATGGTCAACATTCACTTTAATGGAAAAGAGCATTCTGCTTTTGTGTTCCAATGAAGAAAAGGAAGTACTGCAAGTCATTCAAATTTCAAATGACATGAGGGTGAGTAATTAATGACAGAATTTTCAATTTTGGTTCAACTACTATTTAAGTCAGTTTGAAGAATCACCATGCAAATATAGCACAAAACGTGTCTCTGTCCAGACAAAAAACAAAAAAAATGTTGACAGCATTATACGTCACAAAAACAACTGCCCAGCAGCATCATGCTTATGCACATGGCACGAGATCATTGTCTATTTCTATCTGCTCTTTTACTAAACACTGCTGAGCTCTAGAGAACACGTCTGTATATCTGCTCTAACTGGGCCAGACGCTCTCAGTAATGTCTAAGCACAGCAGGGATCATCATTAGGCGGGGGGGGGGAAATCACGTTCATGTTCATTCATTTCAAGTAAAACCTTTAAAACACAGCTTTAATCATAGTATCAGTGTCTGGAGCATGTAAAACATGTATTTAATCGCATGCCACTCCTTTGAACCACTATCAACTGCATTCCTACAGCAAGAAGTCAAGTATGCAGTCATTGCAGTGTGTGTTTTTAACGCATTAGTCATGGCAGGAATATGAAGGATTCTGGATAATCTCACATCATACAGATTCATCATGTTTCACTGAATTAAATCAGATTAGATTATATAAGGCTTTACTGATCCATTGGCTATTTTTGTAGGAAGTGTCTCCCTTGTTGCCTAACACTGCTGACAGCCCAGTTTGTGCCCTCAGAGGCCAAATCGAACACTTTGGATGACAGAGCAACATATGCAGCTTCAACTGCAGATTCAGCACATTCATGTTTTTTCCCTGCAATGTGTACATTTGACTGTACTATGTGTGTACTTCACACTTTTAGCTACTACCTTGTATCCGAATGCATTTATTAATTTTGGTGTCAGATCCCTGAAAATGAAAGTTGAAAATAGTTCACACAAAAAACTGTTGCCCCAAACCAAATCCATTTGACTTACTTTCTTCTGTGGAATGCAGATTGCAAAATTTTAAAGAATCATGTCTCTAATTTCCATGCAATTACAACAAATTTGGACTGACACAAAATGACCCATAAACAGTACACCATAAAAGTATTAAAAAAGTAACCCATGCCTGATTCATAAACAAATAGTTATTTTCAGATCGTTTTTCAATCAACTGATCCAACTCAAAATTTAATCTGAATGATTTGTTCACGACTCATCCAGTTCCTTAGTTCAACTAACCTAATGATTGTTACAGTGGTTCAAGTTATCATACAGTATGAACTCAGATGTCCACTTTTATGATACTTATGATTATTTTGGGTCCTTTTGAAGCTTTTAAAGAACCAGTGCCCATTCTTGCAAATGAAGGAAAACAGTGGCCAGCACATTCTTCAAAATTTCTCTTTTTGTGGATCAACATGATGACCAAATTTTCATTTTTGGGTGAACTATCCCTTTAAATAATTTCTTTACAAAATCTATTTTAGTGTAGCATTAAAAAAAAACTAAAAAACACACTAAATGACCAAGAACACAACTGCACAAACAAGCCAAACATGGAGATCAGACATTTCACAGCTTTCAACATGGTAACAATCAGTCAGCACACAGAAGCATGTACTTATATTAGTAAAATATGCTCATTTCTTTCGGTTTCAGTAACAGTTTTTAGTTGGTGAAGTGAGGAGGGATACACGTCATAAATCCAAACTTATAAATAATTCTTTTTCATCTTTTTTTCTTTTTATGCATCTACCTCTCTCTGTCTGAAAAGACACAGCCACTGAATTACAATCACTACATCAAAAAGTCAGTGAAAAATCAAATTGCATACAAATGAAAAAAGAATCCAGTCACATCTTACCCGTGTAGACTGTATGAAAAAGCAGATCCTCTCGTTCCAACCAGATGTCAGCAGCTCAGAATGGTGTGAACACTGTAAAAAACAATGCCACTGTTACAAGAAGAAGCAAATGACTGAGGAACGTGTCAAACGACTGAAGGACATTATGACTAAAGGACAAAAGATTTGCTGGATCACAGATGCACCAGAAAGTGAGTTAAAAAAAACACAAAATGTGTTATTTCATGCCCCACTGGGATTTCTAAACATTATTACTTGTGCAAACACAAAGCCATGCTGTAGATCAGCAGAAAGACTGTCAGAGGGACCTGCTTTCATCAGCACCCCCCTTGGCACCTCTACATCACACGTGCTGGTTCATGGTCGTGCATACATTAGTGTTCTCCCTCGAGACGCACGCATTCATTTCACATTAACAGAAACACGGCCGCTGACACAGCTTCCCCCCTCCATCTTTTGATGGGAGACGGACCACAAAGACGCTGCGAGGGAGAGTCGCGTCGCTTTACTGCATTGTTTTCTCGAATTTAAAGCAAACTGAGGAAACCTCCAGCCTCTAGTGAAGCTGTCGCACACAGCTGCTGTCTCACATAGACCAGAAAGAGGGAGACTGAGAGAGAGAGAGAGAGAGAGAAACAGGCAATAAAACAACAACAAAAAATTCACACCAACTACCTCCCACCTCTTTTAGAGCTGACCTGAGGTGTTGTCATGGAGACGGGCCGCATGCCGGCATGATGGGGCGAGAGAGAGAGAGAGAAAGAGAGAGAGAGAGGGATGAAAGGGGTTCTGAGAGAATCCAATATCTAGTGTTGAGAGACAGATCTAAAAATGTATCATCATTATCTGCATTATCAAAAATCTATCTATCAATCTTTTTTCATCCATCCATCTTTTTCTTCTTTCATCCATCCATCTATCCACCCTTCTATTCATCCATTTCCCATCCATTCATTTATACATCCATCCATACATTTATCCATCCAACTAAACTATTTATAAATCATCCATTCCTTTTTCATCCACCCACCCATCCATCCATTCACCCATCCATCCATCCGTCCATCCATCCATCTATTCTTCCATTTATCCATCTACCCATCCATCCATACATCCAATTCTTGTTTTATCCATCCATCCATCCATTTCTTTTTTCATCCATCCATTTCTTTTATCCACCCTTCTATTCATCCATTTCCCATCCATTCATTTATCCATCCATTTCCCATCCATTCATTTATCCATCCATCCATCCATCCATTTATCAATCATCCATTCCTTTTTTGATCCACCCATCCATCCATCTATTCTTCCATTTATCCATCTACCCATCCATATATCCAATTCTTGTTTTATCCATCCATCCATCCATGCATCCATCCATTTCTTTTTTTCATCCATCCATCCATTCATCCACCATTTAAATATTTTGTATTCTGATTGCTAAATATATACGATATCACCTGCATCAACATACATCACCACACCTTTCTATCTATCTGTATATCTATCTATCTATAAATATACCACAGACAAGCGCCTACCATCATATAAAAATACATGCTGCCATAAAACCTTTTAGTTGTACACATACTGACATCAGCACAATGACTTCAGAATAAACAAATCAGCAGCACACACACAGACAAATCTGACTGGTTTTTACAGGAAAGGTGATACCAGGTGTGTACTGTGCAATGGACAAAATGCTGTTTGTTCTACTGACTGCAGTCACAGAACCTGTGTCAAAGAGGTGAAAGGAAATAGTTTACCCTGAAGGTATAACTTTGACCCACAGGGTGTGAGAAAAAACCCTAATAAATACTATAAAAAACACACAGTCAAATCACTGAGAACAAACCAAACAACAAACTAAAAACGGGTCATTCCGGGTTAAAAAAAAACAAAAAAAACATTATTTTTAATAGCCAGAGCACTATTACCTTGATACTGTAGTGAGTCAACAGCAGTCCTTTCCTGGTCACGGTGTAATCTCTCTAACCATTCTGTGTGGCTCGTGTAGCGTGTGTGTGGCCGGTGAACACTCTGACAGGCATCTGCCTCACACACACACACACACACGCTGCTCGACTCTCCCTGGCATCCACCCCCATGTGCCTGCCTCCTAACTCGGTGAGATTAACACACCTCTTTGTCACTGTACAAAGGGGGTTAAAGCATTTCCTGGAGCAAACCAAAAGCATCCGTAGGGACTGAGGGATGGAGAGGGGGGAAAAGAGAGGCAGAGAAAGAGCGATATGGAGAAAAAAAGATATATAGTGCAGGTAAAGTGATATTTGTACATTTCAAGAGGTCTCAACACGTCAGGCTCATTTAGCAGGTCTGTTTGTTCTTTCAAGTGTTTGCTTGAATGTTTCCTTTAAAAGGAACAGAATCGCAGATGTGCTGAAGATCCCAATTAACCCCTAAGGGTGTGAAATGATTGTCAAATACAAAAGCTGTGCAGAGCTTCAACACTTGACTGAGGAGCCTGCAGAGAAAGATTCAGTACTGATTTCAGATCAGCTTTTCTGAACTAACAGAACACCAATCTCAATACTGGGATAACAAACACATTTAGACCGTATTGTCTACAATAAAAGTCACATTACAAAGGCAGAGCTCAATGGCAACCAAGACATTCATCCTAATATAGCTGGACATGATTTTACAGCCCTCTGAGCACATGAAACAGTCTTCAATGTTGACATAATGACTCATTTAATGGTCATTTTAAAGGTTCAGAGCATCGGTTTACATAAGGTCAACATGATTATCATTACCCATACTGCGTCCGTAATGTGACATATTTTCAAGCAACACGTTCAAAGAGCAAAATTGTATGGCGGGGCTTTATTTTACCCATCAGGAATAGACTGGACAGTGAAAAGTGGGCATTGCAAACCATAATTAAAAATCATTTTAGAGGAAGTTTTGATTAAACAACATTTTGATTAAATATTTTAAATAAGTTTTCTTTATTTAAAATAGTGTGCACTTATAAATAGTGCACAATATATGACAAGGAAAATGTACTAAGAACAATGCAATGCCTACAGATAACATCATATCATCAATAAGGGTAAATCTTAGTCATGATGAAAAGCAACAACAGTAAAAAAAGATGATTAAAAAAAAATTATAATCAACAATTCTGCCACCAAGTCATATAGTTCATTAGACTAACTGAAGGCTGATAGTGGTTGCCAAGCAACGTAGCAACTCGGTGCATTGCAGAAATCAACTGATATGCAGTCACAAGTGTGTGTGTGTGTGTGTGTGCGCAATTAAATAAAGCTCATAAAATTCAATAATTATATACAATTATAGTAGAAAATGTCTTTCTAAACTGAATGAAAGCATTTTTTTTTTAAATCAATGGCCCTGAAAAGATTAAGAAATGTAAACTGAAATTACAAATACCACATAGTACATACCTGTACCTCTTGTTGATTTTTGCTACCATATGCAATTATATCTTACTAGCCTAAAAGTAAGCGATCTTATCCAAAAATAAAGGGTGCATTTTGCCATACTGTGGCTTTTAGAGTATCATATGAGTGAGGACATGTAGATACAGTCTAGAGTAAATATGAACAGAGAGAAAAGCTCTGATTACTTTCCCAGCTCTCAGCTTTAATTTACCCTGTCTGAGTGTTAACATCCGTCAGACTGGGGTCCCACACACACACACACACAGAGAGAGAGAGAGAGAAATGGCCAAATAGACTGAGTGCTGGAGAGCTGCACAAAAGGGCATGGAGAGGCCTTTTCACACAGCAGATTTAGCACACACCAGCTGGGCTTTCAGCACAGAGACGAGTCGCCACTGAACTCTGTCATTTCCACTTCAGCTCTGAGGACACAGTTATCCACACTAGCGGACAATACACGGACATAATTCCCACCAGACTCCCAACAGGACTAGAAAAGAAACAAAAGATCTGCTTTTCTTTGTAGCTTTTTCAGTTCATAATCCACTTGATCTTGTGTAGGACCATGTATTTGATTAATTTATTTTTTATAATACATTTTATATTTTACATTAAAATTAAATAAAACTGTTTTCTATTTTAATACATCTGAAAATGTAATTTATTCCTGTGTTGGCAAAGCTGAATTTTCAGCACCACAATCTTTAGTGTCACATGATTCTTCAAAAATCATTCTAATATGCTGATTTGCTGTTCAGGAAACATTTATTATTATTATCAATGTTGAAAACAGTTGTAAAATATTTCAGGATTCTTTGATGAATATAAAGTATAGAAGAACAGCATTTATCTAAAATAAAAAATTATTTGGCATTATGAGGAAGACAGAGAAACAAAAGAGAGATGGAGGAAGTGAACTAGAACCGTTGGCATGATGCCCCCTGGAGAGGCCACACAGTGCAATAAGACAGTTATTTGATTTTTATGTTAATGATGGGGTTTGAGCAAAGGCCACATGCCAAGAGAGAGATGGGACGGTCGTACAGTTCTCGAAAATCTATCGGAATCATCTATATGCAACAAAAGCAGTGGTACAACATTTCATTTTAAAGACACAGTTATTTCTGAACAACTAGCATCATTAAATAGTTTTTGGAGGAAAATGTAAATATATAAAATGTAAATATATAAAAATGTAAATATATATGTATATATAAATTTTTATTAAATTTTTTAAATATTTTTGTAATGTTTAATTTAAGTTTTTATTTAATTTTGTAAATGTATATACATTTTAATATATACAATACAAAAATAAATAAAAAACTAAAATCAAACATTACAAATATTTAAAAAAAAGTAGAATGTGTAAAATCAAACATTACAAAAATATTTTAAAAAAATTATTAAAAATGTTGTGTGTGTAATTACACATATATATACATATACATATACACACATACATACACGCATTTTTAATTACATTTTTTAAATATTTTTGTAATGTTTGATTTTAGTTTTTATTTAACTTATACAACATTTATATATACAGTATACACATAAAATAATTATGTTTTTTTTTTCAATTTTATTCATATTTATACAAAACAGTATAGAGATTTCATTATGGCTATTTATACATTTTCGGCCACAACATTAAAATTATTTTTAGCACTTTTTTTAAGCCAGATGTCTTCCATTTTACCTGCTTATTCGTGTGAACGGTATATGAAAGCTCTCTCAATTAATTTTACCCACTGATGACTTATGTGCCTTCCATTTCATTGATCTGCCTGTTTATATAAAGGTCACAGTTCTCAGAAAACAGTCAATAAAACAGCATTCAGCCCTCTCTGATATGGTCAGCGTGTATTGGCAATATTTTCCACACAGAGCGCTCATTACCACGCTGATCTTTATTTGTTCTGTAATCTAGATCACCCTTGGGTTTATAAAACAAGCAATGAACAATGACGGCAGAAATCAGCTCTTATCTCAGAACGGCCACATAACTCAGTCTCTCTTTTAAGCTCCCTTACAAGCCACGGCGATCACACAACATCATCACCATGGAGACCCACCGCGGCAACGTGGCCGGCGATGGCGGGGCCACCACTGCAACCCCGACCCACCAGACATTAAGCCGGCACTCCGGAGAGAGACTAATCTTGTGTAGCATACAATGAGTGAGCACGGAAAGAACAAACCAAAGCAAAGAAGCAGACACAGAGGGAGAGTTGGCTGAGAGAAAGCTAATGAGAAACGTATTCTTCAAAAGAAAACACGACAAGCTGGTGGTAATAAAAAAAAGAGAGCAGAAGAGATTTCACTCTGTGAGGAGCTATACATCTGATGGATGAGAGCGCAGAGGGTAAGGAAAGGCTATTATTAGGCACACTAGAGGGAACAGATTTCTTCTTAAGCCAGTAACTCAGCTGATTGAGAAATCTCCTCAGAATGACTCCTTGAGGCTCGAGAATCACACCGGACAGTAGCAAAGTCAAAAACAGATGTCAGCCGAGAGAAGAATTTGAACATATCCCTGTTCACTGAGCATCCAAAGTGACATTCTTGATTCTAATTTATTGTTTTTTAGTTTGGTAGCCAAAAGCCAATAGAGTTCACTGAAATAACTGATTCTGATTGATCAATCAGTTGTCCAATAAGTTTTGGTAATGACTACTAATGTTTTTATTTGACTGATGTCCCTTTCACAATACAAAATTTAAAAAAATAATAGTAATATAAAAATATTTTTATTTTATGTCAACTAAAGTTTATATTTGAACACCATCCCTTTCAGAATACATAAAATAATATAAAAAGTACACACAAAAAATTATTTTATTATTTAAAATAACCACTAGTTTATATGACTCTTGTCTCTTTCAGTATATAAAACACAATATAATAAAACAATATAATAAAATTAAATTAAAATAACTACTAAAGTTTACATTTGACCACTGTTTCTTTCAGAATACATAATAACATAATACAATAAAATAATATAAATAAATTCTTTACATGCATTCAAATACATTTAAAAAACCACTGCGAAAACCTCATCTTAATGTCATTTTAACATCTCAGAGGTGTATTTCAGAAAAGCAAACACTGAAAATTTTCCTACATTTTCCAGATGAAAACGCACATACAGTTGTACTTTTGGAAATCCAATTCACCATATTCCCACCTGATTTCAAAACTACCCGGCGCAAAACAGATCTTATACATTCCTATCCATCATGAAATAACTCTAGCGTGTAAGTACCCCAATTCTGAAAATGTCATTGCATTTGTAAAGTTTCCTGCAGCAACATTCCCAAGAAGAGATTTCTCTATGAAGGCTGACAACTGACAATAAATTAAGGGAATACCTTGACACCATACGGTGACTGTGAGAGTGTGAAGGTCCTGAATAATATTATTCACACAGCAGAACCCCATTAATGCAGGATCACACTGCTACCTGCCAGATAATTGAATAAAATGACAATGTTTCCTAGAAAAAATGAGTTAAAACAGTGTGTGCTGAGCAGACAAACATGTTAAGGTCACAGCATAAGCGCTATCAAAATAAACACCTCCATATAGGTTCACATATAAAAAAGCTATTTGAAACAGTCAGCTATATCTGGCCTCTCTACCTGACAAAATGACAAAAGCGATTGCCCACAACAGAGCATATTAGAGCCCCGTTTAGCCTTATTTGTATCCAGTCAGGCTTGAGCAGGCAGCATTGTCATTTCTTTGTGCACGTCTGTGAATCTGACGCCTCTGGCAGCAACAGACACTGAGAGCGCACATGCAAAATGAATTGGAGTCTTGATTTCCATTATACAAAGTGGTTTTATTAAACCATGAGTGACCTGCATTCAAATTCACGTTTGTCATGTGGACAGTGCTATAAATCAAGTGCAGTGTATTGTGAACTAGCTCTGACATGCCTTCACACCGATTTCATGGACACAAATGCAGGAGCCAGAAAAATATGCAATTTTCTTTCTATGAATATTGAATTATCTTTATCTTTTTAAATGGTTAACTTGAAATGCATTCTGAAAACAGCATGTTGGTGTAAGAAACCTTTATGATGGGGGGGATTGAAAAAAAAAAGTTTCATGTCTCCACATCAGGGAAACTAGGAAAGCTTGTTTTTACTAATGAGTAAAGTAATTGTGACTTTATTTACCACAACTGCAACATTCTGTCACAATTGTGACTGTACCTACACTCACCTAAAGGATTATTAGGAACACCATACTAATACTGTGTTTGACCCCCTTTCGCCTTCAGAACTGCCTTAATTCTACGTGGCATTGATTCAACAAGGTGCTGAAAGCATTCTTTAGAAATCTTGGCCTATATTGATAGGATAGCATCTTGCCGTTGATGGAGATTTGTGGGATGCACATCCAGGGCACGAAGCTCCCGTTCCACCACATCCCAAAGATGCTCTATTGGGTTGAGATCTGGTGACTGTGGGGGCCATTTTAGTACAGTGAACTCATTGTCATGTTCAAGAAACCAATTTGAAATGATTTGAGCTTTGTGACATGGTGCATTATCCTGCTGGAAGTAGCCATCAGAGGATGGGTACATGGTGGTCATAAAGGGATGGACATGGTCAGAAACAATGGCATTTAAATTGGCCCAATTGGCACTAAGGGGCCTAAAGTGTGCCAAGAAAACATCCCCCACACCATTACACCACCACCAGCCTGCACAGTGGTAACAAGGCATGATGGATCCATGTTCTCATTCTGTTTACGCCAAATTCTGACTCTACCATCTGAATGTCTCAACAGAAATCGAGACTCATCAGACCAGGCAACATTTTTCCAGTCTTCAACTGTCCAATTTCGGTGAGCTTGTGCAAATTGTAGCCTCTTTTTCCTTTTTGTAGTGGAGATGAGTGGTACCCGGTGGGGTCTTCTGCTGTTGTAGCCCATCCGCCTCAAGGTTGTGCGTGTTGTGGCTTCACAAATGCTTTGCTGCATACCTCGGTTGTAACGAGTGGTTATTTCAGTCAAAGTTGCTCTTCTATCAGCTTGAATCAGTCGGCCCATTCTCCTCTGACCTCTAGCATCAACAAGGCATTTTCGCCCCCACAGGACTGCCGCATACTGGATGTTTTTCCCTTTTCACACCAATCTTTGTAAACTCTAGAAATGGTTGTGCGTGAAAATCCCAGTAACTGAGCAGATTGTGAAATACTCAGACCGGCCCGTCTGGCACCAACAACCGTGCCACGCTCAAAATTGCTTAAATCACCTTTCTTTCCCATTCTGACATTCAGTTTGGAGTTCAGGAGATTGTCTTGACCAGGACCACACCCCTAAATGCATTGAAGCAACTGCCATGTGATTGGTTGATTAGATAATTGCATTAATGAGAAATTGAACAGGTGTTCCTAATAATCCTTTAGGTGAGGTGTATATACATATCTCACAATTTTTCATAATACTGTCAACAATTGTGACTAAAAAGTATTTCTTACATTCTCAAAATTATAAACAAAATGCTTTTTTTATGTAATGTTGTATGTAGGCTAAAATATCATAACTTCCAAAAAAATAAAGTGAGAATTAAATGTTACAAAAATCTAAAAGTGAATGAAAATGGTAACAGAAGTAATACTTTAGCACTTACCCTCAGAAATGACATCAAACTAATGTTTCACCACCGTATTCCAACGAAAGACAAGAACTAGTCTTTCTTTGTAGAAAAAAATAAAACAAAAAAAACATTGAATAAACAAACAGTCGACTGTTGACTTCTGCTCTGATGCTCTAGAGCCCTTGAAGGTCGTCTACATAACAGATTACAGGCTTGGCATGTGAAGTAGGAAGTGAAGTGCTTTTCAAACTGAGAGCGAGACCAAGCCAAAGACTTAATTCAGGAACGTCATAGGATGCAAATTGCAAACTAGTTGCCTGTTCTAGCACATACTGTACCTGACTAATGAATTAAAAAGAATATGTAGCTGCCAGACAACATTAGTAGTCTAAACAGTGATAAATTATTAAATGTTTATGCCACTAGCGCTGAACTGCCCTATTATCATCCAGAGTCACCAACATTGGCCAGAGGTCTCATTTTGCTTTTTTATATCACTCTCTCGCCCTTT
This sequence comes from Rhinogobio ventralis, assembly GCA_039654625.1. NCBI lineage: Eukaryota > Metazoa > Chordata > Actinopteri > Cypriniformes > Gobionidae > Rhinogobio > Rhinogobio ventralis. Next base: position 12,046,419 of record CM077207.1, on the reverse strand, counting down.
ACCTTAATAGCATAAATAAAAAAAAAAATCATAATCTGAGCTCTATGAAAAATATACCCCAATAATTCATCAGCTTGACAAAACTTTTAACTCCTCTTCAAGCCATGAAACTGGCTCTATTTACGAATAGATAAACAGCAACAGAAAAAACTACTTTAATTTTAAAAAAGTGAAACAGAATATTTAATGAGGCAAAAAATAGGGCAGACTTGATTTGATCTGTTGGAAATGTAATGGTTCACGAAAAGTTAAAATTTATACCAGAATGGAGCCAAATATGAATGCACTTTTTAATATCTATCAAGATTTGCTGTTATAGCTGTTAACATAAATGTGCTGTATGTAATGTTTTGACTGTATTAAAGCATAAAAATACCATAATATGTTTGCGAGTTCACATGCTAAGTTCAGCATTGAAAACAATGCTATAGCCAGTTTTTTTTTTTTTTTTTTATGTGCGTTCCGTGTCGGAATGTCTGTTTTTGTTTTGGTCTGTGTGATTCCGCCCACTGCCGATTTACCAGTTGCCAGTTGACGGAAAACACAGTGTATTTCAGCAATGGCAGATTCTACTCCACTTAAAAAGCCATGGCATCCATCTAAAAATCTCTATGAACTATGAGCATATTAAAATGCAGATAAATCAACTCATCAACTTATAGTGTGTTAGTGTCCTCTACTTCCATTGTCAATTATGCTCGCTCCTGTTGCGTGTCCTCAATCTGGCAACCCACATGAGCGTTGAGTCTGAGGAGGAGGGGACGGGGGAAACAACTCTCTCCAATATTTTGAATTTGGACTGCAGTACCCAGTTCAACCACTAACTGTCAACATTACATACTGCACCTTTAAATGATAACCAATATTACATTACTGTATTAAATACTGGGAACATTTTAAAAAGACTGCAATAACAGTAGCCTAAAACAATGACTAAATAGCTATGACATTAAATTTTTTATTAAACCAAGCAGCATGGTAAAGACCAGAATCCTTTGCTGTGGTGTTATAATATCCTGCCCTGTCATTTTGCTATATTGATTTGTGATGCTCAAATCTGAGCACTATTCTAATCCTGAGGTCAGTCTGTCTATATTGCTGCTCTACTGCCTATAACACAATCACGCATTGTAACCTGCACTAAACCAATCCCTAAGTCCCAACCATACCATGTATAAAAGTCTTGGACATAAACACAATGCATCAAGTTGCTACGGAGCCCCTAAAGGGACATAGCGATGGAAAAAAATATGAGCTGGGAGGGGAAAAAAAATATTTCAATGCTTTTGAAACTTTTGCATCCCTCCGAGAGACTTTGTGTTCACTCACAAAGAAATCAAAACACAAAACATTTTGCGAGAGAACGCTAAACTTCTCAGGGGAACGCAAAACATTTTGTGAGAGAACGCAACATTTCTAGGGGAAACGCAAAACATTTTGTGAGAGAATGCAAAGTTTCTTGGGGAAACTTAAAACATTTGTGAGAGAACTCAAAAGCATTGACTTCTTCTATTTCCTCCCATCTCATATTTTTTTCCCCACCACCATGACCCTTTAGGTGGTCCGTAAGTTACCAAATAAACTTTAGAAGGATTCATAAAGGTTTGTATGCTTCAAAAGTTGCTCACAAACATATTTGAGCCCTATTAACCACACTGTCAGAACAAAAACATAAAAGCCAAAGAGATGTTACAGTCTGGAGTCAAGTGAAAAAGTTAGTCATACTGTACGTAGGAGGGCCCACATGCCTAAATGTTTTCGATATTTATACCTCATAAATCATATGTCAGAAGTGACACTGTTATTCAATATAACTGTACTGCATTGATCGCCCGCACAGCGGTGAGTTCAGTCAGTTCAAGCCTCTCTTTCTCCCAGCAAGTCTCCAGTCTTTCACCGCTCTATTCAAATGTTCATTCTGTACTTCAGACTGAACACACACCAGACCCTGTCAATCTGAATTCAGTGGAAGTATCAGGGAGCTCATAAAACAAAATGTACTCATGGAACTGCCATTATTTATAGACTACGAATTACAATTCATTTGGGGACATAAAACAAAAAGCAGTTCAGTATAGTTTACACAGACTTCTGTTAGCTTTTTATTAATTAAAAATAAATAAACACGCTTTTTTATTTAATTTGTTCTATTTTTATAGGTTTAAAAAAGCAAATATTTAACCTGCCTATACGTATCCCTGTAATCTTACTAAACTTAAAGTAACTGACACACATTTGTTTCATTTTTAAAAGAAAAGATAAAGAGGCACATGACTCCAGTAACATATTTTTAGAAACTAATACTAAAAATGTTGGGCTTTCCCTAAACTGATATTATTTTAAGAGTTAAAGAGGAAAAGAGAGACAAAGAGAGAGGAAAAAATCTCAGTTTAGGTGTCTGTATCAGTTTCAGAGGGTGTGAATGCGAATGAGGACAGACATGAAAATTAAGTCTGCTAAGAGTGATTTAAGGAAGTAAAGTTGTACAAGTTATAAACATAAAGATCTTCATTTTTAGAGACGAATCTGCATAACGGTAGACATGATCAGAAATAATTCTATTCGTCTCAAATTCTGAATCCTCAAAAAACCAGGCAGTATCTGATAATCTGACAATATCAGAAACATGATGCCAGTAAGTTAAACTACTTAAATGTTCTTATTGTTGGTGGTTTGGTTTTCTGCAATAGATGTGGGGCAAAAAACATTTTAATATTGCACCACTGAATAAGCCAAAAACGGCTTAATATGTTAAACATAATCTAACCATATTTCTAGAACTCCTATTATCAGTGCACTTACATAACTGGCAGAAAATAATCTTTAATTTGATATAGCTCATCTGAATGACTTTTCACAGTTGACAAGGGATTCAGATATGAAGCTCAAAACATCATTAAAGTCTGCAGAAGTCTGTCTGGAGTGAGTCTCGAGTGCAAAGGGGAGTTTGAGGTCTTCAAAGCAGGAAGTTGGATTATTTTAGACCTCCATTGTGATTCACAGACATGCTATAGACAGAAACCAGCTGCCAAGGCTTTTTGGAAAACTTTTAAAGGCAACATGCTTGTGACTCACATTAGATCAACATTAAACTCCCATCAAAGGCATACAAGAGTGTTTGGAGAGCGTTTTGGAATAAGGGAGGATACAGGGTTCAAGAATGGGGCCAGGAGGACAAGAACAGAAACCTGTCCCACAGGAGCGAAATTTCACAGGGCTTGTGGGCGCCATGACCTCCGAGTTATTTACACCAAGTCATAAAATCAACACACATCTCTCCAAAGCAGCAAGCAGGCCACAGACCACAGCTCTCAAATACCCATAAATCAGCAGGGTTAAAGCACAATGATTCCATGCCAATTTAAATATTTCACATTTTTCCGTGGTTAGGTTGGTCGGACGTTAGACGTTTTGCAACTAAACACACGTTCTTGAGATGACACTGATCTGTTGACACTAAAACACAAAAAAACAGTGTCTGAAAAGGTTTGTTACTTCTTACTGATGTTGATATGACAACTACAACTTCAAAATTGTACATTATATAATTACATTTATATCAATAGTTAACTATTTTAATGTATTGTACGTTCAGAAATAATTCTAATATGCTGAAATTTTTAGTTAAATCATTATAAATGTATAAATACATATACTGAGGTTGATAATATAACAACTATGTGTGGAGGAAATTTTACATTATATAGTTATATTTACATACACACATAATATTATCATGTGGTGTCCCAGATATTACCATCATATTTTATTGCTTTATTCAGATTCCCACTCCTAATGATTACTACAAAACCAAAGAATTACATCTTGAACAGTTAGATGAAGAATTATGGTACAGAGGCATACTTTAATTGCCGACACAGACACTGAAACCCGTGGGAAAATAAGAGGAAGTGATAAATTATCATTTTCTTCTTTAGCATGGGTGAGAGCGTGTGCACGCTGGTGAAACACCAGTATATAAAATGCACTTCATCATAAATGGACCTGAAAACCATCACAGGATAAAATGATCCACAATTCAATCGTTTTTTCCAATAACTGTGTTATGTAAAGAGACACTCTCTTGGTGCATGAGAGGACAGGGTGCTAACCTCATCCTGAAAAATGACCAGCTTCTGCTTTCAGTCACTGAATTAGCAGATGACATTATCAGGGCTTCAGTACATAGCCAGGCACAGAGAATAATGCCTCATCCAATCACTGGACTGAGAAAGCAGTGCATTGTGGGGCAGAGAGCACATCAGTCTTTATGTTATAAGTGGGGCAATTGTGGGGCAATTGTGGGGCAACTCAACTTGCTAGGGATATTGTTGTACAATTCATCTGGTAGCAATTTTTAGCAATTCGTTGCATTTATAAGCAGATATGCCTTTTTACCCAATAATGCACTTAGGCTGAACTCACTGTGTCCTCCATATCGTCTTCCATAATGGTTAAACATAAAAGATAACATTCTTTTCCTATAAACAGTCCTAGATTTGAACTCTATAGCAAACCTCAAACGGAGCACATTTCCTCCTCTGCAAGAGCTTTTATTTGTGGTTAGTGTTGAAGTCAGTGAAAGAGGACAAATTAACTAAGGGTATGTTTACACGACAACCATGTACTAAAAACAGAAGTTCCCTTTCAGTCAGTACACAAGAGTTACGTCAGTTACTGACGGAATGGGGGTTTCGCTTAGAAGCCAATCGCCTTTGAGCTCTACAAAACGAGCCAATGGCATGAAAATGCCATGGGTCTGCGGAATTTGCATGCCGCAACCCCGCCCCACGGCGTGGGTATAAAGGGCGTTGCGTGGCAATCTCGCATTATGTTTCTGCTTCAGAGCCGAGTTTACTGCCTGAGCGCTTTCCTCTTCAAGACGAGTTTCTCTCCAGAGTGTTGGTGTTACGGCACGTTCCAGCGAGTTCCGCATTTCCTGTCTGATCTGTGCAGTGATCGAGCACAGCGTGCGCGTTCTCCCTGGGTGCTTCGGCATTCTGCAGAGTTTTCACTCCTCTCTAAAAGAGCTGCACGCGGCACGTCTTTTTAAAGATGGCTCGCCCGTGCTCCGTTTCTGGGTGCGGTCGACTGGTACCTCCGTTCGATGGTCATGATCGCTGTTTGGCGTGCTTGGGCCTCGTGCACGCTGAACGCGCGTTCATGGATGAGTCATGTTCTCACTGCGGGAACATGACCATCTCAGTGTTGCGATCGAGACTCCATGATCTTCGTAATGGGGGGAGAGTCCCCTCTACCACACCCCAATCTACTTCCTCCACTGGAGGGGGTACTTTGGCTGGTGGTCAGGGTGATCTGAGGGTTACGGTGTGGAACAACCCGACGAATCCTCCTCGGGCCACACCCCCCTCCTGCACACTGCAACCCGTGGTGTTGCCTGATGAGGGCGCCGGGGCTTCCCGTTCGGGGCCCTGCGTTTCATTTGGCACACCCGCGGAGGATGCTATGTCGATCGCCGCATCACAAGGTGGGCTGGATTCCTCCGGAGATGACGATTCGGCTGTGTTGCCTCCTTCGGGAGTTCCAGCATTGCCCGAGTCCGATCTGGAACTCACAGCCATGCTTGCCCGGGCGGCCGAGACGATTGGGCTTGTGTGGAACCCTCCGCCATGTCCCGAGCGTTCCCGGCTAGATGATTGGTATCTGGGGGCGGCCCGTGCCGAAGGCGCCCGTCAGCCCCCAGTGCCCTTCTTCCCGGAAGTGCATGAAGAGGTGTCGATATCAAGTCTCCCTTGACTTTTCGCGATCGCTCGGCAACCACTTCCGCCTTCACTGCCCTCGATGGCGGCGCGGTGAAAGGGTACACTGGGGTTCCCCCTGTTGAGCGCTCTGTTGCGATGCAACTGTGTCCACAGAGTGCTGCGACATGGTGCGGTGACCCAAAGCACCCGTCCAAAGCCTGTAGATTCACGTCCACGTTGACGGCGAAGACCTACAGAGCTGCGGGCCAGGCCGCGTCCGCCCTGCATGCCATGGCCACCCTACAGGTCTATCAGGCCAAGGTGCTCAGGGACATGCACGAGGGCAATGCTGACCCTGCATTAATGCAAGAGTTGCGGACGGCCACCGACCTCGCTCTACGGGCGACGAAGGTGACCGCTCGCTCTCTCGGTCAGGTGATGTCCACTTCGGTGGTCCAGGAGCGACATCTATGGCTCAACCTGGTTGATGTGGGAGAATCTGAGCGAACACGTTTCCTCAATTCTCCCATTTCCCAGGCTGGGCTATTCGGCGGGGCGGTCCAGGACTTCGCCCAACAGTTCTCGACTGCTCAGAAGCAGACTGAGGCAATTAAACACATTCTGCCCCGGCGGCCAGCTGCTGCCTCCACCCAGCCGCCGGCCCAGAAGCCTCAGTCTGCTCCCCGCCGAGGCCGCCCCCCAGCGACTCCCACCCCTCCTGCCCGGCCCCAGCAGCAGCCTTCATCCGGGCCGAGGCGTGGAGGACGTCGCAGAAAGGCGGCCCCGCCCGTCCCAGCCCCCCAGCCTGCCAAACGGCAGTCTAAGCAGCGGTCCTGAGACGGGCGCCTGGAGGTCACTTCGGTTCTTTCCCAGGAGATGGTAGCAGGACCACTCCTTCCCCCGGTGGAGAATCTTTTGTTTTCCCAAGAAAGAACTGATTTTCTCACCTCCGAGCCTCAAGAGGGCGCGGCTGGCAGTGCGCGACGCCCCATGGCCTCGCCGCTCTCGGCCCCCTCTGTCGCCAGCCCCCTGGCAGACGAGACCCCCGTGGAACGCTGGTCCTTCCCTGGTCTCCTCTGTCAGGGCGCGGAATTCGACCCCGCCCACACCCCGGGACGCTCCCATGCCTCCCTTGTCTGGGCCGGTCATTCCGCCTCGCTGCCCCATCGGGGGTACGCCGGTGGTTCGCATGACCCCGCTGGTTCAGTTCTTGGGAGCCTGGCTAGCGCTTCCCAACCTGTCCAGTTGGCTCGCTCGCACCATCCGGTTCGGCTATGCGATTCAGTTCGCTCGGTCTCCTCCCCGCTTTCGGGGAGTCCGCTACACCGTGGTGGGTGCCAATGCCCCTGTCATGCGTGCGGAGGTCGACACCCTACTGGCGAAGGGTGCGATCGAGATCGTCCCTCCAGCCGAGATGAAGTCCGGCTTCTACAGCCCTTACTTCATTGTACCCAAGAAAACCGGTGGGTTACGGCCAATCCTGGACCTGCGCGTCTTGAACCGAACCCTGCACAGGCTTCCATTCAAGATGTTGACAGCCAAACGCATTTTCGAGTGCGTTCGTCCCTCGGATTGGTTTGCAGCGATCGACCTGAAGGACGCGTACTTTCATGTCTCCATTCTTCCTCGACACAGACCCCAGAGTGTTCCCTATGCAGCTCCTTCGGGTCATAGGTGTATTCTTCAAGTCCCCCCCTTTGGGTTGGCATTGTGTTGCATTCTCCACGTGGGATATGCTTCCCAGTGTACCTTGGTAGCGTTGAGCCTAGCCCCTCGTTCGTGCCACACTCACGGCAGGGAGCCCGGGTCAGCGCAGGACGCTGGAAGACAGCCGTCATGGCGAGATTGTATTGGGACCCCCATTCCGTCAGTAACTGACGTAACTCGTAGTGTACTGACTGAAAGGGAACGTCTCGGTTACGTATGTAACCCTCGTTCCCTGAAGGAAGGGAACGGAGACGTTACGTCCCCCTGCCATGCCTCGGCTCTTCAGCAGGTAAACATAATGCGAGATTGCCACGCAACGCCCTTTATACCCACGCCGTGGGGCGGGGTTGCGGCATGCAAATTCCGCAGACCCATGGCATTTTCATGCCATTGGCTCGTTTTGTAGAGCTCAAAGGCGATTGGCTTCTAAGCGAAACCCCCATCCCGTCAGTAACTGACGTAACGTCTCCGTTCCCTTCCTTCAGGGAACGAGGGTTACATACGTAACCGAGACGTTTTTCCTTTGCATTTTTCGTGTACAGATGACACCATTATCAAAACGATCCTCGTTCCCATGGATCTGCGAAAATGACTAAAAGCGCTGTATTATTCATGCCAGGCCAGTAGTTGGCGATGTCACATTTTTTAAAGAAACACTACGTGCCTATAGAGTGAACATGTAATACGCATGCACATAACCGCCTTTACAAATTCACATTTTTGTAGTTTACATAACGGTATAATTATTTTTTTTTTTTACTTGCGATTTAAACTAAATTCATGAGATGACAGTTGTAACTCAATAAAAAAATAGTATAGCCTAGTATGTATACATATATATATAGATCAAATGTAAACATTTATCCAATGCATTTTTGCAGTGCTGCATTTTTCTCAGCTCATATACATCATAAATCATATGAGTACTCCATATAGGAGGCAAACGCATGCCACATATTGCAGATTTCATCACCCAAATTACAGTGCTTTATAAAGTAATTCAATTAGAAGCATTCAGCTTTTGCACTGACTAAAATAACACACATTTATCATACAACACATGAAATAAATCACTTCAGCTAAGAGAAACGTGTCACTATATAAGCAGTCTGTCATGTAATATTGCTGATCACTGCTTTTTTCAGTTAGACCAACAATTCTGAAGGAGCAAAGTCAGTCACAACCCATCAGAATCCAATAATTATTGCATCTAGGAAATATTGGAAAAAGTATGATACCAATATCAAAACACCTGTTATATTTCCACTAGCAATACCATGTCACAAAGACTATTGTTCACTAATCTACCACACCTAGCATGTAAGCTAGAATTACACTAAATTCATTGCGCTTCAGACTCAGAATCTACGATGCATTAAAATCAGGACACAAGGTACATGTGGTATATTTGCAGAGCAATTACGAGCATGCAAATATCTAGTCTGCCATGCCAATGTCAGCTGGTGCAATGTGTCTATGTAAATATCCAGCATCTGAACTTAATGAGTCACAAAAAAACACTCCAAAACCACAGCAAAAGCTATTTATTTCCTTCCCTGTAATCCCCTCCTTGCATTATTGTCCAGTCATTCCATTCCAGATGGTAAAATAGTGCATGAGAAGGCAAAGGTCCATGATGAAGCACAGCTGGCTTGGTGGCACGTACCTGGTGCCTGTTGTGCTTCATTAGCAATGCCATTTATTTCCATCCAAGAACCCCCCTTAAAAAAGCGTTTGATGTGGCTCCACCTGGACTGAATACAATTTCAAGGACGGGGCATAATTTTGATAAACAGCGATATAAACATAGAAAGAAAAGACATTAGAATATGAAAGTTCATTTTCTATTTAAAATACAATTACAAAATACAATCTGTAAAAATCCACTAAATTCAGTTTCCTATCTACTTCCAGAGCAGATGGATTTCGTAGAGCAATGACAAAGTGTTTGTAAATTATAATGAATTGTACCAAATCATGCCAAACTGAGAAATTCAGAGCTAGTAAAAAATTATAAATCAAATTAAACTTAAAAATAATACAAAATAAAATACAAATATTTACATTCCAAAACATAAAGAACCTGTTCACTGATCCACAAATGGCTTTCTGTTCCTGCCTTCAGCTCTGATATCTCTCTCAACTGCATTACCCGGGCATTCGCTCTCACACAGACTAATTTCTGTCGTTACAGCCCTATACAAATGCTAATTAAAAATTGCTATGAAAAGCTAAATGGGAAACTATTCACATCTCACTAAGGGACTACACAAAGTAACAGCTGTTATGCACACGTGCATAGTAATATCCCATTGCCAGGGACATGAAAGCAAATGTCCCATATTTTCGCATTCATTAATCATCATTCAGTTGTGTCGATGTTAGACCGCCTGCAGGTCATCTATGAAGCCATCAGAGCATTTAAAATCCATGAAAAATGACAATGAATTAGTGCAGAGCAATAAACATCCATACAATAAATTATCCTACCAAACTGCAGTGTAAACGTCAAAATGAAATACACTATATTGCCAAAAGTTTTGGGACGCCTGCCTTTACATGCACATGAAATTTAATGACATCCCATTCATAATCCGTAGGGTTTAATATGGAGTTGGCCCACCCTTTGCAGCTATAACAGCCTCAACTCTTCTGGGAAGGCTTTCCACAAGGTTTAGGACTGTGTTTATGGGAATTTTTTACCATTCTTCTAGAAGCGCATTTGTGAGGGCAGGCACTGATGTTGGACAAGAAGGCCTTGCTCACAGTCTCCGCTCTAATTCATCCCAAAGGTGTTCTATCGGGTTGAGGTCAGGACTCTGTGCAGGCCAGTCAAGTTCCTCCACACCAAACTCGCTCATCCATGTCTTTATGGACCTTGCTTTGTGCACTGGTGCGCAGTCATGTTGGAACAGGAAGGGTCCAGCCCCAAACTGTTCCTACAAAGTTGGGAGCATGAAATTGTCCAAAATGTCTTGGTATGCAAAAGCATTAAGAGCTCCTTTCATTGGAATTAAAGGACCAAGCCCACCCCTTGAAAAACAACCCCACACCATAATCCCCCCCTACACCAAACTTTACACTTGGCACAATGCAGTCAGGCAAGTGCCGTTCTCCTGGCAACCGCCAAACCCAGACTCATCCATCGGATTGCCAGACAGAGAAGCGTGATTCGTCACTCCAGAGAACACGTCTCCACTGCTCTAGAGTCCAGTGGCGGCATGCTTTACACCACTGCATCCGACGCTTTGCATTGCTCTTGGTGATGTAAGGCTTGGATGCAGCTGCTCGCCCATGGAAACCCATTCCATGAAGCTCTCTATGCACTTTTCTTGAGCTAATCTGAAGGACACACGAAGTTTGGAGGTCTGTAGCTATTGACTCTGCAGAAAGTTGCCGACTTCTGTGCACTGTGTGCCTCAGCATGCGCTGACCCCGCTCTGTGATTTTACGTGGCCTACCAAATCGTGGGTGAGTTGCTGGTGTTCCCAATTGCTTACACTTTGTTATAATACCACTAACAGTTGACCGTAGAATATTTAGTAGTGAGGACATTTCACGAATGGACCTATCACGGTACCACGCTTGAATTCACTGAGCTCCTGAGAGCAACCCATTCTTTCACAAATGTTTGTAGAAGCAGTCTGCATGCCTAGGTGCTTGATTTTATACACCTTTGGCCATGGAAGTGATTGGAACACCTGAATTCAATTTGGAGGGGTGTCCGAATACTTTTGTCAATATAGTGTAGCACAACAGTGACTTAAAGGGATAGTTCAACCAAAAATGAAAATTCTGTCATCATTTACTCACCCTTGTTCCAAACCTGTATAAATTTCTTTCTTCTGCTGAACACAAAAGAAGATGTTGATGGGACCCCATTGACTACCATAGTAGGAAAAAAATACTATGGAAATCAATGGTGCTCATCAACTGTTTGGTTACAGACATTCTTCAAAATATCTTATTTTGTGTTCAGCAGAAATTCATACAGGTTTGGAACAACTTGAGGGTGAGTAAATGATGACGGAATTTTTATTTCTGGGTTAATTAACCCTTTAAGCACAAACAATGAAGAGGTTTTTGAAGCGGTGACCTGAAGTGTGAACGTCAAAAGCAATGAGTGCAAAGACAATGTCCTGAAGAGTTATTTAAAAATATACCTCTAAATCTTAACACCGATCCTAATTAAATCACGTTTGTCATACAACAGCCTGTAACCTCATAAACAGATTACATTCTGGCACGTTTAGCATAATGATGCATATTAATTTACACCTGAGGCCCATTAAAAACACTGAACATTGCAGTTGGCCTGTGTTTCCTTCATTAAAAGAAAAGAACAAGTGTATCTTTTTGCATTGTCCATTTGTGGGTTTTCGATATTTTAGTCTTTCTTCATGCCTAAATAGTCACTGATATTGAATAAGCATGATAGGATAGCAAAGCAAATATTCTCATTTAATTTTCTCAAAATGCTCAACCATTCGATTAAACCATTCAAGATCAAATAATATTATTTATTGAATTCCCTGTAAAAAATATTGTTGGTTTAATTAAAAAATTAAGTTTCCTGGTTGCCTTAAAATTTTGAGTTAATACAATGAAAGAGATTGGTTTAATCAACAGAAACTCTAAATACTATTCTATAATATATTTTGAACCACATCAGCTAAGAACCAGCATTTGGTTCCAAACTAGATGGATAATAGTAATTTTAGCTAAATGTTATATAGCCATAGCTTGTTTATTTGTTTATTTATGTTAAACATTTTGACAATTAAATATTGATTATATATATATATATATATATATATATATATATATATATATATATATAAAATGCTAAAATAAAATTATGTATTTAGATGTTCCAATTTTGATAACAGGGTTGCAAAAGTTACAAACCCTATAGAAAAGGAATAGAAAAAAACAGCTTAAATAATATTTAGTTTGATTTCCTGAAGGCTAAGCATACCTCCATACCATTTATTACATTAAAAAATAAAAAAATATATATATTTGCACCCTATTGATGGAAAGTGTATATAAACGTTTAAAAGACCTGGATTTTTTTTAAAAAAAGAAACAAAGACATGAAAGAAAATTGCAATAATTAAAGAGCCTTGTTCCCGTTGTCTTTTGTGGGGTATCCTATATGGCTGTAAACGGTTTTCATGCAATGACAGTCAGCAGGCCCATTTAGTTCTCAAATGAAAATGAATAAATACCCAATTCAAATATTTACATTTTAGAAATGCGCCATTATAAACAAATATTGAGGTTGAAGCCTGAGAATGACGGGAACACCTGCTGGTGACCGAGCAAGATTTCAATAAAACATGGACCTAATAATGGGCCATTTATCGTGTCAATACAAAACGACACAATGAAAGCTTCATTTCAAACGCCGTTCAGATTAAACGGACAAGTTTCGTGGTATTTCAAAGAAACGCATCCTTTGTGAGCCCTGCCATATTGCTGTGAAAATCCGCATCATCATCGGTTGCCATGGGAGAAGCACGACTGGATGCTCCTCATCGACTTAAATACTGCACCTACTGCGCATTGTCCTTTCGAAAAACGTCTCGCCACAAACTCTGAGAGAATAAAGCTGCATTCAAGATAATGAAACGTAAAACTCACCGACTGAAGCGATGAATCCTCGACCCATCCGGTGTCATGAGATTGATGTACGTTTGGTGTGTTGTGTAGTGGGCGCGCACCGCAGCTCGTCTTTCTCCTCGAGCTCTCCTGCTGCTGTCAAACGCGCAGCGCCGTCACGCGCACGCTCAGTGCACGCGCAGCTGCAGCGACACGAGAGACTAATCACCGGCTGAGGAGCTTCAAGCAGACAGGCGCAGGACACACACAGAGAGATACACACACACCACTAGAGAACACTCTCTGTGTATTCTTAACGTTAAAAAAATTATGGTTCAAAAGTTTGTTTGTTTTTGAAAGAAACGCATATACTTTTATAAATAATGACAGATTGAATTGATAAAAAATTACAGTAAAGGCTCCACAAACAAATGCATCCATCCATCCATCCATTCACTCACACACACGCGCGCGCGGGTAGGTTTAAGGGGTAGGGTTAAGTGTAAGGGGATAGAATATACAGTTTGTACAATATAAAAATCAGTTTAAAAATCATTTCTATGATTTTGTCTATGGAAAGTCCCCATATAACATGAAAACCCAATTACTTGGTAAATAGGTTAATGTGCTTAATAATACAACGTGTGTGTGTGTGTGTGTGTGTGTGTGTGTTTAACAGTTTTCTTTTCCATTTCAGTAAAAGTACAGTCATGGAAAACAACCAATTCAACTCAAATCTACAATTTTCAGTCTACACAATTATCTAAATTACTTTGTCAAAGCCGTATTTAACCTTGTGTTTTTGTGCAGATGGATAGTTGCTTTGTGTTGTTTTTTTCCTCAATGCAGGACATGATTTATGAAAGCTTACTGGTTTGGCAATGAAAGTGAAAATTAGTATGTTAGTCGTCCCACTGAACAGCATCATGTCTACAGCCCATGCAGCCACGTCTTCTCAAAACGTGAATAGATGTATCTACTTACTGTACATGAAACCATAATTGTTCTCAAGAGTCCTGAATGTCATGGTACATTTGTAATATCAGGGAACAAGGAATATTAAGGTCTACAAAACACAGCAGATGACAAATAGTGACATAAGTATAAAAAGGATATGGAAGTAGCATGTTTACTGAATTAAAGAATAACAAACATAGACTAGCATGTAGTGGGTGTGAAAATAAAGGACATGGAAACTAAAGTCTAACCAAAATTTTAAACAAGAAAGTATTTTTAAACAAGAAAGTCTGTACTGATAGGCTACCTAAAGTGCACTCTCGATACAATCATAGCTCACGTCTCTCTGAGGTAATGCAGACTGGCTTTGTTTATACATCCTACTTCCTAAATTGGTTTGCAGATGGCTTTGAAAACATATATCATCTAGAAATAATTCATACAGTATGACCCAGAACCAACCGGTAGTTGCTTATACAGTCTGTTCTTTTTCCAGCAAGGGAAATTTGAAGTTCAAGGTAAATTGTACTTCATTTGTCTTCCGGGAAACATCTTCTGTTGCTTTCCGAAGGGCAGTACTAAATGAAAAAAAAAAAGATATATTTTAATAAAATAAGAAAAATTTGGACATCTTCATCCCGTTCCAAAAAGTTCACCCCCAGCTCTTAATGTATCATGTTTCCTTCTGGAGCATCAGTGAATGTTGCAACCTTTTTGAATAGTTATGTTTGAGTCCCTCAATTGTCCTCAGTGTGAAAAGATGGATCTCAAGATTTTTTTGAAGAATGTTGGGCAGTTTAACTGCTCAGGACAAATAAGGGACTCAAGAACAACCATTACAAAACAAAAAAACTGTTGTGGATCATCCAGGTAATGAGACACAGTATTAAGAATGTATTAAGTATAAGCAAGACTATATAGGAGAGAGCGGGGCACAATCTAACGCTTTTTGACTTTCTCAGTTTGTGTAAATCCACTTGGGGTTCAGAGTATTTATTTTTTTCCCTCATTAATTGCAGACATGTCTAGTACAATTATGTATTTTGTTTTTATTAATACAGTGTATACTTTTTTCTTGATGTACCCCAAAAGAATGGAAGTGAAATGTGACAACATGCCCCATAGGTGGGGTACATTGTAACAGGTGAGAGGCACATTGTAACATGACCTTATGGCAGCTTAAAATGTTATCTGATACAATCAAAAGAATATCCCTGACAAACTAAAATATTTTGTCAATAAAATACAATTATTAACTTCTTCGAATAAAAATAATGGCATTTAATCATAAAAAATAAACAAATTTTTGAGTTTGACAACAAAACCTCAAAAACAAAACACAGCTATACAGCATAGCTCAAAACATAATAATAATTAAGCATTTCTGAACATTGACTCAGTCTTTATTCACATTTTTCTCATGGTTTCTCAATAGAATTCATAAAAGTATAGAATATAATAGCTAATAGGGGCACATTGTAACACAGTGTTAAGATATAAGATTACAATAATATCAGATTTGTTTTATTTTAAATAAACACAAAAAACAGAGATGAAAAATTAACGCAAGTAAGATATTTATTTTTGCTGTGGTTAAATAAATGTTTAGTACATCTTCCAAAGATTTTTTAATTTTGACGCAATTTTTTTCTCTAAATAATGTTGATATGGCAACTAGTAAATACACTAAATTTCTTCATCCTGGCATGTGTGGAAAGTTTTAAACCATGTGTGTTATAACTAACCCCGCGTTAGGTTGTGCCACGCTCTCCCCTATAAATATATATTTATATATATATATATACATATATACATATGTGTGTGTGTGTGTGTGTGTGTGTGTATAATCAATTTAAACAACAACATTTAAAAATAAAAGTAACAGTTCTGACACTTGTATAAATCATTTCCATACCACAGGTGTAAAAGTGCATGAGTGCAATTCTTTGTGCTGATACAACCATGTTCACTTCTTATTAGTCTCTGAAAATATCATAAACCTTACAGTAGGGAACAGAAACAGGAGCTTGAAGTCCAACATTTTCAATTCAGGATCTTCGGAGGTGAAGAAATGGTTGCTAGGGAACAGTTCTAGATTACATATAAGATAATGAGATATCATAATCACACTTACATATATGGATTTGCAGAATTCTCAAGTACATGAGAAAACATTCAGTACTATTTTGTGCAAGAAGTTGAGTATATTATTGAAATAATTTTAGTGACATCTAAGTTACACTTGATGCAGAAGGGGTCAGAATGCTCTAGTCTGGTCTTCCATTACCTGTCTGAGGGGATTCTGGGAGGAGGTGGTGCAAGAGTTGAATTAGACATGGTCCTATCTGCTCTTAAAGTGTAAAGCTCCTCGATCGATGGAGGTAATAACCAGTGACCTTCTCAGCTCTAGCATCTGTGTTTATGGATTACGAAGAAAACTGCAGTGACTGTGTAACAGTAACAAAACTGGACCAGATACAATACAGATTCGAATCTGTTAAATGAAGGCATTTCTAGTGCAGTCCGCTGTCTCACATGTACACGGTAGCGCCCAGTAGCACTGAAATGCGGATTTGAGCATATTTCCATCAAATATAGTCTCTCCTCACACTCACCTGTGGGATTTGACACATCATTGAATGTTTCCATGGATAAGACACATTCCTCACTTCAAGTTAAGCTACATCACTGAGGTCTGATGAGAAAATGACCAACCTCTTTGACCTCTATTGTATAAAGATGGCTAATTTACAGAGGCTCATCAGTCTATAAACGTTTATATTTCTACAATTTTAAATATATACAAGAATATCTGTGTGTTTGACTTCAGGCTTGAGAGGCTGCTAAAATACCAGCTGTGCCAACAGTGTGGAACAACAGACAAACGGAAATCAATTTTGCAATTGGAAAAAGCAATTAAATACTGCCAGAATAATTACAAATGAAATGAAGTGCATGTGGTTCAGATTTACATAACTTTCAACTCAAGTAAATGTAAGAAAAAACAGTTCATAAAGTGAAAAGACAATCCAACAAAGAATTATTTACTTCAACATACTATGTACACTATATGTACACTACATTGCCAAGTATTGGGACACCGCTCCAAATCATTGAATTCAGGTGTTCCAATCACTTCCATGGAAATAAGTGTATAAAATCAAGCGCCTAGGCATGCAGACTGCTTCTACAAACATTTGTGAAAGAATGGGTCGCTCTCAGGAGCTCAGTGAATTCAAGAGTGGTACCGTGATAGGTTGCCACCTGTGCATTAAGTCCATTCATGAAATTTCCTCACTACTAAATATTACGGTTAACTGTTAGTGGTATTATAACAAAGCGGAAGCAACTGGGAATAACAGCAACTCAGCCACGAAGTAGTAGGCCACGTAAAATCACAGAGAAGGGTCAGCGCATGCTGAGGCGTACAGTGTGCAGAAGTCGTCAACTTTCTGCAGAGTCAATAGCTACAGACCTCCAAACTTTGTGTGGCCTTCAGATTAGGTGCGTAGAGAGCTTCATGGAATGGGTTCCCATTGCCGAGCAGCTGAATCCAAGCCTACCATCACCAAGTGCAATGCAAAGCGTTGGATGCAGTGGTGTAAAGCATGCCGCCACTGGACTCTAGAGCAGTGGAGACGTGTTCGCTGGAGTGACTAATCATGCTTCTGTCTGGCAATCCGGAGATTGCCAGGAGAATGGTACTTGCCTGACTGCATTGGGCCAAGTGTAAAGTTTGGTGGAGGGGGGGATTATGGTGTGGGTTTTTCAGGGGTTAGGCTTGGCCTCTTAGTTCCAGTGAAAGGAAATCTTAATGCTTCAGCATACAAGACATTTTGGACAATTTCATGCTCCCAACTTTGTGGGAACAGTTTGGGGATGGCCCCTTCCTGGCCCGCACCAGTGCACAAAGCAAGGTCCATAAAGACATGGATGAGCGAGTTTGGTGTGGAAGAACTTGACTGGCCTGCACAGAGTCCTGACCTCAACCCGATAGAACACCTTTGGGATGAATTAGAGAGGAGACTGCAAGCCAGGCCTTCTCGCCCAATATCAGTGCCTGACCTCACAAATGCGCTTCTAGAAGAATGGTCAAAAACCCACATAAACACACCCCTAAACCTTGTGGAAAGCCTTCCCAGAAGAGTTGAAGCTGTTATAGCTGCAAAGGGTGGACCAACTCCATATTAAACCCTACGGATTAAGAATGGGATTTCATTAAAATTCATGTGCATATAAAGGCAGGCATCCCAAAACTTTTGGCAATATAGTGTATCTTATCTGAGAGAGGAAAAACTGAAATTTAAATAAATTGAGGTTTAAAAACCTTTATTTCTTTATTATGAGGTAATACAGTTTAAAGGTGTTATTCGGAAAATGGTGTTTCTGAATCAAGCTGTTAAAATTGAATCTACAACACTGTCATAATTTTACACAACACATTCAAGGATTAATGATATTTTACATATTATACACTCTGAACAAAACCAATAAATTATGTAAAATATTTTCCTGCCAAGTGCACAAAAAAGCAAATAAAAATGTATACTGAAAAGCAGCTGAGGCATTCAAACATAGTACAATAAATCACTGATCATTTCATTAATATTTCCACAATAAACAATGTAAGATTAAGAGCCATCTTCAGCAATAATACAACTGCAATGAGTGCTTTCAAAACATTCTGTGCAAACTTTTTAAAATAGACAGTGCTGTTGGTTCCTTTTGTGGTCTGACATAAAGGTTAATAATTATGAACATTTCACTTTAAATAAAAAATGAAAAAGTTTAGTTGAAAATTAATTGCACACACTTGAGTCTGTGCATCTAGCAGCTCGCCTTACGCTAACTACATTACTGCATTACTGTGCAGAAAAAACTACTAAAGAGTTTCTTAAGGAGAGACACTAAACAACAGCAATTTTATCCTATTTCAAATTAGTGCATCAAAATAACATTAGTACATCCCAATAAACAACAAGCAGGAAATGCAAGTAATAGCTAGTCAGTGTTGCCGCTAACATTTCATGCTTGCAAGGGTCTTTGTTTTAAACATGACCCACAAGAGAGACAATAACTATCCTTACAGTAACTACAAAGCCTTAAAATCAGACCTAATGAACCTATTCAATCTTCTTATGTGCTCGATATGAGGCAACAGACATGATTCCCTGTTTTAAATGATATAGCAACGTAATTTCGTAATTTCATTGCAATGCAGTTTTCATTGTTATACATTAAATAGACAACGGAAAAGGTCAGTGGTTAGTGCTAGTTTAGTTTATAGTGTGAGTTTCAGAGTTTGGAGCGAAAAGGAAATCCATCATACATGTCAGCTTTAAGTTGTGCCCATTCGGCTAGCTTCTGAACGACGCCCTTTTCTTGAGTGAGAACACTAGCCACTTTCCTTAACTTATACTCGTTACGCTCCAGGTAGCTGCGACCCTCAGCCAGCATAAAGTCCAGCCTGTCCTGCCTGTTCTCATCCAATGGGACATCCTCACTCATGTAAGGGTTAAAACGAAAGTAGGTGTTCGGGGGAAGAAGGGCGTCCAGCATCGTGTGGACCTCTACAATATAAAAAGAAGAGATCAATAGTAGTTTATGTAGTGAGTGACAAAGAACTGTAACAATAGCAATGTTTCATCATTTAAAGAGGCTCTATTAAGCTTTTTGACATTTTCAACTTTCTTTAGTGTGTAATGTTGCTGTTTGAGCATGAAAAAGTTCTGCAAAGATACAAAGCACAAAGTCCACTCTAAAGGGAGTTATTTGCTATATCAGCAAGCCCTTTTGCTGAACTCCCTGAATCACCTCAATGGTTGTCTTGAGTTTTCTTCAGGGAATGTACTCGTCACAATATCCCTCATTTAAATAATTCCCGCCTGGCATACAGAAAAAAAAGGGGACGAGGCCTGGTTGAGTTCTGTTAGTAATGTTTTAATGTTAATGCGGGTATGGTAAGGGGCGTGACATTTATGAAACTTTTTATGAAAAGTTTATAAAAATAAACATAAGCTGTTAATTTCTATCTTTGGGAGAATATATTTTATGCAGAGCTGTAGGTGCTACATTTTCTCATTATTCAGATCATTAGGGGTCTATGCAATGAGAGATGAACAGCATAATAGTGTTCATTAATTAAATTTTTATATATATATATATATATATATATATATATATATATATATATATATATATATATATATATAATTCCTGAGCTTTATAGAATCCTATTTTTTTGTTTATTTATTATGTGTTATATATTTGTGTTAAATGATTTTATAGTTTTTTTAATTGTATTAAATCAATTAAATTAAATAAATATAAATATATATATATATTTTAATTTAATTAATTTAGTGTGTGTGTGTGTGTGTGTGTGTGCAAAAACATGGAATTAATTGGTAAATGACGCAATTCACATTCAAATGTGTTGTATAAACTGTTAAAATCAGACTGAGACTGAGAGCTGCTAATTTTTAACTTTGGGATCCTTTAGAGGGATATGCAGAGCCGTAGGTGCTACACACAGCCCAGAACAACGCACTGACAGCAGACAAATGTGATCATGTGACCCTATCTTCTCACCTTCAGTGTCTGTGGCGCTGCTGATGACGTTGGTGAGTTTGGTCTTCAGACTGGTGTAAGTGCTTGAGCTGGTCTTGGCGACGGTTTCGTATCGGCCTGTGCCCAGAGACACCACACACTGCACAGGGGTGTTGGGCCACAAACACTTGCTCTCATGAATGGCCAGAGCAGTAGGGTTGTTGATCAAGAGACCACCGTCCTGGATAAAATCAAAAACATTAACCACGTTTTAACAATATCACAACCATATGTGTGAGAAAGCGAAAAGAGATTCCTGTGTGCTCTACAATTGGAGAAACTAAAAGATACCATCTGCCAATCTATTCTTGTCCAAAAGCAAGGCTTCTTTGTGGAAATCTGGGTTATTCTTTGAAATATTAGAGGTACAACATAAAAGAGGTGAATTTGCATTTCCAGCTGATATGATTATAGGAATCATCACTGTTGAGTATAAAGGATGAAGGATCTTTCCTCTGTAGGAGACGTGGGTAGATGTGTTCATTTCACTTGAGGCAAATTAAATCCATTTACTTTCATCCTTCTCTGTTTCCATGCCTCCTTTAAGGGGCACATCAGAGAAAACAAGATGAAATCGTCCGCCAAACAACATCCTTTATTTCTCTAGTTTGCCCTACATTTTAGTGACACGGATGCATATAAGTGAACTACATGCTGCTTTCTGAGTCCAAGGCTAATGAAGGATACATCAACAAATCAAAAGCTAATAAATAGGATTTTTCACTGCAGAATTAAAATTCTGTCATCATTTACTCACCCTCAGGTATTTTGCCATTTCTTTCTTCTGTGGAACACTAAAGAAGATGCTTAGCAGAATGTCTAAGCTGCTCTTTTCCATACAATGAATATGAATGGTGACAATGGCTGTCAAGCTTAAAGGGTACATAACACACACAGTCTCTGCCAATCTCATGTTAATCTTCAGTACCTATAAAGTAGTATTGCATCCTTCATATCTCTGAAGAGTCTTTATTTTTATCATATTTATAAAAGACAGATACGCTGTACAGATTCCTTCTGAAAACAGCCAAACTCGTGGAGGTGTGCAGAGGGTCGGAGCTAAGAGTCACAAGTGCACACACATACACAAAAACATTGCATTATCCCTGGATAACTTTTGATTCATTATACGTTTGTGTTGTTTACATTATATGCACCTAGGTGCCGATTGCCAACAAAACATGCATGCATTTTCGACCGGGAACAAACACACACTTGCAGAACTCTGTTGCTGCTCCGGGAAAACAAACTGCATCCACTGTTTCCTTAACGCTGGGTTATCTGGGAAGCTGAACAAGGTTTTGTCAAGGTGTTTTCGCCATCTCTGTTTGAAACCTGCAATTGCAGTTATTTGCGGAATGATCGTCTTTACATGGGTTGTGCATTGGCATGGCTCCTCAGCGCAGATGAATCTAATGTTTTGAGGAGTTTGTAATTTTTTTAATACATTTTTATGCACGAATTTCCCGTGGAAATCCACCAGTACCACTCTAATTATAACACATTATTACAAGCTTACCGTTGTGAATTGGGCTAAGGTAAGGAGATAGTTTTGAACACTGGCTGGTTATGTACGGACTGCAGCTTTAAGTTTCACTCTATTACTCTCATATTGCTTTAGAAGAATATAATGCATGGGTCATATGGACTATTTTTTGGAGATTGACAGCTGATGGTCACCTTCCAGTTTGTAACAGGGTTATTATAGGTAACTAAAACTATAACCATAAACCTTTTTGTTAATTGAAATAAAAAAAATCGTTAAACTGAAATAAATTAAAAAAAAACCTCTCATTTTGTGTTCCACAGGAGAAAGAAAATCCTATTTCCTTAATGAGGGCGAGTAAACGATGTAAATGATGGTAAATAGGTGAACTATTTCTTTAATGAATGAATTGATGAATAAAAAAATAAAAAAAGAAGAAAAACAAACAAACAGTAGTTAACCATCAAACAAGAGTGATCTCTTGTTTGATGGTTGAAAGCCCTTGAGAAGAGTATGCATAACAGATTACAGGCCTGGCATGTTGGGAAGAAACTGAAGTGCTATTCAGAGCAAGAAAGAGAGAGAGAGAGCGAGAGACAGAGAGCAGCTTTGCCACTGGTGGCATTCGGAGTCCGGGCATCGAGTGCTCTGTTGGCAACAGGTTTTAGAGCCAAGTGCCTCCACCACATTTGCATTTTAATGAGAACACATTCATCCCACACTGCAAAAACATACATCAAAACACATCACAGCAGCTTTAAATGGGGAATCATAGGAAGATTAATCTAATGAATGTACATTAAGTGGGTTTGGTTGGCCCTTAGGCCAAAAATTTGGAATCATCTACATGGACTATTAGATGAAGAGCGAATACCATCTAAAAATAGTTCATTCTCATCTTGTTCGCCAATAAATTAGGCCTTCCCTGAGGACAGTGTCACTCAAAATTTCTCTTCTATTGTTCCCAAAAGAACATTTGACCGCAAAATGAGGATTATTTCTGATGGACGCATGAAAGCATCATGTGGGTCAATGGCATGCAGAAGTGTCCAACTGTCCATGATAAAGAAAAGTTAAAGTTTTCCATTATTAACTAATGGAAAAAGAAAACATTTTTAAAATTATTAAAATGAATTTCTATTCAGAAATGAACTGTATTTTTGGTGTATTTTTAATACATTAATATATAAAAAATATACATTAACAAATAAACAGAAAAAAGTACCTATGTGACATTTCATTTTTACTTAATGCCCGCAAAAATACCTAAATTAATTTTAATTCAGAAATGAACTGTATTTTGAATAACTTAATAGATTAAAAATGTATAAATGAACAAAAGAAAAAAATCATGTCATTTACTCGTGTGACATCAATACATTTTTTTGTTTATGCCCCAAAAAATATCCAAAATGAATTAGGCTATTATTCAGAAATTAACTATTTTAAAATGTACTTTGAATAAATGAATAGATAAAAAAATGACAAAAATCACCATTTACCCATGTGATGTGCGTAAAACTTAAGTCTCATACGACCATTTCTATATAATAACAGGCTCATCTTCCTATAGAACACAGATCTCATCAGACTCTGAATGAATCAGGGCATTCATTTAGCTTGGCGACCAGCAGCTTTATTGGCCTTTTTGGGACAACAGGGACATTGTGGAAAGCTGTATGTGAACTTGGTGGGTGTCAATAGGCAGACGGACAGAATGACGCCTTCCTGATGGCTCAACAGGCACCACTGAGGGCTACGATTCAACATTAATGTCTGCCGCTTAGCGGAGAGACTTTCAGGCTGATGAAATCCCAAGCTGCGAGGGTGCGTTCAGTGTGGCAGCGGTGGGCCCGTGCCAGCTTGAGCTGGATGAAGACAAGCAGACCTGACAGCTACGCCAATGTAGTGCAGAAACATACTCAGATCATGAACTACTAAAAATAATACACTTCCCTGAACAAAACATATTTGTGTAGCCCTTCTGTATTACAGTGTGTATCTTGGTGCATATTGTAAATACACAGCCACACTTCACATCAAGAACAATCACTTTAAAGACAACTATAACAATAACTATATTAGTGTCCACATCAACGCACAATAACGTCCTGTTTATGATAAGTACACTCTTTAGCATGCTCAAGCTCTTTAAAGCAGAACTGATTCTGATTGGATGTCAATGATTTTATTCTTCATCAGCTGAAAAAAAAAAAATCTTTCTAAAAGTGATTCCAACGGTATGGTTATCATTTTTGTTTTGGTGTGGACTCTGCTATACTTTTCAGTTTAGAACGATTTTTAAAACTATATCCTTATTAAGTTATTGTCCTTTCTGTGATGATTCAAAGAGAAGTGGATCCAAGATCTGAGGAGTCTAAACAATCCCTCTGACAGGAATCTCTTCAAACAGCAATCTGAGAGCCACTTTAAGGCAGCCGAACTGAAGTGCCCTAAGTGACGGCACTCAAAAACACTAATGAGTCTGAATGTGCGGCCCTGATGAGACAGCACAGGAAATAGTCTGAGTGCATGTACTGTATGTGCAGAGTTTGCTTTTCCTCCCTCTTCTTCTGACAAGAACCTAAAAGGTTTGTAATGATTTTCTATACTGCAAGACATCTGACCGAGGATGGCATCAACAGTCAGAGAACTTGGTGACATCTTAACATGTTAAAAAAAGTTATTTTAAAAATAAATAGCCTTAATAAATAGCAATGGTTACAAAGTTTGACTTGTAACCCGAAGGTCACGGGTTTGATTCTCAATACCGGCAGGCAACAACTGAGGTGCCTAACCCCCAATTGCTCCCCGGGCACCACAGCAACAGCCACAGGCTGCCCACTGCTTGGGGTGTGTGTCCAAGGTTTGCAGTGTGTGTGTGTGTGTGTGTGTTCACCACTCTTAATGTGTGTGGACTAACTTGGGATGGGTTAAATGCAGAGGACAAGTTCCGAGTATGGGTTAACATACTTGGCATTCACTTCACTTCAGATCAGATGTTGTGTGGTTTACCTGGTGGAGGTCATTTCCTAGTACATATTCCTGGAAGTAGCCTGGAGCAGCGGAGGAGGCTCGAATGGCCTGCCACATTTTATGCTGACAGCCGCCCAAGTAGTGTGAGCGAACCCCAGGCAGGAAGTTATAATTCCTGAAGACATACGCCTTCAGTGGCAGGCCTCTGTTCACTATGGTGCTCACTGCTGACACCTAGAGGAAGCATTGAGTGATTTATCTAAACAGTGAAAAGATGAGAATAGCACTTTTGTTACAAATATATATTTTAAAACCCACCTTGGGGCATTTAGGGTTCTTGGAAGTCTCGATCATTAGTCCATGCCCCATTCTCTCTCTGTGGTGAACAAGGAAAAAAATTTACAAAAAAAATTATAATAATAATAAATGCATTAATAAAATAAAACATAATTAAATTAAATTAAATTTTGTGGTCCAAATAGGCTTATTCACTTCATTGTCTTACTTGAGGATCTCCTCCCAAATCTGGCTGTCATAGTACGCGTGACTCCAGCCCATTTTCACTGTGCCCACAATCAAGTTTTGTTTAAAGACATCTGATCCCAACTTCCGATAGAGTTCCTCACACTCATCCAGAGGGATCTGAAACACACCCAGCATGAAGGCCAGAATGGCCCCTAAGAAAAATCATAGAAGATTTAGAAGACATAGAAGAAGAAGATCGTTTACTCCTATATCTTGTAGACATTTTGCAAGTAGTTTTGATAATATACCTGTACTAACTCCACATATATAGTCAAACAGCTGATAGATGGGCTTCCCTGTCAAACTCTCCAGCCTGTGCAAAGCCTGTAATGCAACCAAACCCCTACAAAACAATTACATAAAATTTCAGACCTGCACACATCACTGTACATACAGTATAAAAAATGTCCATACATCTTATAACATGAAACTAAAGGATTGATTCACTGAAGCAAATTAAGAGTTTAAGAGTAGTTGACATGGATAAAATCATGCACTTTAAGGTTTGTTTGTTTTTTTACATTGTAGGATAAACATTTTTAGGTAAATATATGCAAATGGGTTCAGTGTTCAGTTATAGTTCAAATCCTATAAATGTTCACAATTTATTGATATATTTATACAGTTTTTCACTACTTTAATTATTTTAATTATTAAATTCAAGTTTAAATATTTCATAAGGTCTTTAATTGATAATTAAATGGGTAACACTTTACAATAAGGTCTCATTTGTTAACATTAGTTAATGCAATAACTAATTAACAATGAGTAAATATATTTTTACAGCATTTATTAACTTTTATGTAAGTTTTATTTTTTATTCTAGGTAAAATTGTAAAATTTAAAATATGAAAATTAGCCTTGGATGACCGACAACATCTAAAGGGATTGCAAAATTGTGTCAGTTCTATTTTTGGATGACCTACTTTTAGGTAAATTTGGGCTGACCTACTTTTATCTTAAAAGTACTTTCACAATCTTTTAACTTTAGGTTAATAATTCTTTTTCCCCAACTATCATCTGTCTGTCACCTGGTGCCTCCTCCATCGATGGAGAGGACGCGTATCCCTCTCCCTTTCACCGGGTCATTGTAGCCCACCAGGGCCAGAGCCTGTCTCACTGCAGCCTGCAGCTTGACGTCTCGTGCCTGCCTCAAACGCAACAGACACGGGATGATCTTCTCCTAAACACAGCGAGAGAAAGGAAGACATTTATTGAGATTACAATGTAGAAAAATAAAGTAGTCCTCACTGCAAAGACATGTTTGGACACACACTTACAGAGGCAGCCACTCCTCTGGTCTCAGGAAACTCCAGCAGGTGGAAGCTCAGTTCCTCCACCCTGCTGATGGTGATCTTTACATCAGTGACTCGCTGAAGACTCTTGACCAGTGCTCTGGTTCGGTTATCCACACTAACACGTGCTATAATCTACATACAGAACAGTTACGTTTGATCTTTAAACATTATAAATCAATGGAAAATTTATATTTTGCATAGGTAATGGGCCTTATTAATGAAACATGACAAGAAGGAATTTTTGTGTAAATAAAAAATCCATTCTTACATAAACAGCATATAATCAAATGTGCAATTTATATAAGAATTAATTCATTCTGCTCTTGTTGCATGAATGTGGCACATTATTTTGGGCCAATACAGCCATTTTTTTTCAAATTATTATTACAATATAGCAAAAATAAATTACTTTAATATGGGTATTTTTCTTCAAAAAAACTGTTATTATTTTTAAAATGGTAATAATACTTTTTTTGTGCAAATTATTATTACCATTTGATGAGTGTGTGTGTGTGGATAGATAGATAGATAGATGGATGGATAGTAAGAAAATTCATGTATCAGTTGTTTAAAACACAAAGCTTTCACTCAAAAAAAAGAACTCAATTAAATATACTCTATTATATTTACAGGTATAGTATTCTACCTTCTCCCTCTGAGACAGCAGTCTCTGTGCTTTCTCCTCTGCCTCTTTCTGCTCCTTGCTTTCTGCACTCTTTGCATCCTGGGATGGTGCCACTTCGATTCCAGAGGTTTTTTCCTTCTCTGCCGTGCCACCCTTGGATTCCGTTCTGAACTTTGGAACAAGAGGAGTGATGTAGTTACCTACAAAAGCCTGGACGCTTGGCCTAGGGTAGGACAGGTAATGACTGATGCCTTTCCTTGGCGATATGGGGATGGCTGAAATGCCCTCGTCCTGCGTTGGAGCAGAAGGGGCTTGTGGACTTGGGATGGAGCCATCCTTTTCCATGGCAGATGGACCAGGGGGCGTTTCTGGTGTGGATTTATGGGACACAGGTGCTGCCATAAGGATATGATCTTTGCTAACTTTGGGAAGAGCGCTAGGTTGGATCTGAGATGTCGAAGGTGTTGTGTCTCCTCTATCCAGTTGAGACCGTTTGTCATCTCGTGTATCGCTTCCAAAGTAGGCATTGACATGTTCAGCCAGGTGACTGTACGTTTCATCCATGTTGGTTGTGAATGCAGCGGGCTGGAAACGTTGCAGCGTTTGCTTTGCAACCCCGCTGGATGTGTTTCCTGTGCTGCTCGACAGATTACTAATAGATTTTTGGGATCCTTTATGAGGTTCCATGTCATTTTTCACTTCTTTCTCCCTGTGCAGATCAGGTGCCGCCACAGTCGCGACAGCTCCAGCCTCTGCCTCAGCACATTCCACTTTAACTTCTATGGCTTTGGCCTTGGCGGCACCGGGTTTGAGGCGTGTAATCTTGGAGAGAATGTCAGTGTTCACCGTTCCACTCACGGCCTTGGTAACGGTGTCCAGTGTGCTCCTGATGCGCGACATGCGGCGAGGTTATTCGAGGGAATTCTGGGATATTCCTTGAGGAGACACACTTGTGTGGATTTGGCATCAGAGCTGCTGAGCCCTGCAGAGCTCAGTCAAAGCTTTAGCAATTTCACATCTGCTAGATAAGGGCTCTGGGCTTTTTTATAAGAGTAGGATCTTTCCTCATTTTAAAGGTGACCTGTAAAGTGAAAGATTGTTATTTGTTATTATTAAATTAATAATGTCTAATATCAGTTTGACTTGAAAAAGTGAAATATAGTGCATGAGTAATATGGACCACTTTTGTGATGCTTTTGTGTCCCTTTTTGAAGTTTGAAAGCTCCTTTCATTGTAACTACATGAAAAGAGTATGGCAAGCCGTTTTGACTTTTATTCATTCGCAGGATATGAATTCTCAACTAGTTAAATTTTCACTAGTTAAAATGCAAATTCTTGATATCAGGAATAAGATTTCTACTAGTAACAATGGCAATTTTTGATATCAGGAATTACATTTCCACTAGTAAAAACTATAATTCTTGATATCAATGATGGCATCACTCGCAGAAATACAAATTCTTGATACCAAGAATTGAATTTTAACTAGTAAAAACTATAATTCTTGATATTTTTGTAAATGCATTTTAACTAGTTAAATGTCACCATAGGCTGCCATTCAAATTTAATTGTTGATATCAAGAATGGATTTCTTACTAGTTGAAATTCCAATTTCCAATCAGAAATGCAATTCTTACTAGTAAATATCTTAACTTATCATAAATCGTAAATATCTTATCATAACTTTTCATATCAATAATTACTTTGTTAGTAAAAAATATAAAGTCTTGATATCAAGAATTCAATTGTCACTAGTTGAAATGTTAATTCTTGATATCTGTAAATATATTTCAACACGTTACATTTGGCATTTCTGATATCTGAAAATGTATTTCTGATATCAATAATTAGGAGAGTAATTTCCTTCAATTTTTTTCGGTTGCACTTTATTTTAAGGTGACGTAGCTACATTGTTCTTACTCAAATAAGTGAGTAATATTAATTAACTGCATATTTATTATAGAGTTACAGTTAGGGTTTGGTTTAGGGTTAGTTACTTGTAATTATACATAATTCACTGTTATTACAGTAAGTGGGTTGTTGACGTGACATGGCATTTTCACTGTCACACAAGATCAAATTATAATTAGTATTGTCATCATTTAAAATGCAGTAAATGGTTAGATATGTATTTGTCTTACATGGACCTGTTGATATAAAAACTGCTTTGTCTTTAGATTTTTTTAATTTTTGAGCTAAATCTCAAAATTGTCCTATACACCATATGTCACCATATGGCTGTGTCAAGCATGGTTCAATAAATTACAACTTTTATAAATTAAAAGGAAAAGCATACAAATGTTAATATAAATTAATACATTTTTACTTTTTGTGTTCACCAGAAGCCATACGGGTTTGCAATAACATGAGCAAAAACAAAAAACAAAAAAACGCTGCGTTTTTTTACGGTGGCATTGTTACAGTGTAATTATACCTTTAAGTGCTGAGTGATAATAATTAACTAACGTTACATGTACTTACTATAGGGTTAGGATTAGGGATTGGTTAAGGTTAGCTGCATATAATTATGCACAATTTATAGTAATTAATAGTAACTACACTAATAAAGTGTTACCCCCAGAAACCGGTGAAATATAAACATTATGGGTGGGTTGCACCAACAAGGATTAAATTAAACTCAGTTTAGAGCTAATCTAGGATTTGTTGATCTAGGTTTTATTTTAAATCGAGTTGTGCTGCACCACTTAATTTTAAACCCAGATTAACAAATCGGGGATTAGAATTTAACCTGCGATTAAAACCTCAATTGACGATTAATTTTCGCCGCCATGATGGATTCGCCATTTACAGCAGCAAAACTAATATTCAATTTCCTTCTTTGTTGACCTCAACTCTCTCTCTCTCTCTCTCTCTCTCTCTCTGACATAAGCTCTTGCCGATAAAGTAAATAAACTTGTCAAATGTCAGCTGTCTTTATAAAGCGTTACGTAGAGAGACCGTTACAGTGACTATCTCCGCTATTGACAGCGCTGCCTTGTCGATTTTATCGAGTGGAGCGGGCATGAGAAACGCGAGGCGCGGCCGCGATCACTGGCGCTCACCTCATCATCCGTTAAATGCTAAATATACTGATACTCCTCTCTTCTTTTCTTTGTCCGACACCGAGGTGCACCGAGATTAGTGACGGATCTGCATCCCGGACTTGATAACAGGCGTAAACTCATGGGCCGCCACGACCCTCACACTCTTGACGGCTCAATTCGCTTTATTTTTCATTTTTACTAGTAATAAACACCTCTCTGAGACCTGACGACACACCCACTGTTTCTATCTCTGTTCAATCATCTGTATATTTTAATTGTAGGAGCACTTTATTTTATTTAAACCTCCTCACATGCAAGTTTAAAATTAATCCATAATTGAAATTTAAATCTGAGTTTAAAGTTATGGAGCAACAGGATTAAAGTTAATCTATCTTAAATATAAATTAAATCCTGGATCAAAATGACGGTTTAAATGTAAACCTGCTTAACAAGGTTTAAAGTTTGGTGCAACAAAATTATTAGATAAACCTTGATTTAATCTAGATTTAAGATTAATCCTGGTTGGTGCAACCCACCCTATGTCTCAGAGTTTATGCAACACCCGTCCCCTGTCAGTCATCACCATGGAAACCGACGTCAACATGACAGAAACACTGACAGCTATGGAGATGGACAGCGCAAATATCGCACAATGTGAGCATAAAATCAAAAATATCGACTGGATCTCATGCAAAGACTTTACAATCGAGATCGGAGAGCAGCAGATCAGGCAATACATGGACACATGGGAGATACAGCAGCCCGGCTGGCTCTACAGTCTGAAGTTTCTCCAGGAAACAGAGCTGGAGTTTACAAAGCAGTACCAGTACAGAGCCAAATGGAGCATCCCGACCCAAACTGCCCCGATCCCCAAGGCCACGGCAAGCGTGTATTTCATCATGGAAATCTCCAAAATCAAACCAGATACACTGCCCGTGGACGTTCACTTCCTCGTTGAAACCAACAGGTTCAAACATATTCCAGGACAAGCGAGGTTCAGGGAAAAGTGGCTGATGGATGTCATTGAGAGCAAGCTTTTGCTTATAGACACTATTAGCTTTTAAAGTGTCGAAATATATCATTATAACTCTGTATTGCTGCTTACAAACAATATTTTTCATTGGAAATCAATTAACCTTAAAATGATTTAACTGGTGCTTCATAAGGAAATACTGTATGTACCGGTGTTTTGTATGACTAGAAATAAGAACCGTGCCTCATATCAACCATAAAATGTGCTGTTTTTGTCAGTGTAGACCCAAGTTAGTTATCTATCTCTTACTTTTATCAAAATAATACATTTTTGTATCGTTATATGGATTTAATAGGTTTATAGAGATAACAATGTATTGTTTATATATGTTACTATTTTTTTAAGAGGCTGTTCATTGGACCATTGGTGTTGTTATGATCAGCTACGACTAAATAATTCAGCT
Organism: Rhinogobio ventralis; assembly: GCA_039654625.1. NCBI lineage: Eukaryota > Metazoa > Chordata > Actinopteri > Cypriniformes > Gobionidae > Rhinogobio > Rhinogobio ventralis. Next base: position 12,014,450 of record CM077207.1, on the reverse strand, counting down.
CTTTTAAGCGGTAATTTGAAATATTAAGCATAAAAATAAAATGACATACCCATCGAGTGCCTATTATGCGCTGTCATTTCGTTCAGAGATATTTTGAAAACAGAGCTGTATGAATCACAAATGGAAAATTCGACAGGAAACGTTTAGAAACAGAGAAGATGACGTGATGTGCACACAGCCAATCAGAGGGCCGCGAATGTCCTCTTCTCTTCAGTTGACAGGATCTACACAAACAAACGGGAAACAGCGCACTGCCAACTACTGGTAATAAGTGAAACAACATACCTTACAAAATGGGGGAAAATACAGAAGTATCCTCCCCAGTCATGAAATGACAAACTTTATAAACAAAAAATGTTTAGTTAAGTAAAAAAGTGTTTTGGAATATTAAATAGCAAAATAGTACGTGATATCTGTCACTATTCTGATAAATAATTTGCAAGAGAAAAGCAAGGATAGCATATTTCCTCTGTATAATGTTTGTAACATATTCTACCAACAGGTTTATCAGTTAAAATATTGATAAAATCATGAATCATTAATGTAATTAATACCATAATTTTTCAGTTTCAACACTACATATAATTATTATGTATATATCATTTGAATAATTAATCAATGCAATTCATACCATCATTTGCCATTTTCTACAATACTTTTGAGTATATACTGTAGGTCTACAGTGTGTAGGAGGGTTATTATAGTTAACTAAAACTAAAAAAAAAAAACATTTTTATTATATGGCAATATTTCTTCATTTTCAACTTCATGTACTAAAATAACTAATAAATAAAAATTTATAAACAACAAAAAAACGACAAAACACAAAATTACTAATAATTTAAAATAAAAAAAATAATAGTATCTTAGAGATACTAAAATAACACTGGTGTGTAATACTTATAAACAAAATGTATTTAATGAATCTCTTTTTACACACAACATTTTTATATGAAAAAATATTTTTTTCCACATATAATGGTATAATTTCTTATTTAATTTCTAAGCTGCCCCAAAAAGAATATATAATATAATATAATTAATCAAATTCAGAGTCCGAAAGTTCTTCAGCAAATATAGTAAATATAGTAAAACAATAATCAAAATGAAACAGCTCTATAAAAATGAACAGATCTTGCTTTATTTGCTAGTATTTGGCCTACATAAGTTTTTTTTTTTTTTTTTGAGTTCAGTGTTGCAATAATCGGCCATGTCTCTCACAGTCTGATGGAGGTTGTTCATGGAGAGTTGGATGGTTGCCTGAGTGAAGCTCCTGGCTTTGGCTCAGAGGAGGAAGCCTTACAGGCAGAGCCGTCCGTCCCTCTACAAACATCTCCAGTGAATGGACCCTTCTCTCCTGCTGCAGCCAGTACAGCATCTCAGTACGGTCCCAGCGCATCTTCTCCCTGTACGGCCGACCCTGTGAGAACCAAAACAGCAGTGACAAGGAAGAACAACAGGACGAACAGTTTCTAACCAGTGGGGTCCTTGTATGCACTCACCTCATAGCTGATGCTGTCATTGAAACGGGTTGTGATGTTGCCCATAGTCTTGGACAGTTCGTGATCTACAACTGAAATCTGAGAGTTGAGATTCTCCCTTTGACTTGCCTCCTCCAATCTAGCGATAGATGAACCATGATAACCTGTGTGTTCGCAATTAATCTGTATTAGATTTATTCTTTTATTTGATCCATAATAATGTCTCGAAATATAAAGCAATGAAGGCAATACACCATCCCAAATGCAGATTTTAAGGGACAAAATTCATTATTATGTGCCTCTAGTGTACCTCGCTGGAAAAATCTGTTGGGGTCTGATGCCTCCCTCTCAAAGTCCTCCAACCTGGAAAGCAAGAGCTCCCTCTTCTGGATCAAACGAGCAGCCTGCTCCCAAGCAGCAATTGCCTGATAGCACAAATAAATCCATTTGACAACATAAAACCTTGACGATCATAATGGAAAGCCAGTAGAGTTTATTCTCAGTATCTCTACCTCCTGCAGATGGTCCATGTACTCATTGGAGCTGTATTTGATGGCCATGTCTAGTCGCTGTCCTTCTGGCAGACGCAGGGTGTTCCAGACCCTTTCCAGCCTGACCTGCATCTGTTCTCCATCCAGCAGACCAGCAGCTGGACCTTTACCCTCCTCTTCAGGACACACAGCCTCTCCCACAGACTGAAAAACATCAATCAATCAAACTATCCATCTAAATTTGTTTTGCTATACATAAATCTGTCCTAAAATAACACTAATATGACATGATAGACAAAGCAGAGATCAGTGAAAAACAGAAGTGAGGCATTATATTATGAGGAAGAGAACAAGAACTCACTGCGTCTTGTATTTCCTCTTCTGGATTTTTCTCTGAAACAGAGATATTTTGGCACTCATGCCTTTTTGAACACTAAATAATGCATGTTCATAAATGAAACAATATTTTTTATTTAAAAAACAACAACATACCATCTAGTTCTGGTTCCATTCCCAGTCCTCCCATCTTTATGGTGTTGATGTTCCAGAAACCAGGAACAAATTCCTGTTTTCGTCTCCTAAGTGAATTTACCCTTTCTTGCTGCCTTCTGGAAGAGATGAGGGTCCGATAAAAATTAGAAGCTAAAATCTACAGATTTAATTATAGAAATAAAATAAATGGAACAGGCAAAACATTTGTGTTTAGCCATTTGCTCACAGTCACATTCCCAGTATTAGAAGTGTCGTTTCATGGACGAAAAACAATTGCACGTCATCATGTGTCATTCTCAGAGTAAATGAGGGAGGATAAACTAGGAATGAATCCCAGCTGTTAATACCAGACCTTCTCCTCTCATCTCTCTGCAGCTGAGCCAGCTTGTGTCTCTCTGCTTCTTCATCAACATCATCATCATCACCACTGTCATACAGGTGAAACAGCACTGACAGATAATCAGAGTCCTTCAAAACCAGGGCACAAATAACACAAGCACAACTGTTCACAAATGAGCCTGCATCCTGAATGTATTTAGCATTTATTACTCATAAACATACTCCTATTATAAACTTACCTGGTTGGAAATGTAGTTAAGATAATCATCCAGTGATAGTTGACACCTCCACCACTGAAACCAGGCTCTGTACGCTCGTGCGGTCGCATCCACCGGCCTCTTTCTGTTCGCATCCCTCTTGGTTCTCTCTCTGCATTAATGCCATTAAATTAAAGATTTTATATAATTTGGGGGTATCAAATAACCACAAACACAGCTAATAAGAAAGAAGAAAACACCTGTAAGATATGCTGTATGGGTTGGGCTTCCTGAGTGATGGGTTGATTAGTTTGTCATCAATTACTCTTTTTGAGCAGCATGTGGCATTTGTCAGAGCAGGCTCGATCCTGGGGTCCTTTAAAAAAGTAGAAAGTGATAAGAGGATGTGAGGAAACTTCATGATATGAGGATGTTGTGATATGTCACCTACAAAATATCTACATTTGAAAATACGCTAACTAGACCCCAAGCCCTAAGCTTACCTCATCAAAGTTGAAATACTTTGTTGAAATACTTTTGGATAATTCTTCATAGACTTTGCTTATTTCCATATTTTCTCCAACCAAGTTCTGGTCCATCTGAGTAACCGATGCTGAATCGATCTATAGGTAAGTCCAATATAAGCCAAATTAGAAGTCGTAGCTTAGTTTATAGTGTAGGATGGCTATATTTATATATATATATATATATATATACTATCGGTCAAAAGATTTTAAACATTAAGGTTTTACAATGTTTTTGAAAGTAGTCTCTTAATCTCAACAAGGCTGCATTTATTTGATCTAAAATACAGTAAAGAACAGTAATACTGTGAAATATTATTACAATTTAAATTAACTGGTTCTGTTCTAATATATTTTAAAATCTAATTTATTCCTGTGATGGCAAAGCTGAATTTTCAGCATCATTACTACAGTCTTCAGTCATCTTTCAGAAATCTAATATGCCGATTTGGTTCAAAAGAAACATTTTGTATTATTAATGTTAAACACAGTTGTGCTGCTTAATCTTTTTGTGGAAACACCGCATTTTCAGGATTTCTCTTAGATAAATAGAAAGTTCAAAATAACAGCATTTATTATAAACAGAACTTTTTTGTAATATTTATTAACTTCATAAATGTTTTTACTGTCTTTTTTTGATTAATTTTATGTGCCTATGCTAAAAAAAAGTATCTATTTCTTTTTTTTTTCTTTTTAAAAAAAAATCTTACTCCAAGCTTAATGGCAGTGTATCGTGACTAAAAAAAAAAAGCAGCTAAAACTGTTTTCAGCATTGATAATAATAAGAAATGATCTTAGAATGGTTTCTGAAGAATCATGTGACGTGTAATAAATTACATTTTAAAATATATTACAACAAAAAACTGTTAATTTAAATTGTAATAATATTTCACAGTATTACAGTTTTTACTGTTTATATATATATATATATATATATATATATATATATATATATATATATATATATATATATATATATATATATATATATATATATATCAAATTAAAGCTAAACAGAAATATGAAGAAAAAAAACTAAATGTAATAAAAATGACAAAAGCACATAACAAAAAAAAACACTTGAAAATAAAATAACAGCTAATTCAAAATATTTATAAATATTATAATAGTATATTAAAATTACTAAAATAACACATAGCACCTCTTTAATGAGATCATTGTAGACTGGTGGGTACAGTTTAATGGTGTCTGGGAGAATCCTATCGGACACTCGGGCTGCTGCTGTGCGCACAATGGTGTGAGGTGAAACCTCCACTATGGCCACGTCTCCTTGTGTGTGCAAAGGTTTCTCCACAAGAACTTTGTGCTTCTTTGTTTTCTCCTCTTCCTCCATTAATTTCTAGAAAGAAATGCCCATGAAACAACTGTAAATTGCATTTGCAGATGGCACAGGTCAGGTATACTGCACACGATTATGTATGCAGTGAGTTTATTTCTGTACCTGTAGTCTTTGTTTGAGCCTTTGGAGTCTGCTAGAATTATAACAGATCATGGCCTCTATAAGTGGGCACAGATCTGTCTCACAGTTACTGTCATCCTTGTAATCACTCTCTTGTAATAATCTAAAAACACATATGCACAAATGCAGTTAAAGTTCCGATTACTAATGCACATAGACATAGTGATTAATATGTTGTATGGGTACTTGGTAACAGCCCAACCTCCTCAGATCCTCCCCAGGACTGATGCGTTTCTCCAGGCTGGAGGGATGATCTGTGGAGAGTACGACCAATGGGGATGTAGGCCGATCAGGCAGCTTCATCTCCAGCTCCTCTAGCAGTGTCTCCCTCTGTAGGTCAGGCATGGAATGACATCCCTGAGAGGGCAGAAGGACAAATTGTGAAGAATATTATAAAGGCTACAGGCTACTGTTTTAAAAGTTGCAATATGGAATTTGTACAGTGCATTTTGATTAAAAAGTCCTGGTCACCTTTATTCTGAACAACTGGTTTTGACTGGGACTCTGATCCTGCTCTTGTGTCGGTATACTGGCCATGTTGGCTGTGGAACCTGGAAAAAAGCACAAGTTACAGTGTCCTGATGCCATATCCTGAATTATAACCCATCACTTTAAAGGGATAGTTCATACAAAAATTTGATTCTGTCATCAAATTTTCTAATCAATCAATCAATCAATCAATCAATCAATCTATCTATCTATCTATCTATCTATCTATCTATCTTACTTACTCACCTTTACTTCTCTCTCTCTATCTGTCTATCTAAAACAACAGTGCAGGTTGGAACAACATATATATATATATATATATATATATATATATATATATATATATATATATATATATATATATATATATATATATATATATATATATACAATGACAGAATTTTCATTTTTGGCTAAACTATCCCTAAATAAATCTGTGTATCTTGCCGTACTCTGTTTGTCTGTTTTATAGCAGATTGGCTCCGTGTGGCAGGGCAAGAGATCATACACATGTTGCAGATCCAGCTCCCAGATTTTCTCCTGAATCTGGACACACAGAAATTCATCAATTTGACCTTACCGTCTCTCTTTACAACACGCATACACACAAACGCACCTCCTTGAGTTCATCCTCAACAGCTTTTTCCTGTGGTGTGCCCGTCTTGGACCTCTCCATGCTATGAGAGCATGTCTGTAGTCCCATCTGCTGTGTAACAGCACTTGTTTTGGACTTCCGTGCAGCCTTGATTCCTGTGACAATCCTGCACCTTATGGAGCGAACATTCAAGCTGTAAACAAAACAGTCACAATCTACTGTGAAAATTGGCTATTTTGTGGGATCAAAGCCTGTTAAAGTCACTGTAATTTAGGTAAAAAGAGTAGCACTCACAGTCTGGTACAGTCCATAGCGAGCTGAGCTGCCACCCTTCTGCGATTAGCACAGTCACTGAAGACGCCTCGCCTCTGTAGAGTTTTTGTCAGCTGCAGGTATTGAAGAAACAGCTGCTCACAGATGTGCAGCACTTCACTGAAGGTCTGGCAGTGCAGCTGCACTTTCTCTTCCTGGGTCAGTGTGGTGTCCACAGACGGGGTTTTCATGTTCTGCCAGATCAGACCCAGCTCAGAGGTCAACACTGCAGTCTGAAGGTCAAAAGCAAAAAGAAAATGGGTATATCTTGTAAACTAATTTTTAAAAGAATTCATACTTCTATGAGTATTTTAAGTTTAAGATTGACTGCATAAACTTTAACTATACAACTCAACATCTGTTTGTTTTGGCTTTATTTTCTATATTTTTTTAAAATTATTTTTCAACAAACACAAAATAAACATACCAATCATCAAAATCTTATTTTTAAATATACACTACCGTTCAAAAGTTTGGGGTCAGTAACAGGTTGTTGTTGTTTTTTGGAAAGAAATTACATTGATCAAAGTTTTATATTGTTAAATGAAAAAATTGTATTTCAAATAAAAGCTATTCTTTTGACATTTCTATTCATCAGAGAATTTTGAAAAAAAAGATCACGGTTTCCACACAAATATTAAGCAGCACAACTGTTTTCAACATTGCTAATAAGAAATGATTCATGAACATCAAATCAGCATATTAGAATGAATAGGATCATGTGACACTTAAGTAATGAAGCTGAAAATTCAGATTTACCATCATTTGCCATCACAAATTAATTATATTTTCAAATAATTTTAGAATAAAAAAGTTATTTTAAATTGTAATAATATTTTACAATATTACTGTATTTTTAATCAAGTAAATTAAGCTGTGAAGAGCATAAGATTTCGATAGGACCTTTCTAAGACTAAAAAACTTTACCAACTCCAAAGTAATTTTATATATATATATATAAGGGCTGTTAAACAATTAATCGCATCCAAAACAAAAGTTTGTGTTTACATAATATATATGTGTGTGCTGTGTATAATTATATATATATATATATATATATATATATATATATATATATATATATATAAACACACGCACATGCATAAAATATTTATATTTATATATAATATAAATGATATAAATATATATACAGTATCTACATGCAACTATTTCTTAAATATAAATGTATGCGTGTGTATTCAAATATACATAATAATTATACACAGCACACACACCTATATTATGTAAACACAAACTTTTATTTTGGATGCGATTAATCGTTTAATCGCCCTAATATATATATACATACATACATACGCACACACACGCATTCCACCACTTCTGCACACATTGCTCATACCGAAATAAAATAAAAAACAATTATATTATTCATCTAATAAAGAACAGCAATAAACGTAAAGAAAAAAGATAAAGAAAAAATTATGAGGAATTAAGAGAACACAGAAGTCAAATGCATAAATGTATCATTTTGACCTAAACATATGAAAAGTCCCTCTAATTGTCTATTTAATTGTCAAAAACAGCATGAGAACATTTAGGCATATTATGCTTTTGGAGAATTAGGAGAATCAAATCTAATAAAATGTAATCTGTAATACTGTATGGTGCAAAATGCTTCAGATGATGAATATGTATATTATTAAATTTAAATATGTATGTATCTGTTTGAGACTGACCAGAGACTGTCTGTCTTCATGGCAGATGTGGTGATGTTGTGATTTCTGGATGATTCTCTCCTCCAGCTGTTTGCACAACTGTGTCAAAGAGGTTGGAATGCTTTTATCCTTCTTATAAGCTGAAGACTCTGATCTGACCTCCTTAGACCTGTCTAAAGATGAATTAGTAAATCAGCAAAACTGTAATATTGATGTCAAAACTTCAAGAATGAATAAACTAGTGAAGGCCAGTGAAAAAAAGTGCTAACCTGTCATCCTGTCACCACTGATGTCCAAGTGGCAGCAGAGCAATGAACGAGGTCCTAGTAGTATTATGCAGTATTACGTACTAAACTATATTAAATAATTAAATGAGCTGCAAAGTTTGACATTATATTTGTAAGCCTTACAAGCTTAGTCAAGCCAAATAATAGGCCTAATTTAAAAACAAACTTTTCAGCATTCATTCAACAACATTTAAGGTGAAAAAAAAAAACTAAGACGCACCAATGTTTTCAGGTTTAAACCTGGTGCACATCAATGAAAGCGACCTGATTTCTGTCACGGTAATACGAGTAAAGTTTAAAACTGCAATACAAAAAAAAAAAACAGACGGATTAATTAGGCTATAGTGTACGATCGTTTTAAGATCAAAAGCAAAATAGTTACAAAAAAAAGTATTTATCGAATGTAATAAAACGACTGAACAGTTCCGCCTGCATGCCTGAGTCCTAACAAGTCACGTTCCCCTGGAAACCCCCGGCAGGTCACGCACGACGTCATTGAGCAACCTTTTTTGTTCTTTCTTCTTTTTTTGTGGTTCATTTAAATAGTCTTGAAATTCATTAATAAAAATGATGCAGTCTGTTCATTAACACGAAGTCATGCAAGTCAAAAACTGCATGCTCGTTAATAAAAAAATTAAAGCAATTTAGTCTTGATAAAACAAACGTATAGTCTCATATAATAAACACTTCTATGCTAGTCTAATACCGTGGTTTTCAATCTTTTAGTTGCCACGACCTCCAAATATGATCATCCACGTGTGAAGGATACTATAGTAATCTATCTATCTATCTATCTATATATATATATATATATATATATATATATATATATATATATATATATATATATATATATATACTAGAGTAATGTACTGTTAAATATATTGTTTATTTATTTGATCTAATTTTAATTTGTGTATATTCATCAAAAACTGTATTTATTTACTTCAACCTAATTTAATCTATTTTATAGAATAATAACTAATATATTTTATTTTAGTCACATTTTTATTCATTCATTCATTCGTTTATTTGAATCTAGTTTACTTATTTATTTTAATCTTATTATTTCTTTATTTTATAGTTTTTCTCTAGATTTTTCCGGGGACTCCCCTTGTCACTTCCTTGCGGTCCCCTGGGGGTCACATGACGTCTCAACCAATACCAAAAGTCACAGAACCCACCTAGTGACCAAATAAACGCATTGCAGTTTAAAGTCTAAACAACACTAAATGGAGCCTAAAAACAGTCTTATTAAATGAGCATTTGCCTCCTGTATTTCTGTCATTTGGCATATTTGGTGAATGTTTATAGTTCATAAATTCTGCACTAGTCCAACTAGTCCAGACCGTCCAACTACAAAACAGCACTAACCGTCTAATAAAAATAAGATTTACCTCATTTATTTTGGTTAATGATATGAACTTCTTGACAAATGTTAAACGCTATAACACAGGGTCACAGTGCATGTATGAAAAATGAAACGCACACCACTTCCGTTTACATTAGCCCCTGTCATCCGGAAGGGTGGTACCTGTTGCACTTCTGCAAATACGTTTTTGTCGTCTCATGCCAGTAAAAAAACAACATGGATATGAGAGAGTCCACCTGGAGAGCTGTGATCAGTCAGACCACGGCCATTTGATCTGCTGGAGCTGAGAGGACGAACAGATGCGGATCTAAACCTCACCTGATCCATATGCGCGCGCCCGTCAGGTAAACGCTGAACTGAGCCCGATTTAAAGTTTGGATACTTTTCATTGCAGGTAAGTGATTTTAGGTTTGTTTAACATTTGCAAAAGTTAGAAGGCAAAAAATCTTGATGGTTTTGTCGCATAAAATGTGGTTTAAGAAGCTCTGTACGCGTGTTATTTTTGGACAAGTGGGGATTAAATGGGCGTTTTGGCAACATTGTGGTTTCTTGAGTAATAGGCATTGTGTTTGTGTATCTTTTGTGTGTATTTGCACGTTACTAATTTTAAAAGCATAATGTTAGTCAATATATAACAGCGAATTCCTTAATTAACCCCCCTTTTGCTTGTATTTTGAATCCAACGTTATTTAAAAAGTTTTACTTGCATACATTTGACCTCATTACTAAAATTTAAAAACAAAAAAGGCTGTATAAATAATCATTTAAAATAAATTAATAAAAAAATATTTTTTGGTTTTATTTTAGGAATAATTGGAAAGAAATTAATAAGTTACATTTATTTTTAATTTAAATATCTGAAAAAAAGTGGGTGACTAAACATTTAACTTTAACTTTAATTTAGCTTTAACTGCTGAGAGTACTATCTAATAGAATTATCTCTGTTTACTCATGTTTGCCTTAATTTGACTTAAATATGGAGTAAATACAAAAAAGGTTGATAATTAAAGTGTAACATGCATTACAACACATTCTAAATAATTTCCGCTGGCACACATTGTTGCTTTTAGCAATTTCTCATAACATAAACATATTTTATCTGACAACATTTTTTGTAAAAGTAAATAAAAATAGCTTTTTGGGGGACCTTCACATATGCATCATGTCATCCCTTTACTTAGTACTTAACCATATTATATACTCAGAAAGCAGGGAGAACTGGGTTTGTTACCTATAGAGATAACAGTGCAATAGAGGGTTAAAGGAACTAAATTGGAGAACATCAAACTGATTTTCTTTTGGGAACCCCACCTACTTCTCTGTCCTAAACCAAATCAAAATTACTCTAGCATTTGGTTGATATTGTTCCTCTTATCAATTCATAATGAATGAATTTAGTAGTAAAGTAAAGTGGTAACATTTTACAATAAGGTTGTATTAGTTAACATTAGTTAATGCATTAGTTAACATGAACTAACCATGAACAACACCTCTGTTCAGCATTAGTTAATGTTTGTTAACGTTAGTTCATGGTTTGTTCATGTTAGTTCACCAGTGCATTAACTAATGTTAACAAGATTTGAATAATGCATTAGTAAACGTTGAAATTAACATTAACAAAGATAAATAAATGCATTATAAGTGCAGTTCATTATTAGTTCATATTAACTAATGAACCTTATTGTAAAGTGTTACCAGTAAAGTAACTTCCTTTATAGGAGTGCAAGATCAAGACTCCATTTGACACTCATTGAAAAGGCTCACATGAAGTCTCATGACTTTAATAAGAAATAGCCTTGAAAGTTTCACAGCCTCTTTTTCATTTCTGCGCAAGTCAGATACATAGCTATCATGACAACCTTGGTTGAAATGTTTTTCCCCTTTATAAAAGCAGACTGTTAATGGTTGCGCTCGAGCTTGGCTCTTATTGTGCTCAGTCATGTTGTCGTTTATTTACAGAGGTAACATGACCTCCCTGCTACTGAGCTTTTCAAAAACTAAATACCCACATGCTTTCTGTTTTCCCACGAGCACCTGCTTTTATGGCAGCGATTTGAGGACTTGGCAGAGGCCTGAAGGCTCACGTCTTGTCACATTTGTCATTGTGCTGCTTTTGTGCTGTATATTTATTCAACTTCTTGCCCTAAAATTGAGTTAAAGATACTTTTATCCAATTTTTTTCAGCTTGTCCATCTCAGCATCCCTTCGGTTGTGTAAACTTTGCAGATTCAACTTTTAATTATGTTCCTCTCTGATAGTTGCCAACTTCCAGAATAACTCTTCTGTCAACAATGTAACTATTCTTTTTTTATATTTTTGCCCCAGCAAAACCAAAATAAGTGTTAACGATTACCACATCCTCCGACCCCCTCGTTTTCCAGCACCATGAGTGGTCAACCACGGAGGATTCGTCTGAAGCCATGGCTGCTGGCACAGGTGAATTGTGATCTTTTAGTCACATTGTAATTTTGAAGAACATTTATGAAGACAAGCCGAAAAACAGTGGACATTTAAAGATCCAAAAATTAGAATCCTGGCATCATCTTTCCATTCCAAACCTGTATGACTTTCTTATGTGGAACATAAAAAGCAGATGTTCTTTTAATGCAATCAAAGTGAATGATGACCAAGTGCTGTAAAGCTCTAGACATGAACAAATAGCACCACAAAAGTAGTTCTAATAACCCTGATTATGCCATATGCATTTATTCTCACGTCAGATGACCAGTCATGACACAGCATGACAACAGAGGGAAACTTTTTCAGTGAATAACGACTTGAATTTCAGTCTTTTCCTCAGATGACATCAGTCACAAGTTGGATAGACTACTTTTATGACACCTTTAAAGGCACAATATGTAAGATTTCTGGATTAAATATCCAAAAACCACTAGAACAATGTTATGTTTTTTGTGTTCTTGCATTATCCCAAATGTTTCTAAGAATGTTTAAATCCAGAGAAACAAGCAATTTTAACCATGACATGGACCGTGTCATCAATGACATCATACATGCGTTACCCTCAATATCCTGGTTTATTTTGTAGAGACCAAGGAAACTCCAGAGACGCTTTAATATATTATGTGTTTTATTAAAGAGGTGAGCAACTGTTTGTATACATTCGTCGACAGAAAACTAATCATTGTTATATAGCTCATCACAGTTAGTCTTATTGTTTAAATCTCGTTTTCTTGATTTACGGCGAGGACCATGTTTTACCATGCCTAATATGGATCTAGTTTACTGCAGTGTGCAACAAGTGTCTCATAGTGGCTGCTGAGCGAACGCACAGAGTAGCATTATAACATAACTTTCAACACACTCAAATGTATCTAATATGATAAAACAGCTTTGCGTTACCCCACATACGCATGACCAGAAGAAGCAGAAGTGTTCGTCTGCGGCATAATAAAAGCTCCACTGCTCTCGAGCCGTGTGCCGCTCTTGTCTATCATTAGCAATCGCTCCAGCGGCCTCGTTCTGCTCCATTGGCTTTTAGCCCCACCCTGCTTCATACTACAGTAATGTTAATAAATCTTTAATACATTAGCTCATCCATGAATATTAATTCTGCCTGAGTCCCATCAGATTCTTTTCCACCGGCTGTAGAGGTGAAGACAACAACTACCATGATTCTAGGAAATCAAGGCATCATCAAGCTATGCCTTTGTTTTGAATAAGCGAGCTCTAGCGGCGAAAATTAAATATTGTGCCTTTTAATTTGCTTTAAAGGTGTGCATTTGCAGAATCGTGAAATCCAGTAAAGTCAATAGGAATCCACACAATTGGGATTTTCGCTTGAGGACTAAAGCAGAGTTCGCAACACTCTGAATTTTCTGCGTTGAAAGTGACTTCTGTGTGAACAGTGCTTCTGCTTCACTATTGACACTTTTTTTGTTCTTTGAAAGTTCATGAAATTTTGCCCCCACCTAAATGGTTACTTTTGTCATTTTTTGAAACTCTGGTCACTGTGTGCTTTCTGTGTAACTCAAATTTGTATGAATATAAATGAAAAAATTGTTCATAGAGTAATTTTAACCTCATTTCCAAACCAACAAATAGATTCATAAAACCTTACTGGGGATATACCGTACCCCTGTTTCAAACACTCTATATAATCGTTATCTCATCATTAATGCTTTACACAGATTGGAAAGATATCAGTGTCCAGCTGCCATCTTGCTTTAACCCATCCAGCATTTCCAGATATCAGCATTTAAAATGGAGGGAATAATAGAAGAGGGATATAATTTGACATCCTGAGTGAGTTCTACATTAGTAAAGTAAACATTTCTCACTCCGGCAGATTAACAGTGGGAAATACCCAGGACTGCACTGGCTCAATCAAGAGCGTAGACTATTCCGGATCCCTTGGAGACATGCCACCCGCCATATGCCTACCCTGGAAGAGGAGAACACTATATTTAAGGTGAATCATATAGTTTTGGTATCACCCATGCTGTTTTTATAACCCTTTTTGTGGACGTAGAAGTAGTATTTCGTTTTATAGGAGCTTAGATTCAACACCAACCCAATATTGTCACCTGGATGCTGAGGTTACATTCTTTGTCACAACCCTTATTCTGTTCTAAAGTTAGAACTAGAGGGAAATGTTGGGGTGCTTTAGTGTTTCAATATACTGAAATACCAAGTAGTTTAACTTTTCAGTATTTATTACTTACAGCAGTATCAGAAAAGTATTGAAAAGTGAAACACTGTCCTCAAATGCTCCTTTAAAAACAGTGTTTTTTGCATAGCATTGAACCATTAAATGTCTGTATTTACAAGTTCTAGTGATGTGTTCAAAGTGTGAAAAGTAGGCTTTTCAGTACTTTTGCAACCACCCTTTGGAGAACTAAAAATGTAGTTTCAGTTCCACTTGACTTCACTGCAGCAAGATTTTAAGAGGAAGTCATGAAAAGTTTAGAGCCTTGAGATAAAGACACTGTGAAATTGAAATGAGTTTTGTTGCGTCTTTATGCAAGTGTATATTAACAAACTTCACATTTAGCAGAAATATGCTTTAAAAACGACCTATTTAGTCTTTCTCGAAACAGACCAAAAATATTGACGACTCATCCTGCACTATGCAGATTTTGCCCAATCAAATGCTAGAATACGAATGTTCTGCCCCCTAATTACACTTGAAATGCACTGTGACTTAACTTAAGACCCATTTGCCCAGTTTCACAGACAAGGCTTAAGCCTAGTCCAAGACTAAAATGCATGTTTGAGCTGTCCTAACTGAAAGCAACTTTTATTAAAATATGTCAGTGCCATTTTTTTGTGTCTCAAGATGCACACCAGTTAAGGCACGTTTATAAAAGCTACTTAAATATTCTAATTTAACCAAGGCCTAATCCTGGTTTAATCTAAGCCTTGTCTGTGAACCAAGGCCATTGTCTATTTAAAAAAGAAAGGGACGAGACATGTTTCTGGGCATTTCCCATAAGCATCCCTTCATCCACTCATTTTGCTCTGCAGGCTTGGGCTCTGGAAACAGGAAAGTACCAGGAAGGAGTAGATGAGCCAGATCCAGCCAAATGGAAGGCTAACCTCCGCTGTGCCCTTAACAAAAGCAGAGAGTTCAGACTCCACTATGATGGCACTAAGGACACCCCCGTCCAGCCTTATAAGATCTATGAGGTGTGCGACCAGTCAGTCAATGGAGGTAAAGACCCAGTAACTTAGGATATTAGCTGAAACAACAGCTAATTGGCTTTTAAGCTCTAAATTGGTTCTGTCGTGTTTGAAAATGCACCGCAAGATTAGCTCAAAAACGGTTTCCCAATACTATCAGCTAGTGACTAGCAAAAAAAATCACCCAAAATAAGGACAATCTTTTCAATATTTCCCACCCCAACTTCTTAATTAGGAAATATATCAACACAGGAATGAAAACTCAGTTTGTCAAGCTATAGAGTCTTTGAGAGATAAAAGATGGATGAGACAATAAATCATCTCTTCTTTTGTTGATTTTTAGATGTTGGAGAGGATGAGGAAGAGGAGGTAAGTGTTGAAGAGCATGGAGTGTAGAAGAATAGCTTGAATAACTTGAAATAAATAAATGGTAAAATCAACACGATTTTCGCCACACTGTAAAAAAAAATTATGATCAACAAGTTATGACAACATACGGTATGTTTCTACATTGCTCATCAAAATAAGTTAAGCAATTTTCAACTTTGTTATACAAGATTCAACTCATTTTTTAAAGTCAGTTTAATGCAAATTAAGTTGAAATACCTTAAACATCCAAGTTGATTGTACTTAAACATTTAAGGCAACAACTTTCTTTTTACAGTGTTCATATAATAATTTAATGATTTTTTTTTCAGCTGCAAAACTTTGTCAAACTGTCCATTGGTAAGATTTCTTCAAAACAGATGTCATTTGGAATAAATTTGAAATAAAATATATCTAAAAATATAATTATATTTTCCGACAGACCCTTCCAGCTATCCAGCATACCCTCCTAGAGTTGACGTTCCGTTCACATCTTCTATTGGTGATGGCTATAATCCTGCCCACCATAACCCTCCAATGAACCTCTTAGGAGAACTTGTGCATAATAACCCCAACGGAGGTGCTCCTATGAGCACTCATCTCGCCCAGCCCGGCACGGGACCTCCTGAATTTCCTGGTCACAATGCTATCAAAGTTGAGCAGGGATCATATCCCATTCATGGTGGACTTCCGAATGGTATGGATATGGGGACTGGAGTTATACCACCTCCTGTTCTTCAGGATGTAGTGTCTCATTCTGTAGGCCCTCCAACCATGGTGGACACCCCAATGCAAGAGGTGCCAGCTCAAGCGGAGAACCAGGTTCATCCCTGCATCTCAGAGTTGCTGAGCAGTCCACACATGTTGCCCTGTAAGCCTCTAATGACTTGTTCTTCTGGATTAATGTTGCAACTTATGATGAAGACATACCTAAATCTCAGAAAAAGCCTAGTCCCACCCTCTTATTTTGAGTAATGCTGTTGTTAGGTGACTTTGTAAGAGGCGTGCATAGAGGCACTAAGAACACATGGTGCACACCTTGGCTGTATTAATATCAAAATTTCAGTTGTTAGACTGAGAATCTTTTGTTTAAGAAATATCAAAAATGAAAGGTCTTTCATCATACACCCTCGTGTTGTTCTATAGACCACAAAAGGATAATGTTAGGCTGGATGTTCATGCTTCTTTTTTCCATACAATGTAAGTCAATTGTGAATGGTGACCAAAATGATAAATTACGTCATTTGTGCTATTTAAAAAGCAATTTTGGCACATCATAATTGGTTACAAGAACATCATGATGTCAGTGATGTTTGGCATCATTGACATCTTGCGTCATAGATGTCAAACCCTGCCTTGATAAACACTTCTTGATACACCAGATACAAAAAGGTGAGTTCAATTTGAGAGCTGTCGAAAAAATTGTCAGTGATTTAATATGCATTTTGATTAGTTTCTCACACAAACCTTACATATAGCTGCAGAAGACTTGGAATATAAGCACTATAGACCAATTTTTACAATGCCCTTTGTACTTTTATTGTCATTCATTTTCATTGTATGGAAAAGAGCAGCATGAAAACCAAGAAATGAGGGTGTGTGAATGATGATAAAATGTTTTTCTTTTTTTCTCTTCTAGTAACTGATCTGGATATCAAGTTCCAATACAGGGGTCGTACAGCTGGTTCTTTGACAGTCAGTAACCCTCAGGGTTGTAGACTTTACTACGGTAACCTGGCGCCCACACCAGAGCAGGTGGAGCTGTTCGGTCCAGTCACGCTTCAGCAGGTACTGTTTCCAGGAACCGCTGAGATCCCGAATGAAAAGCAGAGGTTCTACACCGATCATCTGCTGGATGTGATGGACCGAGGGCTAATTTTGGAGATCAGGGGACAAGATATCTATGCCATCAGGTTGTGTCAGTGTAAAGTGTTCTGGTCTGGGCCAGGTGTGCCTGAGCAGGGTCCACCCAATCCAATGGAAAGAGAGATGAAGATAAGGGTCTTCAGTTTGAACAACTTTCTTCAGGGTAAGAGGAATACGTTTTGGATTTCAATTATCATGATATCAAATTTATTGTGACTGCATTACAGCAATATAAATGTCAACAAAACGTCACAATTGCCAGCCTCTGGATTTTATTTGAGCCTCAAGTTTTAGAGTTTGAAAGAATCTTAGCAGAAGTGATATTGATCAGAATAGAGTCATTTTGAATATCTGCACATTTTATGTACTGTTGATGAAGAATAGCTATAAAACTTGACAAATATAACATTGATGATGCGGCAACATTCACATCCATTCTCTGTAGCAACACAAGATTGATTAAACTGCCAATTCAACACCCTTTGCTCTTCATTTTGTTGCATTTGTGCTACAGAAGCTTCCTGTCTTTGGTGGGAAATGAAAAAGAGAGAACATGAAATTGCCCAACTTACTTCCAGACTCATATGCATGAACTTCAAAGGAGGCACTAAAAGTGCATGTGACCACCTGAGATCATTGCCTTGATTTGATGTGGTCAATTCAGTTAAATAAAAACGGCTGTTTTTTTCCCTCAGGTCTCATTTTGTATCAAAAGGGGGAGGCACCCACTCCACCACCCTTTGAGATCTACTTCTGCTTCGGTGAGGACTGGCCAGACAGAAAGCCCAAAGAGAAAAAGCTCATCATTGTCCAGGTATGAAGATGAAATCCATGTTTGTTGGTTTCATTTAGAGTGCAAAGACACTAGTCATTTATTTACACAGGAAGGTGTACAAGGCTGTGCTATATTGCCGAAATGAGTTGTTAGCAATGATGTACGGCATTGTATTTACAATATAGCTATAACTAGGTGAACAGGTGTTTAATGTCATATATGCTGCTATATAGTGTTGCCAATCAGCATCCAGAACGAGAGCGGTTTTAGAATTTTGCAGTCTTTAAACTAATGTTGTATTCACAATATAGCACAGCTGTAACGTCATAATTTAGTGTCTTTTAGCCAATCAGCATCCAGAACCACAGCCATTTTATAATTGCCAAACCTAGCATAGATTGCTATATCAAAATAAACTTATTGAAAGTATTTGCTGTCATATTTTTTTCTTCTAGGTTGTTCCAGTTGTTGCAAGAATCCTTACCGAGATGTTCTCAGGCGAGCTTTCGTGGTCTACAGACAGCATTCGGTTGCAGATCTCCAACCCCGACTTGAAAGACCAGACGGTGGAGCAGTTCAAAGAGCTCCATAGACTGTTGCAGAGTCAAAACACACACCATACCTGGCCTCAAAACATCCACTAACTGAAAAAGGAACCCATTTTTCATTACCAACACCAACTTAATTGAATATTGGAGGTCCTTACAGCGCCTTTGAACACTGGAATATATAGGTGCCCTCACCACTTCCTTACTGAAAACATTTCCATTGGACCAGACCTACTGACATTGCCCCTCCCCACCATTTTGTTGTTTTCTTCCATGTAAACTTTTTTAAAATGTTAGTTTTCAATAAATACCATTGCAGTATTTTACATGGTTGCTGGCATGATCAGGTTACCGCTGTATGACTCACCCAATGAACGTTTGAACATCTACTAGACGTTAGTACAACTGACTTTATTAAACCCTTAAATAAGCTGTGTCACTCATAGATTTAAGACTCATATTACATGCAAGTTCCTTGCAAACATTACGAGAGCATGCAGATAACATCTGCTGACCTCATCCTATAAGGTCCGTGCCAGTAACATGAACCTGTCGGACTTGAATGGATATGACCATGTACTTGACTACATAACGTTCATTCAGCAAATGGGATGCAGGAGGGGTGACCTGAGGGTTTACACGTGCAATTGTGAGAAACACATGATTGTAAAGCCTTAGACAATAGAAGAGGGTTCAGTTTACTCTGTGACTCAGAAAACAAGACCTAAAGGACCCATGTAATTTTCTTAAAATGAAACCTGGTCAAACAGGTTCTTGAGAGCTGCAGAAAGAGTGTAAATCAGTTCTCAAACACACAAGTGCATTTGAAATGATACTCAAGACAAAGATTAGTTTGTTCCTCCCAATGTTGGTTTTATTTCGCACAATCGGCCACACACGCTCCTAAGATGATTTCGGAGTCTCTTGAGATATGCCAACATAATGAAAGAACAAAAAAAAAAAAAAAGCACCTGCCAGTCAGTCCCCTCCATAATTTACAGCATAACCTGTACGGATAAAATCCCAGCCAACTTTAAAAAGATCAAGGGTTACGCCAACTCTCCCAAGATTCTCCCTTTGCAAATGTCCCACAGGCGCAGGCTGCTGCTGTGACAATCTTTAGTTTGGTAATCATTTTTATGGCACTGGCAGCAAAGCCATGTCTTGATCTCTAAACACACGTCCATGAAAATAAATCTCCATTTTGTTTTTAAAAACGTACAAGTCTTTTTTTAACGATGCATTATGATTTGCAACCAGGCACATCCTTTGTTGTTGATTTTTTTTTTTTTTTTTTTTTTTTTTTTTTGATGGATCCCCAAAAATCCGACTGATGCAGACGTTGAAATGGGTGTATGCGTTTCAAATGTCCATTCGATGGCCCACCCCCTCTCAAGACGACGATGTCCCTTCCGAAATCCCCCTCTCTCGCTGCAGCTGGCATCAGTGTGCTTGGAGGGGTAAAAGGGAGGGATAGGGCTGCGGTCTTGAGACACCCACAAGGCAATTTGCTTTTCCTGAAACCCTGCCGCTCCAATCCAATTGGTTGGCTTTCCCATGGTGCCAAGTCCCACAAATCCTTCATGCAAGAGTTCCCTTTAGTTTATCAACAGTGGTCATCATGGCTCCCTTTGCCACTTCCTCCAAATGTTAGCAAAACAAAAAATCTGACCTGCAGAGCAAAAGAGATTTTAATAGATTGGATTACATCAGTATAATATTTACTCATTGCACAATGAAACAAATTTTGTTTAATATGCTTCGCTCACCTGGTCTTGCAGCATCAGCAGTTAAAGACAGCTATCGGTACAGCCTTGTAAACTCTCTTATTGCCCAACAAACCTGTTTACATTCCTCTGCACTGGGGTAGAGAGAACAAATTAGCAGCAATTTTCAACAAACTACTAAACAATAAGATGGCCTATTATTAATCGCAGTACAAACACGCCGTCAGGATGGGCGAGCAACGCAAAGGCATCAGTCTGGCGTGGTTTGGACTTTCCACGCAAGGCTGTGACTTATTCTGCCTTGTCAGAATATGTATTTGGCATCTGTGCATGACACCATGCTGGGAGGCTCCTCGTTTCTCAGGTCAAGACTTGCTTAAGTATGAGATACTTCACCCTCCTGGACAACTGGTTATGGGTACTTGTTTAGGCTTGCCATGCTGAGCTAACCATGGGGAAAACAATGTGCACCAGCATGCAATACCTCTAAAGACAAATGCTGCCTGTTATCTACACTGATGAGCACTATATTACTTTTTATTGTCGACAAAAAGCACTTTTAATTAGGGAACAGGCCAATTTCTTTCGGGAGTGTAATTAAATTATCCAAATGCCGTTGCTGTTAACAGCCTTCTTTGAAGGCTCAGGTGACAGCAGGCACAGACAAACTCACCTTGTGACCTGCTTGTGGAAGTCTGTGAGCTGCTTGTGTGTGACTGATACAGCACCTCCTGCTGTTTCTTTTGGAAGACCCTTCAGTGCGGTTTCCAGCCAGCGACAAAACGTCTAAACACAAACAGAAAAGTCTTTTAAAACGAAGAAAAAAAAAAAAAAAAAAACATTTATTTTTAAAAACTTTTAAAATCACTAATTTTATATAAAACATTTTAAATTAGGCTGCAATAAAATATAAATATAATAGATGAGATTTAGTAGAAAAACATCTTGTGGTTCTCACAACATAAAAAAAAAAAAAAAAAAAAAAAAAAAGCCATTCAACCAGACATTTTATTCTGGGTGATGAGTAAAACTCATTAATTTTAAAATTAGACAAAATAAAATAAAAGCTTATTTTAATAATAATAAATAAAAAAATAAAAGACCACGTCTGCTTGAACGCAGTGCAAGTTGCTTTACATAAAAGCATCTGCCAAGTGCGTAAATGTAAATACGAATTTGTATTTGAGTGTTGTTCAAAAAGTGGTGCTTGTTCAAAAAGGTTGAAAACATACCGGCCGATCAAAGACCATGATCTCCCAGAGTACCTCAGCCACATCAGGCAGAGTGTAAGGCGGCAGGCAGAAACAGCAGGTGTTGATCAGCTGAGTCACTAGCTGCAGCCCGTGCTGCTCCATCGCCTGGCCAATCAGACGCTTTCGCACCTCAAAGTCATCCTCATGCTGAAAGAGTTGTATGCATTGAATGAACAGGAACGACAATGTATATACACAAGGTCTTTGGTTTATTTTGATCGATAGTGCCACTTACATCATTGGAGACCCCCGTGTGAATAAGGTCTCTGATGAACTTCATAACGCTGCAGTTGGCATCTCGATGATCCAGGGTGGTGGCAGCAATGGCACACTGGATGATGTGGACGATAATATTGCTACTCAGCAATGTGACTGGACTGCGCTGGACAAACCTGCAATAATGAGAGAAAGTCACTTATTTTGGGCTTGTTGTATAATTTCAGGTTGCTTGTTTTTCAAACACTACTGCAGAAGTACAAAAGCACAGAACTGGTACCTTGTGGCAAGTCTAAAGAGATCGTCCACTGTGTCCGGGTGATTGCGCAGTCCATTAGGCTGCTCTAACAGCTGGAAAGTCGGCATACAGAGAGCCTGCAACGGTGAGAGATAGAGTCACTGATCAGTAACACGGAGTTCATCAACATCATCTCATCGCAGCAAAAGATTCAATAAAATCTCTTTGTATGGGGATCAATGACAAATAAGAGTTTCCAAGAAAGGTCTTATAAAAATCTAGTTTTAAAACATGTACATGCATTAATGTTTCATATGGTCATAAAAAGGTCAATTTATCTGATAAAAGACTTGGAGACTTTAAAATTAATTAAAAAACCCAAACAAATAAACAAAAACAAACAACTCATGTCTGGATTAAATGTATACCTTGAATTAGGGATGCACAATATTGGATTTTTGCCAATATCCGATATGCTGATATTTTTCTCATTTTGGCCGATGCACGTTTATTTTTTCCTTTTGTTTGAAAACACCATTTTGAGCAAAAAAATTCTTCTCTTCATTCTGGTTTCAGATTTCTGAGGTCTCCTTACTAAAAGAATACTCGTTAACTCTTTCCCCGCCAAACACGTAATTTCCATATTTGTGAGAAAACGCTTCCCTGCCAAACACAGAATTTTCCGTGTTTTCACTGTTATACGCTAGGGGACGCTATTACGCATCTTCTGAATGAGTACAGTTTCCTGATCAAAACACAGACGAAGAAGACAAAAAAAAACAAGCGATCATATGCAAGCAGATGCATATGTAAAATAATGTTATCGTCAACATTAAACATCATATAAATCAAAACTGCCTAATGTTACTGAATGAAATGTCGACCCAGAACGAGCTACAGGACTGTGTAAGTATTAGGGGTGTTGATGGACTCGATCTACTCCATCTGTGTTTGATCATCGCTCTGAATCTGATCTGGATGTAGTCTTTTGACAAAAACGTGATTTTCTCAGCTTTTTGTTCAAAATGTTGCTTTTTTAAAGAAATTACCCATATTTAAGTGTTGATAAAAAAGGAATGCATGAAGCTAGAATAAAATTTATTTAAACGCAGAGGGTCTGCCCTTTCTTTTGATATATTGCATGCTCAGATATTCATACAACAAAATAATCTATGGGCCATTCCATTTTTGTGAAAATGATCAAAAACCCTGGCGGTGGCTGGCAACTTTTTTTAAAAACGCTGGCAGGGAAAGAGTTAAAGATAAAAGTTAATAAAGTTATTTTTATAATAAGAGTATATTAAAAAAGTCTCAGTTTTTCAAAACTCTCAGTCAGTAATTTTTCACCCAAGATAGATGCAGTTGTAACCTAAATATTTTATTTTGGGATTTAAGGTTTGTGCACATGAAGTGGGGGTGCACCGCCTGCACGCGCTAGAGAGTGGGGAGTCACTGTTGACAGTCATGTCCTTCTGTACGCGCATTCAAAAATTCAAGGCAGCATTTAAAAACTGTCAATATAAAATCACCATACATGCAATGTATTTGCTTGTTGACATACAAGTTCACTTCAAAAATGACCACACTGCTGACATGATCTTATCACTATAGCACTCCTTGCATAGCGGCATAATTTTTTTCATATTGGCCGATGCCGATTTTTATATTTTAAGTGCATGTCGTACCGATAATATCGTGCATCCCTACCTTGAATGCATAATGTTTACAAAGTTGTTTGAGTGCGTTACCTGTAGCATATCCAAAAGGCCTTGTCTACATCCTTCCTCCATGCCATACTCGTCCACTAGAATACTGCCCAGGTACAGGAAACAGGAGTGAGGGTACACCTGGTACACACTCACCATCTAAAACACAAAACACACACCCTTTCAAAACCTACACCAGCTCTATATTCCAAAAACACAGATACAGATCACAGGATGTCCATTTTTGGGGCACAAACACACCTGAGTAACGAGTGGCTGTAATAGGGAAGCGGAGCCTTTGCCAACACAACGCACTGCAAATCTCAGGCATCGGCAGCAGCGCTCCACTATCCGGTTATCACCCTGATGGGCGTTCAATGTCTCTGATAACACCGGCCAGATCTACATCAAAGAACAGAGATGATGATCCGAAAGAAACTAATTCATAGACATAATTGAAATACTGGTGTCAGTGAACGCACATTTAAACAGACCTCTTGAATGACTTTCTGGCAGGGGTGCGTCTGTCCATTCTCTACTATGGGGTTTGTGTGTCTAGCAGAGGAAAAAAAAAAAGACCATTTTAGGGGGGGGAAATCAGCATGAAATGGCTCACAACACATTTAAATTTAATGTGATGTTTTCTGGATTTTTATTTTTGTTTTTTAAGCTGTATGCATGTATACATACATAATAGATTAAATTACTAAAAATCCTTTCCTGGAAAGACTTTAAAATCCTTTTCAAAAGTATTTTATCAGAGGACTAGATATAGTCAAAATCCAATAAAACGTTTTACAGACAGTGAGCTCTGGAATAAAGCGCATTGTTAGAGATGTTGTGAGTCTAACCTGAAGATAACAGCCAGTCTGTCCAGCCACACGGTGGGGTCTGATGACTTTCCACTGCTGGAGTCCTGAGCCAGCAGCTGGGCACAAAGACAACACATTACTTTATTGAGTTAAACACAGACAGTAAGACATACAGACCACACAGTCACGAGCATCTAACCTTTTTCAGTGCCATGACTTGAACTGCACATAGATCGTTCAGACACTCCGCGATCTTCTCCAGGGGAAGTCGGGCCAACACCAGCGCTGTGCCTGAAGTAAACCAATCACACCACTTAAACAAAACCAGCCATACAACAAGGGCATGACTAAGATCAACAGTAAAAGCTACTTATATGTGAACCGTGTAAAACACCAGCTAACAAACCATCAAAGATGACAAAAAAAACTACAATTAACATCTCTGTAGAATTAAAGGGGACCACACCTTTCAGCAGGCCAACGGCAGCATCCGTTGACAGGGCAAATGAGTCGAGAGCGCGGGCGATGTCCAGCAGGCCCTGGAAGTGCTGCGCCATGTGGTCTCGACACACCGAGCAGATGTTGTGAATGGCTTTAGCTGCCACAGAGGCCAACGGCTTCTCCCGCAAACCCTTCATCAGGAAATTCAAAACAGGATCTGCGAACACAATATATGCGTCATGAATTCACAGAGAAACACCACATCCTACCAGTGAAAACAAACCAGACTCATTTTGTGACAGTCACCTAACATGCAAGGGTTCCGATCAATCACTTCACTCATTTCGCCGACCAGCTCAATGCTGGTGTAGCGAACAGCAAGATGGACCGTCTCGGGAAGCAATACTATCTGCTCCAGCACCTCCGTTAGGGTAGGATTATTTTCACTAGGAACGAGCAGAGGGAGACATTTTAGCGTTACAAACATTAAGCTTCATGTACTACAGAAAAATGGGTAAAAATACAGATTTCATGATTAATTGCAATTTTCATTTGAATGATCCTGCAAAATAATGGCTTTCTAGTAAATTGTCTTCAAGAGCTGCACTCAACAAACATTCTTTAAAAGAATAGCTTAAAAAGACGAGTTATCTTCTTATCAAATAAGAATCAAATAGAGAGCTTGTGAATCAGGATCTAAATGAATCAGAGAATCTGTTTCAATACCCATTTAAGTTTTATTATGCGTCACTTCAGCATCAAAACTATATTCATGGCAAAACAATTTAATATATAGAGTTCCTAAATTAACTTATTTAAAATAAATAACAAAATCCTTCATTTTAAACATAACGGTAAAGATTTTATCATTTGACAGATTACAAAAGTGTTAGTAATATTTTAAGCCTTAAAAGACTGGACAATAAGATATTGAAATGTATATAATCTGCAAAAGTATGACTCAAAGTTTGCACTTCAAGGACTACACCAGCCACGTGTAAATTTGATGTCTCGAATAAGAAAATGAAGCTGCTGATTCATGACTAAAAGTGATACTCACGGATCGACACTCTTAGCAATGGATGCCATGATAAACAGAACAGCCTCAGTTACTTCCCATGGGGGGTTTCCCTCCTTCAGAGTCGAATACAGCTGACGAGAGGATACAAAGTGTTTATTAAAAGAATAGTTAACTTCGGCTGAAAATTCCCTCTTGTTTCTCAGGAAACCATGCTAAATTACAAAAATCACTTTGGGTTCTTTACCTCAAAATTAATTTCACATCATGTTTCTATTCTTGAAACTATTCAATTCTACCTGTGAGAAACACTCCATGGAGCCGACTAGGAATATCACATCTTTCACGAGATCAGACACTCTCATCCTGAACTCCCCAAAATCATCAGTGTCCTCGGGAACTCCTTCCTGTACAGGAAACACAAAATAAGAGAAACCGCATTCATTTTTATTGCACATATTAGAAGCCATCAATTAATGATTTGAGTCTTTCCTGTGAAGCAGCAAGAGAGATGTGGAAAGGAAAGAATGCTCACATGATCTGAGTCAAGTTGGCAGTGGCGGGCGAGACTGTGTAATAGCCTCTGTATGAATGGCCTGAACACTCTGTGCAGCGCCGGATCATTCATTTTATAAAGATGCTCTCCCAGACGGTACCAGAAGTTGAACGAGATCTCAACCACCTGATAAAGAACACATTATACATGCTCACTTGTCATTATGGGTTCAGACAATTGACTACGAGTCAGACTTCACACTCACCTCATACTGGGGATGTCCAGCACAAATAAGCAGCAACTCTAGGGTGCGTAGATCTCCCATGCCCTGGCCAGGAGTCCTTACTGTCATCTCCAAAAACGTCTCGCACAATTCAGTAAAGATCCGGCAGTAATTTAGCACCCTGTAGTGGAAAAATGCAAGCAAGATCCAAAACCTAGTAAGCTTCCTGCTTAAGGAGCATGAATATGCGCTTTTAAAGTTGCCTTCTTTTGGCCAAATTATAAGGCTTCGTGAGGTTTCTTTCCCGAGAAAGAAAACCATTAATGCATTGCGTTGGTGGAAGCAGAGAGTGAAATTTTTATTATTAATATTTACTTAATACCAAATAATAAATTTAAAAAAAGTAACTTTTTATACAATATTTGTGTGCTATGGATTTTCATGTTTAGAGTATTGCACAATCAAATGCAAGTCAAGTTTTTGGTTTCAAGTACTGTGGAATCTGAACTTTTAGCATAGCAAAATACTAATTAACTAAATACTAATCAATTGTAAGTTGATTTCAGTCGATTTCCCATTTAAGGAATTTTGCAATTTGAGATTAGCATCAACATGCTAACTAACTTTAAACTGGAGTTGACTCACAATTGTTTTAGTTTTTTTATATAGTTTGAAGTATTGCACAATTTAACTTTTAGCATAGCAACATGTTAATGTAAAACTATATTCAAATTAATTCAGTAGAGTCCTCCATTTAGTGTAAGATTTTAGCATAACAGCATGTTAACGTCAAGATCTACTGAAATTAACTGTTAGTCGAGTTACCCCTTTATTTTAACTCACAATTTGACATTTTAGCATAGCAACGTGCTAATGTCAAACTCTATTGGAATCAACTGAGTCGAGGCTCTCATCTAAAGTATAGCGCAATTGGAGCTTTTAGCTTGACATGTTAACGTCAAATTTTATTTAAAAATCAAATGCATGTCGAGTCTCCTGTTTAGAGTAATATGCAATTTGAGCTTTTAGCTTAGCAACAGGTTAACATCAACTATTGAAATCAACTGAGTCAACTATTTCTCTCCAAGAAATTTGCAAATTTGAACATTTAGCATAGGCAACATGTTAATGTCAAACTACATTCAAATCAATTCAGTCCTCAGTTTAGTAACATGCTAACATCAACTCGATTTAAATCAAATGTGAGTTGAGTCTTCCGTAGGCTTTGTATGACAAGCGCTACTTGTTTTAGCTATTCATGTACACCGTTCCAATTGTCACTAATGATCCAACGTGAATTAAAATGCTGCCTTATAATACACCTATGCAAGCAGCATACAGCTCACTAGGTATGGAAACAGAGCCATCGTGTTAGAGGTCTGCATGAACTGCATACATGGATCATAATGTCATACATACTTGTCGAGGTCCTCTCGGGCTACGGCCATGTGATAGGCTGTTTCTAGGGTGAGGACTCCCTGGAAGAGCTGCATGGCCAGGGGCATGTTTATGGCCACGTTCTCAATCGCGTACAGCGCTGAACACACGCAGTCTGACGCCGCCTCGTGCAGGTTTGTAGACGTCTCATCTCTCTGCTGCAATAAAGAGGGTAAAATAATAAATAAAAAAAACTAGTTTTTAAATATAAGAGAAAGGGAGAAAGATTGGATTTGTTGATCTCACCAGCACTTGGAAGAGAATCATCAGCAGTTGATTGTTGGCCATGAAGTTGTTGTCCAGCACTCCTAGATTAAACCAGCTCCCCAAACATCGGAATATCTTGATAAGCATCTTCTCATTATGTCCCGACTTCTCCGCACATGACACCTGATCATGGAAATGTAACAATAATAGCCAAGCTCAGTTTAGAATTAAAAAAACATTTATTTAAATCAGGGGTGCTCCTCGAAGGCCACTGTCCGGCAGAGTTTAGCTCCAACTCCAATTTAACACACCTGAACCAGCTAATCAAGGTCTTACTAGGAATTTTGGAAACTTCCAGGCAGGTCTGTTGAGGCAAGTTGGAGCTAAACTCTGCAGAAAAGTGGCCCTCCAGGTCTGAGTTTGGACACCCCTGATTTAAATGCTTATGCAACATCTAAACCACTAAAAAGATTTGCATGGAGGGAATGATAGCACAGAACAAAGGTTGGGCGTTATTAAAGATTAATAAAGTAAAAGCGACATATGATGGCATCTAGAAGAAATGTGTTTTTATGCCCTGCAAAATTCATTCTGTGAAGTCTGCTGATTTAAATAAGGTAAATCTAGCTGGCAGACATGGACATTGTCTAAATTACAAGAATGAGCTTAATAGTTTTGGAAAAAAAAAAAAAAAACAGTACTTTTTTTAACCATATACCATCATTTTAATAAATAAAAATATTATAGCCACCATGGAGTTACATTAAGGCTCTAAAATTAATGTTAATAAAAAGCAAATAGTTGAGTCCTGGATTTTGCTGACAGCAAAACTGGAGGGATGATGAAATAATATGGTGGTAATTCACATCTCTTGCATTACCATTAGGCTATGAACAGACAGGTTAGGCATCTTGTTTAGGTTGGGAAGTGGGCAATAAATGATAGAAACTTCTTTGTAGATAGAATAATGTCTGCACCAGAAGAGTGACCACTGTGGTAGAGTAGTAGGCCAGATCCTCAATGATCTCTGTCCGTCGATTGGCTCCGATCCTCAGAGAGCGGCTATGCACCTCCTCCGGCAGAACCGTGAGTATCTCAATCAGGAAAGGCATGGAGGACACATCATTACTGTATCTGGAAGGAGCAAAAAAAAATCAAGTGTTGGGTAGATAACATTTCAAGGCGTGACAATGGACAACTATTTTAAACCGAATTATTACACATGCTCATTAACTGAGACCATATAGATTATTTGTGCAGCTAATCAAACCCAAATCTGACTCTGTAGAAGATTCTTACTTCTCTATGAGGGTGTGAACACAGCCTTTCCACGAGGCCATCTGAAGAGCCAGATCTGCGATTGCCAATGCAAGCTGGGAGAGAGAACAACATTAGAACACTAGCGCCACTTTCTTAACATCTCTCAATATGTAACACTGCAGTGTGGTCGCGATCGACTGTCCCTGTCAGCACCTCACACATTGCGTGTTCAATATACAACCATTAATGGCAGATGTTTGAGGTCATCTCCGCTGACTTGCATTTTGATTCAGCAATCACAGGAAACAAATCATGTACATTTAGCAGATACAACCCCTGGTACGACAGACGATGGGACATTACCTGTGTGACGATGATGGGAGACAGGTCTTTGAGGTTCTGGATGTGAGACAGGAGCGAATCTCTCAGTGCGGTGTGGGTCTCTGGGGGAAGCTCGTAAAATGACGTCTGGATCTTCATCTTCATCGTCTGGGCTGCAAAGTAACACGATTCCACATCCTGCTTCAGCTGCAAGAGCTGATCCGAGATCTCCCACGCGTACATCTGCAAGGTTCAGCACAGAAAAATAACTTCAATGATGAGGTGCCAATAACATTAGATGATTTGTCCATTATGAGATGATCGCCACCACCCTCAATGCATAATTTGTTTTTAATGACTAAATAGTGCTAAAAACTATACCTCTCATTTCACATAGGCTTATATAGTCAACGTTATATCAGCCACCCCATTCTCTAGTTAGTACTATTGCCTGTTGCATTTTGCATAAGCAAAAGCAAAACTTAAACATCAGATGTGTCACAACAAGATAAATATTACTCATGCAAATAAATCGAAACATAAGGAACCAGGAACTCATGTGTAACATCATAATACACAACCTGAAGAGGCAGACTGACCAGAGTGAGAAGCAGGAAAGTCAACTTAAAGAGTTAGTTCACCCTAAAATGAAAATCCTGTCATTAATTACTCACCCTCATGTCATTCCAAAACCGTGAGACTTTTGTTCATCTTCTGAACACAAATTAATTTATTTTTGATGAAACCTGAGAGATTTCTGTCCCTCCATTGACAGCTACACAACTACCACTTTGACGCTTCAAAAAGTTCATAAAGAAAGAGACCGTAAAAGTAATCCATATGGATTGAGCTGTTTAGTGCAAATTTTCTAAAGAGAGGCTTTTATTCACAAACATTCATCAACTCGCACATTAGTTGTGGTAAACGGAAGCTCAAGCATGTTTGCTTGACGTGTGAAAACCATTGAGGTTCATTCTTGTGTTACGCAGCACATTTGAGCTTCCTCAAGAACCAATGAGGTGCATTCTCATGTGATACGCAGCACGTTTGAGCTTCCACAAGAGGTTTGTTCTTGCGCATCAAGCAGGTTCAGTTGAGCTTCTGTTTGTTTGCTGATCAATGTTTATATGTGAATAAAGGCCTAAATTCAATCTGTTCATCATAAAACGATCGTGTCTCCAGAAAATTTGGACTAAACTGCTCAATTCCTATGGATTCGTTTTTATGATCTCTTTATTAACTTTTTGAAGCGTTAAAGTTTCAGTTGCATACCTGTCAATGGAGGGACAGAAAGCTCTCAGATTTCATCGAAAAGATCTTCAATTTGTGTTCAGAAAATAAACGAAAGTCTTACAGGTTTGGAACGTCACAAGTGTCAAGGTGAAGCCATGCAATTCATACTATTGACGTCATAATATTGTGCCACATATTACAGAATTTTACTTAATGTACTGCATTCAGCAGTTTGTCAAATTATGGGGTAATATGATATTGTGCCACTTTCTTCTGCAAAAAGCAACAAATGCCTTGCAAAATCTTACCCACTGTTTTGTGGTTTGTAATTTGAACACCTTCCATATCATCAATGTCATAGTCTGCTGAAGCAGAACTAAGTCAAGAACCAGTAACCCAAAGTGGAAAGAGTGAACAGGCAAACTAATGGTGTTAGGGAGGTGGCATAAATGCATATACACTGGAATTACAGTCAAAGTATTGATGTTAAAACATTTACATTTAAATTTACATTTACATTTGCCCAGAAATGCTCTAGAATAGATAGCCAGCTCAGCCTAGTCTGAATTTAACTTACTCTGTCAGTAAACCGTGTTTTGGAACATGGTAGCTGGTATTTATCTGGCCCAAGATGGTAAAACATCTTGAACCAGGAAAAAAACAAAACAAAAAAACAACTACTAGTTGGTCAGTCCGGTTTATAAGGTGGTCAAGCTGGTTTTTGGAACATGGTCATCCAGCTAATGCCCAGCTACAAACTCGCTACTATGTTTCAAAACACAACAACCAGCTTTCTAACAGGGCATTCTAGGTAATAAACGCGATGTACGCAAGTTATTATGTTTACATGAACTATTTCCTCAAAACTTGCTGCTTAAATCCACCCATAACTCGACCATCAAGCCACAGACAAGCTAGATGGATTTAGCAATGGATACAAATAAACCCCCACACCAGCCCAAACACATGTGACCACCTTCACTTCCCAACACAGCAAATGTTAATGTTTTTAAAAGCTTCATTGCGGCCTAAATGGACACTGTTTGAATGAAATGCATATTGTAAGTGTTAATTAGTAAGTGAGGGTGCTGTGGCGCAGTAGGCCCGCTAATGAACGCACCGATCTCTGCAGCTCTCCCAGCCAGACCGAGGCGCGCTCCTTGCCGGCAGGGTCCGGGTCGTGATACAGCGCCTGCACGGCCTGGTAAACCAGCGGCAGGGTGGGTTTCCCGCCTTCCATGGCGCTCTTCTGTTTCTAGAGGATGTAGATATGGGATAAATGACACGGCTTGCGCTTCTCGGAAGGTTGTAGACGCGCAGGTTTACTGTTTATTCGGCCCTCGCGTTCTCCGATCTGGCCGCCATCTCAAGCAGACACAGGGCGCTCCTGTCAAACAAGTCCGTGTGGAAACTGAGGCACAGGAACTATTAATTAGTCCAGACCAGAGCGATTTTATAATAACAACGCGCTATTCGGACATTTCTTAGAAAGATATCCACTTATGAAGAAGAATACATCAGGTTTGTGTGTGTTTTAATGTTTGTGAATTCAGCATATTACGAGGAATACTTACTACGGCGATAATTTCAATGTAGACACACCCACTGCTACACATTCATTCTCATGAAACAGTGACGGAGCTATGTATGATCCAAATTGGAGTCGTCAGGAATCGATTATGCTTGACCCATAATCGATTCATGACAACTTCCAAATGGAACATACATGGAACCCGCTTGGTTCCAATTCTATTCCGATACTTCTTTGCGATTTAGAAACATTACAGTTCCTTCAATTATTCTTTTAGAAATACTTTAGGAGGGAAAGGCAATTCTTATTGAACTTACTGCATTCTTTTGTCAAATTGTGGGATCATTTCTCATTCCAGCAGAGCAAAACTAACAAACCAGAAATTAATTTAATACATTTATTTACGAAGGAATGTTTAATTAGTATATTGCATGGAAAACAACAAAACACATATTATGTACCTTTACTGCATAACCAGTCAGTGACTTCTTTGATTTAAATCTAATAAGTCTTAAGACATACAGGGGTTGGGCAGTGAAACGGTAACACTGGCCAATATAGTGTTGGAGGATTGACGCCTGTTAGCCAATCTTCACTGATTTTACATTCCATCAGTAAGAGCAGAGTGTGAAGGTTGAATTAGCAGAGCAATAGCACAGCTTTACATAAAATATTGCAATCCCACATATTGGGAGATATATCAGAGTTCAAAAGTGGACAAA
Organism: Rhinogobio ventralis; assembly: GCA_039654625.1. Classification (NCBI taxonomy): domain Eukaryota; kingdom Metazoa; phylum Chordata; class Actinopteri; order Cypriniformes; family Gobionidae; genus Rhinogobio; species Rhinogobio ventralis. Next base: position 11,980,679 of record CM077207.1, on the reverse strand, counting down.
TTGTTGGTTTCTCGCTGGCTCATCAGTGAGCAGGACAGCAAGTCTTTGTGGTGTATCAAGAGCTATGATATCCAGGGAAATGTTGGCATACCACCACAAATAGGACGAACATCCAACATGCAAGAGGACGCTGTCTGAAAGGACTACATAAAACCACCGCTGCCCACTGCAGAATTAAATGCGCACCTCGACTCTTCTGTTTCCACCAAAACTGTTCATCAGGAGCTCCACAGTCAATATCATGGTCGGGATAATATAGACAAACATTTCACTACTATAGCCAAACACTGCCAATGCCAAATGTCGGTTTCAATGGTGCCAACAAATCTTGGGAAACATGTATTGTTCTCTGATGAGTCCACCTTTACTGTCTTTCCCACATCTGTTAGTTACGGTGTGGAGACCCAAAGAAACTTAACATCCGGACTGTTGCGTGGCCAGAGTTAAGCATGGGGTGGATCAGTGATGGTTTGGGCTGCAATATCATGGCATTCCCTACTGTGCTTGATGGGTGCGTCACTGCCAATGAAGGACTGAACCATTGTGGAGGACCATGTGCACCTAATGGCTCAAACATTGTACCCTGAAGAGGGTGCCATGTATCAGCATGATAATGCACCAATACACAGCAAGACTTGTGACAGAATGGTTTGATGAACATGAAAGTGAAGTTGAACATCTCCCATGGCCTGCGCATTTACCATCTAAATATTTTTCACCAAAAAGAACCGACTCATAAAAGTCACTCATTTGTGTATTTCGCTGTTGTAATTGCTATTCATTAAACAATAGTTTGATATTTTTGTACATTATTAAGACTACCTTTATTTACCTTACAATAAGCTACTTATATTTGTGCTGTACAAGTTGCACATGAGAATTAGTCCTTAAAAATTATTATTGCTGAACAATAATCTGAATATTAGGGGGTAGGGGGGCCTGATCTCTTGAGCAGTAATCTCTGAATGGTATAAATGAATGAAAATATTGAATTGAATAAAAAGGTTCCCAAATGACACTGTTTTGGGAGAATTACCCTTTGCTTAAATAATATAGTATATAATTAATTATAATAATAATTATACTTTTTGGTACTGTGCAATGAGTAATCGATTTACTTTTTTGCTTGTTTTATTTTCTTTAAAGTTTTTATAGGGGCTTTATATATGAGATAATGGAAAACAATTTGCATTTAGAAAAATAATGTCCTACAATTAAATTGTTTTAAATTGATCACAGGGATGCATCATTTAACATTTAAAATGTTGACATCATACATGTGTAATTTGAAAAAATAGTAATCATAAGAATGTTATCATCTTTGCTTTCCAGGCAAGTTTCAACTTCTTTATCCAGCCAAGACTTTAAGTTTTCCCTTTCTCTTTTTTCTCTATTTCTCCTTTTCTCTCATACACATCTATCTCTCACACATTGGCATAAGAGACTAAAATGAAAAAAATTTCCAAACAGCACAATTCCATATAGATGACTTTAAATACACATAAATTTATATTTCAGTTTTTACCAAATAAATCTTTCACTTTATTCACACGCATCCAACTAATGCAATTGCATATGCATCAGATTCCGTCATCATTTATTATATGCTGATAAAGGTGCATTACATTTCATTTCTGTAATTCCCAGGATGTCCATCACCTTCGTGTAACCCAGGTCTTATCATACCCATGCAACTCCGATACATAGCTTGGTTACAATACAACCCCAGGTCACTGGATGGCTTCTGACTTTTTGATTATTTAATATTTATAAGACTACAAAATCAACATGCAGTACAAAATATCTAACACAAACATATGTGTAGTCATATTTTGAATTTTACAGGATATAAAAAGTAGCACATCTCAATGCAACAAAAAGTTGGTGAAGTTGAACATATTAATACTGTTACGTTTGTGTATGAACAGAATATATAAATATTAAGATTGTACATCTGCATATATAAATAGAAAACATATTTCTTCCAGACAGTTCAAATGAAAGACCTGTAAAAAAATAAATTAAACATTAAAAAAAGTAACTGCAAAATTTAGATTTTGATTATAACAAATCTAAAAGAGGCACACTTCGCAATGAATAAATTCTCATGATATGATGCTACATTCCATTAGTTATAATAAATCATTAACAAAATTCACATTGTATAATGCTGCCAACCTATAATTTACCAGAGAAAGAGAAGAGTCTTCAAGAAGAAAAGAAGGAACTAAAGTGAGGTGTATAAAAAGAGGCCGGATGTATAGGATTTACAATTTAACACTCTTTATCTCTCCCCAGATTATCAAAATTGACCCACAATCTAAGTCTCGGCTAACAAGATAAACTGTCAGTTTGGACGTAATCCCTCTGTGACATCAATGCGGTTTGTGGGGATTTTTAGGGATTGGTTTAGGTAAATCTGGTTTTTAGATTATGGCTCATCCTTGTGCTTGAGGACCTTAAGAGTTTGGTTTGCCTTTTGCCTGCTTATACTGCTGCTCATGAAATAGAAGCCAAGACTTAAAAGCCCCCCCCCCCCCCCCCCCAAAAAAAAACTAGTACCAATACTTTAAGTTATCTGTAAATCAGATCCAGTGATTTAGGACAGTGTTTTTAGTACAGAGAAAATGCTTCAAAAGCTTTAAAACCATTTAAGTAAAGTGTCTTAAAATTATGGGCCAGTTAGGAAATATATACAATGAGTATAAGCTTCACATTTCTCAACAGACCACAAACAGAGCATCCTCATAAAGTACAGTATTTTATACTGTACCAAGAGAGTTTGATTTCTTTGATTCATTAAACCTGAAACCTTATAAAGATATTGGAAAGCAAAATGCAGGTCAAACGTGGACCAATATGTGGTGTTATTGAGTTCTTGAGGCCTTTAATTATATAGTTTGTTATACAATTCAGATTGTTTCACAGCACACAGTAAACCCGATTGGCAAAACAAAAATTTGAGGTAATCAGTTACATCCAAATTTTTACAATTCAAAGTTTAGGTAAGCAGAATGAGCAGATTTTTATTTTGCACTCAGACATTTTAATCTTATCTTGAAATATTTGAGTAAGCTCACACATTTAACTTAAAATTATCATGTAAACTTGGTTAACTTTAGCTAGCTATTTCACTAAATGCTAACTTGCTAATTGGTAACACTTTGGGTGCGTCTCATTCAGTTCCCTAGCTCCCGAGCTTGTGAATCAGTATATCGTGTGCACGAATTCGGGCACTGGTAAGGACAGTAAAGGACGCTGGCTCACTACACATTGGGGCACTGATGACTCTATTTCCGGTGACGTGACAACATCCTCATTGTACAACATCATTACTGGTATTTATGAACAACAGCAGAGCTGATATCTTTCTGACATTACTTGTAATGTTATTTAAAGTACATTATAATAAATACTTTGCTTGTTACATATACGTGCAACATTTCAGCCTTAAATAAATTATAAATGTTAGCTAGATTGCAGTCATTACCTGTCTAGCAATGTATGCTGAAATATAATAAAATAATGCTTTCTATTTCTGTCGTTATCGGTCGTTATATGTAGTGAGTTGGCTCACATGATTTAAGTTTCGTGCTTCAGAATTCTGTTAAGGGAGCATAGTGAGCATCAATGCACCCTGGGTTTTGCGGTGCATTGTGGGACTTTTTAGGGAGCAAATGTTTCAGTGCACTGGAGGGATTCTGCGATTAAGACAGCCCTTAAAATGTCCGACTCCCTGATCAGTGCCCTGACTACTGAACTAGGGAGCATTAAACACTATAAATCTCCTGATTAACATAATCATGCACATTATATAACACTTAATTTTAGTATTTACTCAAGTGTAATGGCAAAGCATATTGGGAAAAAGAAATCCCAACCCAGTTTCAATTAAATTTAAGTTGGTCTAAATGAAAAGTTACAAGTTCATAAAACTCAAAACAATGAAACAATTCAGATTACTTGAAATGTATCAGATTGGTGAACTCAAAATAAAAAGAAAGTTCTAAATACTCATAAAAGTTAATTTAATTGAACTAATTTGTTTAATTTAAGTTTACCATACACAAACCAATTAATTGTTTTGAGCATTAGGTTTTACAGTGTAGCTTCACAGTATAATAAACATGGAAATAACAGTGAATTTTGCACAATTTATCAATTATGAAACAAATTCAATTTCAACTATAAAGAAGACAATAATGTAATTATTTTGCCTAATTTAGTTTAGCAGTGTCAATGCTGCAAAGTTCATTATTTATGAAACAAACTCAAATAAACTATAAAGCAGCTACAGAAGACAATAATGTTCAGTTCAAGTCAATTCAGTGCTGATTCAATTTAGTTCAACAAGTTTAGTTCAGCTATAAAGCAGCTTACAGAAGGCAAGTGTCATTATTCAGCCAGTTTGATGTTGATTCAATTCAGTTCAATAACAGTGTGGATACTGCAGTTTTAATCAATTATAAAGCAAATTTAATTAAGCAATAAAACAACTCTACAGAAGACAATAGTGCCATTATCCAACTCAATTCTGTTCTAGTTTATTAAAAGATCATAATGATATTACTGAATATCAATTGTCTTTTATAATCTGGAATACTGTTACTGTTGTTTATGCTGTAATTCATCTTAAAATATATAATATTCACTGGGTTCGTAGAACAACACGTGTTGCTTAATCATGTGCTTAGAGATTTCAGGGGAGTGTTGATTGTAATTTGCATGGACAGGGCAGATTATCCTGGCAACATGTCTGGAACATGTCCGGAAGATCATCCCTGGCAACATGTCCGGAAGATCATCCCTAACTTTTCACACCAGGCAAGACTTTGAGGATTTTATAAAAGGCCATCCCGTCTGCATTCGGTCAGTCAGGCTGCTCATTGACTCCACCAGGACACTGTGTTAGAACAAGGCCTCTAACGGCGCAACCATGGACGCGTGGGCCGTTCAGTTTGGGAACCTTTCCAAAATCAGCCCCTTCGAGGGCCCACAATACCACCTGGCCCCCAAGTGGGCTTTCTACCTGCAGGCAGCTTTCATGGGCTTTGTATTTTTTGTGGGCACCCCTCTCAATGCCATCGTCCTCTTCATTACAATGAAGTACAAGAAACTCCGACAGCCTCTCAACTACATCTTGGTGAACATCTCCCTAGGAGGCCTCATTTTCGACACATTCTCTGTAAGCCAAGTATTCGTTTGCGCTCTTAGAGGTTATTACTTTCTCGGTCATACGTTATGCTCGATGGAATCGGCAATGGGAACGATTGCGGGTAAGAGGCAGAGTCTATGAGTTTGAACAGCATAGACATTACGTTCAGATTGGTGTGCTGATGCGTGTCTTGTTCTCCCAGGTCTTGTGACAGGATGGTCCCTTGCTGTCCTGGCTTTCGAGAGATACGTGGTCATCTGCAAACCCTTCGGAAGCTTCAAGTTCGGACAAGACCAGGCCATTGGAGCCGTGGTGTTCACCTGGGTCATGGGTGTCAGCTGTGCCAGTCCTCCATTCTTTGGATGGAGCAGGTGAAGGAAATTTTCTTGGTGAAATATTTGGAAACACACACTCAAAATGATTCACATTTGAATTTACAGATACATTCCCGAAGGTCTTGGCACCTCCTGCGGACCTGACTGGTACACAAAAAGCGAGGAGTACAATTCAGAGAGCTACACTTACTTCCTCATGATCACCTGCTTCTTCATGCCAATGTTCATCATCATCTTCTCTTACTCACAACTCCTGGGAGCCCTGCGTGCTGTGAGTGTCCCAACTCTTTGCTTTTTTTTAGACAGAAATAGATACAAATGTGTAGATTTCTATTATTTTAATGAATATTTATTTATGATTAATATGTTATTAAGCATTTAATAATTATTTAATTAATTATTTTGCTTCTGATTTCAACTTATGACCATGCTTAAATCAGGCTCGTTCATGTTCTTGCATGAAAAATTCATTAAAAAATTCAAAATTCAAGCATCCAATTGGAAATGGATTCTTTAAATATAAGGATATTAGTTTTAAATAAATTATTATAAAATTCATTTAATATTGTTTAAAATAATATATATATGTAGGTATATTTAAATGTGTGTGTGTGCATGTGTGTGTACTTTATCAAAATAAACATGGATATTTCAAAAGCTATAAACTGAAATACTTGAAATGTTTCAATAGGTTGCTGCCCAGCAGGCTGAGTCAGCCTCTACCCAGAAGGCTGAGAAGGAAGTGACCAGGATGATTGTTGTAATGGTTGGCTCTTATATGCTTTGCTATGGCCCCTATGCCATAACTGCTTTGTGGTTTGCCTATGCTGAAGATTCAAACAAGGATTACCGTATGGTCGCTATCCCAGCTCTCTTCTCAAAGAGCTCCTGTGTATACAATCCTCTAATCTACGCCTTCATGAACAAACAGGTAAGATGGACAGCACACGTGTGATAAATAATAACTGTGCACATGCAGACAAACACTAATCTTCCATCTTTGTATTCCAGTTCAATGCCTGCATCATGGAGACGGTATTTGGCAAGAAGATTGATGAGGCCTCAGAGGTTTCCAGCAAGACTGAAACCTCTTCTGTGGCCGCATAAATTATTAAACTTGTCTGGACCTTTTTTCCTGTTGTCCTCCCCCAATTGTTCAAATCCTGTACATTTACACATTGTAAAGGGCCAAGGGAGCCCCTTTGTCCCGAAGACTCAGCCCGCTGGATGGCCAATCCGGGGGCGATATCCTACCATCCTTTCTGTGTAGAACTGTATCTACAGATACATCTTTTCTTTATTTTTTGTAATGAAAAACATAGCTTTTTCATGTTAAACAATGCATTATGCATTGATGATTACGTAGACTATCTAATTTATCAATTAAAAAAAAAAAAAAAAAGAGATAAAGGTCCTTTCGTGTGAATGGACTCATGCAAACTGAAAATGGAAATTGCTAATTTTCTCTTTAGAATGCTTTTTGACTGACCCATTAGGCACGATGCATTGTAGTGCCGTTTTTATTCAATCACAGTAAGAGCTGAAGGAAACTAAGCATTGAGAATATTCTAAAACCCCACACCAATCAAAAGTGCACGTCTCAACAAAAGGGCAGAATGTAACTAAGCGGTTTACTCTCCTCTCCTCCAAAGAACCTACTAAGGACCAGCTTTCTGGCTGGCTTAGCCAAGATATATAAGATCATAAGGACTTATCCAAGTCCATCTGCTTGTTTGCAGCTGAGGAACCTTTCATTGGAAGTTTGCTGGTAACAAATGAGCAACAGCAACTGTCCAATCACTGGCTTCATGACGTTGGATCTCTAATATCTGTATCTATATTAACTCTGTATTTGTTTTGTTGAAATTAGACGTGCATGAATTTGTACATGTTTGCTGTTTTTAGAATTAATAAAGATTTATATTGTTTGATGCATTTTTTTCCCTCTACCTGTTGGTTTTTATTAATCAACTGAAATGACCTCTATCAGATTGCTTGAAAGACTAAAATGAACAAATCAATCATAGATTTGAACATGTCGATATATTACACATTACTAAAATTCTATTTAATCTATTAACTTATAGTATAAGATATAGGTTAAAAAGAGATATACAACGATCAGGCATAACATTATGACCTTCACTGACAGGTGAAGTGAATAACGCAGATTATCTCTTCATCATGGCACCTGTTAGTGGGTGGGATATATTAGGCAGCAAGTGAACATTTTGCCTTCAAAGTTGATGTGTTGGATGCAGGAAAAATGGGCAAGTGTAAGGATTTGAGCGAGTTTGACAAGGGCCAAATTGAGATGGTTAGACGACTGGGTCAGAGCATCTCCAAAACTGCAGCTCTTGTGGGGTGTTCCCGGTCTGCATTGGTCAGTATCTATCAAAAGTGGTCCAAGGAAGGAACAGTGGTGAACTGGCAACAGGGTCATGGGCGGCTAAGGCTCATTGATGCACATGGGGAGCAAAGACTGGCCTGTGTGGTCCGATCAAACAGACGAGCTATACTGTAGCTCAAATTGCTCAAGACGTTAATGCTGGTTCTGATAGAAAGGTGTCAGAATACACAGTGCACCTCAGTTTGTTGCTTATGGGGCTGCATAGCCGCAAACCAATCAGGGTGCTCGTGCTGACCCGTCTAATGGAAGAAGGTGGCCTGGTCTGATGAGTCACGTTTTCTTTTACATCACGTGGATGGCCGGGTGCATGTGCATCGCTTACCTGGGGAACACATGGCACCAGGATGCACTATGGGAAGAAGGCAAGCCGGCAGAGGCAGTGTGATGCTTTAGGCAATGTTCTGCTGGGAAACCTTGGGTCCTGCCATCCATGTGGATGTTACTTTGACACGTACCACCTACCCAAGCACTGTTGCAGACCATGTACATCCTTTCATGGAAACAGTATTCTCTGGTGGCTGTGGCCTCTTTCAGCAGGATAATGCGCTCTGCCACAAAGCAAAAATGGTTCAGGAATGGTTTGAGGAGCACAACGAGTTTGAGGTGTTGACTTGGCCTTCAAATTCCCCAGATCTCAATCCAATCGAGCATCTGTGGTATGTGCTAAACAAACAAGTCCGATCCATGGAGGCCCCACCTCGCAACTTACAGGACTTAAAGGATCTGCTGCTAACATCTTGGTGCCAGATACCACAGCACACCTTCAAGGGTCTAGTGGAGTCCTTGACGGGTCAGGGCTGTTTTGGCAGCAAAAGGGGGACCAACACAATATTAGGTCATAATGTTATGCCTGATCAGTGTATACAGTAGTGGCCAAAAGTGATGTCCAATCTAGGGAAATCATACTAAGTTATATTTTATGTTATTTTGTGGATTTTAGTGAAAATGGCCAGATGGAAAGAGCTTTCCTCTGCAACCAAGGAGGACATTGTTGAAACGGCTAAATCTGATCAAATGGTTTTGGATATTGCTCATGTGCAGGATGTGAATGGTCACGATGTCCACAAAAATATTTCAAAGCACAGTGAGACCATGCACCATGCAGAATATAAAGTGCTATGGCTGGTCAAGTAAGACTATTGAGCATTGACCTGAATGTGGAACCACTTCAAAACAGTTTGCAAAGACCTAGGTGAGACCTCCAACATCCAATTTTATCTTGACATGTAAGCTAACGGCTACAAGTGGTTGGATTGAGAGGTTGTGTACCAGTAAAGAAACTTTTATTTATTTGTTTTATCTACAGCAAAAAACATATTGCATTTGCCAAAGAAAATAAGGTTTGTGGAAGATTGGAGCCGAGTTCAGCAATCCAACAAGTCAAAGTTTAACAACCTAGCATTGGATGCTGTCAGGTATGTTCGTAGGAGACGAATGGAGTTTTTTAATACCAAATGGATGCGTGTGGAAATATAATGGTGTTGATGAAGCATGTCTGCAGCAGGTGTTGGAAGAATCTACAAAGTTGCTGGCACTTTGAAAATGGACCAATACTTAGGAATCCTGCTGAACACAATGTAGCTAAGTTCTGTTTGGAAAGAAAATCTGTATTTTCCAACATGATATCAATCCCAAATACACAAATGCAACAAAGTTGCATGTAATAAGAGTTCATGCTCAACATTTTGAAGTCTTTAAGTGGCCTCCTCAGTCCCCTGACCATCATGCCATTGAAAACCTTGGGGAAATTATAAACCTGAATTGTGTCATGCAGGTCTTCCAATGAAGCTCAACTTTGAGAAGAACTTAAGAAGGATTGGAAAGAAGTTGCACAAAGTGTTGTGAGTCAATGCCCAGCAGAATGGCTGCTGTAACAACAAACAGAATATTAATAAATTCTTACATTTTATTCAAGGTATGTTTTATTTATGTTTTTCTATGCATTGTTTGCATAAAACCAATAAGTTCTTCTTCCCAATATAACATACTCCTCAAATTTTCCTAGTTTAACCCTTGTGTGTTGTTCAAATTCACTACCCTTTCGTTATGTTGGGATGAAAACAACCACTAAATTAAACTGCTGTAAAAATGTATCAGATAAATATTTTTTGCAATTTTTTTTGCATAAATCTATTAATCAACCTCAGTCCTGATCAAAACTACTAAATGTTTTTTTTTTAAAAATCTGGATTTTTACTCTTTAATTGCCAAGTTCATAAATGATGTCACAGATTTGGGGAAAAAAAACACAAAAAAATGACTTTTTTTTAACCTCTTATCACAGTCTTGGACATGTCAAAGATTAGTCACGCCTCTGGCAGGCTGAAGAAAGGGAGTTGTCTCCACGTTGGTGGAAAACCACACTTAACCATTTCTCCCAGTCCACCCAGATCCAGGATCCTCTGAATCCCCCTCGCCTTCAGTAGAAGCTGGAGAGGATGATGAGGGTGCAACAACAAAATCAGGATCTGACTCTCCTGAGTCTGTGGTGTCAGAGGGAGAAGACAATAACATCCTGCAGCTCGCTGGAGGGGTCAGGCTGCATAATAGTTTCTAAAACTTCGGTACAAGTCTTTCTCATGTTGCTTGTTGCTCTTCTCACCATCAAATGACCAGCAGGATGGCATACAAGTGTTTAAATCCACTTACCTTGTTTTTGTTTAGTCCTTACTTCTCACCATCAAAAGGCAGCAGGTGCATAAATACACATTGTTTTTGTTTACTCCATGTAGTTCTGAGAGCTGAGGTGCATATTTTGATTTTCTCAGATGCATCAAGGTAACTGCGCAAAGGCCTCTCTCTCTCTCTCTCTCTCACACACGCACACACACTAATATGCTGTTATACTCCATATAACTCCATATAAAAGCCAGAAACTAAGCTTTTGCACAGGCCTATCTAAAGGGTTAATTGTGCCACCTGGTGATCAACTGTAAAAAGATCAACTTTAAAGTTACTAATTTTACCTCTTCCTAACAGGGAAAACCACCACCAATCAAGAATGCATGATTATATGGTGTCATGGCTTTGCAATAAAAAAATGTGGTTATAATGGAAGTCAATGGGGCAAAAACAGCCACGAACAGTAAATGAGGGAGACAAAATTAAAATCTGATGCTGCAAAAAACTAACAATGCATCAAAGCCAATGTTGTTACTAATCTTTGACATGCTGAAGACTGTGATAAGAGGTAAAAAATCCAGTCCACAATCACTTTTTATATTGAAAATAGTAATTTTTTGTGTTTTTTCCCCCAAATCAGTTTATGATTTGGCAATTAAAGAGTAAAAATCCTGGATTTTTTAAAAACATTTAGTAGTTTTGATCAGGACTGAGGTTGATTAATAGATTTATGCAAAAAAAATATTTATCCAATAGATTTTTACAGCAGTTTAATTTAGTGGATGTTTTCATCCACGAACATAATGAGAGGGTAGTGAATTTGCCCAGTGTATCGTTGATTTTTTTAAAGCAGTTTCCCAAAATACGTGTAAAAATAAGATTTGTCACCAAAAATCATTCCATTTGCTGAAACACAGAGAAAGTTGTGGCCAAATTAAGATTAAAAGCACCCCATAGTGGATGAAAATGTCCCCAACAGCACATAAGGGTTAATATAATCTGAAGTGTCACTAAAAGCATATATTGTGCAAATATTCCCCATGGACATCACTTTTTGGCCACTACTGTTTAATATTAATTTTAAGCAATGTTGTCTATTTCTTCTATTTGTGGAATCTCAAACAAAATGACAGACAGAAAGTAATTCCTGAAAAAAATATAATCAGTCATAATTGTTTATTGACAATTTGCTGTTTTCAAGATACAATCCGTTGAGCTAAAACAGCACCATTTGAAGGAAGTCACCTAAAACCTTGGGTGCTAAAACATTTTATATAGAAAAAATAAAATGCATTAATGGACCACAAAGGATGCTGCTATGTTTGTAACATAGCAAATTTGTTGCAAACATCATAGTGTATTTCAAATAATGAAATTGAAAGCAACAAACTATTCAGAAATATGTTCGATTGGACTCTATGAACCTAAAGGATTTGAAATTTTAGACATATAGCTCCAACTGAAGAAAATACAGTAAAAAGGCACAATGACAGATGAGTGTTCAGAAAACCTAATATTGATAGAAATTCATGGGATGCGTCAATGAAGAAGATTTTTTTCCTAAATAAATATATTAAGACAACAGTATATTGCCTTTAGAGGGAAATGGGGAGGATCCTCATCATCCTATAATCAATGTTTGTGCAAAGACAAGTAAATGTGAAATGTGAGATTATATGAATAAAGCTCTATACATATTCACATAAACGTGTGAATATATACATATACTTTATATCTATTTGTATAGACCCTCTGAAGAAACCAATCTGAGAGCTTTCAGTACTTAGTATCCTAATGAACAGGACTGTGAACAGCAAGGGGAGCTGATCATAGATCAGTAGCACGTATAAAATCGCCTTGAATCTAGCTCTGAATAAACTGCTTCTCATTAATAAAAACAAATAAACAGTTATTGAAATGATAATAATGCTGTACATGGACCACGATTCCAAAGACAGATCAAACCAACACTTTACAGTAAAAAAACTAAACAAGAATGCATGTTGTGAATGCATTTCTGTGTGCAAAAAGAGAAAACGATCTATCAAGTGAACTAAATCTGAGGATTTAGCTTTGTGTTATGATGAAGCCGTATAAAATAAATTATATTCTTTTACCAAAACAACTTCAAAAGTAATTTTTTATTATACTAGAAAAAAAAAAAAGAATTAAAACTCATCATGTCGAACTAACGCCTCCCCAAAGTCAGTTGCTTGACTTCCCACAAACAAATCGTACTTGTTGAGTATTTCCTCTTTGGTGAGTTTGCCATCCTGAAAAACAGAGACAGACTCAGTTAAATGATTTAAATTATAACTTTACAAAAGCTGACAAAATAAGTTGTTATGGTCAGCTTACCTTGTTTGTGTCAGACTCGTACACCAGATGTTTTGCTTCGGCTTCGGCGTGGTCGTAGTCGGCCGGAAGAATCCAGTCCATGGTCTCCTCTTTGTCCATCTTTCCATCCTTGTTCTTGTCTCTAAACTCCGAAAACTGCTCTCGCTCTGTCGCCACCCATTCAGGCTCATCCATTTCATCCTCATGGTTGTACATGTCGCCTGAACAAGTGAACAAATTCAACCGATTTTAAGCAATAACGACATATTTACTTTTATGCAATGCATAAAAACCTAAGAAAGCTATTAAAAGATTTTGTAAGAGACTTTCACATTTAAAATATCATTGCTTACCAATATACTCCTCTAGGTCAATAAAACCATCACCATTCTTATCAATATCCTCCATAGTTTCCTAATGATAAAATTAAAGCAGGAAGATCAGTGAAATTGGTTACAGAAAATTACATTTAAAACAGGAAACATCCTAAGCAGATCCTATTAACTTTCTTCAAAATTCACACATGATTGTTGTTGTCGTTTTACTTTCTAATCAACTTTAGAAACCAGTATTTTTTGTTTTTAAACCCCAACCACCAAGATCCATTCTGGAATGAAACACCCACATTCTATTATCAATTTCCAATGGATAAAATTACGCCACACTCTATATTTTCTCATTGAATTACACATTTCACTCAGAAAATACACTACCATTCAAAGGTTTGGGGTGTGTGTTTTTTTTTTTTAAAGAAATTCATACTTTTATTCAGCAAGGGTGCTTTAAATTGATCAAAAGTGGCAAGGAAAACATTTAAAATATTACAAAAGATTTCAAATTAATGCTGTTCTTTTGTACGGATCCACACACGACATGTGGGAAGAAAATTAACAATTCGTTCCCATGACTTACTAATACGTCAGCATGTTTAAGTAATTTGTTCCATCATTTCACTCAATTGTGCGCAGGATATAATAATATATTCCCCTCATTTTACTTAACCTTGCGCAAAATATAATAATTTGTTCTCTCGTTTTACTAAATCGTGTGCACAATATAATAATTTGTTCCCTCGTTTTACTAAATCATGGCCACGTTGTTATGCTGCTAAATCGAGGGAATGGATTAATAAGTTGTGGGAACAAATTCTTAATTCGCAGCTATGATTTACTAAAACAAGAGTACGAATTGGTAATTCGTGGCCATAATATATATTTATTTTTGTCTGCATGTGCTTTCATGTGTGGGGATCTGTACTTTTGAACTTTCTATTCATCAAAGAATCGTGAAAAAATGTTTATCACAATTTCCACAAAATATTGTTTTATTAATGCAGCCTTGGTGAGCATAAGACCCTTCTTTCAAAAATATTAACAAATCTTACCAACCCCAAACTTTTGAACAATGGTGTACGTCAGATTACAGAAGTAAAATGGGATGCGAACAGGTTTCACAATAACTTTAACCTGTGATTGAACTGACATAATAGTAACAGACCCACCAATACAACAATGTTCTTCATATGTTCATACTCCTCAGGATGTAGGAAGGCAGTGAACTCCTCTTTGTCAGCGATGTGGTCTCCATTTCCATCAGCCATTTTAAAGCGCCGTTCATCTCTGACCATCATCTGCTTGTAGTTGTAGCCATCATCAGGTTCAGGATCATCTAGGAAAACACAGACAGCACAAATTATTATTAAACTAATTAACAGTACTCGTGTTGTTCCAAATCTGTGTGAGTTTCTTTCTTCTCTGGAACACAAAAGAAGATATTTTGAAAAATCCCAGTCAGTGGGATCTAAAACAACCCTGGATGCCACTGACTTTCATTATATGATCCAAAAAACAACAACACTGAGACATTTTTAAAATCTTCTTTTGTGTTCCACAGTAGAAAGAAATTAATTTAAGTTTGGAATTACATATGCGGCTGAGTAAATGATCATTTTTGGAGACCAACCCTTTAAGCTTGTTTATATAAAATGCATTTTTACCAAGGTAGGTGCCGTATGTGACATTCTTGTATTCATCCCAAGAGATCATGCCATCATTATTCATGTCAAAATCCTTCCATTGCCTTTCCACATTGTCATAGATGTACTTTTTTTGAGCCTTTTTGATCCATGCTTTCAGCTCGGCCTCTGTGACAAAACCATCCTCATCTGCATCAATCTTATCCACAATTTTACTGAAAGGCAACAAAAAGAAGAGCAAAAAGATAAATTAACTATAAGAATGTCCTCTCTGAATTGTTTTTTGTGCAGTCACACATGCTGCTGAAAAGTGGAAACCCCCAACTCTCAAAGAAAATGAATGACTTCTACACATTTTGTTGTGCAAATCATTGCTAAATGCCCCTTAACACTCAGCACAATCCTTACCCAAGCCTATTCTTGCTTTCCTCCGGGGTCAGGTCATCAAAAGTCTTGGCTTCCTCCTCCCCAAGGAATGCATCGTGGTCATAGTCAAAGTTTGCGCCATCGTCGTGCTCTTTGCTGCTCAGTGGCACATCATGGTGGACACGTTCCTTCTTCTCTGTGGGTTTGCTGGTGGCATAAACCACGCACAGGGCAAAGCACATCAACAGAGGCCTAATCTCCATCTTCATCATGTAAGCTCTGAGGAAAGAGAGAGCAAATATTAGCATATATATGTCCCAAATCCCTTTTAAACTAAAATAATACTGACCACAAGTATTTCTAGTGTGGCTTTGTTTAAAGAAACCACAGTGCAAACATAACTGTATGAGTTAACAAGATCTGTTTGAATCAGTAAATGTAAACACTGTGTATGTTTGAGTAAGAAGTGTGATATACACTACTTTTCAAAAGTTTGGGATTGGTATGATAAGTCTCTTATGCTCACCAAAGCTGCATTTATAGGGTCAGAAATACAATAAAACAGTAATACTGCTAAATATTTTACAATTTAAAAGAACTGTTTACTTAATATATTTTAAAATGTAATTTATTCCTGTGATGGCAACGCTGATCTAGTCATCAGTGTCACATTATCCTTCAGAAATCATTCTAATATGCTGATTAGTTGCTTCTGGAAAACGTGATACCTTTTATTCAGGATTCTCTTATGAAATTAAAGTCCAAAAAACAGAATGTATTTGAAATAGTGAAGAGATTTATAATGCTACGTTTATAAATACTGACCCCAAACCTTTGAACGGTAGTGTAAATGTGTGTAGCAGGGGAAAGAGAATCATGATGACTGGCAAAATATCAGACGGAACCGTTGACAGGAAACTGTCAGCATAGACAAAAATGTGTTTCCAGAGAAGGGGGAAAAAACTAAAATGTGTAATAAAAATGATGAAAATGACAAGTAGCCCATCTAAGACAAGTGTCCAAGACACAATAAAATTAGCACAAAAAAAAGAGATCAGTGGCATTCTAAACTGGTGGGAATGGCGCAAAAATGGGTCACAGATCTATTCTGATGGGACAATAGGGACAAACATTGCTGAAAGTAATAATGCAATAATAAAGAATAAAAATACAACAATAAGGTTATCAAAAGAAACCTGCATGCCTTTGAATAATTTATGTCTCAATCAGAGATTAGTCACACCAGAAATAAATCACATAATATATTAACTGCATAAACAGCTTCATTGGGACTTTGGTAGGCACTAGGCACAGCAATATAAGAAACAGTTATGAGGTTTTGGTCTTACACAAAAAGAACACAAAAGCTCTTTACTACTGGCCAACCAATACTTAAACAAAAGTTAAGACCGATATGATCCAGATAATAGAAGCACAAATAGAGGGCAATAAGTTACCTTTCGGCACATATAAGATGTTATGGCAGTCTCGGTCACCATTCACTTTTATTGTGTGGGAAAAAATGCAATGAAAGCAAACGGTGACTGGGGCCGTCAGTTTTCTAACATTCTAGTTTTGTTTTTCACAGATGAAAGAAAGACATTTATAACAATAAGGGTGAGTAAATAATAACAGAATTTGGGGGTAAACTATCCCTTTAATTAACAATACTAACTGTCCCTTTAAGTGAGTCGTCATTACAACGTATACGGTCAGGCAATGAATGCAATTGTCAACCATATTTCTATAGTACAAACAAACAACGCATAAAAATACAAACTTACCTAGATTTAGTACGAGGCCGAGAATCCCAGACACAATACAGGGTCTTTAGTTTAATCTTCTGCACACCCCTGTGCCACACCGTTTTTCGGACAAGAGTAACGATGCTATCCAATCACAGCGTGTATAGTGGAGTCCGTCCACTGCCATTGGGCCACTTCAGCACAACAAACCCCGGATGTAACGGAAATCGTTGTTTAATAATGCGCTGACTCCGCGCACTCTCTTTTAATTGGCGACAGTGTAACGGGAAACCAATCAGCACAAGAGACTACACAATCGGTTGATGTGTCGCTGGAGGCCGTTGCGCACCTAGTGAATTGTCTTTATTGGGTACGTCTTGCCACGTCCCCAAATTTGAGAGACCCGCAAATCTTCGCGGAAAGTTGCTGCCGTCCTGTAACCGCACAAACCAAAAATGGTGGTAGATATTTGTAAAAGCGATTAAAATAGTATCGGCCTCGATTTTGAACGGATTACCTAAACTGATACCAGGTTTAGCCATTGATGCGCTGCACATATTACTACAAAAACAGTTCAGAAAGCAACTTTTGAGTTTAGCAACATTAACAACATGCAAGTCAAACTACACATTTGAGTAAGTAGTAGTGAATGAGAAATTAGCCTGTATTTATTCCTGGATGCTTTTCCACACTGTTTACTACCATCTGGCGGTTGAAAATAATCAGCGTGACGTTTTAAAAAAACCCAGTCTATTTATTATATTTTTTGAAGCAGCAAAATTATACATGTATGAGTTTATATCAATTTTAAGGATACTTCTTTCATTTTATTTCTGAGAGGGGAAAAAATGCAGTAAAGGCCACATATGTTTTCCACTTTAACTTATCAAACTAATTGTTCCAAAAATAAATTAAAGGTGTACAATTTATTAAAAGGTGATTTTATTTTAATGTTTGTTTTTTATTCAGAAAAACAAAATTGACCAATAGGAGTATCGCTGCCTTCACGTGCTATCGGAATTATCGTAAATACGAGTTTCCTAGGTAAAAACTGCACATGAATTGCCCTCTGATGTCGTGTTTACCACTGGGAAGTTCGGAAATAAATTTGATACCCAAATTCCATCATACTTCCAAATTAGATAATCTTGTTTGGTCATTAATGTAGTATTTACATATACGAGTAATCATTTGAAGTATCGTATGTTTTATACACAGCGAAAATAGCCTGCATTTGACTGAGATTACAGAATCGGCAGAAAGCGGACTATATAGCATCGTAAATGTTTATATGGTTGTCAGTGCATGTGCCACTACATATCATTTTGATTTTAATAAGATTTTTCCAATACATAGGCAATAATAAACCAGGTATAGTCCATGATTTCTGTTCATTCCGCACTTGAATGCAACAAGCTCGTAATCACGACTTCAGAAGTGGGAATTATCACATTTCCGATAGCACGTGAAGGCGGCATTAATTACACTACTGCTACACAAACACATGGTGCAGTAAAGCGTCATAACCATAGGTCATAACAAAGCGGCTTACAGAGGTGCGCATGCGCGTATCGTGGGACGCTGCAGCCCTCACCAAGGTAACAGCCCAGCCTGCAACCGAATCTAGTCTCACTCCACCAAGCGAGTAACAAAAACACGTCTTTTGTTCACGGACCTCTTTGTGCACTAGTCACCATTAGCTCTGACTCAGAATGACTGTCCATTTTAAGGTAAGTTATTTCAATTATCCACTGGAAACTGTTTTAACACAGATTAAAGGTGCGCGCGCTCGTGCGACGTCATTTCTTTGAGGAACGTAGAGCGCGCGATGCAGGCTGCAGAAATGCTTTCAGTTTTGATATTTAGTCTGGTTGTTTACTTTTAGGTAACCAAATATACATTAATATGAATTCTAGTAAATTATAGTTTACGCTTTGCCGAAAACAAAGAGAACCTACGTGACTATTAAGATACGTGTTGAACTTAAACGGTAAACCTTTTACAAGTTACTGTCGGTAACTTACTTCCTGTTATTTCTTGAAGACGTTTGTGGGCGGTTTAATAGGCATCAGTATTATCTAATTATCAGCTAAGACCTAGTTATTAAGCATGGTTTTCTAATAAACCACATATATAATTTATTATACCGCTTATTTAGATATATAAAGATTGTATAACATTCCACATGCAAATTGTGATTTACTTGTGCTATAAAGTGCGCTTGTTTATTGTATGCTCTATTGCTAATAGGGAATCAGCGAGTATCGAAGTAAATACAAGAGTCGAACCACACGATCCAGAAGCGATTCTCCACATCGCAGGATGCGACTGGCTGGACTGCGCTCTGACCAGTCAAGTATGTGATAGATAGATAGATCAAATAAAAATGTTCATAAAAACGAATAAGCTAATAACTTGGTTAATATTGAATTGATTGATCTATTTCTTTAAATTAAAGGAATTACTCGAGAACCCCAATTCATATCCAAAAGGAAAGTGGCATTTTACCCACCTCAGGTATCCAGTTCTTTCCGATGGGAAGGGCATGGTTCATCTCCACAGTGTCAGGAGAAGAGCAGGCCTGTCACACCCCCTGCTGTCACTCCTGTGTTTAGAGCCACTAGTTCAGAAAGAGTGGCAACCCCTCTAGCCCCAAGAGGCCCTGTGCCACCAGAGGGCATCGCTGTACCACCAGAGGGCATCGCTGCACCATCCCACCAATTACAAGCAGAGGCACAAGCAGCTCAGACATCCACCACTGCTGCAGACCAGCAGAGACCAAATGGAGTGAGTCTGGTTATACGTCAGATTGTTAAATGTGTGCATTGGTGCAGAGTTGGGTTAGGTTATTCCCCTTGAGGAGAAGATTGCTCGGTATCAAAGATAAAGTTTCTATACCACAATTCATTTTACATATGTAACAGATGTAGCCAGTAAGAGCTGTGTGTGTAAATCTCACTCCCCTGGCCTCAAGAGTCTTTAGCGCGCCCGCCTCCCACACCAGAGACCCCGGTTCGAATCCTGTTCGGAGTGGAGGGGGTTGAGTAGGACCAGTTACACCTGGTGCTGTGACCTGGATGGGATTGAGGTTTAGGGGGTTGAGTGTAATGGATGTATGCCAGTAAGAGCTGTGAGTGTAAACCTCACTCCCCTGGCCTCAAGAGGTGCACCAGCGACTGACGCTAGTGGCTGTGGTCTGTAGTGTCCTTGTTAGCACGCCGCCTTCCATGGCGGAGATCCCGGTTCGAATCCCACTCGGAGTGGGTCGAGTAGGACAGGTTACACACACACACACACACACACACACACACACACACACACACACACACATATATATATATATATATATATATATATAAAAGCCAAGCATCCAAAAGCCTAATTTTTATTAAAATATTTTTTTGAATTTTTCAAATCCGCTTATGAGGCCATAATTGGTGTATAACAATTATAATTGTACTATTAATTATTAATACCACCATCAATGCAGTTAACGTATTTCAGAGCTTGTACTGTCTATTAGATTAACTATGCACTGCATAGAAGAGCGGGACTGAAATCTGAGCGACAGAGAAATGGCCGGTTGAACTCAGAGTACCAGCGACAGTTCATGTGGAAAACGCCTGTGGCCGATTCGCCCCTGCTTGCTGCACATGAGGTACTTCTTTGCACTTTTATCAGCACTTTCATAATTCCTTTTTATCTAATCCTTTTTATCATCACACATAGGCTTGTGTCCAGTCCCTGGCCAGATTAACTGACATATTATTGGACAGAGCACTTATGCTCACCTGAAGCGTTTCTTATATTTTAAGATATGAATTATTGATGCGTATTTGAATGGCTTGATTGTGTTTAAGTGCATTTCTTACCAATAAAAACACTCTTCCAGTAGATGGCAGTACCGTTTTGCCTGCCACTATGTTTATATATATATATATATATATATATATATATATATATATATATATATATATATATATATACAGTCAAACCAAAAATTTTTCAGACACCTTCAACATGTTCTCACATTATCACAGTTTATTCGCTATAGTTTAACTCAGAGTTAAACTGTGTCAGAACAAATTCATCTTGATAATGTCAGATAACTTTGATAGAAAGGTATGTAATGGATTACAATCAACCAATCAGCTGTCAGCTGTTAAATTTAAGTACACAATTAGATAATACCAATTTAGGTCAACTAATTACCAAGCAATGCTTCACTTTGTTCAGTCTGGTGTAAAAGGTCGCATTAGCAATTAAAGAAAAAACACTTAAGCAAAACATGGTCAGGTCAAAGTGTCTGAATAATTTTGGTCCCAAATTTGTATAAATTTTACTGGTAGTCCACTGTATGAAGAATTTTTGGGAATAATATGTCACATTTCCTTTATTTTGCTCTCCTCACTTACATAAATGAACTATAGTGTACTACACCCACTAGTAAAAAATTATATCTGGTGTCTGAATAATTTTTTGTTTGACTGCATATATTACTAATATTTTATATGAATTGTTTACTAAAAATAGATTTTTCATTGGATATTTTTTGTGTTTTGGATTACTTCATATTGGTTTTAGATGTTGTACAGTAACAATAGAGCCATCCCACCCTTCAAATCAAACCCAGTAATTATGGAAAGCGAGTACAGGAGAAGTTTTAAAGGATCACCTCCTCCCAGACCACTACACTTGAGGCGAGATGTTGAACAATATGAGGTCCCTCTGCTTCATACAGAGAACACAACCCCAGAGAAGGTAAACAGAAATATCCACCATATTAACGTAAGAGTGGGTGTGGCCCACTCTAACTTAAAAGGCTTTTGGTGTCATTTGCTTCCAGTTAATTTAGCTGCTTGATATTGCAAACTGGTATTTACTATTATACCATTTTAATTCATTATCATAAAGGAAAGGGTTTGTAGTGAAAATAGTTTTACCATTTACTGCCTTTTGTTATTCTTCTAGTTATTTCCCTATAGTTGCTAATGAACGGGAAGTCTAAAACAGTCACACACACAAAGAAAATCACTTAGTTCAGTGTTGCAAATTTTGGTGGATATACATTCAGCTTAGCCACACATCAAACTTTCCAAATATTAAAGCATCAGTATGGGGCCGGATAAACCAGTTTCACCTATATATTTTTAGATCAACTGTATGGGCCATCATGTGAGTGACATCATGTGAGTGAGTCACAGTAAATGCATCCGACTATAGATAACTGAAATGCATATAAGGTTGCGATATGTTAGTTCCTCGTAATTTTTTTTACACATGCTGAACAATGTGTAGTGAGGAATTTACATTTACAAAAATGTTTGTACATTTGACATGGTATTTCTTGTGCTTTTGCCTAAATGTCCACCATATCAGAGTAAGAGGAAGAAGCGACAACACAGCAGGAAGTTAAGCCCCGAAGTTACCCATCTACAGCAACAGGAAGTGAGGTCACCTTTTGCCCTGAGAGACCCTTCACCCAAGGCTATGAGGTAACTGTTGGATTAAAAAAACAAAAACAAACAAACACATAAGTGAAACATTTTGATATTCATATTATAATTCAATTAGCTTGACGTCGTCATACTCAAGAATATGAGTCTGAAACTGCTCCATTGGGCTGTGATTATGGGGCGCGTTTCAACCGAACCAGGAAAGACAATGCTTCTGCACTCAATTGGATAGACCTACAACCAAACAGAGCAACGGAGTAAGTGACGCATGTTGAGCGACGCATAGTAGTGGGAAGTTCGGATCATTTTACGGACTCGGATCTTTGAATCTCGTTCAGCAAAATTAGCAAATCTTTTCTCAAGTCATTTTGTTCATTTCAGCAGAATATAATTAAAATGTCACATGTTAAATTCCCCAACACATCTAGTACTTATGCAAACATTGAGCACATTTGGAATTAAAAATAATAAGCTAATGCAGCCAAGGCCAAACTTTAAGAAAGAAATTCTTCATTAATTGCTTAGCTGGGTCTTCAGGACTATGCAGGTCTATGCAGTTAGTTAACCTCACCTCCGAATCCGAGTAGTTCTTTTTTTGTCACTTCACATTTAATCACGTCTGTTCCCTGGAAAGATTAGTACACCTCTCCTGTCTTCGGGTTTGAGTCGTTAGTTCCGTCATCAGTGTCTGTGTCAGGACTTCTGAAACAGAGGACCCAGATGCAGAGTGAACAAGACAGTTTTATTGACAGGACAGTTAACAAGGCACAAAAAGGTAGTGGAGAATTGACAGTCCAAACAGAAGGGCCAACGGGGAACAACAACAGGACAGATGAGGGTAACTGCTGGAACCAGCTCCAGGAAACTGCAGGGCAAATAACTGCTGAGGACTTGACCAGGCCAGGCAGATGGTAGTGGAGAAAACAGGGCAGGGCACAATGAAGCAGAGGTCAGGAACTTGCTGCTCAAACTCAGTCTAGCTGCCAGGCAGATGGAACCAGCAGACAGAGAATCCCAGGGAGTAGGCAGGAACCAACATGAGACTACACTAGACAAAGAGAACCAAAACACAAACTGGCAAAACTGGAAAACCAGAAAATAAATGAGAAACTAAATAACTGAAGCTAGAAAAGGAAAAAAAAAAAAAAAAAAAAAAGAGTAGCTAACAAATAAGAAATAAAGAGCAAAATAAAGACAGACTAGACTAAAAATTCAGGAACAAAGAAAAAAATAATGAAATCCAAATCTAGAACCAACAGAGACACTAAATCTTCAAAGGACTTGACAAGATATGCAAGCAAACACTGTATACGTACAATGAACCAGCAAGGACAAGAGGGAAAGGAGCTCAGTAAAAAGGGATCAGCACATGAGGATCCGGTGAGCACAATTAGTGAAACGAGGACTAGACAAGGACTAAACAAGGGGGCGTGGAAACAGGAAACAACCAGGCAGGACAAGAGGAACACATGGCAAACACAAGCAAAGACAGAGCCATGTGCTTAGACACAACACAAACATAGAGACATTAAACAATGACAACACAGACAAGGCTGCCAGGGCAGAACCCTGACAGTCTGATCTGGGCCATGACAGCCCCATATGCAATGCATGCAGTCCCGAAAACAGAATTGATTAGTTCACCTCCCGAGTATTCGGGTTAGAGTCATTCGTTCACCAACTCACAGCCCCATAGGCTGAATGCAGAAGATCCTGTACAGAACCGATGATGTAGCACATGCAGGGTCAACGCAAAATGAACGAATCGCTCTCTGAGACAACTCGTTGTTCCCGAGTCATATTTAAGATTAGTTCAAAAAGAACGAATTGTTCATGAACGACACATCACTAACGCATAGTTGTCAACAGAACTCAACTGCACGCACGATGGAAGAAGTAGAAGAAGAAGATGAGTGTAAACGATCTTTTGCCGGTGTTGTAATTTTTTTTTAAGGATACACAAAGTACTTGCCAACACGATCATCATTTTTGAGAGAAATAGTAAAGGTGACTGTATATACGAACAAGTTATCCGCTTAGTAAACAAATTCAACCCAAGCGCTCTTTGGTGACGTGGATGATTACGTTACTGTTTATCATCTGTCCATCATCGTATAAAGCCCGCCCTGACAGTTTGATTGGTCCGAACAGCTTCTGTTCGGGCATAGTTACTCCACAACGGATCAAGTCCAGACCGAACTTCCCGACCTCAAATGTTGTGGGCGGGGCTAAGTTTGGCTGGCATCCAGGCTAATATTCAATAGGTTACATTTATAAATTCTTCAACAAGAGTATTTACCAGTCTCCCTCTTTTTCTGTCTGACAGGAAAGTGAAAACTGAGTACAGATCCAACTTCCGTTCTCCCCTCCAATACAACTATAGAGATGGAGCGTGGGTGAAGGCCAGAACTGCAAAGGAGGAGGTGAGCTTCTGGAAAAAGAAAACAAATCTATGGGAACAAATGTGCAGGCCTAAAATATAAATAAAATGCATGAATTAAAGAGTTAGTTAACCCAAAAATGAAGAAAAAAGTATCATCATTTGTCATCATGTCATTCCAAACTTTGGTTAATCTTCAAAACACAAGATATTTTAAATGAAATCTAAAAAATGTCTGTCCCTCCACTGAAAGTCCACACAACTACAAATTTGTCGCTTTTAATAGTTCATGAAGACAACATAAAATGAATCCATATAAATTAAGTGGTTTAGTCCACATTTTCTAAAGAGACTGAATTGCTTTATATGTTGAACATATTAAATGTAGGCTTTTACACTGCAAAAATAAATATATTATAAATATATAATACAAATATTAAATATATTTGTCAAATTAAAATGCAGTACATGTAATTTGTTTTTCTTTTAACATTCAATACTAGATATTCATGAAAACACTGCCACAAATGCTTTTCTTACTTAGTATTTTTGTCTTGTTTCTAGTCTAAATATCTAAAAATTCTTAAATCAAGATGCATTTACTATACAAGTAAAATGACATAACATATTTTTGCTTGTTTTCTGGAAAATAAAATCAAAATTACGTGAGTTTTGCTTAAAACAAGCGAAATGATCTGCCAATGGGGTAAGAAAAATAATCTTGTTTCTGTTTGAAATCTTGTTAATGTCCCAAACAGAAAAAAATATAAATTTTCTTACCCCATTGGCAGATACTTTTGCTTGTTTTAAGCAAAACTCGTGTCATTTTGATTTTTTTCCCCAAAAACAAGAAAAAATACTTATCTAGTAAAAGATTTTTTTGGTATTTGGACTGGAAACAAGACAAAAATACTAAGTAAGAAAAGCATTTGTGGCAGTGTTTTCATGAATATCTAGTATTGAATGTTAAAAGAAAAACAAATTACATGTACTGCATTTTAATTTGACAAATATATTTAAAATAAAAAATATTTTTACATTATTTTAATTCTTAAAAAAGAAAGTATTTCTAGAACTTCAGTTAAATAACATTCACAAGGGTGACTGAAACACAGCAAATAAAAAATGACTAGAGAGTATGAAGGCTAATTCAAGAGCAATTCTGACACCACATTGCAGCTGTGGTGGATTAAAGCGGCAGAGTTGTTAGGAAATGGAAAGGTAATCTCTCTAATCACTGATCTGTATGATTAATCTTGCAGGAGTGTGATGGTTTTCACGAGTGGTATCATGAGGTAACTGTTCCGCATGTAACATCCATCCTCTCACTGCTGTTGCTGCCTTAGACACCTTCATTTGCTTATGCGTGTCTTTTCTGTGCTGCCACATCAAATGTATGACATCATTCAAACTTAGACTAAATGGTATCATCTCATATGGACCTAGACTTGAAGTGTCTGTGTGTGTGTTCAATCTGAGTATGTGTGCATGTGGTGGATCAGTCAGCAAGATGTTATCTGTCAGCATACTTGAAACTTTGAGGTTGTCTGTGGTTTTGCTGTTTTTTTTTTTTTTTTGCTTTTTGGTGTCTGATAATTCTGTATTGACTTTTTTTGGGCTCACTCACTGATTATATAAACGCATAGCTAAACGTTAAAAGGTTAGTTCACCCAAAAATGAAAATTCATTTTTCATTTCAAATTACTAACCCGTAAGACCTTCGTTTATCTTCGGAACACAAATTAAGATATTTTTGATGAAATCCGAGAGCTGTCTGACACCACATAAACAGCAACACAACGACCACTTTCAAGGCCCAGAAAGGTAGTAAAGACATCGTTAAAATAGTCCATGTGACTCCAAGAACTAAGTCGTTTGCGCACAAAAAGTATTCTTGTCGCTTCATAATATTAAGGTTGAACCACTGTAGTCACATGGACTATTTTACCGATGTCTTTACTACCTTTCTGGTAGTTTAAAAGTGGTCGTTGTGTTGCTGTCTATGTGGGGTCAGAAAGCTCTCGGATTTCATCAAAATATCTTAATTGTGTTCTGAAGATTAACAAAGGTCTTACGGGTTTGGAACGACATGAGGGTGAGTAATTAATGACAGAAATTTCATTTTTGGGTGAACTAACCCTTTAAGGTACAGCTTAGAAGTTCATGATTGTAAAATAATAATTATTTTTCATTATTCATTTAGCAGTGAAATGAGGGTAAAAACAGAATACATCTTAATCAAATATTTTATCATATTAGAGGAGCCAACAATATTGCCAAATTTCAAATGTAAACCATAATATTACACAGCTAGAGTATAAAAGAAATTGACAGAGGGGCACAAAAAGAGTATTTATTTGTAATATAATTAATAATTGTAGTATGTAGTATTTTTGTAATATAATTAATATTTGTATACATAACTGATTAGTTATAGCTCTCATCACTTTTTCCCAATTTGTTTGATAGTGTCACATGTGACCTTTGCTGCTTGGTAAATTATTTGATCTGATGACAATAAATTCAGTGCTTGACTCTTCATTTTGACACATCCTTAAAATTTGTAAACCTTAAAGTCTATATCTTTCAAAGCAGTTTTTCGATCATGCTGACACTGTAAAAACGAACTTTTGTAAGACAGAAGTACTTGATTTTAGGTCATGGTGTCAAGTGTGCTTCAATGCATCTCCAGCAAAACTTTCATGCAAGTATTGCTGTATGGGACAGGAGTGTCTTTTTGAGTCAGCTCTTTAGGAGCGGAGCATGGCTGCCTCCACTTTTACACGCATTCTCCACGGGTTTCGAAGCGGATGCGACAATGTTGCATGATTTGAATTTATGTTGATTCAACACATTTATATTAAGCATAATATAATAATTATATTAAGCATATCATAATAATTACAATATCAGGGCTCAACAATACATTTTTCCACCACAGAAAATGTTTTTACCTACATATTTTTATACATGTTGAAAGAAATATATTTTTCTTAACAAAAGAAGTTTACAATTTAGATTTGTTTTTATTAGAATTAATAAATGAGTTTTAAAACATTACGTCAACTGAGCCAGAATCTCACTGGGACAGCATGACATCCTTATTGTTGAGCCCTGAATATCTAAGGCAGTGTTTTGTCTGTGCTTGCAATGAATTATCAGTCTCCTTGCCTATACATATTATCTGCAGTGTAGCCCTATTTTTCCAGGCTCTGATTTATCATTCACAACTCTAAAGTTCTGCTGTTTATCGACAGGTGCGGGATCTACGTGAGAAGGCAGAGGCCTACAGGAAACGGGCCTGGGGAACTCATTTCTCTCGGCAACACCTGAATCAGATCCTGTCAGATCACAACTGGATGTGGGAGCCTTCCAGTGGCACCTCCTCATCCTCCATTGAATCTGAGGCCTGCAGAAGCACTAGTAGCAGCCCTATCATTGAGGCTCTAGACCTGGCCAGGTGAGCAGAGCTCCGTCATCAAAATACTCGAAGTCAGTTCAGAGCTTCCTTTTATCAATGACCTGGCATGTCTCTTTAGGGCTGGCAGTGCCAGTGGAAGTTCTAGCCCTGGACCTTCTGCTTCTGTGGCAGGCAGCAGGAGAAGCTCTCCAGGAGAGGCAGGTCTTCCTGAGGACCCCACCCTGCCTGTGCATAGGAAGTTGGCCTGGGGTGAAGAAGAGGGTCATGGAGAGAGAGATGAGTCTGAGATTGCACAGGAAGCGTGGAATCCAAAAGATGAGCATGGGAACATGAAGGAGAGAAATGAGAGGTATGTGCTTCTTGTTCCTCTGAATTGTCACCTCAGATGGGAGAACCTGCCAACACTAGAGCCAACATGGACATGATGGTCTTATTATTGGGCAAAAGTCAGATTTTAAGAATTTGAATCGAGTTGGCTGCAACACAGCAAGTTGAGCTGGAATTTGAATTGAAATGAAGAGGAAATTCAAAGAATTGAGCATAGAGATACAAATAATATAAAAAATTACATTATTAATTACTAATTATTTTAAATAATGTTAAGGATAATTCAAATGAAAAATAAAATGTATTATAATTTATTTTATTTTATATATTTTCATAAATTTTATGAAAATTGAATTCAAGAATAATATTGGAATTTAGAAGTCATTTCCAATTCATTTCTGAAAGGCGTACAACGCTGGTTTACAGTGGGGTTTTCATAGTTTAGTTAGTTGACTTCTCCAGTATAAATACTACCAAATCCAGGAGCAATGAATCTTATGTGCAAAATGTTTCTGCCTATGCCGTGGCAGTTTTTCATTCAGACGTTTCGCAAATCTTTTGTAGGTTGCAGCTGTTGGAAACTGAGTCATCATCAGTGGTGCAGGGGTCTGGTGGTTCCATTAATGGGGGCAGATTACCAACCCCCAAACTCAAGACCATGCAGACTGTACAAAGAACACATCACGATCGGACAACTCCAGCCACTGGTAAACTCCAGCCACTTTGACCTGTTAGTAATGAATAAGGTTTTCGTTTAACTTGGTTTTACAGACAGCTGTGGTTTTCTGGGCAGATGATACATCCATCTGCCACCTTGAACCTATACTTTTGACATCTCAGCAGTTTCACTTCGATTTAATGGTTTGCAGTCAGACTCCAAGCTTCTCGTTCATTAGACATAGTTTGTAATCAATCAATCAATAAAAAACAATTATGTATATATATATATATATATATATATATATATATATATATATATATATATATATATATATATATATATATATATATACACACTCACCTAAAGGATTATTAGGAACACCTGTTCAATTTCTCATCAATGCATTTAGGGGTGTGGTCCTGGTCAAGACAATCTCCTGAACTCCAAACTGAATGTCAGAATGGGAAAGAAAGGTGATTTAAGCAATTTTGAGCGTGGCATGGTTGTTGGTGCCAGACGGGCCGGTCTGAGTATTTCACAGTCTGCTCAGTTACTGGGATTTTCACGCACAACCATTTCTAGAGTTTACAAAGAATGGTGTGAAAAGGGAAAAACATCCAGTATGCGACAGTCCTGTGGGCGAAAATGCCTTGTTGATGCTAGAGGTCAGAGGAGAATGGGCCGACTGGTTCAAGCTGATAGAAGAGCAACTTTGACTGAAATAACCACTCGTTACAACCGAGGTATGCAGCAAAGCATTTGTGAAGCCACAACACGCACAGCCTTGAGGCGGATGGGCTACAACAGCAGAAGACCCCACCGGGTACCACTCATCTCCACTACAAATAGGAAAAAGAGGCTACAATTTGCACGAGCTCACCAAAATTGGACAGTTGAAGACTGGAAAAATGTTGCCTGGTCTGATGAGTCTCGATTTCTGTTGAGACATTCAGATGGTAGAGTCAGAATTTGGCGTAAACAGAATGAGAACATGGATCCATCATGCCTTGTTACCACTGTGCAGGCTGGTGGTGGTGGTGTAATGGTGTGGGGGATGTTTTCTTGGCACACTTTAGGCCCCTTAGTGCCAATTGGGCATCGTTTAAATGCCACGGCCTACCTGAGCATTGTTTCTGACCATGTCCATCCCTTTATGACCACCATGTACCCCTCCTCTGATGGCTACTTCCAGCAGGATAATGCACCATGTCACAAAGCTCAAATCATTTCAAATTGGTTTCTTGAACATGACAATGAGTTCACTGTACTAAAATGGCCCCCACAGTCACCAGATCTCAACCCAATAGAGCATCTTTGGGATGTGGTGGAACGGGAGCTTCGTGCCCTGGATGTGCATCCCACAAATCTCCATCAACTGCAAGATGTTATCATATCAATATGGGCCAATATTTCTAAAGAATGCTTTCAGCACCTTGTTGAATCAATGCCACGTAGAATTAAGGCAGTTCTGAAGGCGAAAGGGGGTCAAACACAGTATCAGTATGGTGTTCCTAATAATCCTTTAGGTGAGTGTATATATATATATATATATATATATATACATTTATTTTAATATTATTTATTAATTTTATTAGGAGGAGCTTTGCTGGTCTCTCCTCCGAAGATCAAACATTCCTCCAGGAAATTTAGGAGGAGTGAGCCACCTTTAGGAAAACCTCACTCTCCTTATAAACATATCATAGATGGCTCTCCACAGCAGCCACAGCGTAAGGTACATGATTCTTAAGTCAAATGTGCAATATTATGTCATACATTATGTCTTCAGATTTCAAACTCTTTGTATTGCGAAGGCTGAGAATGGAAGCTTGCCACGTTCCTCACCGGCCGCTGGCCTGACCACCGTAGATCTACTTCCCATGCGTGAAGATGCCTGGTCTGAGGATGAGGAAGCAGCAGACTATACCCATCCAAGACAAGCCAAGCCATCACAAAAACAACAGACCAGCCGCTGTCACAACGCTGCTGTCCCTCAACTTGCCAACAGAATTCAGGGCCTGATGAGAAACCCGGAGTTTCAGCATAATGGTACGGTTCCTTTTTAGCATCCACTGATGTAGATCTGGTCGCAGCCATGGGAGTTTTATTATGAGAGCCCTACCGATCTCAGCTTTTATGAAGTTACACTGAGCCTTAACAAGCTGTAAAGACATTTAAGAACATTTTAGTTTGCACTACAAAAATATGTCTTTTTTTGATTGCGTGATTATCCATCCATACTTTGGAAATACAACCGCCACTCTATAAACACGCAATTGAAACGTGACTGAGTCATTTACCAGCAGAAAGAGAAGAGAGAGGTTAGGTTACCGCCAGCAATAGGGGGAGAATAATCTAGGTCAGTCTCTTGTCGTCTTTTTTGTGCCTGTTTTGTTTTTTCCACTAACGTCAGTGCATTATTTTGGTACCACTGTATTGATTCAAGTCCTCATGCTACCGGGTCAGATTTTCCCTTGTCCTCCTGGGAGTCATTTATTTCTAAAGATTATTTAACTTCTTTTAAGTGTAGTTGATACACCGATTGATTGACGTATACTTGCGTATCTCCTAATTATAACAATTCAAGAGAACTAACATCATTTGAATTATTGCATTTATACCTCAAAAAGCATTTGAAATGAATTAGTTCTACAAAATGTCTTATTCAAAAAATTCATGCACATAAAGTGTTTTTTTAAGCAGTCATTTAATCACTCAATTGATAAAGATATTAACTAATTATTAAAAGTATACATATATATATATATATATATATATATATATATATATATATATATATATATATATACAGTACTGTTCAAAAGTATTTTTAAAGAAATTCATATTTTTATTCATCAAGGACACATTAAATTGATCAAAAATGACAATAAAGATTTTTACAGAAGATTTATATTTCAAATAAATGCTGTGTATTGTTAAGAATTGAAGAGTTGTTAAAAAAAATGTATCACTGTTTCCACAAAAATATTAAGCAACACAACCGTTTTAAACTGTGATAATAATAAGAAATGTTATTTGAGCACCAAATCAGCATATTAAAATGATTTCTGAACATTAATGTGACTGAAGAGTAATGTCCGCTGAAAATGGCTTTGCCATTGGAGGAATAAACTACATAACATGTATTGAAATTGAAAACAGCTATTTTAAATTGCAACAATATTTCACATTAATATGTTTACTGTATTTTGATTAAATAAATGCAGTCTTGATGAGCACAAGAGACATTTAAAAAATGTACCAACCCAAACATATATAATCATTATAAAGGACTGCCAAATGAAATATATTTATTAATTTATTACCCTGACAGTATTGCAAATGATTCAGTGTTACATATAGGTAACCTGTTTAAAAGACAGTGAAAGACTTCCAATGAAATTACTTTCATTAGTCTAACCTGATGCAGTCCAGTTGATTGAATCATATTAAATAATATATTGTTGACTTGTACGTCCAGTTAACCTACAAAATATGCACAGTGTAGAAAATGGAAATTACGTGATTAAGTTTCACTGCCTATGATGTTACGTTCATTTATGTAATCCACCCATACTTAATCACAATATCCTCTTTGTGTCAACTGTAGGTAACCTGGGAATTTTTCGGCCAGAGCTGTTTGTGTTTCCTGAATCTGATTCTGGTGTGTCAGACAATGGTAAAATCATCTTCCTAATATTAGCAGATATTAGCAGCCATAAGAAGTTGCTGACAGTTACTTCATGCTTTTATGTCAATCTGCCAGTTTTAGTAGGAATGAGAATTAGATCAACGTGTTCTTTGATGTGGTGCACATACCAAGAACAGCTAATGCATTTTAAATCACTGTTGTGCATAATTATTGCCCTTTATTACTCATTTATTGAAAACCGTAATATCTTAAAATATCTTCTATAAAATTATTATATATTCTGTAATTATAATGATATGAAATATTATTTTTATTGAACAATTTTTTTTCTTTTTCATATTAAATCCAGATGATAAGATGTCTCAGATCTCATCTAGATCAGCAGCCTCATGCTCTGTGGCCTCTGAGCTCTTGGGCCGCGCTCAGAGAAGGAAGGAGGAATTCTGGGGAAAGAGCTAATGTGTCAAAACCCATTCATCAGCTGTGAATTGACTGAACAAATAGCCATTAACTTCTCAGGATGTAAACATGACATTTCTTTCTCCCAATTTTAAAATTTGGATTTGTTTTTAAAATGAAGAAAACAGATTTGTAATTTATTTTATTTACTCGCATTTTTAATGAGACTAGGCCAGTATTGTGTGTTCAGTACAAATGGTTTTGCTAATTAAACACTAGAACTCAGTCTGCAAAAAAAGTAATAAAAATACATTTTTGTACAATGATGGATACAAATATTGTATTGTTTTTCTCTTTGATGCACAATTAAATATTCACAATGTAATATTTAATAACTCTAGATTGAGCAAGTATAAACACAATAAAATCACAATAGCATTACATTCAGGCTCACCTACTACATCAGGAATTACACAAAGTGTAAGAATGGCATAAACATGAAAAAAAATAAGTTCAAATTCAAGTAACAATTTCGTTGTTGGCCATATTTATTTATTCACATATTTCTGACAGGACACATAACACGTCGCATTGCAGTATGTAACGCTGGTTCACAGATTTGAAAGACGACGGACAGTCTCTGCGTTCACACTGTGGTTCAGATCCGATTTCTTTTTTTTGTCCAGATTCCAGTGTGAACAGATCATGCTTCTGAACTGGCCCGCATGCACAAAAGAACGATAAAAAGACGTCCCGCAGCAGGCTGTCATACGGAAGTAAACACAGAGAACAGGCTTGCTTAAGATGTACCTCGCCTGAAAAAAAGTACTTCCATTCGAAAGACGTGTTTGTCAATAATTTTTACTCTAATACAAATATGTTTTATATATATATATATATATATATATATATATTTTTTTTTTTTAATATGACAACAATCACATAACCCATAGAGAGATCGCACTGTTAGAGAGTTTGGGAAAGAGAGTTTTAAAAGAAAACAATACATCACGGTTGTTTAAACCAATGAGCATTAAGCAGTGTCGTCAGCAAGTCATTTCCCAATTCCCATCAAGCATTTGATCAGCGCAGTCGAGCCCTCGTGTTTTGCTTGTATAGCCTATAGAGCTGTCACTGTATACTTATAAGTTCTCACACATAATTGTCCTTCCACTGACCTTTTGTAAATCTTATTAAATTCGGGTAGGCTATGCAAAATCTTTGAAGTGACTCACATGAGCGCAAAATTGTGACTCTTCAGACTGAGGTCGCATTGCAAAATATAGATTTAGGACCACATATGGAAGTGGGCCAAATTAGAATCGAAAAGATCCGATTCCACGTGGTTTGTGTTTAGGCTGTCATGACAAAAACAGTATCACATATGAGCAATAAAAAGTAAAATAATCGATCTGGACTACATTTGCAGTCTTTATTATGACTCTCTCTCTCAAAAAAAAAGAACACTTCAATAACAAAATCAAAACAACACACAGCAGTTCCACAAAACACGTCCATAAACAGGTCTGCTGGCTGCTTTATCCCATCTTTCTGCTAAACATTTACTGGAATCAGACACAGGTGTTAATCATCATTCACTTGACCCACTTCTCACCACTCGCTCTCCCCCTGCAGACACTGGTTCACCACGCCCCCCACAGTATCTTCTTCACCATATTTTACATACAGAAGACGTTGAAGTCTTATAGTTTCACTTATGTTAGACTATGTTAATGTTGGAATGCAAATAAAAGAGGTATTATCGGAAAAAACATACAGACACATTTATGTATGTTACATAAAAAACATACAGAACACAAATAAATAACTCTTATGAGCCAGTTCTTGAAATGAATCGTTCTAAAACTTTACCGGCTTGCATCAGTCTCTAATCCTTTAATGAACTCAACAAATCCAGTGACTACTGAATCAACATATGACTCAATGCAAGTTTCCAATAACCATATTGCTGCTCTTGCTGTGCTACCAAAAAAGCTATTTTTATCTGTCCATATTACAGACTTGCCTTTGTTAATCAGCCACCAGGGAATACCATTTCCATGAAAGGGTGTACATGGTTTGCAACAATGCTTGGGTAGGTGGTACGTGTCAAAGTAACATCCAAATGGATGGCAGGACCCAAGGTTTCCCAGCAGAACATTGCCCAAAGCATCACACTGCCTCTGCCAGCTTGCATTTTTCCAATAGTGCATCCTGGTGCCATGCGTTCCCCAGATAAGACACAAATACACCTGGCCATCCACTTGATGTAAAAGAAAACATGATTCTTCAGACCAGGCTACCTTCTTCCATTGCTCCGTGGTCCAGTTCTGATGCTCACGTCTCACTGTTGGCGCTTTTGGCTGTGGACAGGGGTCAGCATGGGCACCCTGACTGGTCTGCGCCATACGCAACAAACTGCGATGCACTGTGTATTCTGACACCTTTCTATTAGAACCAGCATTAACTTCTTGGGCAATCTAAGTTACAGTAGCTCGTCTGGCCAGCCTTCGCTCCCCACGTGCATCAATGAGCCTTGGCAGCCCATGACCCTGTCGCCGATTCACCACTGTTCCTTCCATGGACCACTTTTGCAGACCGGGAACACCCCACAAGAGCTGCAGTTTTGGACATGCTCTTACCCAGTCGTCTAGCCATCACAATATGGCCCTTGTCAAACTCGCTCAAATCCTTACACCTGCCCATTTTTCCTACTTCTAACACATCAACTTTGAGGACAAAATGTTCACATGCTCTGCCTAATATATCCCTAATATATGATGAAGAGATAATCAGTGTTATTCACTTCACCTGTCAGTGGTTATAATGTTATGCCTGATTGGTGTGTGTGTGTGTATATATATATATATATATGTATATAGGGCCTAAACATTATTTTTGAATAACGTAATACACCATAGAACTGATCCATATAACTTTTATGAATGAAGGGCAATTTAAAAAGAATTTTGCAGCGATAAGATTGACGTCAGTAAATTGCACAACTTTCATACATTCACAAATATACAGACCATTTCTCATACAGCTTGACGTAATGAATTCAATTAAATGCGCTCGTTCTTTATTGCAGTTATCCTTATTGTGCCGGTCATAGGTGTTTGACAGCTTCCCCAAACATCCTGACACACAATTTTTAGCACTATTTGGCGTATGTAATAATTTCCCTGTCGCACTTGCATCTTTCAACTTGAACATGCTGATTAGGAATAAAAGGTCATTGAAAGGTTTCCTAGCAACATTAAGTGGAAGGAACTGTATGTATATAATAAAGACTTTATTTTTTCCGCGCACTAATTAATACTATTCGCCAGTGCAGGGAATTCACAGGAAGTAGCTACTCTGTTCACTTCAGACCATTTCCCCATACTATTTCCTTATTGCAGCCTAATTGTTGGAAGATTTATTTCTGTCAGAAGAATTTCCGATGCAATCATAACAGTCAGCGAATATGAAGCATGCACGGTTTCTCAGAGATCCGTTTGACCTAATAAACTCAGGTGCAGAGGCTGGGGGATTACGCCAAAGGTAAAGAGACGATACCACAGTGACGCAGTGGTAATGATAACTGGGACAAAGCAGGAGAATATAAAAGCTCTAGAGTCATAACATGCACTCCAAATCTCGTCTGCGGGGAACATCAGTCTACATAAGAGGATATATCACTGAATCCACCCGTCTGCCTGCAATATGAAGTTCCTAACTCTGCTTGCTGTGATGTGCTGGTGCTTTCTGCGCGGCCAGGCGATGCACCTCATGCGCCCGCGCCCCAAGCCGTTAGACAGCCCCGTCACCTGGAACGACCTCTATATGATGACTGAACATGTACGTTTTAATATATGCATTTAAGGTCTAACTAATGTAATTTTTTATATAGATATGTAATTATATAGATATTTATTTATTTATTTGACATTTTAGTGTATAACATTATGCATATTAATCCTTGCAGGCACAAAATGAAGACAAAGACCACGAAACACGACTGCTTCCAGTGTTCTCCGAGGTTATGCTAAATGTATGTGCAGTTTAGGCTATATGATGATATATATGTGTGTGTGTAGGCTATATATAGTAAGTTATTTATATAGTGATGTATAGGCTAATAATAAATGTGGTAATAATTATTTTTACTAGTAAGCAATCCAATTGTGACTGTTACTGCCACTACTACTTGTTCTAATAGTGATTAGTA
Organism: Rhinogobio ventralis; assembly: GCA_039654625.1. NCBI lineage: Eukaryota > Metazoa > Chordata > Actinopteri > Cypriniformes > Gobionidae > Rhinogobio > Rhinogobio ventralis. Next base: position 11,943,228 of record CM077207.1, on the reverse strand, counting down.
TCTGTTACATTCTTTTCCAGTCACTATTGGAATATGTAGTATGTAGTGTCTTTGTTACACTGTACTTATACATTTAAGTACTGAGTAATATTAAGTTACTATAGGGTTAGGATTAATGTTTGGTTTAGGGTTAGTTTCATGTAATTATGCATAATGTATAGTTATTACTATAGTAACTACATGTAACATACAGTGTTACCCACTTTATTTTGATAGTCTACTTTCTACTAGGCATTCTACTAACTATAGGCTAAGTAACTGCAACTACATGTCACCTAGCAGTCATTAGAGTATTAGTAGACTGCTTAATATCTGCTAACAGACATTCTACTGACTACAAGTAACTTTGCAAGTACATGTCGACGTATTCTACTAACCCTCTCCTTAACCTAACAGTCTACTAATCCTTTAATGAGAGTTAGTTGACATGTAGTTGCAAAGTAATAGTTTGTAGAAAGTCTAAATTGGTAGTATCTACTCAATTAGTCATTATTACTTAATCATTACATACGAATACTTGCTAAAAGTCACTATTCACTAACAATTGTTGAGACTAAAACATATTAATTGGAAGTAAATATTATAAATAAATGTTGAAATTAGATAACAATAACAATGGAACAGATATTTGTAGCAATGGAATAAATACTAGTGCCTAATCAAATAAATATTCATTTTCTGATTGGATTTCAGTTAGATTTCTTACTAAACTGCTATGGCATTAATCTAATACACTATGATAATCTCTGTTCCAGGAAGAGGACACTTGTTGCATCAACACCATGATTCTGGATTACTATCTAAAGCACATCTTGCAGGCTGATGAGCACATTGAGAAATACCCACAAATTCGTTTTGTGAGGTCTGATCTGCACAGGGTCGCACAAGTTTTGAAACCACACTGTGTAAGTGTTTGAAAATGGTTTGATCATTTGAACCAGCTGGCCAACCTTTATGTGCTCTGTACTTAAACATTCTGTTTTTACAGAGCTACAGTGCAGAATATGCGCAAGTCACGGAATACAAGGAGAGATATAGTGCCTTTGAACCCACGGTAAGTTGATGTTTTTGTTCAGTGTTAAATCAGTGATAAATGTGTTCTTCTGCATGCCTTTAATATCCGTTGTGTTTGTTCTTCAGAGTCGGACATTAGCTCGTAACAAAGCAGTCGGAGAGACGATTATTCTCTTCCACTACCTTTATGTATCCTGCTCTGCAAGAATGTAACCCCCTGAAACCCTCCACAGCAGTATTACCATTTATTTTCAATATTCAAAGGATTATTTATTATGGACTTATTTATTTTAGATATTTATTTGCAAATTGCATGGGAACTGTTCTTTCATGCTGTGTTGTATGGTCACAATTGTGGCTGCTGTTGTGACTGACTTGGGCTAAACATCCTAAGACAGACCACTACAAAGTAAATGCATTGTAAAAGCATTTTTAACACGTTTTCAAAAAGAAAGAAATAAAATGTATTAACTAATTATTAATTTAATAGATTTTTTTTTTGCTATATATTAATTTATTTTTCTGCATACAGTAAAAGAGATGATTGTTTTTTTAATAAAATGATATTTCTCTTTAACTTGTTTCTGCTTATTTCACTGTAAGCATGTCCAAAGTTTGTCTTAAAATCATAGAAGTGTTAGCCAGAACAACCCAATCATTCTTTCCCGTTGGTGCGTTAAGAGGGTTGCTGAAACACCCCCTAGTGAGCAAGACTGGATAATAATTTAACAAGAACAACTATTTGATTTTGAACTAAATAAAATATTATTCAACAGTTTAGTGCAATAACTTAATTTATCCCAATTCGCACGGGATAAGAAATCTCAGTAAAACTAGCAGAAGTGGGAGGGGTAACTAAATTTACGCACCACCGTCTCCTCCCTGTTGTCATGTGCGTATTAAGTTGCCTCCTGATATCACGTGTGCAAACACATATAATCTATATACAACCTAAATAACAGTTAGGTCCGGTCGAACAATTTATTAATTAAATTCTGATTGGATTCTGTTGATAATAGGCACTTACCTAAAGCTAAAGAAGTTTTGTCCCTCTGACAAGTGTTTTCAACCTTTTTTTTATCTGAATGGTGAACAGAAAACACTTAAGGTTTGCCACAGACTTGTCCCACCACCTAGAATGCAACTGAATGCTTTTTTAAGCACCTCCGTATTTTAAAAACCGTGGGAAACTACTTTTCAACAGGAAATGACAGAATATTTATGTACATATTTACAGCGGTCTATTCGCACAGGATTAGTATTACCTGAGGTAATTTTTCCGGACCATTTTACAGAAGGTAAAAGTGGCCGTAATCTTTACTGACATTTCCCGTATTGATTACTGAGATGGCATATTCAGACGGGACTAAAATCACTGAGAAGCTCTGGTAATAAATATTTTACCCTACCTCTCCATGTTAAACTAATCCCATCCGAATAGGACTTAAGTCATCGTTTACTCACCCTGGTGTTGTTCTAATGCCGTAAACCCTTCTTTCTTTTTTGGACCACAAAAGGAGATGTCCTGCTCTTGCTCGTCCATATAATGGCAGTGAATAGCGACCAGCATCAAGCTTTTTAAAAAAGATGCAAGAGTATCATAGAACGGTCCCTTGCAACACATACAAGTGTTTTAGGGGTATACAGTAGGGTTTGGTGAAAACCAAACCAGAATGTAGTATCTAGGGTGAATTCAGGTAAAGTGGGCCATTTGTACTGTACTCAGTGGGTTTACACTTTTAGAGCATAACAATGGTCTTTAATTTTAGAGACATTGTTTCTTTAAATTATGCAGTATGACACTGGTGGGTGTGGTCACACCTCAGATGAGGTCTTCCTCAAGGTGAAAGGTAGAAAACCCTTTGACATAAGATTTTTTTATAAGGTTGCTCAATAAATATAAACAAATATTTTTGTAACAGTTCCTGTTTTGTTTGTTACTACACTTAACATGGAATAAAATGCAAAGAATAAAAATTAAAAAAAGTATTCGTTTTTGTAAGGTGTTTAAATCTTGTGAGCGCAGAATCTTGGGACATGTGGTCTTCACCTCACAGTTGGTGGAAAAGAATCGGGATAGGACTCAGGCAGACATCATGTTCATGGATGCGAATATTAACGTTACTGTAGTATCAAGCAGAGCAGGACCGAGTGTTGTGGGAGCTGAGCAAGGCCGCTGGAGCGATTGCGCAACACACGCCTCGCGAGCGGCAGGGCTTTTATTATGCCACAGTCGCCGGCGCCATTTCCGCTTTTCCGGTCATGAGTATGAGGTAACGCATCTCTTTTTATCATATTAGATACGTTTGAGTGTATTGAAAATTATGTTATGACGTTACTCTGTGCGTTCGCTCGGTGGCTGCTATGACACTTGTTGCACACTGCAGTGAGAGTAAAGCGTTTCTGCAAAATAAAACCGGAAACCGAGGGTAAGGCAGATATGACGCAATTGACAGGCGACTCCCTCATGTCCTGGTTCCTTGGTTAAATACAAATAGTTGGAAACATTTAGGATATTGTAAGTCAACTGAACAAAATATATAACACTGGTCTAGTGGTTTTTGGATATTTTACTGAAAAAATGTTACATAGTGCACATTTAAATAAATTGACATTCACTGGTTATTTTATAGTTCATTTAATACCCCACCTTAAAATAACCTTAAAACATGTATTTCTAACAGGCAAAATGCTGCCTCTAGTGTAAAAACAGGTTCCATTCTCTTGACGACTAATGCTACCTATCAGATTGTGCTACCAACCACTACATTTGCATTGTTTTAAGGGCAGGTTTAGGGTTTGGATGTGAATAATGCCTCAAAGCGCCACAGACCACATGAATGTTTTGGTGGTAGCACAATCTGATCCAATCGTAATCTGATCTGTTCTGTAACACAAATGATCAGAACACACTTTAAAATTTCAAATAGAGGAAATCCAATCAAATTACCTCATCTTTTGCAGTCAAAAACTGACTGCTTCCACACAAGCAGCTAGAGTATGCTGCCATAGCAAATCGCGCTGCTGTTCACGACAATGTACCTTTTTACGGGGCTGTTGAATGCTTGAATCTGATTGGTTGACTAACATTCTAAGGTGTGCAATTACTTTCAGGGAAACGCACAGCCCAAGTATAGTTCCAGGTAGGTCTTGACCGCATTACATGTCCATTACTTCGCCAAATTATTTCAGTTATTTCAAAGGTCTTTACAGCCTACAACAGCAAAACCCACAATGACACTGAACAAGGAAATAAATATAGTAAACAATAGGATAAAAACGACAAATAATTTCTTGCCACAAAATTACGTTTTATGATGTACGGAAAGCATATGCTCTCTTTCTCCCGCTGTCTCTGCTCTCCCACTCAAACGCACATACATACAGTATGGACACACAGCGCTGCTCTGACGATTTTTTCAGTAAAATAGTTTAGCAACTTAAAAGCTACATGAAATTTCTCATTGGCGAGGTAATAAAGGCGCTGTTCTTACAGTTTCGTATTAGTAGACGCTGCTGCCAAACACTTGAAAGAGATGCACAGACTGAGGTAATTCTCTCTTTCTCTCTCTCTCTCTCGCTCTAATAACTCACTGCATTAATAACTGCAAGTCTGCTATCAGTGGCTCAAGCTTCAGAATTTCAACAGTCTTGGGTTTACAGTTAGATGCATAAGATTAGTCCTGCACACAAGAGTATGTTTTTTTTTACAAAACATGACAAATGTCTTGAAATAAATCATCTGTTTTGAACAATGTTTTGACGTGTGGTAACCGTAGTAGGCTATAAGCGGAATAATTGACTCTGGGCTGTTGAATTATTAGAAAAATAATGCACACACCGAGCCACTGCATTATTTCTTATGTAAAAAGGGTGTTTTAGCACGTACTACAGTATTAAGAACAAGACAGGACTGCCCGATTGCCCGGGTGAAGCTGAGGTGCCTGGTTGCAAGCAAGTGTGCTGCACACGGCCTGAAAAGTGAAGCCAAGTCTCGAAGTTTTCACTGAGGCACCAACTGACTTTTTTCGGGAGGAATTTGGAGCTTTAGCATTAATTTCTACATTCCCATCACTGTTTATTTCACACCGACATAATGAGTTGTTCTGCAGTAAACTGTACTAACATATACTGCAGAAGTGTAGGCAGTGTTTTGATATCGCGGCTCTACTTCCTGCTCTCTACTGCGCAGACTCAGGTCCCAAATCAGTGCAAGAGGTCAGCGCCATGTTCGGATATTGGCGGCTTCACTCTTCTACAATAGAAGATAGTGAAGGGGTGTCATCCATCTTTTTTACAGTCTATGGTTGCAAGCAGCAGCGGCAATCCACCTGTCAATCAAGCATAATTTTAAGGCTTAATATAATTTAAACGGATGAGTTATAAAAAAAATTCACCCCCCTCACAGTTGTCATGAAGGGCAAAATTAGCTATATGGACCAAAACCACTTTTCGTACCAGGCTGTAAACATTTTTTTTCTGCTGTAAAGTTGGGAATTTTAACATTGGGGGGGTTATGGGATTGACTCTCTTTTGGAGCCTGTCTCTAGCAGCTAGTCATTGAATTGCAGTTGAAGTCACTTCTGTGTTGGATTCAAGAGAGAGGCCAGAAGGTTGTCGCTTGGTCAAACTACAGTTTCAGAGTAGCTTCCCCAACACTGCATTCAGACGCAGCCTTGCTTTTGCCTCCTGTCTCTGTGCTGCTTCTCTCGTTTCAAGTGAATTGCAGTTTCATTGTTTCACAGCATATGATTGGCTGTTCGCTCATGCCACACTTTCATGTGCACATGCTCCATAATTATTCCTAAACTCAGGATCAGAGCCTGAGTTGACAGAGAAAGTTGATGATCAGTGTACCAACAAAGCCTGAAAGGAAAGGTCAACTCAAAACTAATCCAGTAATCCTGAGTTTGTTCAACTACCATTATGGTACGGGCGCCCCAAGAAATGTATAAATAATGTTTTTTTTTTTAATTTACAGACCAAATAACTTTGAACAATGTTCTATTAATGTTACTGAAATATTTGAAATGAACTTTGCCAGAAAGTTTAAAAAAAAATGTAATAGTAATTTGTCTGAATAATTCTCTGATGCCCTCGTTGCACATGCACGATGTGTATATCATAACTGCGTCACGCCTTGCAAAACAATGTATTCATGTTTGCATGCGATTGTACTACCCTCCATTCTGAAGGTATGAGGAATATCATTGTGAAATTCCCAGGAAGAGCCTAACTGTTGGACACTTTAGAACTTTCAAAACTTTTCAAAACTTTCTAAATATTTCACAATTTTAACGTGACAATCTTGAAAGGTAAACGTACGAAAAATGGTGGAATCCACAGGATAATGAAAGGTTTGGGAATTTACAGGCGTATGTTTCCTTGTGTCTATTGTTTGACTGACAAAAGTGAAAGTTTCCAAAAATAGCACAAGTTCAAGCTGTTCAAGTAGCTGGGGTATTTTTAGCTTTCACCTCTGATGTTATCAGATCTTGTGGTTGAAGCTGAGTAGTATTGTCACAAGTGATATTGGGAAGCTCTTTTCCCTCTTTCATTCATACTGAATCATGATTCAATTCAACTGAGCTGAGTAATTACTGAGTCGGGCTAGTAGTCCATCAATAAGTGCCCGTTTTTAACGTTTAACTTCCTCTTTCCCCCTCTGACTCAAATGTTCATTGTAACTGTTTGTCTTTGGATGGTTTGATTGGTGTTTTATACTGCGGTAGCTCTTGAGAATGCTTTCTGGGTCAGGTAAAGTTCTTTGCTGAGTCTTGTAGGTGCTGACCTGGTTTGAGAAGGTGGTTAAGCCCTTTGGAAGAGGGGGTTATACTTTGTCATGGTTAAATGTGTTTCGGTAAATGTCGACAATCATGTAAGTTGTAAGTTATATATATATAAGAAACTAACAATATATTACTCTACAATATATTATTCTACAACACTGACATCCTTTTTATGTTCTGTACAGTTCAAAAATTTAAATATAATTTAAAGGAATAATATAATAATAATATATTCTTAGTTTCATAGTCCAATATAATTATATATATTATTTAAATATATATATATATATATATATATAGTTAGTGTCCAAATATAAATTAATAAATAAATAAATATATATATTGGACTATGAAACTAAGAATATATTATTCTACAACACTGACATCATCTTTTTTATGTTCTGTATTATTTAAAAATTCTCACAGTATTTTTCCAATAGTTAAACAGTTTCGAGGCACAGTTCACACTATTCACATCACAGGAAACACTGTAGGCTTGAATGCATCGCAGCACGCTTAACGCTCTCACAACCTAGATTTCATCGTCCAGTAATCAATATGAGTGAGGCTTTCGTCACTAGAATACAAAACCACATAAGCCGACAGGTGACTGAACCCAGAAGGAAAAATGAGGGCTAAGCAACATGCAATCCACAGCGTTTGAGGTTAAAAAAAAACTTGTGATGAGTGTGGGAATTTTTTGACAAAGGATGGAGCTATAAAAGCTATGAATGTCACTGGTTGTTTAAAGCACACTGAGCTAATGTACAGACTGTACGATACAATTCAGCCCTCTCTGAAACTGAACAAAGATGTGGATCGTACCCTTGCTCGCCCTCTATGCTCTCCTGTGCTGCTCTCAAGGCCACAAGCAGGAAGAGTGCTTGAGCCAGGATATCTCGCTGCCTATGATCAAAGACATGATCAATACTTCAGTATTCATCCAGAAATCTCTAGATGTAAGTATCCTAATTCATGCATGGACTCCAGTAACAATATGTGCATTGAAGAGGGTGACATGCATCACAAATGTTCTTTTGTTGCAGAGGGACAATACACCCTTCCATCGAATATTAGGAAAACTTAAAAAGTGCTACAAGGTAAGATAATAACTATATATATATATATATATGTATGTGTGTGTGTGTATAAATTATATAATTTATTGTATATGTATTTATTGTTAGTTTCTGTAAAATTATGCAAAAATTTGCCATTTTGTGGGGCATGTTGTCATACTTTATGGAGTAAGTCACAATATGAACCTGCTGTTAAAAGTAAAATTTAGACTTATGAAACACAATTAATGAAAGTAAACAAAATGGATGAAGATCCATTATATATATATATATATATATATATATATATATATATATATATATATATATATATATATATAAAAAATTCAAACAGCAATCAATATATATTAATAATGCAACACTTTTAACTTTTGGTTCACTTTTAACTCTTTGTGCTCCTGTGACAACTAGCCCTGGTCTTTCTTATCCATTTGTCATTCAGAATAGCAATATCTGTTAGGCAAAATAAAATAAACTGATCTGCACACCTCCTGACAGAAATTGAACGTCGCTGACTTTAAATTCATCCTGGAAATCTACGATGAACATGTGTTCCAAAAGTTGTGGAAGAAAAACACTCGTCACTCGATAAAAATGTTCTTGGCCTCTTTCAACAGGCTGAAGGGCACAATAGAACGCTGTGTAAGTAAAACATCAGTAACATCTACTATCCACTTGGTATAGTAAATATACTTAATTGGTAATTAGTAAGGTAATAGTGAGAACTAGCATATGATTTATGTTGCATTTTCATGCACATTTTTTACTGATGTATTTTTCTTTGACACAGGAGACTGAAGGCAAACAAACTCTGTCACAATGCGCAAGAGAGGATCTTAAAAAAATCGAGGACACTTTGATGATGGTAAGATACATTTATTTATTATCTGTTTGCACCCTTCTCTTTATTATAAGTGTATAATTATTAAATTATTAAAACTTAATAATTTTTTGCAGTTTTTCAGTGGCCAGTGCCAATACCGCTAACTTTAGTTGGGTGGCTGGATAATACAATTTCCTTCAAGTGATTAAGAATAATAATGCATACACATATTTTTAAAAAAAAATTCACATTCAAAATATTTGTAATATTGTGAGATAGAGAGGCCAGTGACATGCTGTCATTTTTGTAATATATTAAAAATGCAATTCGGATATTTTGTGACTTGAATACATCTCTTCTATGATGATATATTTCTATATTAAACTTTATTTGAATTAAAAAATGTCAGGGTGAACAACTCTGATACTGATATAATAATCAAGAAAAAAGTTTCATTAAAATGAAATTCTTGAAAAGAAAGCCTTTAAACAGCTTGGCATAATCTTTTATTATTATTTCTTAAAAAAAAAAAACTGCTTCACTACTCGTATAATATATTAAAAAAATTGGTGACCAACATGCAGAAAGAACAAAACAAAACAGGATATGATATCATAGAGAGGACCCCTACAGACCCTCATTTTATATAATTTATAAGTCTCTCTCTGTATTTTATATACATAATAATATATACATTATTATATACACAGTACACACATATACTATGTAAACACAAACCTTTATTTTGGATGCAATTAATCACGATTAATCGATTGGCCAGCATTTATTTATATATATATATATATATGAGAGACTTATTTAATTATAAATTATATATAATGAGGGTCTGTAGGGGTCGTCTCTATGATATCATAAACTTTTATTCTGGATACGATCAATCGATTGCCAGCACTATTATATATATATATATATATATATATATATATATATATATATATATATATATATATATATATATATATATATTCACACACACACACACATTCATACATACTTTTAAAGATGCGATTAATCGTGATTTAATCGATTTTACAGCACGAAAATTTTGACCTTTTTATGAGAAGAGTAGTTTAATTAAGGATGTATATTGTGTAGAATGACCCAAAAATAGATATATTTTTAATTAATTTATTATTTATTATATTTGTAAGACAGATAGATAGATAGATGTCCATGAGATGTCCATTGCATTGTGATTTATGAGTTCCCCTCTCTGTTTTTTCTATATACAGTCTGAGCCAGGAGTTCAAATTAAAGCAATGAGAGAGTTTCACAATGTTTTGGTCTGGATCAGTTTATCCATGGATAAAAGGAGAATGCACAAGAAGATTCACTAGTTCTCCGCATTGGCACAGAGGAACTCAGGATGCAGTAGGAGTCAAACGCATTTGTACACACACACTATATCATTATCCAGACACACACCCTGCAGTGGAGTATCCAGGCTCAATTAACACACACACACACACACACACACACACACAACACAGTGGAAAACATCACTCCCTCTATCATTTATCAACAGACTGCTTGCAAAGGAAAGTTGTTTGACTCCTACACCAGTCATCAAGTCACATCCTGTGAATGTTTCACTGTTCACTTTTTCACTGAACAAGCCAAATTCTAGTTGAATCAAATACATCTCAGGGAAGCTATGACATTTTTTTACATAGCAAAGAGACCGTTTACATGCACTGGTTAAAGATACAGATATTTTGCACCAACATTTTGGTAACTTGGCATTATGCACAAAAAACGGTATGCTTATTCATATGAAATGCATTATAGTTTAAAGGATACCGAATGATATAGTCTAGAATAAATGAAGGCATATTTATTGTTTTTCGTTTGTTTGTTCATTTTCAAAACCATAATTTATTTTTGTATGTTTTATTATTTTTGTTTATTATTTGTAAAGTATTATTTGAGTACAGGGGAAATGAGAGATCTTAAAAATATCTAATATTTAGTATCATACAGTTGGTGTAGGACTTATCATTCTCCTAACTGCCAACTCAAATTCTCCTCAAGAGTTAAAAAGGTGTGAGAATTCTGTAAGTGTCATAAGGTTAGTCGTATTTTATTTCATGTAATTCATTAATGTGCATTGCTGTCTGTGATGTAATACTGTTTGTGAACCTTCAAATTCAATAAAGTTTAAATCAGCTTGAGAAGTTCCCATTGTGCTTGTCTCTTTTCCATGACCAAAGCTTTTCAATGGCACTCCGGTGTAGACTGTAAATGATATAGCTATCGGACAAGTGGTGTTCGGTTGCCTCTAATTACTGCTCAGAGTGCTAAATGTGACTAACTTTACATGGACAACACAGTATCAAAGCACTGCACACTTGGCACATAAGAAGACAGAACACTGACACTGTATTATTCGACCATTGACTGCACTATTGGCTCCCTCTAGTGGCTCATTTTTAGGTATTGCGCTCTCTGCTGAAGTAGAATATTTGCCAACTTTGTTAAAGGATTAGTTCACTTTAAAATGAAAATTACCCCAGGATTTACTCAACCTCAAGCCATCCTAGGTGTATATGATTTTTTTCTTTCTGATGAACACAGAGCTGTATTAATATAAATCCGGATGTTTCCAAGCTTTATAATGGCAGTGACAGGGTCCATTCAGTTTGAAGCTAAAAAAAGTGCATCCATACATCATAAATGTACTCCACACAGCTCCAGGGGTTAATAAAGGCCTTCAGAAGCGAATCGACCGAGTTTTGAGAGAAAAAAATCCATATTTAAAACTTAAAATATCTAGCTTCCGCCAGACCGCCTTCCGTATTCAACTTACGCGCCTCTCGCAGTTAAAAAAACTTACACTACATCCGACGTCATATGTTGTGCTAGTTGCGTGGAAGCATTTTACTTTAAAGTTAAAAATTATTTTTTTTCTTAAACAAATGCATCGATTCACTTCAGGAGTACGTTTATGATGGATGGATGCACTTTTTTGAGCTTCAAACTCAATGGACCCCGTCACTGCCGTTATAAAGCTTGGAAGCATCAGGATATTTATTAATATAACTCCGATTATGTTCATCAGAAAGAAGAAAGTCATATACACCTAGGATGGCTTGAGGGTGAGTAAATCATGGGCTAATTTTTCATTTTAAAGTGAACTACTCCTTTAAGCACAGTAGTGCATGCAAAGAATTCAGCAATATCATTTTAGTGCGATAATAAACACATTTTTATAATAATCAAAAGTTTATAATATATTCCTTTATTCCTTTAAACAAACTATGAAATATATGACCTAACATTTTTAGTTTTGAATCAAGTTTAACTGAACCTAAGGCAAACACTACCATCACTGCCACTGTACACAGTTGCAGTTCCTGGAAGTCATAGCACTGTGAAATGTGACCACAAACGTCTCTCTTGCATTGCCACCAAACAACCCAACCTATGCTCAGTTCTGGTGCAATGAAAGGGCGATGGCATGCATATGCACGCACACACACACACACACACACACACAAAACACATAGACACACAAATGAAAATAACTTTACTGAAAATGATTTTTTTTACTGCTTATTCATATTGCTTAATTAAAATGAGCTAAAGCAACACAATTGCTATACATTTTGTCCTAACTTAATTTGATTGTGTTCAATCAACTTAAACATAAATCAAATTGAAGTTTACTTAATCCGTGTTGAGATTACATGAATGATTTGTGTTGCATTAACTGAAACTGGGCGGGGCTTGTTAGTTCCCAGCATGCTTTGCATATGGCTAAATCAAGAGAGAGTAAATGTTGTTATTTTATATGTAAAAGTGTTATTTTATGTATTTTTGAGCAAGATGAGAAAGACTGTGTTTAATATTCAATTATGTTGGAATTATTAGAACAATTTAAATTACAGTGGGTTACCGTTGTGGATAAGAGTGGAGCATTTGCTTACGCTGTGGACTAATACAACTGATGTCATAACAGCTTTGCTAAAGCTTAGCATTTAAGATGCTAATGTGTGCTATTGCTAGCTAAAAGTTTGTCAACTAGCTAGCTTAAAATATATGAAATTGAAGTGGATGAATGATTATATGAAGTTGAATGCCTAAATCATGTCAGCGAGCCATATAAAATTCACTTTGAGACTACTTAATTGGGTAACTTTACATGTATTAATTCCATGATGTTGATTTCACATGAACAAATTATGTTTAACTTAACTGATTCATGTGGGACCGATGTACACAATTAAATCATGTAAATCCAACACACTTTTTTTTCAGTGTGGCACTGTTGTCTTTCTTAGACGCTTATGCACCAATAAGCAACTGCTACAAATGCTGGTTATCAAAACTGCAAGCTTGGAGTTTCAAGAGGTAGCTTAATGAAGCTTATGCTGCCTTCACGTGCTATCGGAAATTTGATAAGTCCGACTTCTGAAGTCTTGATTACGAGTTCATTGCATTCAAGTTTCAAAATGTGAGGGCATTCATGTGCAATTTTTATCTAGGAAACTCGTATTTACGATAATTTCGAGAGCACGTGAAGGCAGCATTATACTCACAACAACCAGTCAACTTTTATAGTTAGAAGCAATAATTCATGCATAGTTAAGTTAAAAATGAAAACGTATCACTGTGAAACACAAAAAGAGATAGTTAAAAGAATGTCCAAGCTGTAACATTTAAGTTTAAAATGACATGATGGTTGGTGCGTAAATTATGACTTTTTTTAAAAATAATTTTTGGGTAAACTATCCCTTTAAAGTGCTGTAAACCCTTTTTTCTTTAATGGACCACAAAAAAAAATTAATTAATTAATGAGACTATTAGTGCCACAGTTCACTCCATCTCGACAAGAACAAGAAAAATGTTGTGAGAAATCAAGATAAACAAAAATGCGACATGGCATACAATCCATATACCTTCTTCTCTGAGGTGTTCATCTTACTAAGAAGTTATCACGTTCACATCTGTGAGCTGCCATTCTGACAGTCATCAGACAAACGGATTTTCGGATTTCCAGTTCACAGATATAACCAAAGTCCCTTTAAGACAAGTCATTTCACTCGGCGGCCATCTTTGAAACACCTCTCAAGCATGCAAGTGCAGCTCCTATCTCTTTGAATTGGAAAAACATTAAATTCTCCAAAACTGTTCGCCAAGAAATCACCAATGAAATCTGACAACAACTGTCTCATAAAATTTGTTTTTAAACACTTGAATCATGATAAAAATCAGCATTTTTCAGCCTGGACAAAGTTAATGCGCATGCGCAATCTTAAAATCGTGTCTCAGAACACTGCCTGTTTCTGTAGCAACCAGAGCTTCTAATGACAGCTGCAGTGGTGATGACTTTACTAATCAACGATTGGCTCTTTCATTTAGAAGGCGGGGCTTATTCGCCATATTGGGCAATGCACTTTCTCCCAATCATAAGTAATCAGAGTGCACCGTCTTCTTATATATAAAGTCTAAAGATAAAACTTAGTGCAGAAAGAACACACATATTTTTTACGGGATTTCTAGGCTTTGCATTTCATGTTACATAAGCTATTTATTAATCTTGGTTTCTCACAACTTGTGTGCTTTTTCTGGGCGAGATGAAGTGAACTGCGGCACTAATAGAGTCTCACGAATGCACGGTCGTGTAGCCGAGCACAGAAGACCAATAGCCAAGGTCAGGATTTTTTGTCATTAAATTTCGGGTTGTTTTTCACCAAACCCTATTGTATACCCCCAGAACACTTGGAATATACGGCATGTGTATCATGGGATCATTCTGTGAGACTTTTGCATCATTTTTAAAAAGTTTGATGCTGCCATTATATGGACGAGCATGAGTGGGAAATTTTTTTTTTAATTCTCCTTTTGTGGTCCAAAAAAGAAAGAAGGGAATACGACATTAAAACAACACCAGGGTGGGTAAATGATGACTTAATTTTCATTTAAGGGTGAACAATCCATTTAAGTTTTAATACAATTTCTAATATCCACAAGTTAGTCTGTAAGCTTTGTAGTGACTTAATAAAGAAAAACGGGTGTAAGTATTAGGAAATAAAGCAAATTAAAAATGATTATATGAATCGCATACGTCAAACCATGATCACACATGTAATTTGAATAAAACTGCCATATTTGAATGGCACAATTCTGCTTTCCCAGTAACTTTAGCATAAAACTAATTTCACCATAAATACTTGCGTAAATTGTAAAATGCCACCTCAAATCCTCCTCACAAAAGAGGAAAAAGATGTGTGAAGTCGGATGAATTGTGACTCCTGTGCTCACAAGCAGCAGTGCTAACCTGACCACAGCATGCTCACTGGAAACTAAGCTGCTACGCAGATGAAGAGGCTGCAGAGGAAGCAGTTAGGTCATTGACTCAGTGACTCAATCTACAATACAGCTGAATCACTCTCTTTTCCAAAAAGGAGTGGAGACTGGAGAGCACTTGACTGAACTCTTTTCGCTCAGTTTCATTGTGTTCGTCCATTGCTTACGTTTTTAAAATGTATACTTCTCAGTCAATATAAATGAGCAGAATCACATCTGATAAACTGACATGGTAAAACCTTGCGGTGACAGTTTCATTCTATCTTCACATACGAATGGTAAAAGTTGGGGTCGGATGTATATTGTGTCACATATTGTGTATATTGTGTTTCTTATGCTCAAATGGATTTACTGCACAACTTTTAAAAAAGTACTTCTAGGGCCAGATTTACTGAACAGGGCAAATTAGAATGAGAGTGCAATTCCATAAAAGCGCTGATGGGAATGGAAAGTTCTGCGTGTAATCTACTGATGACACGCAAATGAAAGAACACAGACGCATTCGGATCATTTCCATAATGACCAGCGCAATCTACCTGTTAGCATCTGGGCGCAAACACCAGCAAATTGACGAGCGCAAACCTTACATGATTCATTTAAATACTCTCCTCCCATGAATTTTTCGCTTGAAAGGGAAACTCCTAAAAAGTGCATATGCAAGAAGGTCAGCCGCAAAAATAACTGTGTCCACACCTTTTGAGCACACATTTTTCACTGTGTGTCTTTAGTAAATCCTGACAGTAGTTTTTTAATGCCAAAAGAGGGTTTGCACAGGCACAAACTGTTAGTAAATCTGGCCCCTAGTGTGAATATGGGTAGTAATATATGCATATGCATATTATATGAATATGCATGAAATTCGGACATACTACATCTGCCATTTTGTTACTGCCACATGACTTATCAGTGTCAGTTGTGTCGCTTCACATCCATTCATAAATCCTCTCCTGTGGCCCCATGGGATAGTAACGTGTCCATCGAATGCACACGTCAGAATCTGGGCAGAAGTATTTTTGGAAAACTATTCATTCAGACATATTGCTCTTTTGGTGTACTGTTTTTCGCATACTATATAGTAGAGAAGTATTCGATTTCGGACTCACCCTGGTGTTGTTCTAATGCAGTATGCCCTTCTTCCTTTTTTGGTCCACAAAAGGTGGCTCTTTTTTATTTAGAAGGCAGGACTTATTTGGCCACATTGCATGTTGCACTTTTTTCCCATTTCTTCAAAGTCTTTGGTTGTACTATTTCTTGAAAATAAATGCCACTTAGTTTGATATTTTATGTTTAAAGATTTGTAGCTAAACATGTCTTTTTTGGCCTCTGAATGTTAGCTGGGGGCCTTTAAGTTATGCATGAATGTAATCAGACAAGCACAAAAAAGAAAGAAAAAAAAACAGTTGGGATGTAACAAAAATACTTGCATAAAAATATATATTCACTCAAAAGTGGCATTTAGTTCGGAGTCACTCTATACACTCTTCTATAAATGAGTTTTGTCTTTCGAGGAATGACTTTGTTACTACTTTTCAGTAACTACTACTGTATTTTCAGTCCATCTGACAAATGTGACACATCCTGGACCCTTAAATTAGCTTCATCTGCTGTTTACAACTTTAGCCACTTTCGCCCATTGATGCCACCATAGTGATGCCAGATAGCATTTTCATTCTTTCCAATTCATGTATCCCTCTCATGTTCATGGTGGTTTTAAATGCAGAGACAGGCAGATTTCTGAGGTTCAGATTCAGAGAACTGAAAGTGCCACACCACAGTATGTCTGAGGGAATTCAACTGAAAAAACTGTGGCCACAGGCAGTAAAATGTAAATTAAGCAAATCTTCACAGATCAACCACCATTTCTATTGAAATGACAGGATTGCATGCAGCACAAATTTACTTTTTAATATGCATTTCTGCATTTGTCAGACAGTGTTAAGACACACACACACACACACACACACACGCACACACACGCACACACACACACACATATCCTTGAATCCTTAAACTTAGTTTGAACAGACTTCAGATCGATGTGAAATCATGGAAAATGTCTGATATTACCAAAAGTGCCCACTGTATGGAAGCCCATTTTTGAATGGAAGAAAAATTCATGTAAATCATAATTAGGGATACTAAGTTAGAATTATATTAAAACATCGAAATCATGACAGTCAAAATTGTGAGATACTAAGTCATAATTATAAGATAAAAAGTTTAAATTAATTGTATATATAATTTCGACTTGTATATCATAATTATGACTTAGTATCTCACAATTTTGACTTTTATGTCATAATTCTGATTTACCAAAGTGTTTTTTTTGTTATTATGTGGCAAAAATGGGCTTCTTTACATAAATGGTATGCTTGTGTAACGCAACAAACAGGTAACTAGATGGCCATTAGCTATTAGATATAAAAACCACACTCACTAACAAGTTTAATGTTTTAAAAGGATACATATAATATGTGATGGTGATGCAACTTTCAGTTTGTTGAGTCATAGTTCACCTCAACCTGCTAGCAACCCAGTTTCTAGAAGGTTTGTTGGGTGGCCATTAGAGATGAGTAACTTGGACATCAATACATAAAACAACCTTCTAATAACACGTTATTTTTCTTTTTTTTGTGCTCTGCAATGGAGAAGGGGCAGGGATATATCTATATAGATCACTTTATAAGTCAAACTCACACGGGCACTAAGAATTCAATGTGCCAAGTATGCATGCAACTGCTGAACCAAAGCTTTTTGCAGACACTTTTATCCAATTAAACTACATTGCATTCAAGGTACAAATTGTATCAGTTCATGCCTTCCCTGGGAATCAAACCCACAACCTTAAAACTGTTAACGCTCCACTGTTCGAGCTACAGGAACAACTCCTGAAAACAAGTCCTGAAACTTGCACTGTACTGCACTGTATGCACAATCCATACCTCAGCATATACTATGCACAACTTCATTTACATCAACATGGTTTTAAGATTTCTGAGGTTCAGATTCAGAGAACTGGTGTTTGTTGCTACACCACATTTGAAGGGGAATTCAACTGAAAAAACTATGTGGGGAATTCAACTGAAAAACTAAGTTGTAGCTTAAGCAAATGTACAAATTTTATAGTGATAATTTAGCAATTGATTAGAATGTTTTGCAGCACCAAACACACACAACTACATATGCATATGCCAACATATGCACTTTCACACATGTAAACAAACACTTGTGGTCAACAATGCATAAGAAACATATGCATAGTCATGCAGATACAGATACATTCATATGCATGCATTAAAAACATTTGATTAAAAAACACATGGCCGTTAGATATAGTTGTTGGATATAAAATCAGCTGATAACCACTGATAACAAGTTTCGTTTTCACACAAAACAAAAAATAATATCTGATAACCAACTTTCAGTTTGCTATTGACTCAATGGGAGCGCATGTCAACAAGCCTCCAACCCAGTTTCTAACGGTCCGAAAGCATATTGCAACCATGGCTATTCTCAAAGGCCACTTTGACCTTGTGAATTGTTTGAGTTGCTCCTGGGGTATGGGGTTAGTGTGACGTCACTTACTTTAAGATGAGAGCATCTCATCTTTGATAGGAAACCTTCATAGAAAAGTAGCCCACAGAAACACCAAAACCCCAAGCTACCGCCTTCATAGCGTTGCTCTTTTTAGGTTGTGCACCTATATAAACCCCCGGCCCCTTTCCGATCATCAACACTCACCTGCTGACTAGCATCAGGTCACAACCTTAAAGTCGTTTCAAACACGAACACAAAGAATGGATTCTTGGCTCAACATGGTGCTGCTGTGTGGACTTCTGTTAATAGCATCTCTTCAGACCACCAACGCCTTCAGATTTAGATGGTCCAAAAGCGAGAAGACCAAAACGATGAGGACACATATCCTCCATCTGCAAGAAAACTATGTAAGTGATATCTACTGTCATGAACTTCTGCATCGGGTTTGAAAGCAACTCAGTCTGTGTAAACTAGATGAATCACTTCAAATCCTACTCATATCTGTGTGCTATAGTTTGGTTTTGCAGCTAATATTAGCAGAAGAGACATTCATTCATAACGGTCGCTGTTTTATACCCACTTTCTTTAGAACACACTTGGCACAGAATGGGTTGCAAAGTCTGTTTTTGCTTCTTATCTGGACAGGCTGAATGTAAGTTTTTACTGTGCAAAAATGCTTAAATATGAAAATGCAATTCAATGATATATATCCCTATGTACATACTCTGCTAATGATATTTGTTTATCTTAGTCCAAGGCTCCCTGCACTTGTCAGGGGCTGTTGCTCGAAAGAATGCTGAACATCTATGAAGATATTTTCCAAGACATGATGAACTCTACGAAGAATTCTGAGAATTCTGAGAATAAAGTGAAAAATCTGAATTATGTAATGGATGAGGTGCAACACCTGAGACAAAATTACAGTAAAGAACAAACAGTGTGGAGAGAGCTACAGGACATTAACTTAGTCAAGGTAAACATAAAGAGAAAGTCCTGTCTTCCTTGTGAAAAGTGTACATTTTCAGTTGTTGAATTGCTGTTTATGATATGATATATGATATGATATGATATCTAATAAATTTTTGTTCTCACTCAGGTGAAAAATGCAACAACCCAAGGAGGAGCATTAAATGACTTTCTCATGGTGTTTAATTGGGCCTATGCAGAAAAACACCACGACAAGCATTAAGAAGATCCAAAAGTCCTGTCTTTCGTTTAGTAAACTTGTGCTTTGCTATAGTATTAGCCTATTTATTTATAAATTATATGGAAAATAATTATTTATTTTTTTACTTTATAATGTACTCTACTACACAATCCATAACTTAAAATCTAACTTATTCTCATCACAAGTGTATTAGCATCATTTACAGTGTACAGAAACGATGGAGGTTGATTCTCTTGAAACATGTTGTGAGCATCCCTGACTAAATGGTTAATTACAATAAAACTATTTTGCATTCATTTACGGCTTGGCTTGTTCAATAACACACTTTACAATGTACATGTATTTGATATGACCTAGTTTTTCTCTGTAACCGTTTACAAAGTCGGCAAGTGTATGATGCCTTGCGTTTCAGATTTTAAAAGTCATGTCGTGTATTCCAGCCTCAAGTACTTGACACATTAAGGAGTGAATGTCATACAAACAAGCTCTAAAATGTGAAAGAAAAATATATTTGATTGTATGAACTAGAACCACAGACAAGTATTCCTGTAGCTTAAACAGTAGAGCATCGCCTATAGCACAGGGGCGTCTAAACCTGGTCCCGGAGAGTCACTGTCCTGCAGAGTTTAGCTTCAACCTTAATTAAACACCTGAAGCAGCTAATCAAAGTCTTCAGACTTACTAGAAACAGAGATAATCGCCCCCTATACCCTCATTCACTATTTCCTTACATTACTCCACTAATATAGTCCATGAATGAAAACGATTGAGCGGGAAGGGCTGCCGCTTTTGCATAGTTTGTGTTTGCTATTTAATAATCATTTGAAACTAAGCAAACTCAATCATGGAAATTAACATGTATAAACCGTATAAAACCGTATTAGTTACCCGAATGATATTACGCACATTGGATCAGCGGTTTGGAAAATGGATGGATGATTCAGCTGCAGGCACCATTCATTTGGCACAACAGTGCATTATGGGACAGTGCATTATGTGTATTCTGTAGCCATTGAGTGTAGGCCTACATCAGTTGTACACTCATTATTGCGGTGCATTATGGGATTGAATGAGTGCAATTGTTTCGGACACCACTACAAAAGGCTGTCGCTTCAAATAGTGCCCTATTTAAGGGTATGGGGCAATTTCGGACATAGTCATGGTCTTAATATTGGGAGATACTAGGGTCCGTGGCTCTACCATTGGAGAAAGCATAATGACTAACTTGGATCACGTGTGCCTTAATAACCAATCACATTACAGCCTTGACGTCATTGAATTTCATTCAGATTTGTGCAACAGTCAGTCATTGTTTGCAGATACCATAGAAATGTTGCAAACTGAATCATACTGCTCATGAAATTGTCTGTGATTTCTCTTGTAAAACAGCATTTTTTTCTGTGTAAACACTAAAAATAGATCAATCCATAACTAATGTTTAAGAGCAAGCATGGTTACACTTTACAAGATTAATTCATGCTTAACTAATGCACAGATAATCACGTGTTAATGTATGACTCATAAAGAATTAAACTATTTAATAATGATTACTGCATCAGCAACTAATAAAGTTTCTATATGATTAATAGATTAAGTAATGTATGAGTATGCGTTATTAATTCCTTAATAACATATAGCATTAACTAAAAGTGTAAATGAATGCGTTAATTACCACGAGTCAAAGTTATATATTTCAACTTCCAGTTGTCTGCTTTAATTATTTAGTTAATGATTTACAAAGGTATCCTTATGTTATGACTTTACTTGTTGAGGCACATGACTGTTAACTAATTGTTAATGTCATTTTGGTTTTGAAAAGGTTTTTTGACACTAAGCCATGGATCTCAATTTCCAGCCCTCTACAAGGTTCCACTGTGTAAGATAAAATGCTGCGTCCAGTACCTTGTTGTTCATGGCACAGGAATATGTCAGGTTAAGCTTGAGGTCTAAGATTCAAAGAAGGAACACTGAAAACATGCGGCCGGGCACTGCTATTTCTTAACACTGTGTCTAGTCCGGACAAAGACAACAGAACCCATTATAATCAGTGACACTACACTGGATGCCGCGCAGTGCAACATGACACAACAAAACCCCGACAGGAAACTGATGCCACATTCTATTTCTGACGTACTCCAAGCACTACTTGCACTACTTCTGTTACGAAGGACAAATAGACTTGCAATGGTCTGTCATGTTCAGTGTCGACAGCTGGTCGCGTCCAGTTTAAATACGGTGTAACAATGGTCAGTAATTCAAATTCTGGTGTGCTGAAATTTGTGTCCAGCCTAACTTACCCATCCTTCAAACATATTCTCTGACATTACATTCACTGCTCCACAGACCTTTAGTGTGAATTTCAAAACCCATAACCATGAGGACATTAAAAATGTGTCAATAGTCATGTGCCTCAACAAGTAAAGTCATAGCATAATGCTACATCTATGAATCATTAGCTAATGATTAATAAAGCAGACAACTGCAAGTTGAAGTACTTAGCTTTGACCAATTGTGGTAATTAATGCATTAATTTACCCTATTAATATTATATCCCCTGGTTTCACAGACAAGGCTTAAGATAGTCCCAGACTAAATTGCATGTTTGAGCTGTTTTAAATGAACACAACCTGCACTGATCTATCTTAAAATATGTCAGTGCCATTGTTTTGTCTCAAGTTGCACACCAGCAGAGGTAGACAGTAACAAAGTTTTAATTTACTTGAGTACTGTAAGTACACTTTACTTCAGTAGTATTTTTTCTGGAAACTTATGACTTTTACTTCACTACATTTGAAAGACAAATATTGACTTTTTACTCCACTACATTTCTATCAAGGTCCTCGAAGTAGGAAGTAATTTCTATGTAGCCGCTTTGAAAGTCAGTTTTTTCTTCTTTAAACCGTGATTGTTTTTTTTTGCAGACAGCCCATCAGTAATTACTCTTGTAGGGTCACATGAAGCATTTTTTGAACACCAATCAGTTGATGGCAAAATAGAAGGCGGCAGTTCCAGGCGCAGTGCGCGCACCCATTGCCATACTTAGAAAGTATGTTTCAGTTTTCTGAAAAGATTAAATATTCGTTTAGTTTTAAGTGTTTAAGCTTTGTTTGCCTAAAACTAACCATATCACAGCCTTCAAAAACTCGCCGTCCAACCTGCAGAAGCATATTGAGGTGTCTAAACTTTTAATTTCTGGTGAAAGCTTGAAATGGAAATTGTCTGTGCTTTTAGAGCTAAAGTTTCAGTATAAAGCGGTTCATTTTGTTGACAAATAATTTTTGTCATAATTTTTTCTCATAATCAACGAATAAATATGAGACAAATGTTAGGGAGGGATGATTTACGAAGAGATCCAGTCCGCGCACATTTGAAATGTCTGGGAGAAAGAGAAGAGCAGACAAGTGGATAAGTACAGAATTTTAGTCGATTTAATCTACTAAAATCTTATTATATTTAGTTGACTAAAACTAGACTAAAACTAAAACAATTCAGATGCCTAAAATTTGATCAAAACTAAATGGCATTTTAATAAAAAGACTATGACTAAAACCAAATCAAAATTTGCTGTTAAAATTAACACTGGTATGAAGTATGGTCGGTCAAATAATTTTTTATGGATTTGCCCGCCAAGTTGCCATAACCTTGTGGATACAGCGCTAATGCATAGGTAAAGTTCAACAATGACGTTAGTTAGCATGCAAAAACATAGTTGGGCTAATAATGTTAACTGAAATTCTTTCAGAACTTTTTTACATAATCCTGTCAAAAAAACACAATGTAGAAAACTTTCTTTTCTAGTATGATTTCGACTTTGATAAGAGCTTTGTAACTTCTAAACAAGTATTTAAATGAGTTCAAGGTAGTCGTATGCTAGCATGTCAGATGGAGCATGACTGGCTTAAACCACCATGATAGGACAGCGTGCATTCATACAACAGTAATAAAATAATGCGTTTACTTTTACTTTTGATACTTAAGTACTTTTAAAAGCAAGTACTTCTGTACTTTTAAGTAAAAATCTATCTTTACAACTATCACTTATAATGGAGAAATATTTGACCAGTAGTACTTTTACTTTTACTCAAGTAATGGAGTTGTGTACTTTGTTCACCTCTGCACACCAGTAACGGGTTTTTTTCTAGGGCACGTTTATAAATGCTACTTAAATGTCCTAATTTAACTAAGGCCTAACCCTGGCTTAATCTAAGGCCTGTCTGTGAAACCAGGCCTATATATTAAGGAATTAATAAATTATGATGATTAATAGCAATTCATATATTACTTAATCTATTAATTATATATATACTCTTTATTGGATGTATGCATACCCTGGGATTCGAACCCCTGACCTTAGTGATGCTATTGCAGGGGTGTCCTGGAGGGCCAATGTCCTGCAGAGTTTAGCTCCAACCAGCTCCAACACACTTGCCTGGAAGTTTCTAGCAAAGCCACTTGAAGGCAAGCCTGCAAGGTTAGCAAATAAAAAGTGTAACACCTACTAACACTGCAGTATGTAGGTGTTACATTTTTGTTCAGTTTGTTTTATTTTTCATAACCATTTAGTTTGTTTTCATTTGTCACATGTGTTCTTTTGTTTGAGTTTTCCCACCCATCAGTTCCCATGGACACTAATCATCTCAGCTGTTCGACATTTAGGTTATCACCATGTGTATATTAGTTCTTCACCGTCACTCAGTGTTTGTCCGGTCTCGTTTGCAATAGCGTCTTTATATATCTGTATTACCTGTTGTATTTATTTTTAAACTCAATTGAACTTTATCCTTATCTTCGTGCCTTCTTCATCTGTCTGTCTGAACCTTGTGTCACATGTATGTTCAGTTTAGTTCAGTTCTGTCTTGTTTGCATTAGATCTTGTTTGTCAGCATAGTAACCATCATTATTAGTTAAGTCTTGACAGCTGTTTCCAGTGTCCTCATTCTGTGTATTTAAGTTCACTCAAAAAAATTACTTTAAAATTACTCAAAAAAGCAGCGTCAAGTGGTTCCACACAACTATATTGAGTAATTTTTTACAAATAACAATTTAGTTATATGAACAAAAGAAAATCAAGTAAAGCTGACAAAGTTTCTTTGAGTAAATACAAACAATTTGAATTTGTCCCTGTTACATAATATGTGCAGTTTACTTAATAATGTTACATTTATAAAAGTTTATTATGTTAGGTGAACAGATTTATCGATATAATTAACCTTATTAAGTTAACTATTTGCTCTACAAGTGTAAATGGAAAACTGTTAAATAACAACAAGCATATCTTTTAAAAACAAAATGCAAAAATAACTTAATTTAATTGAGGACAGGAATTTCATCTAATAAATGTGTGTACATGAGTGCCCACAGCCTAAACACAGGCACCACTCTTCTGCATAATGGTAATACAGAAACTCCTCTAAATGTCCAACATAACTGAACATAACACTAACATAAACTAACAACATCTTTCTCTTTACTGAAAAACACATAAAATAACACTTTAATCCCTACATTTATTCTCCTAATGCAGTCCCTTGCAAAGCATGCTGGGAACTACAGATCCACTGCCCAGTTTGTTCGTTTCACTCAGCAATGTTAGGTTGACCGAACAAACACTTATTAAGTAAAGCTGACAATACTCCTTTTTAGTAGAAACAACTCAGTAAATTTAAGTTAATGTTGTTACATGATTTTTTTAAGTAATGTGAACAAGGATGATTTGAGCGCAACTAACAACAGTGAAAGTTAATTTTTTTTGAGTGCATATGTCTTTAGTGATGAGTCTCCTTCTGCATCTTAAGTCCTTGTCAAATGGACCCCCCCCCCCCCCCCCCCAAAAAAAAACCTCATTAATAAGCCATTCACTTATCTTTGATCACTACAAACCATCCAAAAAACACTACAAATAATTATCCTATTGGTTTCCATGCAGAATCCCAGTATAGCATCAAAATGAGGTAATTGAATATATTTGGCAAAATATGGAATTTTAAGCTGATGATTAACAACAGTGAAACCATATGAAAATGACAAGTAAACAGTTCTTAGAAGGAATATCCTTTTTGGTTTCCACGTGGTCTGTATGATGTATAATGAGGAGTCTGGGGCAACACCTCTCAACAACCACACCCGCGGAAAATCAACCACACCAATGACGCTGTACTGGAAAATTAGACATACCTCCAACACTGAGGTCCGGAGTGTCTGAGTGATGGTGGATAGGAATTCAAGTCACACTTTTCCTACTTTTTATGACGTACATGTTGTGGGATTTACTATCATTCACATTTTTGGTCTAACTGTTTGGAGGTGCTTAATCATGACAAAAATAGCAAGCTGAAATAGTCCAAGTCAAGACACGCTTCTTCAGATTTCAGATGTACTTCCTAGATACATATTCTTACCTAGATGTAGCATCACCTCAACTGACCTGGTAGGAAAGTAGCTTCCCCTTTGCGAAACCATACCTGTCTCACACTACTCATCACTTTTGTGCCTGTCTTCCTCTTGTTTTCTTTCTCTGTCACTATCTCTCTCTTTCTCTGCGTGTAAAGGGTGAACTGTTGAAGTGTTAAAACCTCAAACGCTGGTTGCATCTACTGATGAGCAACAGCGCAACTCAGTTTTTCTAAGATCAGAAAGCCAAAAAAGTCCTTCTTAATCTATATAATCTCTTCTCAGTACCTTTGCCCTGTATGTGGCAATCACATGAGATCATAAGTGTGATTCTGAAGAACTTCTAGTGAATGTTTCAGCCCACTTTTGTAAATTTTGCCACCAACTGCATCTAAAAGAGATACAACATCAAGGTTAATCACTCTTATACTTAACAATAAAAGTCTTATTTACCTATAATAACATAAACTTGTGATTTCCTAGCTGTCAGATTGCACAGATAAGCTGTTTAATGCATGTAAAAGTTGAAAAGGGACTGAGAAAAGAAAGTGACACAATTTAAAAAGCTGCTAAATTTGATGCAAGGCCATTATTTGAAGCCCTAAGATAAGAAATACCCACTATTTCCTTCCCTATCGCCAGTCATTAATGCACAAGCATCATTGGAGTGGCCATACCTGCACTGACGTTTAGGCCCAGGAGGCCTGAACCCCTTACCCTTACTGAATCAGTAAAAATATTCCCAACCACAAAAACCACCAACAGCCCCGCCCAGTGGCATCCACGGGATTCCAGCTGAGAAAATGAGTGGTGGGCTCGACGATGCTGAGCAGTATCATGGTGCATTGTGATTTAAAGGAAACTTAGGCTGTAAAAGCCACAACTTCACACCTAGATCACAGCTCGCTCGCTCGTTCTCATACATAACTATAAATACCCCATTCACTCGAACAGATGCATTCAGACCATCACCAGGACACGAGAACAGTCGGGTGTCACACAACAGCGTAAAAGGCAACTTTTAAAAGATACAGGAATACAAGTCAAACTTCAGCGAACACCTGAAACTAACAAGGACTGTTATTGCGCAACAAATGATGGCCTTATACTGGGGAGTATGTTTGATGACTTTGGGATGGATGACATATGCCAAGGCCAGCGTCCCGGAGAACCTGGACAAGAGCATTGATGAGCTGAAAGCGTACTATGTAAGTAGACCGGTTTCGAATTTCCATCATATGTCACATCACAGACAGGAAGTGAAAAAAAAGAGTTCAAAAAGTTAACTAACAGGCATAGACAAAGGTGTAGTGTTTCAGGATACGGCCTGCAAGATACTCAAAGATGGGCTGCAAACCTTTTTGAAAAAGATGGCTTTACAAACTAGTCAACTTTTACTGCAATTGGGTGGTTAAGAGGTAGTATAATACAAAACAGGAAACATAGTCTACCATTTATACAGACTGAAACTCCTACATATGGGCCTTTCTTGCATGGTGGAACATGTCTGGTCTGTAGGTTGAGTTTGGGTTTTAGATGCTAATAATAATAAAAAAACACATTCTTCTGATTAAGTGAGAAAAGATAAGAGTTCAAAATGACTAAGAGTCTAAAACAGTAACCAATATAAATGTTGACATTTTCCTTTCTTCCAGATAAAAGATGAACGTGGACTACACAATGCACACCCTGTCTTCCTGCGGGTCCTGAAAGACTTAAAGGTGAATCTTGAGGTAAATAGCCTCTCAAAATAGGCAGAATGGCTTGGAATTCGCACCTTTGTGGTCTAAAATATCTAAGATACCAATATTACCTTTCTAAACCAAAGGGCATATTGTTTTCATACATCCTATATGGCATATCCTGTGTTGACTGCACATTGTGCTCATGTGTGTTGTTTTTGTGTGGCAGGAAAGTGAACAGAATCTATTGATGAGCATCATTATAGACACATACAGTAGGATATTCACTCGCATGCAGAACGAGAGCCTGGATGAAGCTACAAAAGACAGATTGGCTCATGTTCAAGAGCATTTGAAAAAACTGCAAGAAAACTACTTCCCGGGCAAGAGTGCAGAGCTCAAGACATATGCAGAAACCCTATGGGCGATTAAGGTGAGATGACAGTTTCAGATTCTGTGAAACTAAACTTGACACCAAGAAGCATTGAACATCAAAACTTTAGAGCTATATATAGATATATAAAAGTATATATATATATATATATATATATATATATATATATATATATATATATATATATATATATATATATATATATAATTTTTTACCATGAGCATAGGGACCAAGTAAATCTGCCAAAAATTAGCACAACTTAGCAAACTCATATTGCTGCTACATTTTATCAATCAAATTTCAAAACATTCAATTAGAACTGATATTTCACTACATTTTGAATGTGACCTCGGTTAAAAGGCCGCCTTTGGTAACCACACGAAAGGAGTTTTACTTCTAAAAGTGTGTAATCAAGGTTTCTGGGCCTGGCTTTTTGAAACTATAATGCACAATATATTTGCTAGATACTATGCTAGATCAAATTTAAAAAACACACAAGTTAGAGTGTAAATTTCTCTTTTTTTTCTTTGTGTCCACTCAAAATCAATAATATGAATATACTTATTTGCCATTATATAGACATATCACTGATCAAATGCTTTGCCATTGCAGGAGAATGACCCAATCATCCAGCGCAAAGCATTGTTTGAGCTCAAGCGTGTCTACAGGGAAGCAACACTGATGAGAAACCTGAAGAACAAAGACCGCAGGAGACGACAGGCCAAAATCATCAGGAGGCAGAAGTCTTGGTAGATCTTGATCATCATTTAAAGAATGGTGGAAAATCAGTGTTATTTATTCTATTTATAAAGATTATGTTGTGCACACATTGTGCACAGGAGATAATTGTTTAAACTGACAGTATTTATTTGTCCTTATTTATTTGAAAAAACAAAACAAAACACTGTAAACCACTTGCTAGTTACATAGCAAAAGTTGTAAGGTCTATGACTAAATAAAATATTTTTTTAATAATGCTTGTGCTTATTTCATTGACTGTAAGGTATGTAAGGTATGCCAGTCTATATCTACATGTTAAGCCATGTTTCCATTTGTCACAGAAATGTCCCCTGTCCTTCCCCATTGTTTGAAACTCTTTGTCATCAGTTTCATTGATATTGAATTTGACTTAGCCCACACGTCACTGAATGTGACATTAAAGACTAAAGAGCCACTGAAAGCAAAATAAATCATAACT
This sequence comes from Rhinogobio ventralis, assembly GCA_039654625.1. Lineage (NCBI taxonomy): Eukaryota > Metazoa > Chordata > Actinopteri > Cypriniformes > Gobionidae > Rhinogobio > Rhinogobio ventralis. The sequence continues at coordinate 11,913,824 of CM077207.1, read as the reverse complement.
TCATCATCATATTACATGTTTGAAATCAGACACCAAAGTCAACATATAGAGCCCTGAGGAAAAGGACACCTATGTCACACTATAAGGTATAAGAATGTCATTGTATTAGATACAAACATCAAACCAAGTGGTATTTTTAAAGACAGACCATGCACACTTTTCAAGCAAAACACCTTGACACTCATTGGTTAAAGATAATTGCAAAAACAGCAAAGCTAAGTGAAGTCAGTTTCGAGAAAATAATAATTTGTTTGCAGGTGCCACTTGATTTGACATTTTGTATCTGAATACTTTTTAAGACAACTGTAACCCACTAGTGGTCATATAGCACAATCTCTTACTTCACCATTTTATTTCTATTTGAAAGACTGTCAAGTGATCTACCTGTGAAATATAATACTACTCTTATACAATCCTGGGAATCCCAGGTAAAAAAAGAAAAATGTCATTAAACAGGTTTGGCCCCATCTGTTTATGGTAGTCTATCACAACGCAATGTAATATAGTAATTACACACCGCAACAAATCACTTCATATAAGCTTTCACCATGACTTCTTTAAAAAATGTGAAGCTGGAAATGTATACTTATTGTTTGACTGCCAGGAAAAGAATGGCCTTATGTCTAGCGGGGTGGGGAAAGCGGCCAGCTTTTGTATATTTTACTGACACTGTTCAAGCTGAATTGTTAGCTTGAACAGTGTCAGTAAAATATACAAAAGCTGGCCACTTTCCCCACCCCGCTAGACATAAGGCCATTCATGACACTGAATTTCCTTGCTGCTCCAAGCTGGTTTATACTAGATATGGTTTGGTGCTGGTCTAACTGGAGGACCAGCATAGCCATGCACTTCACCAGCAAAACATGAAGCTGGTCAACCAGCATGGTCTTTTTGGTGATGCTAGTTGACCAGTTTTGTTATTTAAGCTTAAATGCTGGGCGAGGACACTGATGACCAACATTCACTGTAGAAGAAATGATGATGCAAGTGTTATTTCTCAGCAAAGACTTTTTAACTGCTGATGATGCATTAACCACAAACCAGCAGAATGTGAGTATAGATACCAGTCATACTCACACAGCATCCATGGTTTACTGCTGTCAACAGGCTTTCTTTGCACTTTGCACAGAAAACCTCATGGATCTAAGCATGATTACATATTTTTGCCTTTTGTTTTAAGAGTCATGAAACTACCCTTTTCAACACATGCCAGCTCTCACCACAGTTTCGAAAAACACTGCAGAGAGCACTGTCTGTGGTCCAGACAGTTTATTTCACTTTATTGAGGTTAACAGTATCAAAGGTTCTCAGAGATGCACAAAACAATATACACTACTATATATAATACAATGTCATTTTCATTTTTTTTTTTAAATTAATGGTCAAATACATACTGATTTGCATGCATCTGTATTGCAGCACATATTTGTCTGCATGGTGCTAAAATATAAAGGTGTTGCATAGCTTTCCCACAGTATATATATATATATATTAAATACCTTTGAAACTGCTATTCTGGGATGTTGATTCAAAAATATATAGTGCCTTGCGAAAGTATTCATACCCTTTCATTTTTTTCACATTTTATGTTGCTATATGATAAACTGCTTTAAATTACTTTTTTCACGTCAATCTACATTTCATACACTATAATGACAAAGCAAAAAACAGATTTGTGATAACTTTGCAAATTTAGTAAAAACAAAAAACTGGACACTTGAAATTTAGCTCAGGAACATTCCAATTTTGCTTGAAGATGTTATACACTGTGAGTTGAGTTAACCTGTGCAAGTTCAATTGAAAAGGTATAATTTAGAAAGGCACACACCCCTCAATAAAAGGTCTAACAGCTAAAATGCATATCAGAGCAAAAACCAAGCCATGGATTCAAAGGAACTGCCTGTAGAGCTCAGAGACATGATCATGTCAAGACACAGACTACAGAAAAAAAATCTGCCGCATTGAATGTTCACAGGAGCAAGTAGTCTCCACAATCCTTAATGGAAGAAGTTTGGAACAACCAGGACTTTTCCTAGAGATGGCCTCCTTGCCAAACTGAGCAACCAATGGAGAATGGCCTTGTTTAGAGTGGTGACCAAGAAGCTGATGGCCACTCTAGTTGAGCTCCATAATCATATATGGAGAGACCTACAGAAGGACAAACATCACTGCAATACTCTGGGCTTTATGGCCCAGAAAACACAAAAACCCACTTGGAATTTTCAAAAAAGCACCTAAAGGACTGTGAGAAACAAGATTCTCTGGTCTTATGAACCTCAGTTCCAAGTACAATGTCTGGAGGAAACCAGGCACTGCTCATCACCTGCACAATATCATCCCAAAAGTGTAGAGTGGTGGTGTGTTTTCAGCTGCAGGGACTGGGGGATTTGTCAAAGTAGAAGGAAACCTCAATACAGCAAAATATGTATATCCTTAATAAAAACCTAGTCCACATCACTCAGAACCTCAGACAGGGCAGAAGGTTCACCTTCCAACAGGACAATGACCCTTAGCACACAGATAATACAATGCAAGAGTGGCTTATGGACAACTCTGTGAAAGTCCTTGAGTGGCCCAGCCAGAGTCTGGGCTTGAACCCAATTGAACATCTCTGGAAAAACCTGAAAATGTCTGTCCACCAATGGTCCCCATCCAACCTGACAGAGCTGGAGAGGATCTGAGGAGAAAAATGACTTGAGGCTGTAAAGGTGCTTTAACTTTAACTTTAAGTACTGAGTTAAGGGTACACATACTTATGCAATGTCCTTATTTCAGTTTTTCCTTTTTAATAAATTTGCTAAGTTTACAAATCTGTTTTTTTTGCTTTGTCATTATGATGTATGGAGTGTAGATTGATGTGAAAAAAATAGTAAGATAAAGTCGTTTAACATAAGGCAGCATCATAACAAGATGTGAAAAAAATGAAGGGGTATAAAGTAAGGGGTACGAATTTAAGTAGTCTGACCTGTCAACACAGTCACAGTGTTTGCACCACAATGATCCATCCTTACTGTCTCAGAGCCATAATCTAGTGGGCACATATTTACCAACACTGTTGGCTTCTTTCCTGTTGCATCGCTCCCTGTTCCTCTCACTCACTCTCCTGTCTAGTCAAGATGATAAAAATAAGTACAATGTAGACACCTTGTCTTTTGAGGATGTTTACCCTGGAAAGTGAATGTTCCAAATCCATTAGTGTTGTTTTCTGAGGTACGTTAGAAATAAAACCCAGGGAGTCAACATAAACATAGAAACTTAAAAAAAATGCCTTGTTACACAAAAATTTTGGAAAGTCTGTTGATGCATAGCCATGTGGGGAAGATATGCAACACCTTTATACTGTATTTTAGCACCATGCAGAGAAACATGAGCAACCCTTGTTTCGATATGTATCAATTCATAGTGTCTGCAGCGTGTGTAATATGGAAAAGTCATTTGAGGAAATGAAGAGAGGAAAAAATAGAAATAGAAGTTTTTTATGATCCTGTAAAGAAGGCTTTCAGTTTATGTTTGTTAGCTTTGAGGTAATTTATATGCTAGTGTACTCCTATTGATAAATATACACTTTAAGATTTACAGTCTTTCTCTTGCAGAAACTGACCAAACTATATTGATGACTCATGCTGCACTACACAGATTTTTGAATGAAATGAAATGACCTAGAATGAAAATGCCCCGCCCCTAAAACCACCTGCATCTGACTAGCAAGTAGCAAATCATGGTTTATGGCTGGGATGTAACTAAACCCAGGGAGCCTTGATTTATGATATATGTAGACATTAAGTAGACATTTAAATGGCCCAGTACATAAAGGTTCCTTTCATTTTTAAGCAGCTGAAACTGCTTCCTGTTTACATCGAACTACATTTCAAAGAAACAGGCTGATGAAGTGAGGATAAGACAAACACTATGTCTTTGGAAATCCCCCCCATGCTCTCCCCAACTTTGTATTCCTTTGTCTCTTCTCAATTGCTAATGCTGTGTGCTGGAAATTCCTTGGGCTTGGGGATTGCACACCACATCTTACAATGTGTTGCTTTTTGGAAATTCATTTTTAAGGCTAAGTAGACATAATCGAAAGTTTAGTTGGAATTTGCTGTGTTAACCAAGGAAATGAAACTTAAAAAACACAAAAATAATTATTTAGCTTGTCCACTAACAAGTGGACCTACTTGCATCACTGGCGAAGTCAATAATTTTTCTGAAACATTTCTATTATAATGTAATTTGTGAACACATTTCAAATGATGTATTGTGTTTATGGAAATGTTGCTGGTGGAAATTATATATTTGAAGATTTTTTAATAAAATAGCTGATGTCTTTGTCTTGCCAAGGCTAATTTTATAGATAGCAATTTATCCTAAATAGAATTAACAAATTTTCATGCTTAGTCTGAAATGTTGCCAAATAATAAAACAAAATATCACAAGTGATATTTACCTTCATGTTTCATTATGCCACATCTCATATTTCTAAAGCTTTGAGTTACTAAAACTTTATTAGTGGCAAAAATTGTTGATTCCAAAGATTCCAATGCAGATTTAACTGAATCATCATATAATAAAAAAAGTAAGACTATTTATAACATGACAAAATACTAACGAATAACTTCGTTTGACCTCAAAAACAAAAAAGAATGAGATGAGATGAGATATTGGAAAGTGGCCTAGATTTCAATTTCCCCTAAGTTTCCGTTAGTGACCCCTTATCACCTTAGTGATCACCTTTTCAGTCATCTCATTCCATTTCTGTTCTGAAAGATATTTAGTCTCACCTTAGAGTCTTAAACCTGCAAATTCAATATTAAATTCTTTCTAACTGTCTTTTGTATAAGTACCACTATCATGGTGCCATTTATGTTGCCATTGAACTTTCCTTGACCAAGACTGTGGTTTGCGTAGAGATTTAGAATCTGGGACATCCTCGAGCCGCATAAATGTCATGACCTCGTTATAGAGTTGTATTATAATTTTGTGGTGACTTTCTTTTATTTAAGCTCCCTCGAAAAGCATGAAGCTGACAGAAAACGTTGCATTCTGCAGTGATAATCTAAGCCCAGACATGATCCCCACTGGATACAGAACCCCACATGGATTACGTTACGGTTCGGCAGTCTGACATCATCATCTGCCTTGATCTGAACGGGTAAGGTAGATACAAAGGGAAAGGACAATGGTGACGTCACCAGGAAACTAGAATAAATACAAAGGTATGGACCAGAGCGAAGGCAGAAGTAAGAATAGAAGGAGACAGGTGTATCAGCAGGACCTCCATTCAGAAACATTCATTTAGTCACTGGGAGACAGAATATGGCCAGTACTTTGCAGTATTTAGTTCTGATCCTAATTCTAGGCATTCCGATACACGAATGCACGGTGGTATTCCAAGATGGCAAGTGCATCATCAAGGGACCTTGTTTCGATCTGAGCATGCTGGCGAATATAGCCGAGCGTGTCAGCAAAGATGTGGTGAGTACTCTGATCTTACTATCAGCCTCGTGTTCAAACTCAAATTGCCTATTGCATGCAAATAACTGCATGCACTTGATACAAAAAGATTCAGTACAAAGTGAAAATAATATGGCCATGGAAATAATCTTGCGTGACAACAAAGTGCGGCAACTAGATAAGAAAAGTCATGTGTTCATTTGCAGAATCAGTTTACTAACATGCTTTTTGAAAATGCCCTGGAGACTTTGAATATTTCAATTGATGATGGTTTTACTGATCCTCTCAGATAGTTGCAGATGGTGAGAAGATCCTCCTGAGGCACAGATCCTTTGACAAAATACGGAAAAAGGTAAGAGGCATTGTCTGAGTTCATATTATAAGTTATCGTATATTATACAGTCAGCAATTCAGTGGAGCATAAAGACAGTTACTCCAGTTACTGCATCATAAAAGTAATATAAATGCAGTTAAATAAATTTGGGGGCGGGGTTCAATGAGGTCCTATATGATATACAGTAGCCAGCTAAATGGGCCTTAACCCATGAAAGAAGCCCAACCCATTAAAATGTTGTCCTGGGCCCCATGAATTTTAGCAGCGGCCTTGATAAACCTCTAAAAAACTGATTTCTATGCCAATAAGTGGAAACTTTTATCTGTATACTATCATGTCATCTACAATTTTGGTGGCTTCAGGTTTCACAAAACTGAACTGTATCTTTTTCATTCATCAGAAAAATCTTCACATCTGTGTCCTGCTGAAAATCATCGACCTGTTTCAAGAGGTTCTCACTGAGACAGAGTCGAAGTCATCGGTCCATCGTGGAGAAAAAATTAACTACCATCGTGAGCTTATACACATTATGGATCAACTCAAAAACTGTGTTTATAAGGTCAGCACATTCCATTTTCAGAATAGATATTAAACCATGTCATGTTGCATCATCGTGCCTTTGAGTGATGTAATTCACATATCTCAGAGGGAAAATATGAAGCTGAAGAAAAAACCAGCATGTGTTTTTCTTCACCAAATTGTTGTTTTAGTTTTTTAAACAAAAGGCTTAGGGTATTCACTTAGGCCACACAAAACAACTGACTTATTTCTTTACTCCCTCTTTGTTGCAGATAAACGGTAATTGTGAAATGCTATATAAGAAATCTGAAAAGACTTCCCTTCCAGAGGTAAACATTCTTGTACATATTTTAGCAAATAAAGGGCGATTTTACTCAGAAGAAATGAAAACACACTTCTTTTATCCAGATTCCGGAGAAAGAAATGATCCCAAAACAGCTTGCAGTCTTACAGCTACAAAAACTGAAGAATGCCAGTGAGAGGGTAAGTATTGATCTATTGAAGGACTCCTTGTTTAAACGTGTGTGTGTGTTTTATTAACTCCATCTTCACAACTTACAGCTCAGTGATGTGCATATCCAGGAGAGGGTCATGGACGAGCTAAAAACTCTCCATCTCTACATGCAGGGGAAAGGCTTCCGGAAAAATGACCCAGGAGAGGCATAGAGTTCCATGAATTCCATTATGTCACATCTTGCGCTGTTGTTTCTAATATGGTATTTTAGTTGTTAATGCTTTTAGCGCAAGTATCCTTTTTGCTTTTTTTAAGTAATGAGTATTTAAACAGTATATGCATATTGCTTACATACTTTCGGTGAAAGATTGAGTGTACTGCAGTAAACGCAGGTGAGAAAATAGACCACGTATAGATATTTTTGTTAATGAAACCACAAGAGATATGTTTTTCCTTGTTCATTTGTCTGCCCAGTAAAACCTTTCTGACATCTATGTCCATGAATTTGCTTATAAGTGTCTATAAGATAAGTGTCTATCTATCTATCTATCTATCTATCTATCTATCTATCTATCTATCTATCTATCTATCTATCTATCTATCTATCTATCCATCCATCCATCCAAACACCCACCCACCCACCCATCTATCTATCTATCTATCTATCTATCTATCTATCTATCTATCTATCTATCTATCTATCTATCTATCTATCTATCTATCTATCTATCTATCTATCTATCTATCTATCTATCTATCTATCTATCTATCATTTTCTCTTTACTTTCATCTACACAAGTTCTAACAGAACTGCAGTTTGTCTCCTGTGCGTTTGACACTCATGCACCTGCGACTGATGACATGCATGCACAAAACTAACACGCAAGTTAAAGGCAAACAGTGTTTGCCACACTCATACTTAGTGATGGTGAGATAGTGGTTCTTTAACACAATACCAAACAAATAACCCATATCTAATGTAGTCTATGATTATAGTCTATGATAGCTTCTTCCAAATGATAAATTAATTATAGTTTTTCTCAATCGCTTTTGCACATTTTTCAAAACAGTCTTAACTTTCTCTAAACTGTGAGCTCAGTTGTCACAACTGTTTGCTTAAACATTAGAACTCTATTGCATGTCTGCAAAATGTAGTTATTCACCCAACACATTTAATTCATGCTTTGTGTCGGTAAATTGGCCAATGCCACCAAAATAAAAACTGGTCAAAATGTTTAGATGTTTTGGTAGCAGTTTATGTACATATTACAGTTATTACAATAACTGGGTAATAACTAACCCTGAACCTAAACCTAACCTTTACCTATGTACCTTTTATTAACCAGTACTGTCTTAGGTAAGTACACTGTAAGTACACGTAAGTGCACGTACTGTAAAATAAAGTGCAACCAATGTTTTTTCACCATGGAAATATTTGTTATATGCAAATTTCATGTGTTTACTACTTTTTAGTTGACATCGTCTACGCTACAAGAATGTCAGTTTTGGCTAGCTGTAAGCTCTTGTGTATCACTATACTTTTTAGATACACATTTCAGCAGTAAGAAAATATGGTCCCACTTTATATTAGGTGGCCTTAACTACTATGTACTTACATCAAAAAAATAAGTACAATGTACTTATTGTGTTCATATTGTATTGCAAAACACTTTTGCTGATATTGAGGTGGGATACGGGTAAAGTTAGGGACAGGTGTGGTGGTATGGGTAGGTTTAGGGGTAGGGTTAGGTGTAAGGGAAGTGTCAACATTGTAATTATAAATGTAACTACAGAAATTAATTAGAAATGTAATTACATGCAGGTAATTTTTCAAATGTAAGTACAATGTAAAAACATGTATGTACACAATAAGTGCATTGTATCAAATTATTAATTTAAATATTAGTACATAGTAGTTAAAGCCACCTAATATAAAGTGGGTCCGAATTTTTTTACAGGAAAAGTCAATATTGTACACAAAAAGAAATTGGACATTTGTTCACACTTTATATTAGGTGCCCTTAATTACTACGTACTTACATCAGAAACTAAGTGCAGTGTGCTTTGCAAAATTGCAAAAATTGCATTTGTGTATTGCAAACACTTGTGCTGCTATGGTGGTTAGGGACAGGTTTAGTGGTATGAGTAACAGTAACAGTGTAATTCTATATTTAATTACAGCTGTAGTTACATGCAGGTATTTTTATAAATGTAAGTACAATGTAAAAACATGTATGTACACAATAAGAGCATTGTATCACATGACTCATTTCAGTAAATGTTAGTACATAGTAGTTAAAGACACCTAAAGTGGGACCAAGCACTTTTTAGCACATTTATTTTTACAGAAATGTAAACTGAAAATTCACAATTCAGAGTAGCTTGCTAATTTTTTATTTTATTTTGTTTTTATATGTTCTTCTATTATGTCTTCTCCTAAAACCATACATTCTTACATATATTCCTTTTGCTCTTCCATGACAAGAAACTGTGAATTTTCAGTTTACATGTAACACAACAATTCTACATTTCTTCTGCTGTTGCCGTTTAGGGGTTGTGACATTCCTTCATGTTCAAAAATGGTAGTGATTGTGCTGGGCAAACTCCATATAGCCTACTGTATGCTTCCAAACTTAATTGGTAAGTTTGTGATTCCTATTTCATCACATCGCCAATTTAGCAGACATTACAATCATTCCATGTCATGGGAATTTATGGAATGTACATGCATGTCCGACAGATTTTGATAATTGAATGGATCATTTTGCATTTTGCATGTGAAAGCTCACACTCAATGGGAGAATGTTTAGTTGTGAAGAGTTTGACAATTTCACTGAGAATAAACTCATCAACAAGCCATGTGTATTTAGTTATTGTGCAAATTGTAGACAATTACTCTTTTGCATATGCCAAAATACATTCAATTTACTTAAATCAATAAGAAATTCAAATCTGATGTGAACAAGAAACTAATTCTCATTCAAGAATTGAGCCATGTAAGTGATTAAGAAAAACGTCTCGGTTACGTATGTAACCCTCGTTCCCTGAAGGAGGGAACGGAGACGCCACGTCGGAGTACCGACAAATAGGAATCTCGCTAGCGAGAGCCAATCTACTTCGAGTATAACTAAACGAGCCAATGCACATTGGCATGCAATGATTGCACCAGCTGCTCATGCCACTCCGTGTGGGTATAAATGAGGCACAGGTGCTTGCATCAAATTAGTTTTTTGCTGAGGAGCCGAGTAGGTGAACTGGCACCCCAGCAGGGTACAGAGGACATGGCGACGGGACGTGGCGTCTCCGTTCCCTCCTTCAGGGAACGAGGGTTACATACGTAACCGAGACGTTCCCATTCAGTCGGTCACTCTCGACGCCACGTCGGAGTACCGACGAATAGGAATCCCTACCAAAGCGCCATGGCCTCTGCCCCCATCCAGTGCCCTGTGTGAGCCTTCTAAGCTCTCTTACCTGATGAGATGGGGCTCACACAGAGAAGTCCATCACTGCTGTTCTGCATGACCCGCTCAGTGACTTATTGGATAACACTGGGAAGCGTGCCCTAGTGGAAGGGAACGCTGCGGAACCCACATCATACACCAAAGGAGTTATGTGGAGTACAAAGCTGAGCCATAGCCCGCAACTGAGAGGGGGCTCCAGCCCCACCAAGGGGAGGGCTCTCCCAAGGGAAAGACACGGGCTTCCCGTAGGAGCGACCGTGGAAAAATATATGGGATCCCCGCAGGGTCACTCATATATCCCCAGCCCAGTACCGGTTCTCAAGGATTCAGCGGCAAGAGGCCTGATGCCAGACGTTCCGCCACGCCCGGCACCGAGGGAGATGGAGGACTCGACAGAGTTTGCTTCTGGAGAATAAAGCGCCGGAGCGCAGCAAGCCGACAAGAGCCAGGGCCTCTCAGTGCTTCTACCCGTTTGAGGCGAGAACACAGGAGGACACTGGCTCTACACGTAGACTATAGAATCTAGCGAACGTGTTGGGTGTCGCCCAGCCCGCAGCTCTACAGATGTCTGACAGCGAGGCGCTACGTGCCAGCGCCCAGGAGGATGCAACACTTCAAGTAGAGTGTGCTCGCACCCTGAGCGGACAGGGCACACCTTGTGCTTGGTAAGCCAAGGTGATGGCATCCACTATCCAGTGGGCCATCCTCTGCTTGGAGACAGCCTTTCCCTTCTGCTGGCCTCCGTGACAGACAAAGAGCTGATCTGAGGTCCTGAAGCTTTGAGTTCTATCCACGTAGATCCGCAGAGCGCGGATGGGACAGAGCAAAGCTAGGGCTGGGTCTGCCTCCTCCAGGGGCAGCGCTTGCAGGTTCACCACCTGGTCCCTGAAGGGAGTGGTAGGAACCTTGGGCACATTGCCAGGCCGGGGTCTCAATACCACGTGGGTGTCACCCGGCCCGAACTCTAGGCACGATTCGTCAACCGAAAATGCCTGCAGGTCCCCTACCCTCTTGATGGAGGCCAGTGCGGCCAACAGCAAAGTCTTCATAGACAGAATCTTAAGCTCTGCTGACCGCAAGGGCTCAAATGGGGCATTCTGAAGTGCTCGGAGCACCAGAGCAAGATCCCAAGAGGGTATGGAGGGGGGTCGAGGATGATTTAACCGTCTCGCCCCCCTGAGGAACCTGATGACCAGGTCGTGCTTCCCAACTGTCTTACCTTCTACGTGGTCGTGATAGGCAGATATTGCAGCAACATAGACCTTGAGGGTGGAGGGCGACAACCTACGCTCCAACCCTCGTTGCAGGAAGGAAAGCACAGACGCGATCGAACATCTTCGGGGGTCTTCTCGGCGAGAAGAACACCACTCGACGAACAGGTTCCACTTCAAGCATAAGCCTGTCTTGTAGACGGTGCACGTGCCGAAGTGATGGTGTTAACTACCTCTTGGGGTAAGTCACCTAGAACCTCCGCGTCCCGTCCAGGGGCCAGACATGAAGCTTCCACAGATCTGGACGCGGGTGCCACAGGGTGCCCTGTCTCTGAGTCAGAAGGTCCTTCCTCAGAGGAATCGGCCAAGGAGGGGCTGTCGCCAGGAGCATAAGTTCTGAGAACTAGGACCGGTTGGGCCAGTAAGGCACCACCAACAGGACCTGCTCCTCGTCCTCCCTGACCTTGCACAGTGTCTGTGCAAGTAGGCTCACTGGGGAAAACGCATATTTGCGCAGCCCCTGGGGCCAGCTGTGCGCAAGTGTATCCGTGCCGAGTGTACCCTCGGTCAGCGAATAGAACCACTGGCAGTGGGACGTTTCTGGGGAGGCAAACAGGTCGACCTGTGCCGCCCCGAACTGTCTCGAAATCAGCTGAACCACCTGGGGGTGGAGTCGCCATTCCCCTGGGAGCGCAGCTCGTGAAAGCTCGTCGGCCACACGGTTGCTCACACCAGGGACATGAATGGCCCGAAGCGACCTCAGACACTTCTGACTCCAGAGGAGGAGATGGCGGGCGAGTTGCAACATGCGACGGGAGCGTAGACCACCTTGTCGGTTGATATACGAAACGGTCGCGGTGTTGTCCGTGCGGACCAGTACATCTTTGCCCCGTAGCAGCCTTTTGAGGCGGCTCAGAGCGAGATGCACTGCTAGCAACTCGAGGCAGTTGATGTGCCAATGCAGGTGCGGGTCCGTCCAAACCCCTGACACTGCATGCCCGTTGTACGTGGCTCCCCAGCCCATGGCAGAGGCATCTGTGAAGACCACAGCATGCCTGGACACCTGTTCCAGAGGCACTCCGGCCCGAAGGAACGAGGGGTCTGACCATGGGCTGAAGGATTGGCGGCAGGCCGGTGTGATGCTCACCCGGTGAGTGCCGCGTTGCCACGCCCATCTCGGGACTCGGCCGTGTAGCCAATGCTGAAGCGGTCTCATATGAAGCAAGCCGAGCGGTGTTACTGCCGCTGCGGCTGCCATATGCCCCAGGAGCCTCTGAAACTCTGTTTCAGTGGAACCGCCAACCTGCCTTGAAACGTGTTCAGGCAGTTCAGCATCGACTGGACGCGCTCCTCTGTGAGGCGCGCTGTCTGTTCGACCGAATCTAACTCCATACCGAGAAAAGAGATCCTCTGCACGGGGGCGAGTTTGCTCTTCTCCCAGTTGACCCGAAGACCCAACTGGCTGAGGTGTCTGAGCACCAGGTCCCTGTGTTCGCACAACTGATCCCTGGACTGTGCTAGAATGAGCCAGTCGTCGAGATAGTTGAGGATGCGAACGCCCTGTTCTCTCATGGGCACAAGGGCCCCCTCCGTGACTTTCGTGAAGACACGGGGGGACAGGGACAGCCCGAAGGGCAGGACTTTGTACTGATATGCTTGACCCTCGAACGCAAAGCGCAGAAACGGCCTGTGTCGAGGAAGAATCGAGACATGAAAGTACGCGTCCTTCAGGTCGATCGCTGCAAACCAATCTTGAGGACGGCCAAGATTGGCCGTAACCCACCGGTCTTCTTGGGTACAATGAAGTACGGGCTGTAGAAGCCTGTCTTCATATCGGCTGGAGGGACCGGCTCTATCGCGTCCTTCGCCAGTAGGACTGCGATCTCCGCACGCAGGACATGGGCGTCTGCGGCGTTCACCGAAGTGAAGCGGACGCCCTTGAACCTGGGGGGGCGCCGGGCGAACTGAAATCGCAAGCCGAGCCTGATGTTCCAGATGAGCCAGCGAGACGGACTGGGGAGCGCTAACCAGGCTCGCCGAGACCGTGCAAGCGGGACCAAAGGGACCAACGGCGTACCCACCGTGGGGCAGCGATGTGGAATGCAGGTACCGGGCTGGGGCGGCTGTCTCGTGGAGGCGGCCCGCAGCGGGGTGTGAGTGTGCTGTGCAACACTTACCTGATTCCACGAGTGGGCAGAGGGTACGTGGGAAGGCTTGGTTGCGTCCTCGAACCGTCCACTGTTGCCCGCTGGCGAAGGAGGAGGATGAGTGTGGTCCGGCGTTGGACCGTCCACAGCTCTCCGAACCCCCTTGGGACCCAGAGATAGATTTTTTTTTTTTTTTTGAGAATTGGGGTACCACTGGTTGTGACACCAGCGGCAGAACAGAATTTTGACTCAAAAGATTCTCTGCCCGGCCCTCCTCCGGGGAAGAGCAGCCCCGCCCATCTCCAGGTCACCCGTCTCAGAGGTGATGTTTCACCGACTGCTTAAACAGCAGCAGGGACGGGTGGCGTCGCTTTCCTGCGTCGGACACAGTAGAGCAGGCTGTGCCAAAGTTTTTTTTTTTTTTTTTTTGCAGGGGACCACGCCTTTGGCGACGAGCAGACTGAGGGGCAGCCCACGAGGCACTCTTGTGGTGCGTCGGAGGAAGCTCTTGATTGCCTCAGCCTGCTACCGACTGCGAAGAACTGCTGGGCCCAGTTCTCAACAGTGTCACCGACAAGGCTACCTTGTGAGATGGGAGCATCGAGAAAGCGCACTTTGACGACCACTCACACCTCAGCAAGGCAAGCCAGGGGGCGTTTCTGGACCACCGAGGTGGACATCGTCTGGCCGAGGGCCTGCGCCGTGACTTTGATCACGGTTAGTCAACATGCGCAGCTCAACCCCGACTCAGAACTACCCTCGTGCATTAAAGTGCAGGGCGGAGGTGGTCTGCGCACAGCCACCCCACCGTTGAGGGTAGTGAGAGAGGAAAACTTATGCAGTTTTGGCCCCCCTGGCGTTCCATATCTATGGCGCCAAAGTCGTTCCATACTGCCAAGTTTTCCATGCACATCCGGGAAAGATCCCGGGAAAGCATGGCTATTAACTCTGAATCTGATTCAGCAAAGCACACACCATTACAGTGGGCTCAGCATCATCCTCATTTCCAGAGCACAACAGCCCTCTCTCCGATGCAGCGATTGACATCTGATCCTCAGCTGGAGCCCCGAATGAAATGCTAGGTTCCTCCATAAGAAGGACCAGCAGTTCCATCCAGAAGCTGCACAGCTTGCAGTGCGCTAGAGGGGGAGGGGCCCTAGGGGGTTGGTTCCCCGAAGGAGAAGCCCTCCACTCCTCAGGTCACCCCAGCGATTTCACTGAAGTAGACCTCTCCTGTTGGCCACCAGGGAGGGCGCTACAATGGGAAATAGGCAAGGGGACAGCGCACCTAGAGTGGCGAGTGAGCGCTGGGTTGCCGTGACAACCCGCGCTGCAGCCCGGCACTCGACGGCACACGACACGTAGAGAAGCGTGAGGTCCCACCGGGTTTCCCCGGCGGGCAGCTCTCGCTGATCTCCCCGGTCTCCCAGAGTGTCGAGCAGACCCGCGGCTGTGCTTTTACACACGAGCGGCGGCTGGCCAACAACAAAGGGGACTCAAGCTTCCCGGAGAAAGAAGAGTCGCGACCGGCGTGCCGACGTGGTCATGTTCTCATTAGAAAACGTGAACCACCCACGAACACCGTCTCAGCATGCATACGCCCAGACATGTGAAACAGTGCTCGTGGCCGTCAGTGAGGACAGGAAACAACCGCAACCAGAAACACACAGGTAGAATGTCATCTTTAAAAAGACGCAAGCTCTATCTGTGTAGCTCTTCTAGGGAAACTGCACTCCGCGGTGCTGAAGCACACAGGGGAATAGTCGTGGCGACACAGACAGGGAAAAAGTGCAGCCTGTCATGCGCGCTCTCTCTCTCTCATAGAAGGCGATCTCTTACCAGCCATGAAAACGGCTTTTCAGCGCTCTTTACAGCGCACCGAACCAGCTGTGAGAACAGCCTTTTGTTTTTGCTCAATAAAACAAAATAGAAAAAGAGAGAAAATCGACCCCGCTGCAGTGCCGTCACTCCAGCACCAAACGAGGAGAGGTCCATCCGAAGAGCTTGACTCGTTTAAAATGTTAACACATGCTTTGTAGAGAGTGATTTCAGGACAAACCATCCACCACTCGGCTCCGAAGCAAAAAGCTAATTTGATGCAAGCACCTGTGCCTCATTTATACCCACACGGAGTGGCATGAGCAGCTGGTGCAATCATTGCATGCCAATGTGCATTGGCTCGTTTAGTTACACTCGAAGTAGATTGGCTCTCGCTAGCGAGATTCCTATTCGTCGGTACTCCGACGTGGCGTCGAGAGTGACCGACTGAATGGGAACTGTAACATCACAATACCATAGAGTTTGGGTTGGGAGGAGCATGTTCAGATAATTAACCAAATTAACACAGGAGGAACACATTAAGTTAATCAACTCCGTTATTGAGATAAGAGGTATATTTACAGCAGATGTACCTCTGTTCCACGACTCCTTCTCACTTCTAACTATTTCTATCCTAACCTAGGATGGGGGGAGTACTCTGGGTTCGGGCCAGTTCCGAGCTCAAAGCCCTCCCCTCGGACAGCACGCCAAATATGCATAACCTTTAATCTGATTATATGAAAGTGTGAACTTGTGAAATAAGACATGTGAATCAACATTACTGTCCGAAATCTTTTACTTAACTGTATCACTACCCCTAAACCACTATAACTTATCCCTGAAATCAAAGGGAAATGATAGGTGAATAAGCACCTAACCCTGGTTGTAAACCTAAACTTGACATAAACTGTAAACTTGTCCCTCAAATCTGATTGGTTAATTGGAATGTTGTTCCAGGATCAAAAACGATTTTGGGTAACACTTTATTTTGATAGTCACTTTTGAACTTTCTGTTGACTATAAGTAACTTTGCAACTACATGTCAACTAACTCTCTAACTAACTAATTAAAATATTAGTAGACGTTCTGCTTAATATCTGCTAACTCTTTATTGTGATGGTCCTCCAACAGACATTCTACTGACTATAAGTAACTTTGCAACTACATGTCAACTTATTCTAACCTAACCCTACCAGTCTACTAATACTCTGACAGGCCTATGTATTTTGCTGTTCTAACTATGCATGATTATGTTGCATTTTATAATTTCTCATTTCTGAATCATCACCAATCATCATCAATCACTGGAATACATTATATTTGGTTAGAAGGTTAGATTATTTTTCAGTCAAACAAATGCTCCAGTAAGGATGTGCTTGTTCACGTTAATTAAATAGCTTGCTCTGGTTGTCTTTCTTAATAAAAAAAAAATGAAATTAGTTAAAGCATTCAATTAAAAAAGAGAAAGAAAAAGATTGAACTTAAAAGCGAAACTTTAAATACACAACCATGACCAAGCAGGATATCATTGCTGCTAAGCTTTAAAGCAACAATAGGGTGTCAAAAGCTTCTCAGATCTTGATGATATTTCATCTGAATCAGGCTGAAAAACAGCCAGAAACACACTAGAAACAGCAACGCCCACAGCGGAAACTGTGACAGGGTGACGAACACATGAATGTGAATAAGATAAAGAAGGTAATGAATGAATGAAGCAAGCTATAAATCTTTGATCATCCTCTAGGTCTAAAAAGATGATAAAAACACTTGTGATTGCTTCTCTACTTCATGCATAATCGCGATAGCCCTGCCTGGATGCTCTACCTCGTCGCATGAAATGATGTCACTGAGAAACCCCCCATCTCCCGTCACTTCTGGTAAGCGGCAGCTTTTGAAGCTTACGATAAGTAAAGCAGAGCAGACCACAGACTCAGCCTTCTACTGAAGGATGGTATACATCACAAATAGAGTGAGAGAGAGAGAGAACCGAGACAGAAGCTTGGGGAAGACACACAGTGACAGTCTGTGGAATTTGATGAGAATCAATTAAGGTGCTTTTCACAGGAAAACATCACTTGTTGGCTTCTTGAAGCGAGAAATTAAAAGAAATGAAATAAAACATGATAGTGAGGACTGTGTAAGAATTGTTGGATCTCCTTTTTCCTGTTACCTGATCATGAGCCATTTGAAAACAAGACCGGCCTACAGTCAGCAAATGATCTGTCATTAAGCATTCGGGTTGAAAATATAAGTATATCTATTTATATGTGGGTGGGTGTTTGTCAGCACTTTCGTTCTCACTCAGGCCCTGCTCTGCGTTCAAAATGCACCATGAGCATCTCTGCACTACACACGTTAATGACATCAGAATTTAGAGGCTTTTTCCTCGAACCTCTGAAGCTTATGTGGAATCAGCAATGAGATGGAAGAAAAAATATTTGGCACATAAATAAAAGTCCTAGATTGTTTTTTTTTGTTGTTTTTTTTAATTGGCAGTTAATTATCTGGCACTTTCCAAGAATAGGGTACAGAATTGGATTTAAATGCAAAGAACAATTAGGTATGCTACATATTACCTCAGAGGTCTTGACCTTCTAGACTGCAATTTTGACAATGTGTTGAATAATGTGTTGAATATATATATATATATATATATATATATATATATATATATATATATATATATATATATCATTAACTGAGAAAGGTGAGAAAGAATTGATTGGGTCACAACAAAAAGTCATGACTTTAGTTAACTAGATCACAAACCTTTGAAGTCATACTCGTCATGGTTCTCCTCACCACATTACCCTCTGAAATCGAAGTTCACCCACCTATCATTGAAATTCAGCACTGCTTAAGGTTTCGGGGAGAATGTTCAGGAACTGGCACATTGTGTAGGTTGAGGATATCTAAAGGTTCCGCTGTCATACACGGGCTTCCATCAAACAAGGCCCTCGTGCTATGTGCATTGAGACATGCTTAGTAGAAATTCCTTTTTCATTGTATGATTTCAAAACACGAGACAAGTTTCTACGTACAATCTTGGAAAGGTCAAATCAAAATACCTAAAAGTCTTGCAACACATCCGTTAGTCTCAGCCTCAGACGTCACGCCCACATATGCATATGGCACACTTATCTGAAAACACTTCAGGAGTTTCGAAGTTGTCGTCTGATTGGTTGAATTCTATAGGATGTCCGCGAGATGAGTGTGTTGTGTTCTTTAACGGTCCGCCTGGAAACAAATGCCGCGATGCCAAACTCCCTTGTCAAAGAAGAACGCAGTCGTGTTTACAACTGTGACAATGAGAGCGTATCCAGGATCAACTAAACGCTAGAATTTCAAAAGTATGTGAAGTTCGTGGTTCCATTGTTGCAGTAAACTTGCATAACGTTCTTGAATGAATAATGTTTAGATGCACACCGGTCTGTTTTTGTAGGGACATTGACATTTTCACTCCCCTAAACAGGAACAAAACAAACTATGATTGGTTGTGTTACATGTCAGTCAAACGTCCTTTTGGGCGGCCTTTGAACAATGAAAGCTGAGAAAGATTCCAGACATTCTGCCGTCAGTCTGAAGGTCTGGCTACGCGAGACTACACATCCATAGACAAATTTAATTGAAATTTCACTGATGTTGACCCTGTTACCTCCAATGGACTCAAGGTACTTTTCACAATTCCCTCCTCTCAATGGACATATACCATAAATATACATTCACGAGTTCACACTTAAAATAATTCAATAGAGTAAAAGAGTATGCATATTTGGCGTGCTGTCCAGGGGGAGGGCTTTGGGCTCTGAATATGCCCCGAACCCAGAGTACTCCCCTGTATCCCTGGCTGGGATAGGAACTAGCTGAGAGTGAGGAGTCAGGGTGGCGGAGGTGAGACGGCTGTATATATATAGGTCCCCAATCTGACTGATTGGGTAGATCATTTGAACATGCTCCTCCTGAACTTTGTTAATAAAACACCATATTTAGACATTCAAACACGCCTCATTCAATATAATTAGAGTTTCGTCAACTTGCACATCTTGCAAGAGTAGTTTCGGAATCAAGGTACAAAGTGGTTTTGAGATAAAGATCAGAAACTCAAATGGCAAATTATATTGATGCATATCATGAAACCAAAACAGACACAAAGGAGCTGAGACATCCTCTTTCAGAAAAATTTGTCTGTAGATACAAGTGTCAGGCTTGTAGCTGGTGCACTAAACTACAAACTATTGCCAGTGATACTTGTGATCAAGATAAAGATAAGCTAGATTCATTAAGTGGTTGTTAGGGTGTTACTAGCAATTTTTGGTTGATAGGGCACTGCTAGGCTGTTGCTAAAGTGTTGTGGAGAGTTTTTAGGGCCTAGCAACTGGCTAATACTAAGATATACACTCACCTAAAGGATTATTAGGAACACCTGTTCAATTTCTCATTAATGCAATTATCTAATCAACCAATCACATGGCAGTTGCTTCAATGCATTTAGGGGTGTGGTCCTGGTCAAGACAATCTCCTGAACTCCAAACTGAATGTCAGAATGGGAAAGAAAGATGATTTAAGCAATTTTGAGCGTGGCGTGGTTGTTGGTGCCAGACGGGCCGGTCTGAGTATTTCACAATCTGCTCAGTTACTGGGATTTTCACGCACAACCATTTCTAGAGTTTACAAAGAATGGTGTGAAAAGGGAAAAACATCCAGTATGCGGCAGTCCTGTGGGCGAAAATGCCTTGTTGATGCTAGAGGTCAGAGGAGAATGGGCCGACTGATTCAAGCTGATAGAAGAGCAACTTTGACTGAAATAACCACTCGTTACAACCGAGGTATGCAGCAAAGCATTTGTGAAGCCACAACACGCACAACCTTGAGGCGGATGGGCTACAGCAGCAGAAGACCCCACCGGGTACCACTCATCTCCACTACAAATAGGAAAAAGAGGCTACAATTTGCATGAGCTCACCAAAATTGGACAGTTGAAGACTGGAAAAATGTTGCCTGGTCTGATGAGTCTCAATTTCTGTTGAGACATTCAGACGGTAGAGTCAGAATCTGGCGTAAACAGAATGAGAACATGGATCCATCATGCCTTGTTACCACTGTGCAGGCTGGTGGTGGTGGTGTAATGGTGTGGGGGATGTTTTCTTGGCACACTTTAGGCCCCTTAGTGCCAATTGGGCATCGTTTAAATGCCATGGCCTACCTGAGCATTGTTTCTGACCATGTCCATCCCTTTATGACCACCATGTACCCATCCTCTGATGGCTACTTCCAGCAGGATAATGCACCATGTCACAAAGCTCGAATCATTTCAAATTGGTTTCTTGAACATGACAATGAGTTTACTGTACTAAAATGGCCCCCACAGTCACCAGATCTCAACCCAATAGAGCATCTTTGGGATGTGGTGGAACGGGAGCTTCGTGCCCTGGATGTGCATCCCACAAATCTCCATCAACTGCAAGATGCTATCCTATCAATATGGACCAACATTTCTAAAGAATGCTTTCAGCACCTTGTTGAATCAGTGCCATGTAGAATTAAGGCAGTTCCACATGCTGGCCAACATGCTGTCTTTTTAAAATAGGAAAAACTTCGAACTATGAAACATCAGTTACCATCAGTTATCAGTTACAGTTGACATTGGCCAAGCTGCAATCCTCTACAATCCGTTAATATGTTAAAAACCATATTCTCTGGATTCATTGTGCTCTTGTAGATGTTTGTTCATTGGTAAGCATAAATCCAACCTATATCTAGTCCTTGCAGCACCTCATTTACATATAGAAAAAGGCAGAAGCAATTTAGTTTCCATGAGCTGTCATTTCAGAATGTGTTACATTTCCTGTGCATGCTCAATTGCTTTGCACACTGCGTGGTTGTAAACATGTAGATGTGAAGACCAACAAACAGAAACACTATGACAAAATGAGTATTCATGCAGCATACTGTTCAACACACTGAATACAATGTTACTGAGGGTTCAGTTACAAGTCACTGGCCTTTAAAGTAAAACCGCTTGTGCTGAAACAGGGCTTGACCACAATTAAATAGAGGATGAGTGCCATT
This sequence comes from Rhinogobio ventralis, assembly GCA_039654625.1. Taxonomy (NCBI): domain Eukaryota; kingdom Metazoa; phylum Chordata; class Actinopteri; order Cypriniformes; family Gobionidae; genus Rhinogobio; species Rhinogobio ventralis. The sequence continues at coordinate 11,892,363 of CM077207.1, read as the reverse complement.
TGTCCATTCACAGAGTGAACGGTAAAGGACTGTCCCTAACCTGAATGGTATAATCCAACAATCATTTCTGTTCCATAGGTGAGAAGGTCAAATTAAGAAAAGGCGTCTGGAAAATACGGATGAGTCAGGCACCAACCACCCACACACATGCTCTCTCACACATGTGTTGTCTCGTGGACTACAAGTATGAACGGCCTAGTTTAGTCGCTTTATGGCTGGTATACTATAATTGAACTTTACTATTTACAATATATGCTATATACACTATAAATAAACAATATACAATTAAAAAAATTATAATATACACAAATACACTTTAAACAATAGGCAATTAATTAGGATAAGGGATTACTTTAGATAAATTATAGAATTACTGACCCAGAGAATATAAAAAATACTTTAAGTTTATAGAAGTCATTTTAAATTGATGATGTTTGCAGTCACAAAATTCCAGATTTCCAGAACTTTTCATGCACAACAATATCTGTATATATTTGCAGGAACAACACTGTTACTCTTAAACACTACATACAGCAAACATCAGAGATGGAAAATATTATTCATAATTATCGTGTATGACTGTGGCTATTCTTTGAAGACACCATTTTTTCTGTTTGTGGTTGGTCTGGACTACCTTGGGGTTAAGGTTAAAGAGGTGTAAAAATAAGTCTTGAAGTTAGCAAGATTTCAGTGTCACCAGGCAATGGTTTAATTGAAACAAGGATACTGAGCTAGGGAGGGGCTGAGGGTATTTCCAAATACACACTTTTCTCCTCAGTAAGGACTGGACCATTGTCAAGAAATGGTACCCACGGAAAGTTAATATGCTACATGAATATAATGAAAAGAAGCCAGCAGTGTGTTTTATTTGTGACTGACATCTTAGGAATTAATGTGGCAGGGTGCTTTCAACTCTTCATTTAAATCTTGCAATACTTTACAATACTATATATATATATATATATATATATATATATATATAAAAAAAATTTTTTTTTAAATTATATATATATATATATAAATGTGTGTGTGTGTGTGTGTGTGTGTGAATAGATATACATTTCGGGATCCAATATGTTGATAGAAAACAAACAAACAAAAAAACAAAAAAACAAAAAAAACAAATTGAGGGTATAGTATGACTAATTCAAACAAGCAAAAAAAAAAAAAAAAAAAAGGAAAGAAAAGAAAGAAAGAAAAAAAAGCAATAAGTAATTTATCCAACCGCAAAATATCTCTTGCATAAAGAGTGATCCACAGAGATATAGCTCCATCTAATGGAGAACTTTGAAAACAACTCTTAAAAAGGATGAGATGAACAAGAAATTAACAAGTAGGCTATTCCAATCGAACATATGCTAACTAGAAATATAAAAATAAAATAAAACAAAAATCCCAAAAATAAATACAACGGAATTTAGGCTTGCTAATCCCCAATGCATTGTTATAGGCTAATGAAGAAGGCTAATTGTGATAATATGGTCCTAATATTAAGATATTCAAGCCATAGCCTACTGCAAAATGTTATGAAATTCCAAAGCTGTAATATTACTATCAAAATTTGAATTTCAAGGAGAAAATTGTATGACAAAAACTTCTCTCTGAGAAGTTATGGCAACACTTGCTGCATTCCCGCCATGTCATAATTACAGTAAATAAAAAGCTCTGTATGCTTTCGAATCGATCTCGTACTTTGATGTCATACACATAGGCCTACACCAGTCGGTCTGCCCAGTGCCGCTTCTATTCGAACACACATCTGCAGTGGTCAAGTTGTACAGCGGCCACGTGATACAAGTCGTAGCTATCAGAAAATTACAAGTTCTACAACTCGAAGACTTTTTTTTCAGAATTGTTACAGTTCCTATGGCGAACGCACCTACTATCAACAGCGGTCACGTGGTACTAGTAGGACCTCATTAATTAACGTTAAGTCTACTAGGACGTGAACGCTCTTTACAAGCTGAACATCAACAATAATTTTGCAGGGCACTGCAGTAACTTGGCAGCAGAGACAAGGTGGTGTTCCTCAGTGAATAATTTTATAACTCGTTTAACTTAAATTCTATTAGCCTATTGTTGTTTACACATATAGATGACTTGGTGTAATTGTAATTCTAAGCCAGTAATCAACTGTAAAACAAGTCTCTTATTATGAAGCAGGCTTAACATGGCGAAAATTCGCGCTCTTTTTTAAAGAGGCCTAGAAAACGGTATTGTTTATTCTACATTCATTACGACTGTTAGACTACTGGTTTATCTGACTAATTGTGTAACACTTAATTTTTTACAGTTAATTAATTCCAGGAATTAGACTACTGTACGATTTTATGAACGTCTCAGAGGAAGTGTTTAATTTATGAAAAAACAAAGGGTAAGTGACTTGATGTTAGACATGTCTTTGTTGTACATAATGAGACGTGCCTATAAGTCATATTTTACCTGCTGCTGAGAGTTTGCACTTCTATATTAAATGTAACGCAATAAATAATCACACAAAACAGCTTTCTGATTGCAAAACATAGAGTGCAACCAGTCCTGTTCTATTCACAAACAAATACTTTTATGAGTCATTCTTAAGGCATCATTACACAGCAAAGGTGCCACAGAAACCAAATCTGAAGCGGCATAAAATCACAAAAATGTGCATTTACACAGACTGTTTAATGTTTTTCTGTAGCGGCATACATGCATTTACACAGGAATCAACAGCATCCATTGCAATACCAGTGTAGACCGATTCATGAACAAATGATTCCCCTGTTCTTATTAGTGAATTAAAAGCACATTGCAGTAAATGAAGCCAGATTAGAGATTAGAGAGGGGAGCCTTTACCTCACACTTGGGGTAAAAGTCTCACCAGCATGGGGCAAAAGGCCCCCATTATTGAAAATTACTTTAGCTAAATTAATATGTTTCGTAGGCTAATATCTAAGATAATACTTGTTAAAAACTTTGGACCATGGTATGTTTGTTTTGATAAATAAAATATTATTTTTTATTCAATACAATAGGTCATTACAATACAATAGATTCATATAATGGTCATTTAAGAAAACAAACAGTTAAAGTAAAGAAAAAATTCTTAAAGCTTCTTACTGCTTGAAGGACATGTCATAAAAATTGGGCTTTACAGTAGTAAAAAATAAATATGACTGACATATGACAAATATGATGGTTGCAAATATGTTGATTATCTTTAAGGTCGACATTCAAATTACTAAATGATATTGTCTATTTGAATCAAGCATGTCATGTCAACAAATGAAAGTCAAACAGAAAATTTGCTTTTTTATAGCTTTTTTTAACCCTGAATATCATACTTCTACATATTCTTTGATTTAATTACCTTAAACACAACATAAAGTCATTAACCTTTGTCACAAAATATATTTGTTAATTTTAACGATTCTCATTTGCTACATAAATCTATAATACAAAAAAAAAACATTCAATGGAAACATTGATGCTTAGGAAAGTGCTGCATTGAGTTTTTGTGCCATCTAGAGGAAATTGCACATTTTACCCTGATACACATTTTACTAGATATTCATAATTATACATTAATAAATATGTTCATAACATGCATATTTAATTTGTCGTACAGTACAATATAACTAAAGGATAATATTTTGCAGGCATTTGAACCCCTCCTCAAGGTGGAAGCTTGTTTTGAACAAAACTGAGAGAAGTGAGATTCCAGAACTTGTGAGTTAAGAGGTGAGTGAGAGCCACAGACATCAAAATAAAGCAAATGTAGACCCACATAAAATGCTGAAATGTGGTAGTTTTAAAGTCTTTAGGTTGAGATCACTTGACCAGCAGTGTCTTGCAGTTTGACCAAGTAATTGTAAAGTAATTGTAAAGTAGATGTAGAAAGTAATTGTAATTTATCTGGCACTTTTCCAGTGGTCAGAGCACTTTTTTTTTTTTTATATTTAAAAAAATGCATCTATGTCGAACAGACAAGCAAATCAAGCCATATAACAACAAACACCATATGCATATTAAAGACAGGAGCCTAGCATAATTCAGACTGCAACACCCCAGAGTTCCAAACGCTACTTAACGGCAAATGCCGAGAGATGTCAAGCAGCCTGTCCAAGACACAGTTGCACTATTCACAGCAACCACACAGCACACAGGTAGGTGAGCGGGTTGCCAGGCTGGTGAAATGCAGCAGAAACTCTGAGAAGAATAAAGAACGATGCATTAACAATGGGCAACGTGAAGAAATAAAACAAAAATACAAAAAGCTCCAGTGTAAGTCAGTGGGAGTTAACAAATTAAAATAGGTGTTAGTATAAAGTCAAAGACAACTGGATAGAACAGGAGCCAGCAAAACATAAAAAAATACTTAGTGCACCTTTAAAAAAAGCAAGATGTTATTCTTTCCAAAAAACAAGCAAAAAAAGGGCAGAAATCATCCCATTGTGGGTAAGGCATCCCTTTCCTCCTCCTTCCCAGCATAAAACATAAAATTGCAGGTGACTACATTAGCCCAGAGCATCACAAAGCTTTAAATGTTAGGAAATACTGAGGTAAGTTCCCTTTCAGTCGGTCACGTTCGACGTACGTCGGACGTCACCGACGAATTGGGATCACTTCAGGGAGCCCCTATCAGCTTCGAGATATAGAGAACTGGCCAATGACTATTGGCGTGCGAGATTTGCATCTCGCGCTCCGCCCCGCAGCGCGGGTATAAAGCGGAAGCAAATGCAGCGCACTGTTGTCATTCACTTCGGAGCCGAGCGGCGTTGATGAAGCACAGACTGCCTGTATTCAGCGAGAAAGAGAGAGAGAGAGAATTGGCTGAGGATCGTCCTTGTGCAGATGTCAGATGTCGATCGCTGCATCGGAGGGGGAGTTCTGGTCCTCGGAGGATGAAGATTCGGCTGTACTGCCTCCCTCTGGGAGAGTGGCAACGGCCGAGTCAGACCCCGAGTTGACGGCTATGCTTTCCCGGGCCACCGAAAAGGTCGGGCTTGAGTGGAACCCTCCACCACGTCCCGAACCTTCTAGGTGCAACTGTCCGGCTACCGCCTACAACTGGCGCGGTGACCCGCGGCTCCCGTCCAAGGCCTGTAAGTTCTCTTCCAGTCTGACTGCGAAGGCTTACAGGTCTTGTGGCCAGGCTGCGTCCGCCTTGCATGCCATGGCGTTGCTCCAGGTGCATCAGGCCCAGGCACTCATGGACATACACGAGGGTAGGCCTGACCCAGAGCTCCTCCGGGAGCTCCGGACGGCGACGGACCTCGCCCTCCGGGCGACGAAAGTCACCGCCCGTTCTATCGGTCAGACGATGTCCACCTTAGTGGTCCAGGAACGGCATCTCTGGCTCAACCTGGCCGACATGAGGGAGACCGTCAAGTATCGGTTCCTGGACTCCCCCGTTTTTTCGGCCGGGTTGTTCGGCGACGCGGTCGAGAGCTTTGCCCAGCAGTTCTCGGCCGCCCAAAAGCAGACGGAGGCGATCAAACACATCCTGCCCCGGCGGCCAGCTGCTGCCTCCACCCAGCCGCCGGTCGCAGCGCCTCCGCCTGCCCGTCGCCGAGGACGTCCACCCGCCGCTGCCGCCGCCCCCGCTCCCGCCCCAGCCCAGCAGCAGCCTCCACCCGGGCGTAGGCGTGGAGCCGGCCGTGGCAAGGACGTCCAGCCCGCTCAGGCCGCTGCCAAGCCAGGTGGCAAGCGCCGTCGTAAGAGACCCTGAGACGGGCCACCCAGAGATGGAGGAGACGGCTCTTCAGGAGATGGTTGCAGCACCACTCCTTCCCCCGGAGGAGGGCCGGGGGAGAATCTTTTGACTTCTGTTCCGCCGCTGGCCCCAGCGCCAGCGGTACCCACATTTTCAAAGAAAGAGCAGTTTCCAAAATCTCTGGGTGCCAAGAGAGCGCGCTTGGCGGTGTTCGACGCTCCCATGCCTTGTCACCCTCAGGCGCCTCTCCAATCGCCAGCAGGGGGTGCCGGCTGTGGGGACGCACACAAGCAGCCTTCTCACACTCGCACACCCCCTCAGCGGAAGCAGGTAAGTGTTACGCAGCTCACTCAGACCCCACTTCGGGCCGCTCTCATGCCGTCCGAGTCGGGTCCCTGCATGCCGCCTCGCTGCCCCGCTGCGGGTACGTCTGTGGTGCCAATGGTCTCGCTTGTACGGTCGCTGGGAGCCTGGCTAGCGCTCCCCAGCCCGTCTCGCTGGCTCATCCGTACCATCAGACTCGGCTATGCGATTCAGTTCGCCCGGCGTCCCCCCAAGTTCAGGGGCGTTCACTTCACCTCTGTGTCGAAGGAGAATGCCCCTGTGCTTCAGGCGGAGATCGCAGTCCTACTGGCGAAGGACGCGATAGAGCTGGTCCCTCCAGCCGATATGAAGACCGGCTTCTACAGCCCGTACTTCATTGTACCCAAGAAAGGCGGCGGGTTACGGCCGATCTTGGATCTGCGATTCCTGAACCGGTCCCTTCACAGGCTACCGTTCAGAATGCTAACGCAGAAACGCATCTTCAGGTGCATCCGTCCCCAAGATTGGTTTGCAGCGATCGACCTGAAGGACGCGTACTTTCATGTCTCGATTCTCCCTCGACACAGACCGTTTCTACGCGTTGCGTTCGACGGACGAGCATATAAGTACAAAGTCCTACCCTTCGGGCTGGCCCTGTCGCCCCGTGTCTTCACGAAAGTCGCGGAGGCGGCCATTGCTCCCATGAGAGAGCGTGGAGTTCGCATCCTCAACTATCTCGACGACTGGCTGATCTTTGCCCAGTCGCGAGAACAGTTGTGCGAACACAGGGACATGATGCTCAGTCACCTCAGCCGGTTGGGTCTTCGGGTCAACTGGGAAAAGAGCAAACTCTGCCCCACGCAGAGGATCTCTTTTCTCGGTATGGAGCTGGATTCGGTCGGCCTGACAGCGCGCCTCACCGAGGAGTGCGTCCAGTCGGTGTTGAACTGCTTGAATTTGTTCAAATGCAGGACAGCGGTACCACTGAAACATTTTCAGAGGCCCCTGAGGCATATGGCATCCGCAGCCGCAGTAACGCCGCTCGGGTTGCTTCATATGAGACCACTTCAACGCTGGCTACACGGCCGAGTCCCGAGATGGGCGTGGCACAGCGGATCCCTCCGTGTCCCTGTGACTCCGAGGTGCCGCCGAACCTTCAGCCCGTGGTCGGACCCTTCATTTCTACGGGCAGGAGTTCCCCTAGAACAAGTGTCCAGGCATGCTGTTGTCTCCACGGATGCCTCATCCACCGGCTGGGGTGCCACGTACAACGGGCTTGCAGTTTCGGGTCTGTGGACGGGGCCTCAACTGCAATGGCATATCAATTGCCTCGAGTTGTTAGCAGTTCGTCTTGCGCTGGGCCGCTTCAAAACGCCGCTACTAGGCAAGCACGTTCTGGTCCATACGGACAACACTGCGGCCGTTGCGTACATCAACAAACAGGGTGGTCTACGCTCCCGTCGCATGTCACAACTCGCCCGCCATCTCCTCCTATGGAGACAGAAGCATCTGAGGTCGCTTCGTGCCATTCACATTCCGGGCCTGCTCAATCGTGCGGCCGACGAGCTCTCACGACAGCCAGTGCTCCCCGGAGAGTGGAGACTCCATCCCCAGGTGGTCCAGCTGATCTGGAGTCGCTTCGGGACCGCCCAGGTAGACCTGTTTGCCGCCCCGGACACGACCCACTGCCAGTTGTTTTATTCCCTGACCGAGGGGACCCTCGGCTCGGATGCGCTGGCACACAGCTGGCCCCGGGGCCTACGCAAGTATGCGTTTCCCCCAGTGAGCCTTCTTGCACAGACTCTGTGCAAGGTCAGGAAGGACGAGGAGCAAGTCCTGTTGGTCGCTCCGTATTGGCCCAACCGGACTTGGTTCCCGGAACTAGTGCTTCTCGCGACAGCACCTCCCTGGCCCATTCCTCTGAGGAAGGACCTCCTGACTCAGAGACGGGGCACCCTATGGCACCCGCGTCCGGACCTCTGGAAACTCCATGTCTGGTCCCTGGACGGGACGCGGAGGTTCTAGGTGGCCTACCACAGGCTGTGGTAGACACCATCACTTCCGCTAGAGCTCCCTCTAGAGCTCCCTCTAGAGCTCCCTCTACGAGGCGCCTTCTCGCCGAGAAGACCCCCGGAGATGTTCGATCGGTTCCGTGCTTTCCTTCCTACAGGATGGGTTGGAGCGAAGGCTGTCTCCCTCCACCCTCAAAGTCTATGTTGCCGCTATCGCCGCTAATCATGACATGGTAGGTGGTAAGTCTCTAGGGAAGCACGATCTGATCGTCAGGTTTCTGAGGGGGGCGAGGAGACTAAAACCGCCTCGCTTTCCCTCTATACCCTCTTGGGACTTAACTCTGGTGCTAACCGCAGTGCAGAGGGCGCCCTTTGAGTCTTTGCAGTCAGTTGAGTTAAAAATCCTGTCTCTGAAGACTGTACTCCTGACTGCATTGGCCTCTATCAAGAGGGTAGGGGACCTGCAGGCATTTTCGGTCGATGAATCGTGCCTGGAATTCGGGCCCGGTAACTCTCATGTAATCCTGAGACCCCGGCCCGGATATGTGCCCAAGGTTCCCACCACTCCCTTCCGGCACCAGGTGGTGAGCCTGCAAGCGCTGCCTTCGGAGGAGGCAGACCCAGCCCTAGCTTTTCTCTGTCCAGTCCGCGCTCTGCGGACTTACGTGGACAGAACGCAAAGCTTCAGGACCTCAGAGCAGCTCTTCGTCTGTTATGGAGGCCAGCAGAAGGGAAAGGCTGTCTCCAAGCAGAGGATGGCCCACTGGATAGTGAATGCCATCGTCTTGGCAGATCTAACCCAAGACGTGCCCTGCCCGCTCGGGTTAAGAGCGCACTCCACTAGGGGTGTAGCTTCTTCCTGGGCGTTGGCTCGTGGCGCCTCGCTGACAGATATTTGTAGTGCTGCGGGCTGGGCGACACCTAACACGTTCGCTAGATTTTGTAGCCTCCGTGTAGAGCCGGTATCTTCCTGTGTGCTCGCTTCCCATAGTCAGTAACACCGAAGTGCCCGTTCTAAGTGTCGGCTTGCTGCGCCACTCCCTTCTCTATGGAACGGATACGTGCGCTTATATGCTCCAGTCGAGTTCCCCACAACGGCGAACCCTGTTGAGTCCTCCGCAACCCGCGGCAGTCGGATGTGGCGGAGCGTCCGACGCCAGGTCTAACACTCGTATGCATTGGTGGAACTTGTGTTAGGCTGGGTTCCATATGTTGTGACCCCCACGGCGGTCCCATATGTGTATTCTTCCACGGTACGGCGAGCCCGTGTCTTTCCCTCGGCAGAGCTCTCTGCCGTCTCAGTTAGGTGTTGTTCCCCCGCCTGTTTGGCCGGGGCCACCCCTGGGACTTCCGTATGTTGCACTGCCCACGGCCAGTCCATACGTGTATTCTCCACATGGTAACTCCCTTCGGGCATGATGTGGCTTCCGCAGCGTCCCTCTGGGCACGCTTTCCCAGCGTTATCCAATAGTCTGCTGAAGTGGGTCTTGCGGAACAGCAGTGTGACTTCCCTGCGTGAATTCCCCGCCCGGAACAGACGGGGTCTGAGGGGCTCTCGCTGGGCGCTGGAAGTGGTAGTAACTGTGGCGTTTTCCAAAGGGATCCCAATTCGTCGGTGACGTCCGACGTACGTCGAATGTGACCGACTGAAAGGGAACGTCTCGGTTACATATGGTAACCCTCGTTCCCTGAAGGAGGGAACGGAGACGTACGTCCCGTCGCCACAGTTGCTGTACCATCACTGCATGGCCGAGTCACTAGTTCGGCTCCTCAGTGAAAAACAACAGTGCGCTGCATTCGCTTCCGCTTTATACCCGCACTGCGGGGCGGAGCGCGAGATGCAAATCTCGCACGCCAATAGTCATTGGCCGGTTCTCTATATCTCGAAGCTGATAGGGGCTCCCTGAAGTGATCCCAATTCGTCGGTGACGTACGTCTCCGTTCCCTCCTTCAGGGAACGAGGGTTACCATACGTAACCGAGACGTTTCTTCAGCGTCCGACGCCAGGTCTAACACTCGTATGCATTGGTGGAACTTGTGTTAGGCTGGGTTCCATATGTTGTGACCCCCACGGCGGTCCCATATGTGTATTCTTCCACGGTACGGCTCCCTACGGCGAGCCCGTGTCTTTCCCTCGGCAGAGCTCTCTGCCGTCTCAGTTAGGTGTTGTTCCCCCGCCTGTTTGGCCGGGGCCACCCCTGGGACTTCCGTATGTTGCACTGCCCACGGCCAGTCCATACGTGTATTCTCCACATGGTAACTCCCTTCGGGCATGATGTGGCTTCCGCAGCGTCCCTCTGGGCACGCTTTCCCAGCGTTATCCAATAGTCTGCTGAAGTGGGTCTTGCGGAACAGCAGTGTGACTTCCCTGCGTGAATTCCCCGCCCGGAACAGACGGGGTCTGAGGGGCTCTCGCTGGGCGCTGGAAGTGGTAGTAACTGTGGCGTTTTCCAAAGGGATCCCAATTCGTCGGTGACGTCCGACGTACGTCGAACGTGACCGACTGAAAGGGAACGTCTCGGTTACGTATGGTAACCCTCGTTCCCTGAAGGAGGGAACGGAGACGTACGTCCCGTCGCCACAGTTGCTGTACCATCACTGCATGGCCGAGTCACTAGTTCGGCTCCTCAGTGAAAAACAACAGTGCGCTGCATTCGCTTCCGCTTTATACCCGCACTGCGGGGCGGAGCGCGAGATGCAAATCTCGCACGCCAATAGTCATTGGCCGGTTCTCTATATCTCGAAGCTGATAGGGGCTCCCTGAAGTGATCCCAATTCGTCGGTGACGTACGTCTCCGTTCCCTCCTTCAGGGAACGAGGGTTACCATACGTAAGCAGGCACAGTCCACGGTCTAATAAATGAGCATGCATTGCAACAGGGATGGATATGATATATGTATGCAGTCTGACTAGCACAGTATACTGTGTACCGCAGCACTATGTAAAAAAAAAAATTATACTTTGGGGGGGGCCTCGCTGCTTAAAGGATACAGCACCTTTAAGCAGTGAGGCCCCCCCTAAAGTATAAAATTTTTTTTTACATAGTGCTGCGGTACACAGTACACAGTAAGTTTCTGACTGTACCAAAGCATAAAAATACCTTAACATGTTTGCAGATATTTAGGAAACATGCTGAGTTCACATACTCGTTTCTCTGAAAACCAATGCTACAGCCAGTTATTCTGCTTTGAAATGTGCGTTCCGCGGATATCTGTTTTTATTTTGGTCTGTGCGATAACGCACGTTGCCAATTTACCCAATAGTATTTTGACACCACAGGTTGGTGGAAAAAAACACAGTGTATTGCTGCCATGGAAGCCAGCAAACAAACTGGGTCAGAGATCGCAGATTCTACCCGACCTAAAAAGCCTCGGCATCCATCTAAAAATCTCTATGAATGGAAGCACATTAAAAAGCGGATAAATCAACTCATCAACTTGCAGTGTGTAAGTCTCCTCGCCTTCCATTGTCAATTGTGCTCACTCCTGTTGCGTGTCCTCAAACTGGCAACCCATGGACTGCAGTACCCATTACAACCACAGCTGTCATTCTTACATACAGCACCTTATACAGTTGTAGTCAGAATTATTATTGGCACCCCTGGTAAATATGATCAAATATGGCTGTAAAAATAAATCTGCATTGCTTATCCTTTTGATTTTTTATAAAAAAAAATTCACAAAAATCTAACCATTCATTGAAGTAAAATTATTGAAAGTGGGGGGTAAATCACATTATGAAATAAATGCTTTTCTCCAAAACACGTTAGCCATAGTTATTGACCTTTTATTAAATACTTTTTGCAACCTCCTTTTGCCAAGATAACCGCTCTGAGTCTTGTTCTACAATGCCTGATGATGAGTTTGGAGAACACCTGACAAGATATCAGAGATCATTCCTCTATACATAATCTCTCCAGATCCTTCAGGTTTCCAGCTCCATGTTGGTGTTTCTTCTCTTCAGTTCACCCCACTCATTTTCTATAGGGTTCAGATCAGGGGACTGGGATGGTCATGGCAGAAGATTCATTTTGTGCTCAGTGACACATTTGTGTGTTGATTTTGATGTTTGTTTTGGATCATTGTTCTGATAGAAGATCCAACCACGGCCCATTATAAGATTTCTAGCAGAGGCCATCGGGTTTTGATTTTATCTGTTGGTATTTGCTAGAATCCATGATACCATGTATCTGAACAAGATGTCCAGGACCTACAGCAAAAAATTTCCAGTCGTGTCTAACAACTGAATATGCTGGAGTTTGTTTCTGGATGAGCAAGAAGGATTTTTCTTGAATCCCTCCCAAACAACATGTGGTCAAAACTGAACTAATCTCTGCAGTTCTCCATCTGTGATCCTTGACGAGACTTTGGCCACTCAAACTCTCCTCCTCGCCTTGCATTAAGACAATATAGACACACGTCCTCTTCAGCCAGATTCATAACATCTTTAGTTGATTGGAGCTTCTTAATTATTGCCCTGATGGTGAAAATGGGACTTTTCAATGCTTTAGCTATTTTCCTACAGCTATTTTGTGAAGCTTAACAATCTTTTTCTGCACATTAGAACTATATTCTTTGGTTTTACTTATTGTGATGAATGATTAAGGGAATTTGGCCATGGGCGTCGGAACCATTGAATGTGGGTAGGGCAAGGTTTTTGAATTTTTTGAATGATAGATCAAAAGAATAAACAATGCAGATTTATTTTTATAGCTATCTTTGATCATATTTACCAGGGGTGCCAATAATTCTGACTACAACTTTATATTGCCTTGGTTTTAGAAAAAAAAAATAATGCAACTATTTGCATTAGACTTTTAAGTATTTTGAACTCAACTAACTCGTGTTTGACCAATTAGACTTTACATGGCTTAACATGCACCCTTAAGTAATGGAAACACAATTTTCCTCGTAAATGCAACAAATACTTTTGTAGCAGAAACATAATTCAATTGAGTAATCATCAATAAAATTAAACATAGAAGTAACTCGTGTGAATACACATTGGTATGACGAATATTTTTTTCCCATTGTATGTAATAAACAGAAACTTTTCTAACTTAATAGAACATTAAACAATAATAACAAACCTTCTCCTTCATTCATTTAGCTTAAAAACATACAGAATTTTCTCTTCCAATTAAATCCCTTGCAAAGCACTGGGACTAGAAATAGATTGTACGCAATAAACTTAAGTTGTGATAAAGATTTTCATTTAAATATATATTGAACAAGCAGCAAACATCTTCGTTTTCAGTAAGTGCTTCTGTTTCAGCAGCAAAACAAAAAAAATCCATGACTTTCCAAACAAGAAAATAAATAAAGACATCACTCCTTCAGCAGTTGACCTTTTTATATATTAATTAATATCAAGGTAACATTACACACATAATAGTGCTACACTGTGTCTACATCAGATGCGAGTGGGGCACCGCGACACGTCAAAAGCAAGAAACCATTACAATAAATGATTCTGTCTACAGTGGATGCGGCATGATGAGACCGTAAACGGATGCCCTGTAGTATACCTGAGGTAATCTACACGGTTGCAAAGCTTCCAACAACATAACTAATGGATTTGGAAAGTTTGCTTTGATGTGTCCAGTGTATACAGCCCCAAGCTGTTGCGGTGCAGCACAGCGCAACACAACAGTCATGCCTGTTGTACACAACAGTGTTATAAAATTACTCTAGGAGGAGGGAATGGAGACGTACGTCGGAACTGACCGGGGATCGTTTTCAGAGACCAATTTATTTAGAGTGTTTTAAAACGAGCCAGTGAACATTCTATGGTCCTCCCCACAGCGCGGGTATAAATAAGGAAGTGGAAGCACTGCATCTTTGCTTTTCCGCTGAGGAGCCGAACTGGTGACTCGGCCGTTCAGCGGAGGTACAGCACCTGTGGCGACCCAATTTGTCGGTCAGTTCTGACGTACATCTCCGTTCCCTCCTTCAGGGAACGAGGGTTACATACGTAACTGAGACGTTCCCTTTCAGAATTGGGGATCCTACCATTGGATAATGCTGGGAAAGTGTGCCAGTCTCGAGAGATGGAACGCTGCGAAGCCACATCCTTCAATGGATGGAGAGGTGGCAGATTACACATAAGGACTAACCTAGCAGGGTAGTGCAACATATGGCAGTCTCTGAGGTGGTTCCAACCTGGTCCCAGGGGGGAAAGAACACCTCCAGAGATGACAGAGCGGACTCTGTCAAGGGAAAGACACGGGGCTAGCCGAGTAGGGTAGCTGGTACCGTGGAGGAATACACATATGGGGTTGCCGTAGGAACCGCTACATATTGATACCCAGCTTACACACACATTCCACATGCATACGGGTGTAAGCCTGGAGGGGTGACGGAGGAGCTCGACAGGGTTAGCCATTTCTGGGAAACACAACTGGAGACAAAAGACACAAGTGGCGTTGCAAGCCGACACTAGAACGGGCACTTAGCGCTGCTGGCCACTGGGGGCGAGGATGCGGGAAGATACCGGCCCTACACGGAGGCTATAGAATCTAGCGAACGTATTAGGTGTCGCCCAGCCCACAGCTCTACACATATCTGTCAGCGAGGCACCTTGAGCCAGCTCCCAGGAGGAAGCCACACTCCTAGTTGAGTGTGCTCGCAACCCGAACGGGCAAGGCACGTCTTGGGACCGGTAGGCCAAGACGATAGCATCCACTATCCAGTGGGCTAACCTCTGCTTGGAGACAGCCTTTCCCTTCTGCTGGTCTCCGTAACAGATGAAGAGCTGTTCTGAGGTTCTAAATCTTTGAGTCCGGTCCACGTAAGCACGGAGAGCGCCGACGGGACAGAACAAAGCTAGGGCTGGGTCTGCCTCCTCCGAAGGCAGCGCTTGCAGGTTCACCACCTGGTCCCGGAAGGGAGTGGCTCACTGGGGAAAACACATACTTGTGCAGGTCCTGGGGCTAGCTGTGCGCCAGTGCATCCATGCCGAGTGTGCCCCCGGTCAGGGAATAGTACAACTGGCAATGGGTTGAGTCCGGAGAGGCAAACAGGTCCGAGGGCTCCGAAAAGGTCCCATATCAGCTGGACTGCCTGGGGGTGGAGTCGCCACTCTCGCGGAGGTGTCGGCTGTCCGATTGAGCGCACCAGGGATGTGAACGGCCCGAAGCAACCTCAGATGCTTCTGACTCCACAGGAGGAGATGGCGGGACGAGCTGGAGCATGCGACGGAAACGTAGACTACCCTGACGGTTGATGTACGCAATGGCCACAGTGCTGTCCGCTTTTCGAGGCGGCCCAGCGCAAGGCGTACTGCTAACAACTCTAGGCAATTCATATGCCAATGCAGTTGAGGCCCCATCCACAGATCCGAAACTGCATGCCCGTTGTACGTGGCCCCCCAGCCAGTGGACTGGACACCTGTTCTAAGGGCACTCCCGCCCGTAGAAACGAAGGGTCAAACCACGGGCAGGCAAGGCGATTTACGCATTGCACTACCCTTCAGCCACCCGGGAAAGCATGGATCCAGATCCAGAGATGTCAACTCCAAAGGAAGACTCATAATAACACTCTTCATAGAAAACAACACTGGAAACCACAGCAATTGTTCGGCTCCGAAGCAGAAAGCAAAGATGCGGTGTTTCCATTTCCTTATTTATACCCGCGCTGCAGGGAGGAGCGCGGAATGCGTGAACCGCATGCCAATGTTCATTGGCTTGTTTTAAAACACTTGAAGTAGATTGGTCTCTGAAAACGATCCCCAATTTGTCGGTCAGTTCTGACGTATGTCGAACGTGACCGACTGAAAGGGAACTAAAATCATTCTTTTTAAATGCACAAATGAATTTAGATATCGCAATGTTATAATATGCAGCATGAATAATGAATACATTTATGTGAGGGTTAATGACCACAAAAGTAATCTATGTGTAAAAACAGGAGGAAATGAAAATGCACAATTAAGACAGATGGCGATACATTTTAAAAAAAAGTGTATCTGGTAAGCAGTCGAGGCTGAGGGCATGTGTTTCTGCATGTGTTTCTGCTTCATAGCTCACTTAGACTGTCTGACATTTATCTGTTATTCTAAGCAAAGCACACTGTCATCGCTGTCTTTTCACACACTTTCTGGCTTAGTGATCTTTAATTACTAATGGTTGCTGTGGCTGACAGGCAGTAGAGAAAGAGAGGCCGCTCATCCATCACTGGATTAAGGCAATTTTATATCACTGTTTTCTGAAAGAATCAAAACATGAAGAAATTGAGCTTCCACAGGTCCTTTTAAGGATTTTACCTAGTAGGTTGAGCAACAAGAAGTAATGGTGTGGAATGATAAAGATGACTCTGTTGACTTTCTGTTGTATACACATGGATCTTGGGCTCTTTGAGATTAGTCTTCCGTTTGTACAGATGATGTGGAAACTCTAAAATCACAAAACATTAATAACAAAATCATAAGGCAAAGGCAGTCATCTGCATGACTGTTCTTGGAATAATTGTCTTGTTCTACATTAGACTTGAGTACACACAATTATTTGAGAACATCCTGAAATTGGCCCTTTGTTTGCATCTGCCCAAAAACACATCATAGTTGTGCAAACAAGAACACTGTGTCTCAATCAGTCATCATCTCATCAAAGCGTGGCTAAACATTTAGAGCCCACTCAGAATAGCCCTTTGCCCACCTAGTAGAAAATCTATACAATTAAAGTCTTTTATTAGATTGCTTTATATTTTCTCTAAAAATGTGATTGAAACTGTAGTTCCCTTTCAGTTAGTACACTACGAGTTATGTCAGTTACTGACGAAATGGGGGTTTCGCTTAGAAGCCAATCGCCTTTGAGATCTACAAAACGAGCCAATGGCATGAAAATGCCATGGGTCTGTGGGATTTGCATAACGCAACCCCGCCCCCTTGCGTGGGTATAAAGGGCGTTGCATAGCAATCTCGCATTATGTTTCTGCTTCAGAGCCGAGTGTTACTTGCCTGAGCTTTCTCTCTTCAAGACGAGCGTCTCTCCAGAGTGTCGTGTTACGGCGCGTTCCAGCGAGTTCCGCATTCCTGTCTGATCTGTGCAGTGATCCAGCACAGCGTGCGCGTTCTCCCTGGGCGCTTCGGCATTCTGCAGAGCAAAACTCCTCTCTAAAAGAGCTGCACGCGGCACGTCTTTTTCAAGACGTTTCGCCCGTGCACTGTTTCTGGGTGCGGTTGGCTGATTAGTCCGTCTCACGGGCATGAGCGCTGTTTGGCGTGCTTGGGTGCGCACGCTGAGCGCGCGCTCATGGATGACTCATGTTCCCACTGCGGAAACATGGCCATTGCGGTGTTGCGATCGAGACTCTATGATCTCCGTTTAAAAATAATAATAAAAAATAAAAAAAAAACAGGAGAGAGAGTCCCCTCTACCACACCCCAATCTACTTCCTCCACGAGAGGCAGTACTTTGGCTGGTGGTCAGGGTGATCTGGGGGCGTTGGTGTGGGCCAACCCGACGAATATTCCTCTGGCCACCAGATGAAGGTGCTGGTGTTCCTGTTCTGGGCTCGGCGTCCCAATGACGTCACGTCGATCGCCGCATCACAAGGTGGGCTGGATTCCTCTGGAGATGAAAATTCGGCTGTGCTGACTTCATTGCACCTAGCAGAAGCGATGGGTTACGGCCAGCCCTGGTGCACGTCTTGAACTGAACCCTTCTCAGGCTTCTTCCAGGATGTTGCACCCGAACGCCTCTTCAGATGCGTTCGTCCCCGGTCTGGTCTGCAGCGTTGACCTGAAGGACCCGTACTCTTTGTCCCCGCTTCTCTCCGACCCAGACCGCCCCTTCGGTCTGCCTTTAGATGGCGGGCATCCTATTACGTGGCTCTCCCATTCGGGTAGCCCTGTCACTTCACGGCTTCTCAAAGCTGTCGAGGCAGCCCCTGTGCCACTCAGGCACACGGGGTTCGCATCCTGAGCTATCTCGATGACTGGCTAAATTAGCTCACTCTTGAGACCAGGATTGCGGATACAGGGATCTAGTGCTCCGGCACCTCACCCGTTTGGGCCTTTGGGTCATCTGGGAAAAGAGCAAACTCTCCCCTGGGAAGAGGATCTCTTTTCTCAGCTCGGTCGCTATGTGCACACCGTGCGAGTGTGCACAGTCAATGCTGACTTGCCTCCGTCATTTCGAGGGTAAGAGTGCGGTACCACGGAAGTTATTTCAGAGGCTCCTGGGGCATATGGCATCCGTGGCCGTGCTAATGCCGCCCGGACTGCTTCATATGAGGCCGCTTCAGCACTGGCCTTGCGATCGAGTCCTGAGATGGGCATGGCAACAGGGCACGCTCCGGGTCCCATTGACTCAGGCCTGCCATCTTTCCCTCACCCTGTGCGAACCTCACTGTTCTACAGGCCAGAGTTCCCTTAGAACGAGTTTCTGGGCATATTGTTGTATCAACAGATGCCTCTGCCACGGGCTGGGGTGCCATGCACAATTGACGTGCTATCGCGGACTCCTGGGAAGGACCCCAGCGCCTTTGGCTGTCAATTGCCTCGAGTTGCTGGCCATACGTCTCACCTTGCACCGCTTTCAAGCCCTGCTCTAGGCTAGACACGTACTGGCCCATTCAGACAACGCGGCGACAGTAGCGTAGGTCTACCGACAAGGTGACCTACGTTTCCGCCCGATGTCGCAACTCGCCCGCCATCTCCTCTTGGAGTCTGAAGCATCTGAGGTTGCTTCGTGGACGTTTGCCCCGGGAGACCTGAGTCATGCAGCCAATGAGCTCTCACGGTTCTGCCACTGCCGGGGGAATGGAGACTCCATCCCCTGTCGACCAGCTGATTTGGGAACAGGCTGGCAACGCACAGGTAGTTCTGTTTGCCTCCCACGACTCTTCCAATTTGCCTACTAGCACTCAGCTGGCCGCGGGGCCCACGCAAGTATGCGTTCCCAGTGAGCCTTCTCGCACAGATTGTGTGCAGATCTGGGAGGTCAAGGAGCAGGTCCCTTTGGTCGCCCCGTACTAGCCTGGCTGGACCTGGTTCTCCGAACTCATACTCCTTGCGACAGCCCTCCCTGGTCGGTTCCTCTGAAGAAGGATCTCCTTCTCAGAGACGGGCACCCTCCGGCACCCGTGTACCAATCTTTGGAACCCCCATGTGAGGGCTCCTGGTCGGGACACGGAAGGTTTGAGTATCCTACCACCTCAGGTGGTGGCTACCATCACTTCTGCTAGGGCCCTGTCTACCAGACTCGCCTATGCGTTATAGTGGATCCTCTTCGTCACCTGGTGCTCTTCTCGCCGAGAAGACCCCCGGAAGTGCCCAATTGGGGCCGTGCTCTCAGTTCTCCATGAAGGGTTGGATCAAAGGCTGTCTCCTTCCACCCTGAAGGTCTATGTGGCCGCTATCTAAGCAGCCTTACACGACCTCGTGGAGACAAAACAGGTAAGTCAGCACGACCTGGTCATCAGGTTCCTGAGGGGGGCTAGGAGACTGAATCCTCCTCGCTCTCCCCTCGTACCCTCTTGGGACCTCGCAGTGGTCCTATCTGCCCTGCAGAGAGCTCTCTTTGAGTCTTTGCGATCAGTTGAGTAAGTTCCTGTCCATGCAGACAGCGCTTCTGGTCGCTTGGGCCTCCGAGCTCAAGGTAGGGGACCTGCAGGCCTTTTTCGGTTGACAAAGTGTGCCTGGAATTCGGGTCGGTCAACTCTTACGTGATCCTGAGACCCCGGCCTGGATATGTGCCCAAGGTTCCCACCACTCCTTCTGCAGGTGGTGAACTTGCAGGCGCTGCCTTGGAGGAGGCAGACCCAGCCTTGGCACTGCCCTGGTCAGTACGTGCCCTTCGCACTTACGGAGACCAGACGCAGCGTTCAGTACCTCAGACCAGTTCTTGTCTGTTACGGAGAGCAGCAGAAGGGAAGGCTCTCTCCAAGCAGAGGTTGTCTCACTGAACACTGGACGCCATTGCTCTGACATATCAGGTTCAGGGCATGCCATGCCCCCAAGGGAGTGTGACCCCCTTGGGCTTAGGCATGGCGCCTTGCTAACAGACTTAGGGCTGTAGGCTGGGTGACACCCTTCACATTCGTTAGGTTCTGAGAAATCTCCGAGTGGAGCCAGTATCCTCCGTATACTCGCCCAAGATGGCCAGTAATTGGACAGGCTCAGGTGTCTTCGCTTACTGCGCCATTCCACTCCACGGACTGGATGCGTGCGCATTCTCTCAGGTGAGCTTCCCAGTAAGCCCTGAGCTCCTCCAGCACTGTTGATGTCGACACCATGGCATTTTCATGCCATTGGCTCGTTTTGTAGATCTCAAAGGCGATTGGCTTCTAAGCGAAACCCCCATTTCGTCAGTAACTGACGTAACGTCTCCGTTCCCTTCCTTCAGGGAACAAGGGTTACAACGTAACCAAGACGTTTGTCTGTGCCTGAAGCAAGTGTGCCACACGAGTCCTGAAAAGTGAAGCCAAAGCATATCGATCGCCCCCTGTTGGCTGGATTTACAGGTGCTGGTCATATAATTAGAATATCATCAAAAAGTTGATTTATTTCACTAATTCCATTCAAAAAGTGAAACTTGTATATTATATACATTCATTACACACAGACTGATATATTTCAAATGTTTATTTCTTTTAATTTTGATGATTTTGACTGACAACAAAGGAAAATCCCAAATTCAGCATCTCAGAAAATTAGAATATTGTGAAAAGGTTCAATATTGAAGACACCTGGTGCCACACTCTAATCAGCTAATTAACTCAAAACACCTGCAAAGGCCTTTAAATGGTCTCTCAGTCTAGTTCTGTGGGCTACACAATCATGGGGAAGACTGCTGACTTGACAGTTGTCCAAAAGACGACCATTGACACCTTGCACAAGGAGGACAAGACACAAAAGGTCATTGCAAAAGAGGCTGGCTGTTCACAGAGCTCTGTGTCCAAGCACATTAATAGAGAGGCGAAGGGAAGGAAAAGATGTGGTAGAAAAAAAGTGTACAAGCAATAGGGATAGGGATAGGGATTTTTAATGGGTTTTGTGAAACAAAACCCATTCAAAAATGTGGGGGAGATTCACAAAGAGTGGACTGCAGCTGGAGTCAGTGCTTCAAGAACCACTACACACAGACGTATGCAAGACATGGGTTTCAGCTGTCGCATTCCTTGTCAAGCCACTCTTGAACACCAGACAGCGTCAGAAGTGTCTTGTCTGGGCTAAAGACAAAAAGGACTGGACTGCTGCTGAGTGGTCCAAAGTTATGTTCTCTGATGAAAGTAAATTTTGCATTTCCTTTGGAAATCAGGGTCCCAGAGTCTGGAGGAAGAGAGAAGAGGCACACAATCCACGTTGCTTGAGGTCCAGTGTAAAGTTTCCACAGTCAGTGATGGTTTGGGGTGCCATGTCATCTGCTGGTGTTGGTCCACTGTGTTTTCTGAGGTCCAAGGTCAACACAGCCGTATAATAGGACGTTTTAGAGCACTTCATGCTTCCTGCTGCTGACCAACTTTATGGAGATGCAGATTTCATTTTCCAACAGGACTTGTTACCTGCACACAGTGCCAAAGCAACCAGTACCTGGTTTAAGGACCATGGTATCCCTGTTCTTAATTGGCCAGCAAACTCTCCTGACCTTAACCCCATAGAAAATCTATGGGGTATTGTGAAGAGAAAGATGCGATATGCTAGACCCAACAATGCAGAAGAGCTGAAGGCCACTATCAGAGCAACCTGGGCTCCCATAACACCTGAGCAGTGCCACAGACTGATCGACTCCATGCCACGCCGCATTGCTGCAGTAATTCAGGCAAAAGGAGCCCCAACTAAGTATTGAGTGCTGTACATGCTTATACTTTTCATGTTCATACTTTTCAGTTGGCCAAGATTTCTTAAAATCCTTTCTTTGTATTGGTCTTAAGTAATATTCTAATTTTCTGAGATACTGGTTTTCAATGGTCTTCTTTTGGACAACTGTCAAGTCAGCAGTCTTCCCCATGATTGTGTAGCCTACAGAACTAGACTGAGATACCATTTAAAGGCCTTTGCAGGTGTTTTGAGTTAATTAGCTGATTACAGTGTGGCACCAGGTGTCTTCAATATTGAACCTTTTCACAATATTCTAATTTTCTGAGATACTGAATTTGGGATTTTCCTTTGTTGTCAGTTATAATCATCAAAATTAAAAGAAATAAACATTTGAAATATATCAGTCTGTGTGTAATGAATGTATATAATATACAAGTTTCACTTTTTGATGATATTCTAAATTATATGACCAGCACCTGTACATTTCCATAACTGTTTATTTCACAAAAAGTTGTTGATTAGACGGGAGTGTGGGTGGGACCTTGATATCTCGGCTCCACTTCGCACTCACTACTGCGCGTTTTCAACATCCCTCCACCAGCATGTCCTCACACTCTCCTGGTTACTATCCTAACCAGAGATAATGGGGGGAGTACTCTGGGTTCGGGCCAAAATACTGAGCTTGGAGCCCTCTCCTCAGCAAATATGCATACTTTTTTTACTCTGATTATTTGTAAGTGTGAACTCATGAAATATATAATTTTAGACACCGGTTAATTGATGTCAAACACTTCCAGTAGAAAAAAAATACACTTCCTCAGAAACAGCCATTTGTGATGCTAATTACACTTAATCAAGTCCAAGTCAATTATTAAACAAAATACTTTTAGATTATACTTTCATGTCCTACCTGTTGCTGTGCACATACAAGTAAACTAAACCCCAACAAGTGATACCTGTCATCTGATACAGCCTTTGTTTAACTCTTCTACAGAACAGGATGACTTTCTTTGTGTACCTATAACCCCACCTTTTCTGGAAAACTTGTCCTAGCATGCGGAAACTGTCTAATTCTTATGTAAATATCATTGTTTACAAAAGAAGGGTGTCTCAGTATGGACACAACCAAAAGACTGGATAACTGGGCTCTATCTTAGTAGTTTTCATTGTAGCACTTTTTGTCTATGTTCTACATTTCCCTTGAGCTCCACAACTTTATTGGCACTGGTCTCTTATTTCATTTTGAGCTTTTATTTTATTAGTGTGAGTCTTCACCTACTTGTAGTATCCGTCAATTTAATATGTGTACTTGCTTACAATTTGCTTTAGAACAAAGGATCTGCTGAGATCATAATCACAATAGAGCAGCAATAGTGTTCATCTGATACTGATTCACTCACCTGCTGTTCGTTGATGCTGCTTGTTTGACCTTATACTTTAATTGTCGGAATTGGACCTTAGAGCAGAGTCCCATTTTTTTTTTTACATCACGTGGATGGCTCTGTACGTGTGCGCTGTTTACCAGGGGAAGTGAAGGCACCAGAATGCACTGTGGGACGACGAAGTGTGATGCTCTGGACAATATTCTACTGGGAAATACACCCCTTCAAGTGTTTCCTGGTGGAAATGGCCTCTTTCAGCAGGATATTGTGCCCTGCCACACTGCATACATTCTTCAGGAATGATTTAAGAGACATGAAGAGTTCAAGGTGTTGCACTGATCTCCAAATTCCCCAGATCTCAATCCAATTAAGCATCTGTGGGATGTGCTGGACCAACATGTTTGAACCACGGCGGCTCTACCTTGCAACCTACAGCATCTGCTGCTAATGTTTTGGTGCCAGATACCACAGGACATCTTCAGGGGTCTTGAAGAGTCCATGCCTCGGTGGGTTGGCACCATTCATGGGCATGTTACAGTATGTCAACTACCCATATATATGCATTTGAGTAGTTGAGTATATTAGTTCCACAACTGGGCCTCTGGACTGTCTCTGTCTTGATTGTCATGTCTTTCAAATATGCATAGCAATAATAGTTTTGTGTGTTTCTTGGATACACACTTCTGTGTTGCTATAGTGTAAACCCTTCTCGTATCAGAGTGTGTTGTGTAGTGCAAATCTACATTTTCCCTCAGGTCATTTTGTTGAAAGCATAATGACAAAGATAACAAAAAGACAGACTTGTCACCTGGTGACAGTTGCAGGACACAAGTACAAACAAACAGTTTGTACTGTTTGGCTTCCTCACTCCACAATGACATGTTATAAGTTACAAAGGATGTTCCCCCTGTGTTGTCTTGCTAAATGGATCTGTTTCGGAAACTGTATTGTGTATATGTAGATGAAAATAGTCCAAGATAATATCTCATCAAATATAATGACACCACAGAATCATCTAAATAATGGATTGTATTTAATTTTTTACGTCTGTTTTGGAAGCTCCACAAGATCAAGGACTAATATTTAATTTGCAACAAAGTACAAGTATAAAATATGTATCTCTTTCAAATAGACATGGCATCCATTGCGGCTTTTAGTTATCTAACCAAAGCTTTGCATCAGCAAATTTACAAACTGAATCTAAATCAAAACCAAGCAAGAAACTCCAGTACCACTTTGAGTAAGACAATTATTCTGTCCCCAGAAGGCAACTTAAAAGCAAACATGTAAAGCAAAGATTAGTGAGCAGAATCACGTTCTTCAGATTCACAACACTAGCTTCAAGCTCCAAAAAGGTCTGTTGCAGTGCACAAAAAGTTTCAGCTATTTTCACCAGCTACATAAAGTAAAATCTCTGCTTTTTAAAAGCTTGTTGTAGTTGTTACAATCATTAATCACCAAACATGTTGGCACTGATTGTTTTTGTGTAAGTGAAGACCTATTTTTCTGGCAAGCTCTGTTTTCTCTGTTTTCAACCTGCCTTAGGCTAGTTTATCAGCTGTGGGCAACACATAGAAGACATGAATTATTCAGAGAGAGTTTCTGTTCCTCCTCATGCTGGTCACTAGATGTCAGCAACAGAGACATCAAACAGTGCCTCACAGCAAGGGAGAGGTTGTACAAATGTATGAATGTGTATGGGTGTGTGTACGTTAATATAAAGTTTTGTTTGTGGGTGACAAGGATAAGAAAATACATGAGATATAATATATTACAATGCTTTCAAGATATACATTTTGTCATTATACATCAGTGTATATTGCTTTGTTGAAATCAAATCCATGCCTTTAGTGTTGTTAGTGTCTTGCGACCAGTTAATCTATAGGCAAACATAATTAACAAATTAAATGATTTAAATTTATATATATATATATATATATATATATATATATATATATATATATATATATATATATATATATATATATACTGTCATTTCTGTATAGATTCTTTTAATGCATAACTTTAATGAAATGCAATAGTACTTTAAAATGTACCCATCATCGACACTTCACGGTTATGGCAAATATATGTGTGGTTGCTTATTGTTTATTCTTAATGCAATATTGAACATTTATACAGATCTCTATATTGTTTGGCTTTTGTAGTCTTAAAAGCCTTCTGGCTTGCCAGTGTACAGAAATGGATTGTGGATGATATATAAATGCTTTTCTGTGTCAAATCTGGCATTGTCTTCAGATTTGTGTACAACCACAATGATTTTTTTCTTGATATCGCTTGAATGTTTATGAATTCCCCACTATTGCTCTCTAATGGTATGCTGGCTGCAATTAAAACAGTATGAATATTATGTTTCTTATGTTTAAAGTTTTTTTTACTAAAATGTTACATGGCATGTGCCTATAGGAAGAAGGGCATACAGGTCTGTCATGTAGATAAGTGGAGAACATGATCCTTAATGAGCTTTGGCAGAAGCAAAGTCTGTTTATTGATTGACAGTTCCACTCTAAGGCTCTGGCATCTGCCAGCCCATGCAATCATGGGATCTTGAGTTGAAAGAGAAAGGGGGTAGGACCATGAGTTTAGCTGGGGTATACCCTCCTTGAGGGGACCTGCCTGGAGCCAAGAGATGAGCCTCTGCAACCGCAACCATGTGAGGACCACTGTCGAGCTTTCCTTTTAAAACAACATGCTGAAATACCATCCCATGGAAAGATGCTCTTTACTGAGACCTGTTGTTTACAGGCTGTCAGTGACAGGGCCTGTGGTTTCCCAGATGTAGCTTCAACCACAGGCTAGAATAGTAACCATTACTGGAGCGCCATTCATGCAAAAAGCACCCACCAGTTGGATCAGTCTGCTGTTTGGCACTGCTAGAACACCATGGTAAATGGGATAGCTGGAGGATGAAATGATCTGTGATGAAACCAGATGATGTGTCCTGCTCTGTACCATGGTAGCCCTGCGAGCTGATTCGGTCAGTTTTCACAAGCAATGTTTTGACGCTCCTTGACTGTCACTCTATTCTGAGTGTGATCATGTGTTTCAAATGCATTCCTCTGGATACCTTATCCATCCTAAGAATGATACAAGAGATTCAAGTATGAAATTCTAAACTAAACTCTTTGGCCATATATGCCAGCTTTGTAAAACTTGTGGAAATAACTCTGTAGAGTTCATATGAACAACTAGCCTTCAGTCGATATTGGGCCAGTAATCTATCAGACTTTCAATTTCCTTAAAATTATTTATAGGATTTGTGAGAGGTTAAGTAAATGGACAGACATAATGTCCCAAAGTGTGAATTTTTAAAGTCATATCATAGTACAGTATATCTGCTCAGAATTCTAAGAAAAAAAACATCTTTCCAGCATGACATGAATAAGCAAGACATTTCAGTAACACTTTATTTTAAGGGCCAATTCTCACTAACTAGCTGCTTATTAGCTTGCATATTACTAGTATATTGGCTGTTTATTAGTACTTATAAAGCACATAAGCCTTATTCTACATACCTTAATCCAACCCAATACCTAAACTTAAACATTACAAAAACTACCTTGCTAACTATTAATAAGCAGTAAATTAGGAGTTTATGTCAGGGTTGGGGAAGATGAAAAGAGCGAGGACTGATGCAGATGAAATGGGTTTTTAATGATAATAATAAAATAGAACAAGACAAACAAAAACTACCCAGAGGGGGGAAAACAAGACTTGACTTAGACTTGGCTTGACACAGGGAGCAGGGAGCAGGGAAACACAAGGCACGTTCGACGACGATCCAGCACAGGACTGCAAACACAAGGAGAATAAATAGGGAGCAAACAAAAGAGGGTAACGAGGGAAGACAGGTAAGGGCAAATGAACCAATAATCAGGAAACAAGGTGGGCGGGGTTAGACAATAGACATGAGAGCACATGGCACAAAGAAACACATGACAAGCCATGTGCTCAAACCAAACTTGACATGAACATGCAGCTAATGAGAACTCATAAGCTGCATGTTCACACAAAACATGACAACATGAAAGCTAGTGAAAAATACCAGTCGCGTGTTACACAACACAAAACATAACATGAACATAAGAGCGCACACGCTCACACGACAAGACAGAGTACGACAGAAGACAAACACGCGGAGCATGAATGTCCGAATCCCAATGCAAAACCGAAACTAAACTGTTAACAGTGGACAAAGCTGTTACTATATTCCTGCTATTTTGCAGGTTAAATGGGTCATTGGTTTCAGTGTCCTCAGCTTACCGTTGGAAGAGAGAGAAACGAAAATTGTTGCTCTTAACAAGATAACTAAATGTTTATCAGGAGAATAATAGGGTACTCCCCTGCACAGGGACCTTCTTGAAACCAGAGAGAAGTAACCGTTGTGTATAAAGAAAAAGCTTGTTCACTCATGACTATCTGTATATAATTACAGATACTAATCTACATCCGACTGGGCTGTTATAAAATACCAATATGAATCTCTCAACTGTATTAGGCCTACAATTCATGTTATATAAAGGTAAAAAATTATTAGAATACAGCTAAATGTTCTAGCAGCAAATATTTTATATTTACAAATGTATCTATTCCATTGATTCACAAATTGCTCAGCTAACCAAAAACAATAGGTTTGCATTAGCACAAATATGACATCCTTTGCATTTAATGAATCATTGAAATATAAAAGTTCAACCTACAAGTTAACGAGAAGGCCACACTGAGTGCTTGCATGACCAGGTGAATAAAGTAGCCTAGTGCAATACCGACTCATATTCAGATCTGTAGTTGGGATTTAGTTTGTCACGTTCAAGTGAACCGGTAGTCCAGCAAAGTGCCGATAGACGATTGTAATTGAAACCTATAGGGACACACCGAGACCCCAAAAGAACTTGAGTAATGGAGCGCAAGAACAAGCTGCATCTGTTCCAGTCGTGCACCAGAGGCCAACCTTTGATGGAAACATGTCTATTCCTGAGTAGGAACGGGGAACCGGCTTTATATTTAGAGAACCAGTGTCATGGAATCTTCCTACTGACAGATGTGTGAAAAATGTTAAAAGGGGGTTAAAAGTTTCACAAGGTTACTAACAATAGCAAGCAGCCAGTTAGATGTTCATGGTCCATGTGTGTGGCTATGGTAGTCACTAGCAATGGAGGGAGCGAAAAATAAAACAAATGTGGATCATAGAGGTCATGGAATATCATATTTCTGTATTCATTTTTAAATTCATATTTTTGCATTAAATATTTGTTTTATTTAAAAAGCCATCCTGTTTATTACTCCACAGTCATAAACATGGACTGGTGCTAACAGAGAGTATTTGGATGGGAAGAAATAAGTGAGAGTAGCACATGAGAGGCCTAAAGCCCTATTCGGATGGATTAGTTTAACATGGAGAGGTGGGGTAAAGTAAATATTACCAGAGCTTCTCAGTGATTTTAGTCCCGTCTGAATATGCCATCCCAGTAATCATTACAGAAAATGTCAGTAAAGATTACAACGACTTTTACCTTCTGTAAAATGGTCCGGAAAAATTACCGCAGATAATACTAATCCTGTGCGAATAGACCCACTGTAAATATGTACATAAATATTCTGTCATTTCCTGTTTAAAAGTAGTTTCCCACGGTTTTTAAAATACGGAGGTGCTTAAAAAAACATTCAGTTGCATTCTAGGTGGTGGGACAAGTCTGTGGCAAACCTTAAGTGTTTTCTGTTCACCATTCAGATAAAAAAAAGGTCGAAAACACTTGTCTGAAGCATGAAACTTATTTAGCTTTAGGTAAGTGCCTATTATCAACAGAATCCAATCAGAATGTATTTTAATGAATAAATCGTTCGACCGGACCTAACTGTTATATATAGATTATATGTGTTTGCGCAGAATGTGCATGTGATATCAGAAGCAACATAATACACACATGACGACAGGGAGGTAACGGCGGTGCGTAAATCTAGTTACCCCTTCCACTTCTGCTAGTTTACTGAGATTTCTTATCCCATGCAAATTGGCCATTAATATTACAGACGTCCTGTGGTAAAATTACATTACTCCATCCACCCTTGTAAAACTAATTCCGTCCGAATAGGGCTTAAGACACAAATCCTGAAACAGAAGAACTGAACATTCTTCTGAAAATAAAACACAACAGAAAATAAACAGTCAAAGAATAAACTAGAGTGATACAAAATAAAGAGAAACCATTACACATGCTCTTGAGGCCAGATGGCAATCAGTTACTGCCATCAGAGGACAATATTTTATGCAGCCAATTGGGTCATTTGAAATTTAAGAGCTCTCATTTAACCAACCTGCCAAATCTAGGTCACAGGGTCTCTCATATCAGACCAAGGCCCACTTTTGTGTGGTGGCCTACACTGACCACCCGCATACTGACTTATGAGCTCTTATAGGCACATGACAGGAGTTAGCATTAAACCTCAGACATATCAAGGATAGAACCTATTTATAGGTTTTATAGGGTTTTCACATAGATGCTCGACCAATTGTATCTCAAAACACATTTGTTCACTAGGGCCTTTCCTTTATATATTTCATTGTTGTATTTAGTTTTAATATCTTGTTTCTATTATATGTCTATCTATGTTTTTCTTTTCTGTGAATGCACACATGTATTTATCTTCTGTAAATCACTTTGTAAACACTTTTAAAAAGGTGCTGTATAGATAAAGCTTTACTTATGAGTAAATTTAATTTATGGCCAAATTTAATTACGTTTTGAATTTTGTTGTAATTTTGTAACATTTACTCACCCTCATGTAATTCCAAACCCATACTGTGCAGAAGTAAGTCACACAGGTTTGGAACAATATGGGGGTGGGTAAATGACCACACAATTGTTTTGCGAACTATTCATTTAAGAATAGTCGATGTATGATTGCATTATAACATACTCAGTGTGATAGCCAGTGAATAAACAATGTCCTCAACAGACAACACGCACCTCTGTTTTCCGAATTACACCCTTATGATATAGGGGCAGAGTGTGTGAAGCAGGAATGTGGCCAGGCCCCATCGTGTAGTCAGAAATAGCCTTGCTCTAAAGATGTGCTTATTGATTCCTGCAAGCACAAGGGATCCAACCCTTTTGGAAAAAAAAGAAAGAAAAAAAACACTCATCCCTGGCTGGTAACAGTCACTTGGGAACAGTGACACCTGTGAAACTTTGTGAAGCAGGGATTTGCTTTGTTGGGATTCTGAGTTATACTCAAATCCCTCAGACAGATCAGTAGTATCATATTACTGTTCCATTGAATGGGTGGATGTCCTGCCCCTGGTCAGTTGGGTGAACCTGTTGAACCCTTTTCACAGACATAGACATGAGCCAGCAGTGGACCAAATTAAGATAGTGGACAGACTGACCCTGATCTTCCTAGCTAATGAAGGGATCTGATATTCTTGGTCTTTGGTCTTTAGAGCACTGTAAGTTTGTTAGAGATTGGCCTTTTGTCAGTACTATATTTATAGGACATACTTCATTTCACCTTCGTTTTAAATAAATCAATTTCCATCTTTGGCCATGTTCAGACTGCCAGCAAAAATCTTATTTTTTTCATATCCAGATTTTATCCAGATGGGTTTTTGAAAGTCTGGACAGAAAAAAGGAAAATCTGATTCTGAAAATTCTGATTCAAACCGCATATGGAGGTGGTTTGAAATGCGATTCCATTCAGATTTTTACAGATGCATCTCAGTCTGGATGCTCTGGCTGCTCAAATAGAATTTACTGCATATGTGTAAACTCAAAAATCCGCACAAGATCAGATTTTTCCACATCCGTTCTGAGCCACTTCCAAATGTGGTTTTAATGCATATCTGATATCTGAACATCTGACCTATGTGTAAACATCTATATCCTATTCCCCTTGGTATTCCAAGCCACCACAAGGCGAGGGCGACACGTTTGGACACAAACATAGCTTTTTAATGTTGTATTACGATGCAGACATGCCTTTATGCACTAAAACTCGCAGCTTTTTTCACACAGAAACATTCAGAACTCAGAAGCATAGAAACTGCCATGTGAATTTTATAAATAAAACTGCTTCGCTACTGAAAGCTATACATTATATTTGTCAGCAACAAGGTAATGACTTTGCTGTTTTTGCAATTGAACTCACAAGCTTCACTGTTACATATAGAGATGTTGTGTAGACGCACACAGGTTATTTTGTACGTTAATTCATTTAAATTCATTTAAATAAATTTAATCTTACCATGCTACTTTATTTTACTTCAGAATTCTAGATCTAATGAGTCATAGCTAAAAAAACAAATAAAAAATATTTTCCAGTCTATATCTGTTCAGCCAGATTCTATAACAGCATTTAACTTATCCATGCTTGCAAATAATCATGGTACCACACGACGTGAATTATAAAAATAATTTTAGTACGGCCATTCAAAACCTGAGGGTCAACCATGTCACATATAAAGAGATTACCAACAGAATCATTTTTGGCGGAGAGTAATGTAACAGATATTGGATACCAGTCATGTTTGGTGTAGTGAATGTAAACAGGCAGGACAAAAAAATAGGATATGGTCAAAAGATCAGGGGCCGTATTCACAAAACATTTTATACCACTAAGAGTTCACCTAAATAGCAGTAAAAGTTCTTAGCGAAGAGTTTTCTCTTAAAACCTATTAAAAAAAGCTGCTGAGACCAACTTTTACTAAGTAATAGAGAGAAGTCTTAAGCTACGAGAAAGGGCGGGGTTGACCTCGTTACTTATATGGATGATGTCATCATGCTTACTAACTATGCCCACATTGATTGGCTGATAGGGGAGGGATCTCTGTCAGTGATTTAATCTGTAAAATGAGGTATCATGTTGCCATATTCAAATAAAGGTTTTAAAATAAGAATGTTGCCATATTCAAATAAAGATTACAAAAAATTGATTATATGTGTTTGCGCAGAATGTGCATGTGATATCAGAAGCAACATAATACACACATGACGACAGGGAGGTAACAGCGGTGCGTAAATCTAGTTACCCCTTTCCACTTCTGCTAGTTTTACTGAAATTTCTTATCCTGTGCAAATTGACCCCGAAATGTATATGTTCAGCTAATTGTCACCCTCTTACATGTCTGCATCTCGACAAATTGTTTTATAAACAAAGTTCGGCAGAATTCAAGCGAAAAATTATGTTTCATAAACAAAGTTCAGGAGGAGCACTTTCTAACCAGCTCTAGAGGAGGCATACGACTCACCTAGTTACCTCAACAGTTTTTTGCATCCCTCCGCCATCCCGACTCTCTCAGCCCAGCCGTGGATATGGGGGAGTACTCTGAGCTAGGAGCCCTCGATCCCCTCGTACAGCACGGCAAATATAGGCTTATTTGACTCTTTTACGCTATCCGATCATTTGTAAGTGTGAACTCATGAAACAACTGCCACAGGTAATCAGACATTATTTTCTTTTTTATGTATTTATTTAATAAATAAAACAATATTATTTATTATTTTTTGGCATTTTTGGCTTTTAATTATGATAGGACAGTGAGTAGACAGTAACCGAAGTGGAAGAGAGAAAAGGGAGGAAGGTCCGAAAAAGCCTTTAGTTTGTGATTTGGTCTTATTGACTTAGAAGTCCTCTTGACAACTTGTAACGCTCCACAGATTTAGGTGGTTTTAGTGATAAAATGCGTTGTGAAATACTTGAAAAAAAATTTTAAACTCTAAAATTAGGACTGACACGCCCATTATTTTTAAGAGTTTCTCCTAAACCGGCAAGTTAGGAGCTACTTTTAGCCTGAAGATGTTTTGTGAATACAGACCCAGATCTGTGCATTAAGACTTTTGCTGTCTTTTGCGTCACTCTTAACGTGAGAGATATGTAGTCTTAAGACTTAACATCTAGAAATGTGAGCTTATAGTTTGAATTAAACCCTTTTCTTTGCATGACACATTGACATTACAGTACAGAATGGCTCCTTAGACATTATCTTGAACATTGTATAAGCATTCTTTTCATGTGTCTTTGAAATGAAAAGAGGCTCTCTGTAGTATGCATAGACATCACATCCTTTTGATTTTCCCGTCAAAATGTCTTGAGTCCTTCGTAAAAATCAGTCTACAGGCTTTCATAGGCAACATAGGAAGTCGGAGAAGGTCTCGTTTTTAAGTTTTGTTACAAGCTGTTCACACATTGGCAAAGTAAAAAAAAAGATGAATACATGAAAATTCTTACATATAGCCCCTTTAATAATGTAATTCCCTTGTGACTTTTTTCTTCATTCCTTGTTTTTATTAATGTCTCAGTAATTCTTTCCAAAACCCTTACAAAATTTCACATCTGGAATGTGTGAAAACGGATCCTGTGCATTTTCATATACACTCTTATCATTTTCAAATGAAAAATTACAAAATCTAATCTATTATTAAAACTTTGCTATCCAAATGTTTGGATTTATAAATGCAGCTTTTTATTAACTAATGGGTCAAATGTTTAGGTAAAAAGCATTTGAAAACTGCCTTGAACCACCTGAAAAAAAGAAAAAAGGTCCAACCTGTCACTCCATGCCGACATGAAAGACTCAAAGCGATAAGGCTCTAAGCATGACTGTAGGTTTAAATGCTGGCTCAACTGGTTTACAAGAGGGTAAACTTAAAGCAGTTTATGTGTCATGGAGAGAACTTGCAAGCTAAGAATGTTCAATGGAAAAAACAAAAGAGGTGAGAGAGGGGTCACAAATGCGCCTGAGTGGGAGTACTAGAAAGTATCTGTTTTCTCTTGCAGAATAGTTGTACCATGTCTAGATCAAGAAAACACAAGAGATTAAAGGTGAAGTTGTATAAGGGAACTTCCATTAGCCATAGCTGCATATTAGGAAAAAAGATCAAAGGTATACCTTCAGTTTAAGGGCTATTGAATTATTGTCACCAAAGCAGACAGGTTAAATAATCTTTCTATAATGGCTGTCTGCATGCCGAAACAATCACACACTCTTTGGACATTCTGCTAGGTCAGCGATAGGCTGCACAAGGCAACAGATTCTATTATGTAAAACGACAAGAACAATGTCTTATGACAGGAAGAAATTGAGAACTCTGAGTGGACTGGGAGTTTCCTGCTTTTCAAACACTTTGCTGTGTGGCCCTCACTTGGTGTGACTGCAGTCCTCTCACTGGGGAGCATCAGGGGGCAAAGGGCGGTCAGTGGACAGCAGACGTGGCATTATTCTGGCTACTCATCAAGCCTGCTAAATATAACCTTACTGTGCTATCCTGGGAGGACAGATCTTTTTCTAGTAATCCCTGTGTTGAAACCTGATGCCATGTCAAGGATTAACAGCAGAGGTCTTGGTGTGCAAGGCTGACCTATGGGGGGCGAAGTCAGTGCAGATATTGCCTTCAATGGCTATTTCACCTGCATGGCAGTAGAGTACTCACCTCCATGTGCTGTAGAGCAAGAATGCAATAGAGTAAATTAGGAAGGAACTGGAGAGGTTTTGCCTATATTGTGTAGTATGCTTATTCAATATATAGCATACATATATAGTCTCTAGAATTATATAGCTATGCCTGTGCATAGACATGACATGCATCACTTTACACATGTTCTTAGCACCCCCTCATCATCAATCATGACAAACAAAGAGATACCCAAGGTCAGCATGGTGCCTGCTTATGCAAATATAGACCATCATTTATTTGAAAGGACTAGGGCCACTTAATGTTTAACATGCCATACAAAATTATGTATGCAATACATGTTCTGGCATGAACCAGGCATGGGTAATACAGGATGTACACTAAGATATGAGCTTGAATATGCCAAACTCAGTTTCTAGGCATTCAAAGCGACCCAAGTTTAGACCACCATCTAGTCTCTTCTACCTATCACTGGTCATGGTGGCTTGTGGAGTACTATAAATTTTTTCTGATTTTATGATGCCACTGGTGACTAAACAAAAGCATTTAAATCATCTGCTCATCCTTCTCTTTTATTTATTCCTGAGGCTTTGATGACAGAACAATAGTAAAATATCATCTGATGTCAGTTAAAAATATGTGCAATAACTTACAAAAAAAACATAAAGTTTCCTTTGCATTCGGATTATGAAGGCATCCACATTATCACCCAGTGCCGTGCCATCTGATCAGACCTATCCTGACAGATGACCCCTGTAGTAAATTGAAAATTCTAAATATGCTAAATATGCTAATGAAAGCAATGCACATTTAAGGATGATGGTCATTAACTATTGTTACTATTGCATTAACATGTCTGACAGTTACATGTCAAATAGACCTCAATATTTGCCCTGCTCTTGATATGTCTGGATAGTACAGTGTCAAAGATAAGAGATTTGCCAAGAGCCAAGCTCATGCACAGATTGATGGCCAGTAGATGTCAGCTGATTAAGTTGTTTGTTTAACATCCGACCTCAAAGGAAAAAGACAGCTTTAGAATGTTTACATGAAGGCAAGCAGGACTCTTGACAGGGAACTCAGGACAAATTAGATCACTTGGTGAAACTAGTTTTGTTTTCTATAATTTACTTATCTATAATTTACTTATACAGGATACAGTCTTTACAACAATATGAAGTATATTTATTTGCTCTTTATTGCCTCTGGGCTATATAACAAATGTCAAGTTGAGCTAGCAAGAACTTCCACACTACAGAGTAGTAAGGTGATAACCCTTCTTACCCCCACCCCAACAAATTTATCCTCCTAGATAGGACTTGTAAGGTGATCCAGGACAGATGCTACATGGATCACGTGCAAAACTTACAGCCATCAACACATTCTAATGTAGCTCAGTGTTCATGGAAAGACAAGAAAAAGCCTAGAATCCTGAGGCATCATTTTCTTTAATCTACAGGTAAGAGATAGGAATACAATCCCATGGCAGTACAGAAGAATTCAGATCTCTCTAACTGCCCCAGACCTGATTTTCCAGACAGAGACATGTACAAATGGTGAGGTCATCATTTTTGTTGCTCTGATGAAATATACACAATGACTAGACAGAAACTGCAATGATATTGATATGGCAACTCCCTTTGCAATCTTTAGAAGCATGCTGCCCCAACTGAGGACAGTGATTGATTTTTTGTTGTTGTTGCATATATTATATGAAAACTACAACATTTATAATAAAATATTATAAATTTCATTTTAAATAGCATATTAACGATTGCAGGCCAAAGGCACAAGGCGTCATCATTCCACATTCCACAAAAAACTGCATATTTTTGCTTGTAGTGTTTCAAATTATGCATGTTTCCATGACGCATCATTTCTGAAGTCTCCTGGGATCCCAGGACAGTGTTATCCTGTACCTGATTAGAGGCTAGCTAATCAGATTAGCACAATACGCAATACCTCACTTTGATTCTCCAATTACACTGCTAAAAATCACGGGGAGGGAGGACATGACTTAAAGGGGCATATTTATTCATCTTATTTAATCCAACACTCCAATACTTGAATGTTGCTTTGATATAGAGAAATGGCTTTATGTTATCTGCCATTATTTACTCACCCTCATATTCACAAGATAAGCAGGAATGAACAAATTATTATTTTGCATCAAATATTTTTAATGAAATGGTTAATCCAGTTCACAAATTCACTGTATTCCTTATGATGTCATACAACAAGTTTGTGTGAGCAACAGACACAAATTTAAGTTGTTTTCATTGAAAGTCTTTCCCTTCAGTTATCTGTTAACCCTTCTGACCTGATCATTGAGTCAGTGAGAAGTGGAACAATTTGATTTGTGAAATAATAATTTAGACTGTTTTGTGAAATGAATCAACTCATTGAAAAGATTAATTGAAATAAAACACATAATTAAGGTTGAATATACTTCACAGATGGCATTAGTTCTGTCGCTCTGGCAAATCAAATGCCCTCTGACCTTTCACACATTGATACTGTGTGCCAATCTACGGGACCTTTCTGTGTTAGTATGACAGTTTTCATTCTGTCACTGTATCTTGGCCTTATACGCTTTGACACAAACATACAATTTACTGCCTGGTTCTAATTGTGTAATGGAGTCACATTTCTCCAGAGAACGATGTGCTAGTAAAACGACGCCAATAATATCCACACCCTCTAAAAGACAAGCAGCAATGAAAGACATATATTGTGTGGGTAAAAAGTATGTGTGCCTCTGTAAGTACACTTGACCTGTGCATCCTCATAGGGCTTAAGTGTCCTGATCTATTAGCAGAAATACATCTCACAAAACAAAATACATAGGATGAAATGCCACAATGATGCAAACCTGATGGCACTGATAAAATCTGATGGCCTGCTTTTGAATTCAACCAGCAGGAAATGAACAACAGGTCAAAAAAAATGATCTATCAGAGCTGTGGTGCAGTGGATTATGCTTTGCTGTTAGCTCATGGAGACCCAGGTTTTAATTCAACCTGGGCCATGTCCTGACCAAAAGAGAAGTTACATATAGTGACTGGAGCAAGAAGTTTTCTGTATCAACCACTTGATGAAGATATAGGTTGTTTTGTGTTCGGATGCAGTCGTGGTGTAGTATTGGCTCAGGACATGGCAGTCTGGGATGACTATGTCACCCCAGCTCACAGAGGAGGACCTTTCTTGGCAAGCTCATGGTTTGACAAGAAAAGCTTTCATCTCTGTTTGACAGCTGCCCGTTATGAGGCCTTAGCCCCCTCCAGTCCAACTATGTTCCCTGAGGGACCTGGGCAAAGACAAACAACGATGAGAGAACCAGTTGCATGAATAACCTGTCCATGCTATGGCCCGAGCGAAGATTTATGGGTGACGAAATTCAAATTTCAAACTCTGCCAATGGCCTAAATAGGACCCATGAGCTACAGGTCGAAGAAACTTGAACCAAAGGCTCCATGGTGCGTGCCATCTGCAAATATATCATAAAGTTCACTCCCCTATATAGACACTGATAGCCAGGCCTAGGGACTAAAGGGCTATTTCAAAAGCTGTTAATTAACACTGACACCTGGGCCTCATCGGGCTCCTGGTGGCAAGCTGTGTAGCTAGTGAAGTCTAGATAGAGAACAGCAACCCATTAAAACAGTACTGATAAACGTCTGTAATAGAAGTGGAGCTTAAATTAAGTATAGGGTGCAAAAAACTATTATGTAACGTGCCATTATATAAACAGCCTTGATAGATATTCATGTGAGACAGCATTCACATATTATATATTGTAATTTCTATGTATTGCTATTCTAGGGAATAACACTGTCATGAAAGTACAGTTTTAATAACTATGAGATTAACATTTACTGCAATATATGTAATGGTACTGTAAAGATGGGGGAGCTGTAAAGCTTGCAATCAAAACAAGGAAGGAAGTGATGTTGATTGGTGAGTCTCTGAAGAGAGAATTGGTCTGGCTAATGGTGGCATTAACATGACAATGAACAGATTTTCCAGAGCTGACATGGAATTCTGCTGTCCTGAAAAGGCAAATAGTTTTCAGGAAAGTGCACTATTAGCAGCTCAGAACAACAGGGAATTGAGCCAACAGAATGGGAAGCTTTGAGAGCTGAGGCTGGCCAGGCAGAGGGAGAGAGATAGGCAGGTGCAAATCGAGATTGATATAGAGGTGAAATAAACAATCAGGGCTGAATGACATTAACAGAGGACAAATTAGAAAGATAAAACGACAAGAGACCGGGCAAGGTGATAAAGGGAAAAACAAAATGAGAGCAAGTATTGTAACTGCAGCACAGATGACCCATTGGTGTCCCCATCTATTACTAGTTTACCCAACCAGTACATTGTATATCCATGCACATCCATTTTGTCTACCTATTGTTTGAGTCATGTTGGCAGCACTGCTGTCCTCACATTATCCATTATGAAAGAACGAGAGTGGAGCTGGCATGAAAAGAAGGCCCTGTGCCATGCAGCTCTAACAAAAGGGCCCTCACACCTGTGTAGTTTACTGGCTGAGCTCCTTGGGCTGACAAATAACAGGACCATGCAAAAGCAAGGTGGGATTTGTGGTTTTGTCCTAATTTTTAGTGTAATTGCTGATGCTACAACGGTAAACACAGTAGTCTCTATTTTCACTGACAACAAATATTGGCATGAAATATATTCATCTACTAAATATGATCCCGATCTGACCTGGAAAAGCACAGAGAAGTGGTAAGAACTGGTAAGACATTATGGCTAGCTAATGTGTTTGCTGGCTCCTGTGCCTGGCTTATCTCTGGTGCTGAAACATCTACAAAGGCTTGAATCATTCATTAGACATATCTAGTTTCAACATCCACTTCAAAATCCAATAAAGCTCTGTAAACACTCACTTTTGGATGGTGAGTGCATTACAATGCTGTAATAAATGGATGTGGAGTTTCTCTGCTAAGTCATTAAAGCTGTCTGCAGTTGAAGCTTCCATCACAGGGATGGATGTTCTCACTAGAAAGCAAGACATAATTGTCTGCTTATCAAGCATGAGAGATGCTTATACTTTCTGAGTAAAAACACAATGTTTATAGCAGAGCTAATTTTTACTAAAATCTTGACTATATATTATTTTATTACAACAGATTTTTACATGTAAAATTTAAAATCACTGATCTCAAAAAGTCAGATATTTCTTGATAGTTAAACCTGATTTACAGCCCAGGGTCCCATTAACCTCAGTGCCAAGCATATAACCTTGCTAGGGACCCGATGTACCTGATCAAAATGGCACAGCTAGCAGGGCTGAGGCTAAATATAATAGGGTCATACAGTGCAAGACCTTTGTACAGAAACAGCTGCTTGCTGTTTGTCTTTGAAGAACAGGTAAACGCTAATTTAATTTCAAGTGACTGAGGGGGACAGAATCATTCACATTGGCGGGCCAAGTGTAGAAGAATGTAAATCCTGTGATTCCTGCGGGTGAGGAATCCAAACCTCGCTCACAGCACCCGCCCACCAAGTCTAGCCCCACAGACCTATCAAGAGAACTGCACAACACATTCATACGCACAGCAGATAATTTATAAAGTGAACACATAGTAGTCACATCATGCTGAGCTACTTGCAGGCTGGTGTCTCCTGCTTTCACTACTTCATACAAGCCCTCAAGCCAATGGTTGGCTTTTACAGGCTGTGACCTTTCACCTGTCCACATTAATTACTGCTGATTGCATTAGGGATTTATTTACTGATTAAACTGTTGCTTTGCAACAGCAATGAAGGAAAAGACTACCAACTACAGACTAAAATGCTTTTCCAAGGAAGCACTGGATTTTTGTTGGTTACAAAACTAACTTCAATGCATCTCATTTGCATATAACCTTTATGTGCTACTCAAAACTGATTTAAGCCAATAAAACACGCATAATTAAGAAGCCAACAAAATCATTACATCATTAAATAAAAATGAATCTGTCAGATTAGCACAGAATTTTAATTTAATGTCCATGCCCAGCATGGTAAAACTAAATACAAAGCTGCTCCGTCACTTACAACTGAGGTACAAGGCAGGCTACTAATTTCTTCACAGAAAATAGAGCAGGTTTAAAATCATAATTAATTAACATCAATACACTTTCCCTTCACTTCAGATAACAGTAAAGTCAGCGGCAATGGGCACCTCTCAAACACCCTTCCTGCCCTCTTTTCCTTTCCAGTTTCTCTCAAAAGGCTGCATGCTGTGAACACATAAGCTGAGATCAAGATTATCTTAAGGTAGGACAGAACAAAACAAGTTTAACACAAGTTTAACTGTACCTACATAAAGATACTGGCAAACTGCAGTGACTTCTACTAAAAACATGGTGACTGTGATATTACTTGTTAGTGCAGCATATAAGAGCCAAAGCGGTGCATCTTGTTTGAGACCTACAGAGCTAATAGGACAACAATACGCTATTTACAGTTTACATTAGAAGGCAGATGTGAAGCTAAACTGCCTGAACATCATCTTCAGCCAGCTGATACAGCACATTTCTATCCATAAAGGATTTGATAGACTTCCAATGATACTGGAAAGTGCATCCACACATTTATAAACCTTTCATCTCCACTGTTATGAAATAGTCGATTGCAAAAAGCTCCCCCTTCTTCCAACCGACTGCAGTGCTAAGCCATGAAAAAGCCATTATGTCAATACAGTGAGATATTTAAGTATTAAAATGAAATAGAGCAAGTAATAGAGCAAGTGGAGATCATGGTAGTTTGTATCTATAGTTAAAGCAATGTTTTAACAAATATCCAAATGCTTTGCTATTTTAAATTATAACCATTGCTATTATTGCAGTCTAGAACAATAGAGAGACTGCTCAAAGAAAAACACAGCAATCCCAGTATGCCCTATATCACAGGTCAAGATGGATGCACTTGTATGCAGGCACTCTGATCCCCTGATTCAAAGCTGCTCGTCTTCCCTCTCTGGGATTCTGATGGCTGAAAATAGCATGGCTTCAACTCAACTGACTTATCATGGCGGTCCCCTATTATCAGTCTCTCACATTCCTAATATGGTGATGAAGATGGTCCAGGCTGCCAGCTTCTCCATTACTATCGAGAGTTAATTATCCTATCACCACTTAGAAGTATAGTTATTTGGAATGATGGCATCAACACAATCCTGAAAAACACACATTTGCGAATTGCTAATTTTTTTATAGCTCAAAAGGAAGTTTTTCAGGAAGTTTTGTTAAACATGGCAAAAACAATAACTTCTTAATTGACACAAAATGAAATGCTGTATGTTGTATGCTGTATTTCCAAAAATCTTGACCACCAAGTGTAAAGCCCAGGATATGCAATGTAGTCCTGTGAACTATATGGTTGTGAACCATAGAATTATTGTATCTGTGCTGCAACTAATATTCAAATGTATAATTCATTTAATGTAATATTTAAGTATAGAATTTATAAATGCAAGAGCTATTTAATTGTTTAGTTTTAAGGAATATAATGTACTACTAATATAGCCATTTCAGATCTTTGTACATAAGGGAAAACAGAGCTTAATATTTAACATTTACATAAATACAGAGGCAAAGAGAAGCTGCCATCTTCCACTAAGGGTCTCAGGCCCTCACCGACCCACAAATCAGCTGACATAATTACTGACGACAGCGCCTGCTGAGGAAGATTAGCTGCATTTACTGATCCAATGCCAGAAATTAAAACAGCAAAACAGCAAGACTCAAAACAGAAAAAAAGCTTGCAGGTATAAAAACATTAAACCCATGTGGTATGGGAAACCTGGATTGAAAGCATAATATCACTTATTTTATGGTAGCTTTGTGTGTCCATATCTTATTACTTGGTGCAAGAAAAGCAATGTGTGGTGCATGAAAACACATCATGCTCAAGCTTACAGAAGGTGCAGTATGCGGGTGGTGTTTTGAATGGCACTCTAAAGCTTTATGGCAGAGAATCCTTTTCCTCCCAGCAACGTTTGGCTTGTAGACACTGATCATTGTCATATCATCCAGTTGATGTGAAGGGTGGTATCAGGTGCTGTCTGGCTTCTAAGGGTGTTCATATTCAAGCAGACGGGCTAACTTCAAAGGAGAGGAGCTGCACTCCCTCCAGCTCAAAGTTCTGTGACACCCTCCCACAGAAGCCTCATTTACTCCGCTTCTTAGAAAACCTGCTCCTTGTGGCCCATAAGGGCAAAAAGCCATTTGTCTGGCAGCATGAACAGCATAATATTTACGTGAATATCCATGGATAAGAACGCAGTCTAGACAAGGCCACTATGTTAGGAAATACAGAACATAAATCTGTAAATACTGTAAGGAGTCATATTTCTGTCTCATGGAACTGAATACGAAACACTGAAAGGATTATATACTTTAATATATACAAATACCCGTTTTCAAAAGTTAGCATTTTCCGGCCCCCAAAACACATTGTTGTGTAAATGAATGGCCAAAATGCATAAAAAGTTTTCTGTTTTTAGTTGAAAACGGTGTTGTATAAATGGCCACTTAGTTAGCTTAGCTTTTAGTTTCTTCGTATTGCTTAAAGACATCACCACAAACCTCATTTTGTAAAGGACATTAAAACTTTTATTATTAATATATTCCAGCCACACAATAACTTAACAAATGATCACTAGAAAAAACCTCCATGGATAAGAGTGCGGTCCAGACAAAGCCACTGTGTTAGGAAATATAGAACATAAATCCGTAAAAACTGTAAGATATTTCTGAGCCTCATGGCACTCAATACGAAACACTGAAAGGTTAAACTTGGTTTCCTAGGTCATACAAACATACACCCATGAATATCAACAAGCAAAAACCTTTTAAGAGAGTATGTCCCTGTGGATGCTGTCAGTACAATAGTGAGTTTACTCATACACTCACCTAAAGGATTATTAGGAACACCATACTAATACTGTGTTTGACCCCCTTTCGCCTTCAGAACTGCCTTAATTCTACGTGGCATTGATTCAACAAGGTGCTGAAAGCATTCTTTAGAAATGTTGGCCCATATTGATAGAATAGCATCTTGCAGTTGATGGAGATTTGTGGGATGCACATCCAGGGCACGAAGCTCCTGTTCCACCACATCCCAAAGATGCTCTATTGGGTTGAGATCTGGTGACTGTGGGGGCCATTTTAGTACAGTGAACTCATTGTCATGTTCAAGAAACCAATTTGAAATGATTCGAGCTTTGTGACATGGTGCATTATCCTGCTGGAAGTAGCCATCAGAGGATGGGTACATGGTGGTCATAAAGGGATGGACATGGTCAGAAACAATGCTCAGGTAGGCAGTGGCATTTAAACGATGCCCAATTGGCACTAAGGGGCCTAAAGTGTGCCAAGAAAACATCCCCCACACCATTACACCACCACCACCAGCCTGCACAGTGGTAACAAGGCATGATGGATCCATGTTCTCATTCTGTTTACGCTAAATTCTGACTCTACCATCTGAATGTCTCAACAGAAATTGAGACTCATCAGACCAGGCAACATTTTTCCAGTCTTCAACTGTCCAATTTTGGTGAGCTCGTGCAAATTGTAGCCTCTTTTTCCTATTTGTAGTGGAGATGAGTGGTACTCGGTGGGGTCTTCTGCTGTTGTAGCCCATCCGCCTCAAGGTTGTGCGTGTTGTGGCTTCACAAATGCTTTGCTGCATGCCTCGGTTGTAACGAGTGGTTATTTCAGTCAAAGTTGCTCTTCTATCAGCTTGAATCAGTCGGCCCATTCTCCTCTGACCTCTAGCATCAACAAGGCATTTTCGCCCACAGGACTGCCGCATACTGGATGTTTTTCTCTTTTCACACCATTCTTTGTAAACTCTAGAAATGGTTGTGCGTGAAAATCCCAGTAACTGAGCAGATTGTGAAAAACTCAGACCGGCCCATCTGGCACCAACAACCATGCCACGCTCAAAATTGCTTAAATCATCTTTCTTTCCCATTCTGACATTCAGTTTGGAGTTCAGGAGATTGTCTTGACCAGGACCACACCCCTAAATGCATTGAAGCAACTGCCATGTGATTGGTTGATTAGATAATTGCATTAATGAGAAATTGAACAGGTGTTCCTAATAATCCTTTAGGTGAGTTTTTTTTAAATAAAATGTAAGAAATGTAATGGGTCATGATTCAACAGAGGCAGCAACAGTTATGGATCATTTTCCTTCTCTCTGGGGGAATA
The DNA here is from genome assembly GCA_039654625.1 of Rhinogobio ventralis. Classification (NCBI taxonomy): domain Eukaryota; kingdom Metazoa; phylum Chordata; class Actinopteri; order Cypriniformes; family Gobionidae; genus Rhinogobio; species Rhinogobio ventralis. The sequence continues at coordinate 11,847,555 of CM077207.1, read as the reverse complement.
CCCCAATTCACAGCACCATCAGTCTGTAAAATGCATTCCAGTGATATGACATCACCAGCTCTGTTTGTTTACAGAGGTCTATCACATTGGCATTCTTCCCACACTCGCTTGCCCAGCAAAAACGAAGAAAGGCCAATAAGCCAAAACAACACAAAACTGCATGGAGACAGAAAATCCCTTCTGCCTCCTGTCTCTGAGTTATACTGATGTGCTTGACTCTGTTTTATTTCATGAGTCATTTAACTGGCCTGATAGAAACGGGAAGGTTTGCTTTTGTTCACAGTCTTGTTGTAGTTTTTCTTGTTTAACTGTGCTTATATTCTGAAATCAAGGTTGCCAGCTTTAACCCATTTATGGACAGCATGAAAGAAAAATCTGTTACTAGATGGCAGTACAGATTGTTTCAAATCAAGGAAGATTCAAAACAGTATTTTTTAAAACCTATAATGCAACCTTAAGAACTTTATGAGTCTCCAGAGCACCTTCTAACTACCTAGATAGTTTTCCATCCAAAGTATGAAATAGTTGATTGTTAGCAGTATAGGGCAAAGTAATATTAACCTAAACTAACCTGAAAGGTTTTCAAAAGCTTCAAAGCTGTAAATAAATGGCTTAGACGTTTATGCAAGGCTATCTTAATTTCCTGATATCATGGTTGTTATTATGACGTAGAAGAAGAAAAGGTAGCCTGTGGTCGGAACTGATCAATGCACTAACAGCCCAATCTATCAGCAATGTAAAGAATTTGGAAAGCCTATTAATAGTCATCCTTTAAATCATAATTGGCAAAGACAGCAACACAACCTCCTGCTACAGTCTTATAAAAGACTGCACACCACAAATTCTCAGTGCTTTCAGATAATTTTTTTCTGAGAATCAACACTGAATTCATTAGCACTACAGACAATACATTTACAGATGCCAAGACTTCCTCCAGAGAAACACTTTTATTAAAGTCAGTGAGTGAAATTAAGGATTTCTCTGCTTCAGAAAACTAACACAATGCAGTATTGATTAACACAATGCAGTTGCTGTTATGAACCAAAAGACAAAGGACACATATTGGGACATCAGACTATAGCTGAGGAGTCAAAGACATTCTCCCAAATTAGTGTGCAGATAAAATAAGATAATGAAGCACCTTTCAGTTCTCTCCATTTGCAATGACTCATTCATTTGCACTAACTGTACTGTTGCCATCAGTTTTGTTTATTGCATCAGGATAGGACTAAAGAGCAGTAGCAGAAATGCAGTCAATAGGTGGTCTTACCACTTAAGTGGGAGTTCCTGAACTTCCTGTAAATAATAAATGTACCCATGCCCAAATCTCTAAAATTTAGAACAGGCTGCTGCTCATTAGTGGTTTTGTGCTGCCTGTTACAAGTAAAACAACTGGGATTATAGTCCCTCAATATTTTTACGCTTTATTAATAGCACACACATAGTGTTTGCATGGTTGTTGCATGGACAACATATCTCTCTGCCCCTGAAGGAAGTTCCCTCAAGGAAAACCACAGCCATGCACACAGCATTCTGCATTAATACAACATGATAAAGATGGCAAAGGCTCACTACACTGTCCTGAGATATTTCTGTATTACTGTAGATTTATCAATAATGCTGACATGCGCCAAAGTTCTTCTCCCCCAGTTTTATTAGCCATTAAGCCATTACTAATATTCATCAAAAATGTATGAACATTATTATATTGAACCATCAAACTCAAAAGTTGCCTGCAGATCAACTGTCAATCTGAGTTTCCTAGGAGGAACAGAAACATTGCAAAATTCCCTTAATTTGTAAACTATGTACCAGAATGTGGACTAATGGATGCACAGATCCTTTTACAGCCCTTTCAACAGATCTTCTTGAGACAACAATACAAAATTATGTGCAGTGTTGTCAACCATTTTCAATGGAAAGTAGCTAAAGCTTGCTTTAGTAGCTAAATGTTTACTATGTTTTCTCTGCTAATCTGTGCTCACATACTGTATTTTAATATATTCAATAAATATCCAATGAAGCTGTTCTTATTTACATATTTTCTGTCAGACAACGGAAATATTATAGAATGACTGACAACATGTTAACTAGCAGTCCAAAAAGTCGCTAGTCACTAAAGGGGTCTGAAAAGTAACTAAATTGGCAACACTGACTGTGTGTATCTTTTTCCATGGCAAAGCAGGTCAAACCTGCACCTGACTTGATTGGACAGGTGACTCCACCTTGGCAATGTCACTTTAAATTCACAAATTCATTTGATTCACTGAGACCATAACGGTATCGTTTTCAAAACCTTGCACTTTGAAACCGTTTTCAAAAGTTTGCATTTTCAGGCCCCCTAGACCGCCTTTGGCATGTAAATTAACAGCCAATCCACATAAAACGTTTTCTATTTTTAGTTCAAAATGATGTAGTATAAATGCCCCCTTAGTTAGCTTAGCTTTTAGTTTCTTTATATTGCTTAAAGACGTCACTACAAACCACATTTTGTAAAGATGGACATTAAAACTTTTATTATTAATATATTCCAGCCACACCATAAAATTTAACAAATGATCACTAGAAAAACCTCTTCTTCCATCAGCTGTACAATACATACAGTATCATTAAACTGGCCGCCAACATTAAACCCCCACTACAGCAATATATGTAGTGTTTTCAGCAGCATTTTAACAAAATTAAAACATTATACATATGTACACATCCACATCAAATTGTCAACTAATTCACATATGTACAGTACATTTCTGTGGCTGAATATAAACAATACCAACTTTGTTCCTCTGTTAAAGATTTGTTTTTAAAAAAAATGAAGCTGACAGTGGGTAGCTAGATTCAAGAGTTAGGGCATCCATTAAAAACTGTAAAAAGCATATCCTTTTAGCCATGTGGCTTGATTTTCCCCAACAATGCTACCACTGTATTGCACACTAGGATGACAACTGAGTCACTGGATTTTATGGGGTTGCAGTTTTTACTGCTCAAAAGATACATCCAGCCATGTCAAGTAACAAGAGGTTTAGAGGTATGCTACATCTGTCAGACATTTTAACAGGTGATGTGACTGTCTAATAGAGCTCAAGCATCCTTCCCTCTCCACTGAAGATTATCATTCTCAAGACGTGTTCTTGGGTGGCTTGAATGGCCTCTTGTTCAGGTAAAAAGAGAAAATCTGGCTTCTTTTCCCACATAGCCACTAACACAGAAAGGAATGCACTTTGGTATGTACCAAATGCCCTGGATTCGTAAAGTACAAGAATATTACAACAGTCTGAGGTAAAATATTAAAATGTGTTCTCATTTCTATTGTAATAAAATCAACCAAATGTATTTCCTTGAATACTTGTGATGTTAAGACAACATGAATGCAGTGGTGAAGACACTTGTTCTATGTCACTGTAGTGATTGTTGTCTCTTACTAAGACATCCCTGGTGGAAAAGGGCCCTAAAGTTATTCCTCCTCTCAAATCATAGAAAAAAGATTGAGTGCCTGAACTATATGTACAACCACCTGTGGCCACTTGTTCCCAAGTCCCATTTAACGAGGTTTGGGAAGTATCTTTGGGCAATGCTCAAACGTGCAAGAGAATCACCATGAATATTTCAAAGTAAATGGGAGGGAGAACTGTTGTTTGAAATAAAATGAATGGCATTGATAACCAAAGGCACATTGTATTAAACCTAAGGGCACAATTATTCCACACTGCTGTCAATTCACAGAACAATAAAAACAGTGTAAAGTACATTGTGAAATGCCTGCTGATGTTGGCAGGTAACTTCTGCATTTGTAAAGCACTATGGGTGTCCAAAATGGCCTGAGCCCCTGTGTAGTGTGCAGTAGGCCTGGTGGGCACTGTGCCAGCCTCCAGTGGGGGAGGGTGGAGGGATGAACATGAGCATTACAGCTTTGCTGGTCTCCCTGACAGCCCATAGTTTTACCTCCTTCCGCACCCCCCAATCCATGACTGGCTGAAAGTAAGCAGGACTACCTCCTGCTAGAGTAGGATTTCAAAGTAGTGGCAGATATATTTTTGTGCATTACACCGTAAATCAATCCATTGATATACAAGCCACATTCAGGCCACTGGTGCCACCTATATTAGCTCTTCATTGACACAATAAAATGAAATAAGTTAAACTTACTAAGCTTTTACACCCATGTCAGTCAAATTATTCTTTCCATGTCACAAATGCTACAAAAATGGCCAGTCTTTGTGTTCTAAAGTGAAATATTCTTTTTCAAATCCAACTGTTCTGGATTTGGGGGGGAAAGTGTTATTAATAACTTATTTGTAACATTACTTATTATTAAAAAGGGAACAACCTTTAAGCATTTTAACTCTAGCCTGATATTAGCAAGTCCACACAATGATTATGTAACAATATGAAGGTATGCAATGTTGCCATCTGTATTGTCTTGGTGGTTATAGAATTGATTGAGATTTGAATCGTGACATACTCTGCCATAATCTTGTCCATCTAAAATATTTATCTTGCATCATTACTTGCTTGCATTCAAGTAAATACAATGTTCTGCTTTCCTATTCTTAAATTCTAGTCCTAGTCACTGCAAAAAAAACAAAAAAAAAAACATAAATTTTAGACCAAGACCAAAAAAATAAAAATAAAACACATTCTAAAATGTTCTGCAAACTAAGTCTTCACTCAACTGATTAGACAACACTGTTTTGTTCCATAATAATTACATTTCAATATATAAAAAAAACATCATAAATAAAAAAGGTAAAGCACCAAAGTTTTTTTTTCCTTCCAGGACAGTACAATGTCAAAAGCAACTCTTCCAGCGAATAGCTTATAATTATATGAACGTCAAGTACTGCTAAGTATCGTCTCCATTTAACCACATAAATTCCTTTAAACTTGCCATCAATTCTAGACACTCTCTCTTTTCCTCATTTAATGTATTTAAGGAATGTCAAGAGGCATATAGGCACATACCAAGTCTATCATGTAAACATTGTTTCTCTTTGCTACCTCATAACAGTCTGCAACATCCACTCTCCATTTTACCTGTTTCTCTTACATAGTCTCTTAGAGTGTTCGCTCTATTCTTGATATTGACAACAATCTGGCTGCAATGCAACAGGTCTCAGATCGAATTGCTTTAGTAAAATGCATTTTTAACCTTCAACCATTAACACACTATTTATCTGACATGATCTGAGGGTGGTGATTAAAATTTTAGAAGCACACAAAACAATGTATCCTACAGTAACTTCATTGTGTCTAGGTCATTTACTTTTCATGCTACAATATGTAGGTATTAAAACGAAGTGGGACTTTTTGTTATTATAGACCAGATTTTATGAATGCTCCTTCAAAGCAGCATTCTGCAAAGCCCTGAGATAAAAACTTTAAAGTGTTGTTCCCCCTTTTCTTGGCCATTTGAGCTTTTCTAAAGAAAAAAAAAATCCAACTAAAGGTGCTACGGAGCAGTTCATTAATGGTGTATATGCATTAATGACTCTCATTCCTAAAAATCCCACGCTTCTGAATGCTCAGCTTTCCAATATCAATAACATCATCTAAAAGGAAAAAAGTAGTGTTCAGCTGACTAATTTTGGCAACACTGTCCTTTGTTGTATATTCCCATTGGCATCAGTCATTTGTGCCAGGTTAGTCCTTAACTTTGTGGCTGAGCCAGTGGGGGGAGGTAATTTGGAGATTGAAGTTATAGCACCAGTACCCTCAGTGATCCGCTTTACGGTGGTTTTCTCCCCAGTGGGAGGTTTTGGCAAGCGTCTTCTGAGCCATGGGTGGCGAAGGGCTTGACTAGGAGACATACGCAGGGATGGGTCCCACTCTAGACACTGTTTGAGAAAGTCCAAGAAGAGGGGGTCATCACAGCCTTTAAGTGCTGTCACCCAGTCCCTGCTGCCTGGTGGACCTCTGAGTTTGCCCCTACGTGATCTACCCCCATTCAACACCACTGAGCCGTCAGGTAAGGTTGTGACTGTGCAATAACGGGGATATCCCTTCGAGCTGATAAAATTTTTTGCTCTCTTAGATGAATCCAGTAGCTTCTGGGAGGGCATACCCAACAGCTCTATGACACATGCTAGTTGGTCCCCTTCATCTTCTCCAGGCAAGAGAGGGTACCCTGTAAGTAATTCCGCTAAGATACAACCTAAGCTCCACATATCAATTGGCATCCCATATCGAGCACCCAGAATGACCTCTGGGGCCCTGTAGAAGCGTGACTGGATGTAAGTGTAGACCCGTTGATGCTCATAACAGCTGGAGCCGAAGTCGATCACTTTTATTCCACTGCGACCCTGCTGCTTCAGAAGGATGTTCTCAGGCTTGAGGTCGCAGTGAATAATTCTGTTCTTGTGCAGGGAGTCCAGACACTGCAAGATGGAGTGTGCAAACTTGCGCACTAGTGGCAAACTAAAGCCCTGAAACTTGTTTTTCTTGATGAGCTCATAGAGGTTCATGCTGAGCAACTCAAATGTCATGCAGATATGGTTGCGGAACGTAAAATTCTCCAGCATGTGGATGACATTCATGGTGGAGTCCTTATCCTGCTTGCGCAAATGTTCCAGAATGCGAATTTCCTCAGCTGCTTGGCGATGGAATCGCTTTTCGTTACGCACCATTTTCAGGGCCACCTGCTGGTGGTTCTTGTGGTCATAGGCCTTCACCACCTGGCCAAAACTGCCTTTACCAATAACCTTTAGTACCTCATACCTATATGCTATATGGTCATGGGGAACATGAATGTAGGAACCCTGATCATCGTCATAACCTCCATTGTTAGACCCCCCAACTACACCTTGTCTTTTCTTCGCATTTGGACCTATAAAATAGATCTCAGTGTAGCTGAAGATCTCTTGGTGCTCAAACACTGAAAGCTTAGACATGTACTGTTTCATGGCCTGCTCAGGAGTCAAAGGCGCTGGCTTAGGTTTGCTTTCAGTTGATTTGATGGAAGTTGAGCTGCCTTGTCGACACTGGCTGCTTTCTTGTTGCTTCTCCGGCATGGCCAGACCTGCTCTACCTACGGGTGTTAACCCGTTGGGTTGTGCAGTCAACACTGTCCGTTTGTTGCTGTTCTCCTCAAACAGCTGTTGAACGTGGATCTGCTGGTGATTCCCGGCGTGCAGATGGTCATTCATTGTGTGCTTATTGCCTCCAGCCTGGATAAGATAAAAACAAAAGCAAGAGGCATCATTTCAGAATTGTTTCCCCAAATAAATGAAGGACACACAGCTGATAATACATAGCACACTCAGATTTGAGATAAAAAAAAAGAGAAATCCATGGAACATTTTGAAGATACTGAATAGCCAAGCCATTCCAACCAGTCGATTCTACTGTAGCAAACAAAATATTCAAACACCCTTTCAACATAGACTCTTGTACAATACAGTACAATAAAGTACCATTATTTAGTACAACTAAATCCACCTTGTCTATTGTGGGTGGATCAATAGAAATGAAGCCTCCTAAACTAAAGACCAGAGTTCAGGACAATCTATAGAGGGGAAAAAATGGCTTAATAGACAAAATTTGCAGAATAAAAACAGACTGGGCACTTATGTGTATCCCTTGCTATGCATTGACTTCTGACTAAACATGACGAGTCCTGCTGATTTGTATAATTTACTTCAGTATGTTACCTAACTGGTCTAAGAGATTTGGTGTCCAATGTGTGTAGTGTAAATTCTTAACCTTTCCATTCAAATGCTATTTGATGTTAGACAATATCTTGTTTTTAGCATGTGAAATTTAGCTATGGGAGACTAGAAGATTTGTTGTCTTGTTTATTTAAGGACATTGGACATGAATTTCCTGCTTTCTCGAATCTCCTGCCCTGCAAGATGCTTACTTCCTTGATAATGTGATTACCTCTGGATCTTGTTTTTACAAGAACATCCTGTTGCCTTAGTGAGATGTTTGTGGTAGCCTTCCTCATTTTATACAAAAACAAACTCTTACACCTTTGAACATGACTCCATTTGACATGACTGTTGTCCTGTTATTTTAGCCAGGTAGTTTTAATGGTTTGGTGTTTATTTTTTGGTTCTGAATGATGATGCTCATGATCCACTTAACTGTGCTTTATTGTCTAATCTCAGTCTTTCCATATTCTCATGCAGAGAGTGATAATCTCCAAGTGTAAATAACATATCAGGGCAATACAAGATTTCAGATATTTACAGATACTTTTTTTTATCTCAACCTCTCTCTAATACCCAGATGGCCAAATGTTTCTACACCTCTGACTGAAGATAAAGATAATACCCAGCTTGAACTCTAAATCCAAAGGCTTTGATACAATCTGCTCTAAAAGCATTTAAAATACAGGCATATTTTTTCCTTTGGCCCTGTCTCACGCAAGACTGCAGTGACAATGATGTCCTGTTTAATAACAAGCCTCTAGTTTAGAAAACTGTATCATTCAAATATAAAACATAAAATGTAACCAATATCCAATCTTAAACCAATATTTAGTGTCATAAAATACATCATACCATTTTAAATAAGCTTGATATTAAACATAGATTTATGGATTAGCTGAGGCAGGACAATCTTAATTTGCCAGCCATCATAAAGAGTAAATGCATTCTACAAACAAATTTTGTACAGCTTCTGCAGACTTTTGAGCTCATGCACCATACACAAGATAAGATTTAAAATTAGCCTCTATAGGAACTAAAAATTAATCTGAATAAAGATTCAATTTCAACCTTTTGTTGTACTTGGTCAGCTGGTTAATTCAAACAGATCTGAACAGGTGGGGGGGGGGGGGTCGTAGAAAATGCATGCTTGCTGACAGCTGTAGAGGACACAACTGGAGCTGAACAAAAGACACATTTGGTCTGGGAAATGTAGGGATGCATGACAATCATTCTAACGCTAACCTACTCTGCTAAATACATATACGGCTTGAGAGGAGTGCTAAAAGGCTGTGATTCAACTGCCCTTAATGATGTTAACTTGACTGAAAGGTATGAGACTCAAATTTAACTGGACTGATATTTTAACATACAGAAAAATAAAGACAGAATAAGTATTGCTGTCCTTGTAATTACTATAAAACTTGAAGACCAGAATGTCTTACATGAGTGGCTGGCCGATGTAAAACTTTCAGCATATAATTAGACGTAACCTTCCAAATAGCTTCAAAGCCAAAATAAACACACAGTGCGTCGCTAAATGTTCTACTAAATGTCATACATAACTTGACATTTGAAAAGCTCATCAGAAATTAATTTTAAGATCTTATACGTATATACACAATCAGCTATAATTTGTTGACGTAAACTGTTATCTTGGAAATCATTACTGTTATTACTGTTAACTTGCGCATCATCAAATCATAGCTCATTATGACACCCTGATTATAAGTAATAAGCGAAAGCAAGGTGGAAGTTATAATTCCCAGTAAGCTTATTCCCATCTTATTTTGCATCTGTAGAAACCTGAAAAAGTTCTCATTCAATAAATAAGCATATTTTTACTTTATTTGTTTTTTATACACTGAAATAAGACAAATACAATGCTAAGATGTCATTTGATTCACTACATGTGGCAGGATTATGCACACATACAAATGTGCCTACCATGCAAGTCTCTCTATTTTTAACCCTATTAGAATGACAGCTAAATAAAGAACTCATAGCTACTTAGTCATAAATGGCATTGATCCAGTTATTTTATTTAATTCAGTAATGTGTCAAATACATTTACATAAACTGCAATTCTTTAAACATTGTCGTGCATTTTATGGGTTTTAGCAAACTGAATAATTTTTTGCGTAAAACATCATGTTTTGTATTTCTAAACCATGCAAAACACTTTGCCATGCAGGTTCAATGGATTAAAATTTTGGATGTATATCTGTACATAAGAAAATGCACTAGATGACAGATTTCAGCTGTGCCTGTTGGCGTCACACTGATGGCCTGAGAATTTCCCATCCCCCACCAATGGCAACATCTCCACACAATACATCTACCAATGACTCTGAGAGAGCCACTGATCATTACTACTGCTCATATCTGAATGTTTCTCACTATTTAAACTACATGTTCCATGCCTTTCCTAAAAATGTATATTTTATTCATCAAAACATAGGTTTAAAAGATGCATTTTGGTTTCCAACATCTTGAAACCACTGTCAAAGTATTCTTGCTATGGTCTCTTAAAAATGCATAGCCTCCAAATACAGTGCACTGTTCAATCATTACATTGTAAGGCTATATCCATATAAGGCTCAGAAAAGACCCTTTCTGGCATGCATTGCAAATGTAACATCTCACAAACTTGACATACAATCTGGTTATTTTGAACTAGCTGCATTCATGAAGTCACTTACTGTACAAGAAAAGATTCACATAAACAATACCCTATGTCAAAATCAAGTAACAGGTTTGCATTCTGTATAAATCATGGACCATTACTTCAGGGCCCTTAATAACACATGATATAAAAAAGGGTTCTGGGGGGCCCCCAGGAGGCCGCAAGAACACCCTAAGGGGGTCCATGGAAAATTTTAAAGAGAAAGAGGAAAAAAAGATTAATACATTTATTTTTGTAGGGCTAATGCATTAACTATATATCTTGCTCACTGCCATGTGTAAGGAACTATTCTTTGTAAAACTGCAGTGAAACATTTATTGTGAAAAGCACTAAATCAATTAAAATTAGACTGAAAATGGTTTTCTACAGGTACATTTGCCTCTAATATTAATCTAAAAATGTAGGAAAACACAGTAAACTAATACACGTGACAGTATAAAAGCCAATTAAATTACTTAACTTTGAAAATATTATAATGTCATGCTTCAGACACAGTATTAATGGGTCTTTCTTAAGATGCACAGCAACCTTTATTTTAGGAAGGGTATTATCATACCTTGTGGTCTTTGCCATTAATACATTTGAAAACCCTTGGTTCCTCAAACCATGCACTAGCCAAAATGTATGCTAACATTGTAGCAAAACTCAGATTATGAGAACAAAGGAGGAGGTATGCATGCATTGGGGAAAGTGCAAGCAAGAAGGTTAATTTTACCGTGAGAGAGTTGGTGTTCCTGAGTGGTGGTAATGTGACGGGTGATGTGGCTTCAGTCCCTGCTCCAGCCCGGGGACCCCCGATGCCCAGTCCGGGGGAAGGCTGTAGCTGGCAAATCTCACCCCCTTTGCCTGTAGAAATTAGTAAACATATATTCGGGGAAATGTTTACACAATTGCTTTAACCTGTCAGTATTTTTAAAAGGCAAACGTGATAATAAAAGACTAACGTTAGTTCATCCAGAAAAAGGAACGTAGCCCCGTTACATGTAGACTATCCATACATCAGAAAATAAATCAATAAAAAAACATTTATGTGAACAGAATTATATTTACACCATTTTAACAAACGAAAACCAACATTAGCACAACGAAAACATTTTATACAGACACACGAGCTATAAACCCCCCAATAAATCTAAAATCTATTAATCCAAAGCGCTTGGTTTCTATATATAGTCACTATAGCATCAGTAACAATTCACTAAAAACAAAAACGGGCGGTTTTTTAATGGTGTTTCCGGGGGTTATAGCTACTGTACTAAAACCTATAGCCACCACGAGCAATGGAACGAAACGCTGCGAGCCTTACACGCGTTATGGAGCATTTAAATCGGATAAATAATCCATCTCCACAATCCGATCCGGAGAATAAATGTGCCCGGCGTCGCCCTCTTAGATCCGGGAATTGGGTTCCTTACCAGTCGGGTAGACAGCGGTAGCAGCAGCGCAGGGTTTCTTGGTTAACATGGCCGCTGGAGAATCACACACACACGCAGAAAAGCCACTTCAGAGTCTCTCCCCTCCTCCCTGTGATCACCCACTCTGACTGCTGCTACTCCAATCAGCTACATCCAGACCTGAGCAAGCCAACTCTAGGGGCTGCTTCCTCAAACGCTAACCGAATTCGCGTTATCATCGCTTGGAAACGTGCAAAACAAACAAAGACGCACGCATGGCTCTGTACTGCTCCGCACTTTTGGGCCTATGATATTCAGAACAGCCTGTGTCATTCTCTCACACACATACAGTAACTAGGAATATACTTTAAACCGGTTTAGGGTGTTGTCTGGACTTATCTATCACCCTCATTCGCCTCCACCTTCTTTTCTCTCCCCTCCCCGTGCGGCAAGCCGTATTTACATCTATATGAATAGTAGCCTATCTATTAATGCAATAGTGACTGGTGTCTATTGCAAACAAGGGTGTATATTTGGTTTAAAAATGTATTTAAAAAAAAAAAAAAAAATCTATGTAGCATTTGTTGTGAAAAACAGCCATATGCACATTTAGAAGCATAACATGCCACCACTGTAATAAAACTAATAGTGAAAAATTATTATTTGCTTGCTAGTTTTGGTTATTGGGGAAGTGGCGGGTTACCTCCATCCATCCCCAGGAAACAATGCCCCTGATTACAAAGTCACCAGTAACCATTAGGTACTTACTCAAACTGTGATTAGTAGGCCTATCTATTTAGTATTCCATTATTCCTTAACCAGTATATATTTCTGTTAATTGTTAAAAAAGTTACAAAATTTGTAAAAAAACAAAACAAAACAAAAACAAAACATGGTCTACATGTTAAAATGGCTTGCCATACTCCCAGAGGACTCCCAGAGTCCACCAACCACATCCAAATGAACAAATAGAGGTACACACCTGATGCCTCAGAGTTTGTTTATATATGCATACTAGGCTATATTTCACAGGATACTTTTTTCATGCTTTCAGTCCTGTTCACATCATACACAATTTCAATTTGAAATTTGAGTTTGAAGGGTCAGAGAGTTGTCAATAAATTAAAGTGCAGACTTTCTTGATTTCATGTGAACATTCTTATATAGGTGCGGTAATTAATCACATTAACAGAGCTGTTTAATTCTAGTTTGCAGTTTGAAAAGATGATGTCTGTGTCAAATCTCTGCCCAGAAAATGCCTTAAATAATATTAAATTGCGTTGGCTTATCATTTGTAACTATTGGGTCTTCTAGACATTCTACAGTTAGGTTATATGTGATGTAATTGAATCTGTATTATTATCTGTTTTTAAGAGTCTTTAACAAGCTATTCATTAATAAAGCACAACAATGATTGATCTTTTGGAGTAGGTGGAGTTTCAACACAATGCTGATCATCCTACTTCATCTTTGGATAGTGGTATCTGACATCCCAAAAGATATGTTTCTGTTAATGATTATGCACCCCTAACTTTGAATGTTGGAGATGTCGTCAGTTTCAGGCTCAGTATTTAAAGGCATAGTTCACCCAAAAATGAAAATTAGCCCATGATTTACTCACCCTCAAGTCATCCTAGGTGTATATGACATTCTTCTTTCAGATGAATACAATCGGATTTAATTATATAAAAAAATGTCCTGGCATATGCTGGAACACCAGTCTCTCGTGAACGCGTGTATGACAGTTAACGGAAGTTAGAGATGGATTACGTTTATGATGGATAGATGCACTTTTATGGACTTCAAAACAGAAACAGCCATTCACTGCAATTATAAAGCTTGGAAGTGCCAGGACAAGTTTTAATATAACTGATTGTATTCGTCTGAAAGAAGAATGTCATATATACCTAGGATGGCTTTAGGGTGAGTAAACCATGGGCTAATTTTCATTTTTGGGTGAACTATCCCTTTAAAGTTTCAGGCTCAGAAAAAAAGAGATTTTTGCACAGCACTGAATATGAGGCAGTTCTTTTAGAGAATTTACTATCAAATCTGTCTTAATTTACAGTCTCTAAAACAAACAAGAAAGCAAGGTGCAGTGTAAAGAGTGTACTAGTACACACATAAAATAAAATAAAATAAAATGAAAAATAAATACAAGCCACAGCCATCTCCCCTGTCCATCCCCCCAGGAAGCAAGCTAATGTAGTGTCACATGTCAGGCTGTGGTCAGAGGGGAGCAGGGTATGCTGGGATGGCTGTCATGGCATTTGTCACTGTAGTTACTGGGAAACCTCAGTACGCACTATAAGGAATTGGGCCTTTGATAACAGCATTGGGTCATTTTAAGTGGGGAGTATAAAAAGGGCTGATCTTGGGGTTGTGTTAACTCTCACATCATTGCCTTAGTAGTTTCTGATAGTGAGAAATCAAAGGGCTGACAGAACCCATTTGCTGAGACATAGAACCCAATCACTGAGGCATGGCACTTGAGACTAAAAGCTGTGAAAGGACCTGCAGAAGTGTGATAGCAACGGAATCATAGGTGTTATTTGAAGTTCAGCTTCTTTAGACAGTCTGACTGACATGTAGTGCATGCGACCAACCAAAATTCCTTATGTTTTTATCTGAAATATCTGGAATATACCATAACAGATGACCATTAAAAAAAAACAAATGAATAAATAATTAAATGAATAAATAAAAAAATATTTGATGTCACTAACCTGGCAAACGTTTGGCAAATCCAGTGATTATTTCATCCTTAAAAGCACTCCTTGCATCAGCCCAGTACCTTGTAAACATAACTTTGTTTCAGGTGGACTGCTCACCTTTGCTCCCGGAAGTTGTGTAAAGCCAGCCAATCAGATTAGAACTGTCCAGACTGACAAAGCACTTCCTTGTTTTGTGAGCAATATGCATCAGATGGTTAGCAAACAGATTGTGGGCAGATGAAGCACAGACTACGGATATGACAATGGATTGATAAAATGGTAGTCCCTTGCTTAGTACCATGATGTCTTGTACTTACGCCATCAGCTTAGGGGGAGGATGCAAGCCTTGGTCTATATTTAGCTGCTTTGCTTTTAGAACTACTGGAGCATCCAAGCATTAGAATGGTGCTCTGGGAATGTGTGGTGATTCCAGACTGAGCTTTCTCCGCTTGGCAACATGCTCACTGAGGCACATGGATGCAGTAAAAAGCTTCAGAATATGTGGATAAATATGCAGCAAACATGGATAGATGGTTCTCACACCATCACCCAAAACAGTTTAATGTTAGATTGTAGTGTGTGTTAATCAGCTTGCTTATATACATATAAGTCTCTCTGTCAACCTAAAATCGGAGAACAGTATAGCTTATAGACAGATCACAAAGTACCCAGGTTCACCATATAAAGCACTTTTCTGTACTTGTCATCTTGTTAAAATGACAAGGGGAAAAAAATAAACACAAAAGCTGTCTGCTAAAAGCCCCAATGAACCAAATATCCAAGTATATGTTCCCCCTGGTGACTTATTAAAGCATGTATAACCTCACCTGCTCTGCTGTAACAATAATGAACTCTGCAGACAAAACACCTCTTTGTAATATCCAGTCCTGGGGACAGATAATATACACCTGAGAGCTTTTCAAAAGCACCCACACACACCTGAGAGTTTTTACTGTTTCCATCATGTTCCATCACTTAACAATAGACTATAAAAAGCACATCCTCAGTTCTGTACACTCTTGCTTTGTTCTAAAACCAAGTAAATGCATTGAGACAAATAATTAATACAAGATAGCGGACGAGGAAAAAGATAAAGTAAAACATTAAGATAAACTGGATTATCTTACATAGTATTTTTATGAGCTTATTATAACTCTTATTATAGTATTGTGCCGTTAGCTTAGCAACATGCTGACATCAAACTTTATTTGAATCAGTTTTCAGGAGTCAAGTACATTTTATGTGGCACCTGGTTGGTGCCTATGTAAAGCACTTATAAATGGTTTACAAGGCTGCTCTCTTTATAGACAGTAGACAGCTAGAGATCTCACTAGATTTTGGAACAGAGCTACAATATCCTTGTATTGACAACAAACAAAAACCTTTAATCAGTTATTGTATGACTCACCAGTACAGCAATTAATTCAACCCCAAACTCATTAGCTCCATCCTATTATATATAAACATATAATAAATTACCCACCAACATCAAAACCATTTCAGTCAGGTACCAGTGCAGACATGCTTAATACAAACTATTATATTCACGTTATTTGCATAAAGCTTAAAACAGGTGGCAGGTGTATCTCAGGACCTACAAACTCTTTTTGGTCAATTAGGATTTTGGGCCAAAACAAAAGCGCAGATGGCTGAAGTACCATTGCCATCTGGTTAATAATACAGTCAGGTTTATGAAATGAGCCTGTGTGGTGTTTAGTGATTCGATCTGTTGTCATCCCCTTACATCAATGGAAAAAAAATCAGTAGATACTGGGGCTGGAGAGCTGTCTTGCAAATCAACACTGCTGACACACAGCTAGACTGATAAGACACTCAAAATAAATGGTGGATGGTAACGCAATAAATGAGTCATGTTCACACGTTAGACTATATTTGTATTAAGACTCCCTGCCCATGCAGACTGTCTGAGCAAATATAAACATGCGTTCGCACGAAAAGACAGGAAGTATATATACCTTTGAAAATAGTCTTAGACAGAGACTTCAGTACTGTTTGTATGGATTTACCTCAACCCACTTCCCTATACACATGAATTACCGTTAAATATAATGCTTCAGATATTATTCTTGTCCAAAAGTAAGCTATTTATAATGCCACAAAGAGTGTAAATGAATATGACTTGCAAGTGAAAAAAAAAATGAAAAAATGTCAGTAGCTGAAATATGAAAAATATGTCACCTTGTAACCAGATAATTCCAATTTTCAGGATAAAATCTCAACACTGACATGTACAAAAACATGCTTACATTCTGTACGTGTTCACGTTGTGTTCCTTTCTTTGTCTGTGTACAAGAACGTTGCCTGAGGCAATGGAGCACATTTTTGTCAGCTTCGCTGTCATATATTCACCCACACTGCACATATTTAGCAGGATTTATTTTTACAGCCATCTGGTGGATTCTTATAGAAAAGCTCAGAAACGCCTCTGAAAATCATCAGCTTTGGCTATTCACAGCAGCAGTGAATCAAATATGATACATACTGTATATAAGATGAGGCAGTGACTCAAACAGACTTACGCTACAAAATGTAACTACTGTTCTACTTCACACTGTTTTCTCATTATTTACTTACATACACTACCAGTCAAAAGTTTGGAAACTGTACTATTTTGATTGTTTTTGAAAGAAGTCTCTTCTGCTCACCAAGGCTGCATTTATTTGATCCAAAATACAGCAAAAACAGTATTATTGTGAAATATTTGTACAATTTAAAATAATTTGTTTCTATTTGAATATATTTTAAAATGCAATTTATTTCTGTGATTCAAAGTTGAATTTTCAGCATCATTACTCCAGTCTTTAGTCACATGATCCTTCAGAAATCATTCTAATATGCTGATCTGCTGCTCAAGAAACATTTATTATTATTATCAATGTTGAAAACACAGAAATCAAACCCCAGTTGTGTAAATGTTTTTTCAGGATTATTCAATTAATAGAAAGTTCAAAAGAACAGCATTTATCTGAAATATAAAACTTTTGCAACATTATAAATGTCTTAATATCACTATAAAAAAATCTTTTTTATAGTGTATTACAATGTTACAAAAGATTTCTATTTCAGATAAATGCTGTTCTTTTGAACTTTCTATTCATCAAATAATGATGTTTTAAATATGTTTTACACAACATGTTTTACACAACTGTTTTCAACCTTGATAATAAATGTTTTTATAAAAAAATGTTTTTTGAGCAGCAAATCATCATATTAGAATGATTTCTGAAGGATCATGTGACACTGAAGACTGGAGTAGTGATGCTCAAAATTCAGCTTTGCATCATAGGAATAAATTACATTATAAAATATATTCAAATATGAAACAGTTATTTTACATTTTAATAATATGTCACAATATTACAGCTTTTTTGTATTTTTAATAACATAAATGCAGCCTTGGTGAGCAGAAGAGACTTCTTTCAAAAAATAGTACAGTTTCCAAACTTTTGACTGGTAGTGTATATGTCAAAGTATTTCTCTGCACTTTAATGAGACATTATAGCTTTCAAATATGAGGATTGTTATAAATTCCATTGTGTTTTGCATGAATGGGTTATGGTTTGTCACTGCTAAGTGAGGGGTTTGATGCATCTTCATTTATGCATTGGATTCAAAGCTCACAGGCAACATTAGCCACACTTGAATGGTTTAGTGCCTTGAGCTAAGGGTAAAAGCATCTCTCATACCCAGTATTCATTCCCAGTATTTCCTGCCTTTGGGATACCCTTCTGGCCAGGGGCATGGTTTTGCATGCAGATGCAAGGCTATTCACAGCACAGTGCTGAAGAAGGGGGTGTTTATTATTGCACTTGTTGCCACATTGAAAACCCTGGCTGTATTCAGAGTCTTCTCTCATCTTAAATTCAGTCAAACTGCCTCTAGCATTCTAAGCATTGTCACCATGACTGCTGGAGTAACATCTGGCCTGTATAAAGCGTCCAAACGGATTGATTACAGAGGGAACTAACTAACAAAGAACACATTTGTCCTACTCTGTTGCAGTAATCCAGTTTGAGCCACTTTCAGAGACTCTGTACAGAAGGATAGATTTCAGCACAACGCTGCACATATGTTCTCTGGGCACACGATAAGATTGTGCTTGTTTAAAAAGCCATCATTGAGCCCGTCTGTAATCTTGTGTACACCGAGAAGCCCTTACACAAACTACAGAGACCAGTCCACTGTGCAAATAATGTGTTGCCTGGCAACAATGAATCTCGATTATCAACCTAAATATCAGAGGCCTTGTTTACATCCCACAAAAGCCAGAGATTACAAGGCAGGAACAGGTGTAGTTCAAGGTACAATTTGTTTTTGATATTTAAATTCTCAACTATTGTTTAAAAGCCGATGGCTGGTAACATGCCACCATCTTTGGCATAGCTAACACAAAAAGAAGCCGAAGTTGAAATGGCTCTTGGCACATCCATTTGATTGATGATGCTGAAGGCTCAATTACCCGAAGTATTGTTCTTACAAACAAGGTTAACTACAGACCTGTGGACCAATGAGCTCATTAGAAGAGTGATGAATAGAGTATAACATCCAATCACATGATCTCTCACTGCGGGGGTGGAACTAGCATGAGAGATCCATCTGCACGAATGAAAATAGATACCAGACTCCCAACCTGAGATGCAGCATCACTTTTTAAATATCCCCTAACTGTCACTTCACTGATGTTTACTGTAAGGTGGCTATTGGGAATACAAAAAGTCCAAAACAATTCAGAAAACCGAAAGCTGAATCATTTTCAGTGTAATGTGAATTAATGTGTGTATTAACCAAATTGATGAAGATTTTTTGAATATATATATATCCCAGAGAGGCAGGAGTTATATGCTATCTTACACACCAAATGGTATGAATATGGTACACACCAAAAACTGCATGCACTACACAGAGCTTTGTATGAATCCATTCATTCATAAAAAAATCCTTTAGCCTGAGAGCAGAAAGTGACATCCATCACACTAACTTCCCTCGGCACCAAAGCAACAGAACAACTCAGCTGACTACAAACTCTGTACTTCAGTGTCAGGTGGGAAGCTGCTGAAATGTTTCAATGAAGCAAATGAATTGATGTTGCAAGGATATGAAGTACCACAGCCATTCCTTCTAGGGTAAAAAAAAGCATTGAATTTCCTGCAGCTGTGTTTACACTCTCATTCACTCCACCAGAGTAACCATGATGGAGTGTAATGTGCAGTTTTGGTTATCACAGTATAATCAACCGGAGATAAACATGAGGTGTGGCGCCCTTTTGCTCTTTTGTTATCTCATTATTTGTCTTTCAGTCTGAGGGATGGACATTGTCAGAGTCTTATCTAATGCTCATTTTTTATTGATATTTAAATACAATGACTGGAGACTCACTCACCAAAACCTAGACGCCTCTTTATAGCTTTTGCAAGCATCAAACAGTAGCTTTGCTCCCAGTACAAAGGCTGGTCCACAAGTGAATCAATTCAGTTATGCAGCCTCCTCCTCAGATACCTTGTTTTCACTAAATTCTAAGGAAGCATTACATGTATCCTCCCAGAATGCACAGCAACAAACTGAAAAAATAAATCCAAGATAGAAAATACAGGAAGAGAAAGAACTAGATTAAATTCATTCAGTACTAAAATGGGTAACACTTTATTTTACAGTAATAACAGTAAATTATGCATAAATACATGCAACTAACCCTAAACCAAACCCTAATCCTACCCTAACCCTATAGTAAGCACATGTAGTTACTAAATATTACTCAGTACTTATATATAATTATATATAATTACACTGTAACAATGATGCCTTAAAATAAAGTGTAACCCCACATTTGTTCGTGCTATTCATTTTTATGTTTATTAGAGTATCAAATGGTTCTCATGTTACCTGTATTAAACTCAGTTATCAGTGCAATCTCCTAAAGCATTTTTTGTATGATCCCTGTAGTTGTTGCCTATATGTAGATTGCCCTATGCTATGTGTGGACAGCTAGAAAGGTTTTGTAGTAGAGCTAATCACATTTAGCAGTAATACAACTGTAGATTATTTTTTTTATCTTTATCACAGAAACATTATTTGTGTCTCTCTGATTGCCATAGCAGTTAAAGGTTTCTGCTTTGGTTCCAGTGAGTTCCAGTGTGACAGAGCTCTCAATCTTAAAGGTTAATCTTAGTGGTTCTAATAAAGCAGCATTTCTAATCTTCTGCTCTTGCTTTTTCCCAAGAGAGTCATATTGATTTCTTTTTCAGTGCTGCCTAATTTGAAATTCACAAATTGACACCAAGTCTATTTATTAAAGCCACCTCTGTTATGCTCCACTTCTGTTTAAAACTGTCCTTTGCTTACCTTAAAATATGTGCCTCCGATGCAATATTGTTAGTGAAGGCTTTAAACACAGCTCATCACATTCTTCACTGATAGACATTGATCGTCTCCATCTGGCAAACAATTCAACCAGTTTCCTGTTCATTCTTCACTTCTGTTGGTTAAAATGTGTCATTATGTAAAAGAGAAGACAATAAAAGACACATTTGCAGCAGCTGATGCGGTTTGGGCCCCATTGGCTTTTAGATCCCTGTAATTATGAGGCGCTTGAGACTTGTTACCTCACGTATGATCACCCAAGCCTTCTGTTAGCCAAGCTCACAAGGCCAGTAGTAGATGTGTGACAAAGTAAAATTACACTGCTTAATAATTGATGGGGTTGAAAATGAAATTGTGTGTGTGCTAGAAAGAGAAAGACGCTCTGCTTAGCTCCTCCTTCCAAAGTAATGAGTACTGTCACTCTGTAATTGATCCGCTGTATGAACCGCCCTTTTCTGTGTTTGATCTGCTACTACTCAACTCTACAGCTATATTTTCACAGTGCATGAAGAGACCTATACTCTGTATCACACTGGTTAAACAGCAGGATTAACAGTCTCTCCATCAGCACTCATTCAGTCAAGAGAAACGTAACTGTTTACTTATAAATGACAGCAAAGCTTCTGTAGAAAAACACTAGGCTACATATAGAATGGTATTTTCCATTATTGGAAATCTCTATCAGCATTATCATATTTTAGAAGGGTTTAAGTCTTATTAAGTCTCCCTTATACAGAACGACTTACAACAACAAGTATGCACAACCTAAGTCAACACCAATTTTTGTAATTGGTTGAAGGGGACAGTTTTTTTGTGTGTGTGTGTGTGGGGGGGGGGTCGTTATTTTGCGAGTGTTCTTAAAATAATTGTTAAATCAAAATGTATAATCTTTCATCTTTGCTCAGCTTAAAACTCATGATAGAATCTTAATTTTGTCTGGTGTTGAAACACAATATTGCCAAAAGTTTTGGGACGTCTGCCTTTACATGCACATGACATCCCATTCTTAATCCGTAGGGTTTAATATGGAGTTGGCCCACTCTTTGCAGCTATAACAGCTTCAGCTCTTCTGGGAAGGCTTTCCACAAGGTTTATGAGTGTGTTTATTGGACTTTTTGACCATTCTTCTAGAAGCGCATTTGTGAGGTCAGACACTGATGTTGGACGAAAAGGCCTGGCTCACAGTCTCCGCTCTAATTCATCCCAAAGGTGTTCTATCGGGTTGAGGTCAGGACTCTGTGCAGGCCAGTCAAGTTCCTCCACACCAAACTCGCTCATCCATGTCTTTATGGACCTTGCTTTGTGCACTGTGCAGTCATGTTGGAACAGGAACGGGCCATTCCCAAACTGTTCCCACAAAGTTGGGAGCATGAAATTGTCCAAAATGTCTTGGTATTCTGAAGCATTAAGAGTTCCTTTCACTGGAACTAAGGGGCCAAACCCAACCCCTGAAAAACCCCACACCATAATCCCCCCTCCACCAAACTGTACACTTGGCATAAGGCAGTCAGGCGAGTACCGTTCTCCTGTCAACCACCAAACCCAGACTTGTCCATCGGATTGCCTGACAGAGAAGAGTGATTCGTCACTCCAGAGTCCAGTGGCGGCGTGCTTTACACCACTGCATCCAAAGCTTTTCATTGCACTTGGTGATGTAAGGCTTGGATGCAGCTGCTCGGCCATGGAAACCCATTCCATGAAGCTCTCTACACACCGTTCTTGAGCTAATCTGAAGGCCAAACAGAGTTTGGAGGTCGGTAGCTATTGACTCTGCAGAAAGTTGGCAACTTCTGCGCACTGTGCACCTCAGCATGCGCTGACCACGCTCTGTGATTTTACGTGGCCTAGCACTTCGTGGGTGAGTTACTGTTGTTCCCAATAGCTTCCATGTTGTTATAATACTGCTAACAGTTGACCGTGAAATATTTAGAAGTGAGGAAATTTCATGATTGGACTTATTGCACAGGTGGCAACCTATCATGGGAACCACTCTTGAATTCACTGAGCTCCTGAGAACGACCCAATCTTTCACAAATGTTTGTAGAAGCAGTCTGCATGCCTAGGTGCTTGATTTTATCCACATGTGGCGATAGAAGTGATTGGAACACCTGAATTCAATGATTTGGAGGGGTGTCCCAATACTTTTGGCAAAATGTTTTATCAAAAAGTAGAATCATAAAAATAGCTATTATCATACTCCACTACACTACCTCAAACACCAGCCATTGATCACCATATCAGTCACTAAAACCAAGTTTATGTTGCCGGTCACTCCTTATAATTAAAATAAATACTGCCTTCCCATGATGCTTTTCAGCTTCTGTAGACTGTTGTCTTATTCTTTATCACTACAATAATTATACAGATTGCAGATTATTTGTTATCAGACTTTCCTACATCACATTGCTCCAAGAAGAGGTTTACACTAGCTTATATAAACAACCACATACAGTTAAATTTTTTTGTTGCCGTCAGTGAAAAAAATTGAAACCCAAATAACTGCATAATTTAATATTCATCTCACTGCCTCATAAAACAAACATTGGATCAGTTTAAAATGACATAACCTGATGAAAAGTTTAGAGTGTTCTACCGCCTCTAATTAAGGTCTTTGTAGATTATTTTCTTTGCATTCTTTCAGTCTATACCAAATAGACAGCAGAACTGTCAGATAGACCAGAGTCTTATTCATGCATGGGAGTTTGTGTTTCTGGCTGATCCTGGAGCAACTTTGAGCAGAAATAAAAAAGATAAGCAGAGCTTTGGGACCCTCTTGACTTTCTCTGACACTTTCAACAACATGAGAGCCAAAAGAAACATCAATTATTTGGGAGAAATGTGGTTTACCTAAATTATGAAAGCTCCCCATGGCCAGTTGTGTGGTACTGATGCTCCTTCACGCTAAATGAACATAAATCTATAATCAGGTGGTCTACACTGCCTGGTGACCATTTTGTGGTGGAAAACTTGTCACTTCCACATTGTGGACACTTTATTCACCAGAGCAAATTTAGTGACTACAGAAATCCCATGAGAGTAATAGAGGGTTTTCATACATGCCACCCGAGCTGCTCTCTGCTTCTCAAGTTACGCTGGAGGGTTGCTCATAAATGAGCATCGTGTTCAAACCCAAGACATTTGTTTTGTAAAGTTCATAAAAGTGCACAAACTGCCTATAAATTATTACCCAGTGATCCTTACCCAATTGTCGTTCCAAACAAAATAAGATATTTTGAAGAACGTTGGGATCCAAACAACTTTGACTTAATTGTATGGACATTAAAAAACACAATGTGGTGGCTATGGTGTTCTGGGCAGATATTTACTGGCAAAAGAGCCCACTCCCAAGTCTATATGAGATTTTGGTACCTATATATGGCTTAGAATCTGTTGTTTAATTTGCCAGACAAAATAAGCCACAAAATGTAAAGTTTCATTGATATCTATAGCACAGTTCATAACAAGCAGCTCTAAAAAAACAATACTGGTTACTGAAATAATCTCCAATTTGTCTGACATTCAGAATTATTCTCCTTTACAACAAAACTCAAAACTACAAAAAGGTAACCAAGAGAATATGTGCACATATTGAGTGTACGAGGTCCAATGCTAAAATAATCAGAAAGTTGGTAGGGTCTGCATCTTTCCATGCCACCCTGCCATCTGTGACCATCTGTGCTGTCGTTACTACGAAATCGTAAAGGATGATTGTCTCTATCTTTATGGCACAGTGTGATTATGGGGGCATGGTGTCCGTACAACAGTGCGTATATAGTAGCATCATCCTCACGGCACAGTTGGATACCCACCGTGATCCTAAGGCCAAAGTTTTCCCCATGGACACAAGTGTATGCCCTGTACAGCGAGGAGTCCAGTCATTCATCTTAAAACTAATCCACCTCACTTTGCCCTAACCACATGTTAACCTTACAGTATCATGAAGTACACTTACTGACATACAAGCTTTCACAGTAACCTCAGGTGTGTCCCTAACCTTAATATAACTCAAGTCACATAGAGCAATTATACAGCTTCACTCATTAAACTGATCATAAACTGCACTATGTAGTCAAATGAGAAGTGACTCACATGTAAAGATTACGTAACATATTTTCACCAATCCGTTCTCCTGCACGGCAAGTTTTCCCACGAGCACCCACTGTTTTGTTGCTTAGTTACATGTAAAGCATATGGTCTGCCCTCTTAATGCATAGCTTTGTTTGTTCATTGTGTTTTGTTTATTTATTTAGGAGTTATTTGTTTAGGAGTCAGGGGTGTGATGTTGCCTATTTGAGTGACAGGTTGGGTGTCCACCCTTGTGAGGTCAGAGGTTGTAACTGTGACCTGTTTCCCAGACAGTACAGATCAGCTGAGAAATACCTCCAGCACCCGTCGGCCAGTACAACCCACCATTGTACTGTCCCCTTCCACGCCCTGCCCCATGCTGCCTACAAATACCATGCAATTCCCAGAAACCCTTTATATTTGTCCCCCTTGCTTCGGAAAGCTAGAGGGAGAATTTAAAAAAAGAAGACCTTTTTCACCTGCCTTTTTAGCCAACAACTAACCTTCTGCTCCACTGCACTCTATTAACAGCCTTAAAGGAGCAAGCGAGCTAACTTAACCTCCAGAAACAAATAATTTTATTTTTGGCAGCCATTTCATGGCATGGCGAGACACTAACTGACCCTATCCAGCTGTCCCCTCTGCTCTTTACTCTGGGTGTAAGGCTTTCTTTAGGGCAGGATTAGTTTACCTCTGCAGGAGTGATCTCTCTCTCTCTCTCTCTCTCACACACTCACTCACACACACACACACACACACACACACACACACACACACACACACACACACACACACACACACACACACACACACACACACACACACATGGAGGAGAGTGACAGGTTGAGAGGCTGTACATGGCTCCTTACTGGCCTTTATAAAGCTGACTCACAGTATATGCAGGTGAATCAACAGTGCAGCCATTCTTTGAATACTGCACGTCCTGAAATAGCCCTTCAGGGCAAACACCTTTTGTTGTTGAAGCAACAGCCCTGTGGTCATTTACGACTCTTTGAATTGCTCAAAAAACTCACTGACCCACAAAGTAAGGCAGTTTTAAAGTTGCCAAGTGTTTCAGTTGGACTTAAATTAGCATGCATTATCATGATGTTTTCCATCATGAAATTATTTCAAGGTGCTGTAAGCAACTTTTTTTAATGGAAATACACACTTTAATTTTCTAAACAGATATCCCTGAAATAGGTTTCTTTTTGATGACACTGGTTTTGTAAATAAAAAAGAATCCAGAGGGATGGGTCCAGACTTTTTATCCAGATATAGAAACACTCTCTGCTTGTCTATCCATTTTTTGTGTGTGTTCAGGGTTCCCATTTATCTCAATGGCAGTTTCTCGGCTGGCGCAGGATGAAAAATTTGCCAACTTTGCTCATTAACCACATAATTTTTAGCCCGATCACTCTGTGTCTGCAGTGATGATGTCATGACAACACTGGTTATCTGATGTAACTATCAGGCAGTTAGTTACATTACGTTTCTAATCATGATGTTCACAGAGTGGTGACAAGACCTCTTGTGTCTCCTTTTAAATAGCAGGCTTTACCCAGTAGGTGGCTAATCTGTATTCTACTCTCTTTCCCACTCCTTCTATCACTGTTCTTTAATGTTTGTTTATCCCAAGGCTTGGAGAATAATTTCATTAGCTACGCTGACTCTCAAGGGGGTTTGAGACTGAAGTGCAATGACTTCATACGTAAGCTGATGATTAACTGGCATAGCAAAATCGGTAGCCTTCAAGTTATGTCAGAAAGAAGTTCTGCAGATAGATTCAACAGATCTTATGATTTGTAGAATACATTTGGTTGGAAATCAATACTATGAAACATAAGGGAATTTACAAGGGGTACGACTCCAGACATCATTTTCGATAATGTCTTTATTAGTATGTAGCATACTACAGTCAATAGATCTTTTATAGCCAGTGATGTACATAAAATCAAGTCATCTGTTTAAGAGAGGTTGTAAAGGACATCTGCTGTAAATTATTGCTGTTTGTTTTGCCAAGTCCATGTGATTTCTCACCTGCCACTGAATAGACATCCACTGCAGTGAACAACTTAATCTTGTCCAAAATACCCTCCCAGTTATTTAAGCAGAGTATTTTGGATCAGTGCTAAGTTAAATTCATATGGTGAAAATTAACTACCATGCACACTTGGAGATGTGTTTTAACAGAGTCCTTAAATAAATGGTCAGCACCAGGCCCTTGTGGAAGTCATAGAGGACGCAGCCGTTTAAAGACAAGCGCCTAGCATGTGCTGATGGACATGGGGGGATCTGCTCTGGCAGTCTTGGCAAAGGCTTTTATGAAACTTATTGAATGATGCGATTCCAAAAACAGGCCCCATGCACAGCGCGATCCAAATGAACCCATTCACCCATGCACTCTCTAAGACACCAAAGTGATCCTGTGCGTGTCAAAACATGAACGGTGAACCAGCCGTATATATTTATGACCTCACTTTATGATGCAAACAAACCTTATCAACAATGATAAGACTGACATAGACAACACTTCTCTTTTTAATAGGAATCACTTTTCCCAGTGCCAAGCTTTGATGAGCTTGGACTTTATATGGTTTTACTACAGGTAACATAATACAATGTTTGCTAAATAACTACAATTCGTCTGCCAATTGTTGTGAAGTATAATGATGCCAGAAGTTCTCTGTATTTGTTCTGTGGCCCATAAAATATTCAAAGCTCCACACATTTTTATATATTGACAATGTACTTTAATAAATGATGCTGTAAAATATATTGATTATTGTTACCTGTAGCCTATGTCATGATACCTGATGCATTAACAGTGTTAACCAATTGCACCTTATTGTAAATTCTTACTGGTTGTTTTATGTGGTATGAAATGTACTCAAATAACTATACAGCCTTCTATCAGTTGGATAGGCTTTTATTTTAATAGTTCTTGTTTACTTCTAGCTCTGTACATCCAGTTGAACTTTTTTTTCCAAGTAGAAAACTATAAATCAAGTATTTTTGATGAGCACTTTTGTGGCTATTGTTTCATTAAATAAATACATTCAGAAGATAATTGATTGAAAGAAGAACTGCAACTTTTAGAAACATATGCAACCCTTACATTGGTTATTGCTGATGATAGGTCTTCTGGTTACAGATTTGACACTGTCGTAATCTTCACAAATTGATACCGACTGCTGAGGTGGTAATTTGTGGCACTGCTGTGCTTGCAGTCAAATATAGAAAGTTACATGGACACATTGGCACAGTGCAAAATCTCACTATGCACAAAAAAAGGGTGCTGGTCCCTCTGAGAGATAAAGATCGCATGATGCAGTATTCTGTGAACAGGTGTTGTTCTAGCACGCGGGTGCATGTCACTTTAGGGTGGAACAGAGGAGGAGCTCAAACTATAGATTACCAACAGCAGAGCAAAAACGGACTAGTGGTGAAAGCTTCACAATGGCCTTAGATAATCTTAGATAGGCAATAATCTAGGAGTAAGTGTATAAAGACATACACAGATGCTTTTGTAGAGATCATATGACATTGCGCATACGGCTTACATATGCACAGGATTGACACCTCATTGTAAGTGATTTGGAGCGTGTGCCCTAGTGACCATAATGGTGGCCTTCCAGTTTTAAAGGCAGGTCTGATACTGAAGTAGCAACTGCTGCTGTAAGCCTAACATTTCACTAGAAATCTGATAGGCAGATGAATGACCTCCACATAGGAGAGCTGTCTGTAAATGTACTGCAGCTGTTGCCCATACACGTATGTTTCTTTCTTACAGTATAATTCAAACCAAAGGATTTTTACTATTTCATCAGATGCTCACAATGTTTGTTTAATAGAGAATTAAAGCACTCGAGGGCCTTCGTTGCAGTGATTTTACCATGAGTAAACAGATTTTAGAGACTTTGTTGTGCATTGTGCCTACAAATCACGTTAACACATTACCCTGAGTGGCTTGTTGGTTTTATCAAATGCAATAGCAATATGATAAAACACACCAAATAATAATTATTTTAAAAAGTAATGTACAGAGTTTGTGGCTACTAAGCAATTTAGCATGTTTATACAGTCTAAATTTAGAGCTACTTCTGTCTGTTTTTTATAAGATAAGCTACAAAATACACATCACACAATTTGTTTTGGTTCAACTTAAGTGTTCTTAGGACAGAAAGAAATATGTTATCTCTTACAATTTTTTTCAATTTTGTGCTTCCTTCATAGGACTTATCTCTACGTAAACTTTTAACGTTAACTGAGGACTGTTGTTTGGCTTTTCTGTTTGTTTGCAAGTGAACTTTCAGGTAGCTTATCAAATTATTGAGGCAAGCTGTCGTTTGCGTCAGAAGTAACAAGCATGGATAATCGTCTCTTGGGTTGGGTCCTAAATAAGGGCTTATTCAGGGTTGTTTAATGCTCATCTAAGGGTGCAGAGGCAGTTTTTCTGACTGTTGAACATGTCTTACAAATATCATTAGATATTGGCTATTGGATATTGCTTATGTAAGAATTTTAAGGAAAAAAAAAATAAGATCCCAGTGTGTTATCAGAATTTACTTTTCCCTAAAGTTGAATCTTTAAACTTCCCCCGAAGTAATTG
Organism: Rhinogobio ventralis; assembly: GCA_039654625.1. Classification (NCBI taxonomy): domain Eukaryota; kingdom Metazoa; phylum Chordata; class Actinopteri; order Cypriniformes; family Gobionidae; genus Rhinogobio; species Rhinogobio ventralis. The sequence continues at coordinate 11,818,060 of CM077207.1, read as the reverse complement.
TTAATAGTTAATGTTAAAGGCATAATATAATGTTAAAAATATCCATAAAAAACACTATAACAATGTTATATATTTTGTTGACTTTTGTACTTACATTATCCCAAACGTTTCCAAGAATGTTTAAATCCAGAGAAATAAGCAATTTCAACCAGAACACAGACTGTGTCCATGCGTTGCCTATCAATGGCATCATATCCACGTTACCCTTGTTTTCCAGTTTTATTTTGTAGAAACCATGTAAACACCAAAGACGCTTTAGTATATTATGTGTGAGGTGAGCAACTGTTTGGATACATTCATAGACAGAAAACTAATCATTGTTATATAGCTCATCACAGTTAGTCTTATTGTTTAAATCTAGTTTTCATGATTTATGAGTACCATGTTTTACCATGCCTAATATCGATCTAGCTTACTGCAGTGAGCAACAAGTGTCTCAAAGTAGCCGCCAAACGAGCGCACAGAAAAGCATTACGCATGACCAGAAAAAGCAGAAGCAAAATCCAGGCGTCATCAAGCTATGCCTTTGTTTTGAATAAGCGACCTCTAGCTGCGAAAAAATTACATATTGTGGCTTTAATGAACTATTCAATATTGCAGAGCTTAGTTAAAACTACTAAATTTATTTAAGTTACACTTTAATGTACTTTACAATATGGTTCAATTAATTAACTTTACTTTATGCATTAGGGGCCAGATTTACTGAACAGGGCAAATTAGCATGAGAGTGCAATTCCATAAAAGCGCTGATGGGAGTGTAAAGTTCTGCAGGTGATCTACTGACGACACACAAATTAAAGCAAATATTTCCATAATGACCAGCGCAATCTACCAGCTAGTGTCTGGTTTAACAGTCAAGACTTGCTTTTATGGGGCGGTAAATAAACTCCTACAAATGCATACGCAATAAGGTCAGCCGTAAAAATAACCCTGTCCATGCCTTTTCAGCGCTAATTCATCGCTGCGTGTCTTTAGTAAATCCTGACAGTAGTTTTTTAATGCCAAAAGAGGGTTTGCGCTGGCGCAAGCTATTAGTAAATCTGGCCCTAGGTATCATGAACTAAAATGGACAATACTTCACTAATTTCTAGCTATACTAATACTAATAATAAGTTGTATAAATTAACAATGAACAATAGTATATTTATAAATCAACCTAAGAAATGCTGTAAAAATGTTCATTGTTCAAATATTCATGATACCTAATGCATTAACTTTCTTATTGTAATGTGTTACCAATTACCCTAGAAACTAACCTACAATATAGACAATTCAGAAAAAAATCTTGAGTAGTTTCTTTGAAGGTCCAGTAACATGGTCCTTAACATGAAATCGGAGACCAGTGAGACATAAACCCCTCAATTGAAAAATAAGGATTTGTCTCAGGCACAACAGAGAGCCCTCTTTTCATAATGCAAATCAATCTAGTTCAGTTGTGGCACTGACATGCACAAACATTTTTTTAAATCACAATATAACCCTTGAGGTTTGCCAGGAAAGGGCTTGTTATGCCCTCTAGTGGTAAATCCATTCTAGTACATGTTGGCAAACAGGTTTATTTGGTTACACATATTTTTCCTAGTGAGACTTTGAAACAGGGGTAGACTTACTATATTTGCTTATAGATTCCCTGAGAAAGTTTTATTATTATGCCAATTTACAATAATCTGACAACTTTTGTAATGGCCATTTGGCAGTTCGGTCAGTGCGTTCAACATGGGGCCCATCCTGACGTTATTCTCTGTAGGAATCAGAGGAATGTCTGTCAGTTGGAGAGAATGGCCAGACAGTGCTGGGACAAGGCTGTGGGGGGAATGCAGCCATGGGTAATGCCTGACCAGATAATCGAAGCGTGAAACCAGGGAGCTGTTACACCCATACACAAGCACAGCAGGAGGAACAGGCCCTGAGAAACAGGCCACATGCTCATACACACACACACACACACACACACTGACTCAGCAATGAAGCTACGCCTAGGCTACTGAAGACCTAGGTTGTGACATGTTTGCTTAGTGCTGGAAAAAGAGATTGTTACACAGGTCCCTGCCTTAAGCACTGTACAGCAAAGATGTGAAGCACTTCTGTCATCTTCAATATCAAAGTCCCATTCCTCGTGAAACCTCCGAGACACTCTATTTCATGTGCTATGACTGAAGAACGAAGAATGTGAAAATTCTGCTCTGACCTCATTGGTGAAACAGCAGTGGTGATCACAGGCATGCTTTGCAATTTTTTTAATTGTGTGTATACCTTGAATTGTTTGGTACCTTCCTTAAAGCCCAACTTTACATTCAATAACAGCAATTACATTCATTATTCATAACTGTAACTTGTAGATAACGCTATAATCCCACCCCTGGTGTCCAGTCCTCATTGAAATTTGTACATGTTTGAGCCACGCCTGCTGTAAAAGATGATTAACCAAAATACTGCCACGTACCGTTTCAGTTGAGTGTCCTTTAAATGACTTTGAACAGCAATGATTAGCTGGAAATATAATTATTGAGCTTTTTTATTGACATGTTGTTACTGACATGAGTTTTGGCTGTGTATTCAGCGTAAATATGCAAATATCCACTTAAAAAAATATTTAGATGCTATGTGATGTGATTTATATTTAATTTATCTATCTATTACTTCAAGATTTTCATTATTTTCATTGGCATGAACAACAAGCACAATGACAACAAACTATAAAAAACACACTTTAACTAAAAAAATGATTTCTACACTGTGATTTCCACAGTGCTAGGTCAAAAACTGATGCCGATCATGGGACCATTGTTTTAATTTTAGCAATAACGTGAATAAGTGAAGTTCCCATGCCCCTTTAATCATGAAACGCACAATTAGAATTTATCCTCCAAAATTAGAAGTTGTCACTGAAAGATAATCATTAGCAATAATTTACATGCTCTCCTCTTCAACAGTCTGGATAAAAGTAAATTTTAGAATCATGATAGTGTTCTGGTTAGAACTGACTTTTAAATGACATGGCAGCTTTATATGGTAAATAATTAGATGGTTGGGCCAAGGGCTATTGTAACACACAAAATGTCTCTTTATGCCTTAGAAACAGATTCACTGCATGAGAAATAATAATAATAATTAAAAAAAAGATTTATTTCTCTCTCTTTTATAGTCACTACAATATTTCCTCATGGCAGTCAGGTTGGGGGCAATGGTAACACTGCATTGAAAGAGCAAATCAAAATGTTCAATGAACATTATTTCATTAAAGTATGAACTTCCCGACTATCAGAATTTAACTTCATGTAATAATGTATGTACCACTTTTGCTTTAAAGTGTTAGTTCACCCAAAAATTAAAATTTTGTCATTAATTACTCACCCTCATGTCGTTCCAAACCCATAAGACCTTCGTTCATCATCGGAACACAAATTAAGATATTTTTAGCTCTCTGACCCCTCCATAGACAGCAATTTATTTACCACTTTCAAGGTCCAGAAAGGTAGTAAAAACATTGTTAAAATAGTCCATATGACTACAGTGGTTCAACCTTAATTTTATGACGCGACAAGAACTCTCTTTGTGCACAAAAAAAATAAAAAATAATGACTTTATTCAACAATTTCTTCTCGTCTGTGTCAATCTCCTATGCAGTTTACGTTGGTCAGCTCCTGCGTCAGCATCACACGTATGCATCGTGGGGCTCACATAAACAGCATCGGCCAATGGTAAGCCGGCGTTCTGGCGTAAATCTGACGTAACTTGGAAGCGCTGCACTCTATTTACCACATCAACAGTGTAGGAGACTGACACAGACGTGAAGAAATTGTTGAATAAAGTCATTATTTTTGTTAGTTTTTTTTGTGTACAAAAAGTATTCTCGATGCTTCATAAAATTATGTTTGAAACACTGTAGTCACATGGACTATTTTAACGATGTCTTTACTACCTTTCTGGACCTTGAAAGTGGTAATTTAATTGCTGTCTATGGATGGTTCAGAAAGCTCTCGGATTTCATCAAAAATATCTTAATTTGTGTTCCGAAGATGAACAAAGGTCTTACGGGTTTGGAACGACATGAGGGTAAGTAATTGATGACAGAATTTTCATTTTTGGGTGAACTAACCCTTTAAACACATATTGCTGACAGATGTTAATTGTTAATTAAGGATGTTAAGTGTAGTAATTAGTCCCAACCAATGCTACAATCAGTGCTGTAATGAGGGCGATGACTTCTAAGTTCTATATTACAGCCTAGTCTTTCTCATAGGTCTTTTAAATGGTACAGTTAATTTTAGCAAATACACATGTACACATACACATTCTTATACCAAAAGATGGCAGATACATCTGTAGTAGGCTATGAAGAAAAAGAAAAATTGCCCCAGGCTCTATATCTCACTTTAGATTCAGGTCAACTGCGAAAATTTTATTGATTTTAAAAAGAAAAGAAAGTCCCTGAAAAGTAGGGAGAGGAAAAATGATTACATTTCTCCTCAGTAAGACAGACTTATGATTCATACCTCTAGAGATCTTAACACCCAGGAAAATGTACGGTGTGACTTTATATAGCTCCTCGGAGGCACTTCCTGTGCAATAGTGCAGCCCCCAGGGTCCAATTCTGACATGGTTTAATGATCCTTAGGGCTTCCAAGGAAAAAATGAAAGATGATTTGTGATACAGCAACAACTTGAGCTTTGCACAAGAGAGGGTTATGATCATAAGTCCAATAATCACTGAGCAATCAGGAAAAGTGCCAAGAGATGGCATAAATGTCTCTGTTTTGGCTTTATTGTCTCTTAACTTGAACAAAATGAATGTGTGATCTTGGTGAACTTTCTGTGATCCTTTGAGCACAGAGCAGTATTAACTTTAAGTTCCCTTTAAGCATGTTACATGGTAGCAATCTTGGTTTGTCTTTCAAGCCACATATCACATCTCTGTGCGGCACAGGTGTTTTGGAGAAGGTGTCGGGCAGGTCATGGTGATTTTTGGAAGCTTCTGACCTTGGTAGTTGCAGAGCTCCACGGTGCGTTCCATCAGGGGACTGTATGGCCCCCTACGTGCAGGGAACAAATCTACCTGGTCCCGGTGACAAGGAATGCGGAGCTGTGGCAGAGCTGCACGGTAAGGCAGTGGAGAGTGTAGAATTTGACGGCACAGATGCTCCTGGAACTCAGAAAATGGCTCCAGCAGGTGGGCCGCCAGTGGGCAGTCAAACACCCCTCCGTTTGGTGCTTTTTTCAGCACAGACCTTGGGGGCTGGCATGCTCTGTCAGTCTGCCTCATCTGTTGCATGGTGTCAGGACTGATAGGGTACACTGCCTGCACTACAGGACTTTGGAAAGTAAGTTGAGATCTCGGGGACACTCCAGAGGCTTTGGCAGGAAGCAAGCAGGGCACATTTCCTTGAACAGTGTGCATCTTGACAGACAGAGATGTCTGATGCCCAACAGGTAAAATTTTTGGATGCATCAATGCATGAGCAGGTCTAGCTGAAATAAATTCCATTTTGTCCAGGAAGCTTTGTCATAAGAGAATGAGAATAATTAGATGCTGAAATACTACTATATTTTGAAAAGTTGTTTGCATAAAACTAACAAGCATGCACACTTGCTTAGGCTAGGGTTAGTGGTTTGTAAACTTTGTTACACAACTTAAAGTATGTTGCATGTGTTCAATGTCTACAAGAACGATACGTCAAATTGAGCTGCCACTGAGTTATGCTATTACTTTTCAAAGAAAACAGATTTAAAGGGATAGTTCAAAAACAAAAATTCTGTCATCATTTACTCACCCTCAAGCTGCTCCAAACCTATATGAATTTCTTTCTTCTGCTAAACACAAAAGAAGATATTTTGAAGTATGTAAGTAACCAAACAGTTGATGGTCCCCATTGACTTCCATAGTATTGTTTTCCTACTATGGAAGTCAATGGGGTCCATCAACTGTTTGGTTAACCATAATCTTCAAAATATCGTTGTGTTCAGCAGAAGAAAGAAACTCAGAGGTTTGGAGCAGCTTGAGGGTGAGTAAATGATGACAGAATTTTCATTTTGGGTGGAACTATCCCTTTAAGATGCCTGGCGGACAATAAAACAGTGGGGGGGTGGGTTCGACGTGCATTGAAGGAGGGACCGAATTATATCTAGTGACCAGAATATCTTGATGGGCCAGTAACAAACACAACTACCCAGAATATTTTAGCAACCTTGTAGCAATGCACTAAAAACGATTAGAAATTTACTGATTCAACAGAGATAGCAGAGTTTGCCTTTGAATATAAGAATGAAAGAAACAGGTGCAATTAGATAAAGCCTAAAGCTGTAAGAGACATCAATGAAAATTGTCCACAATTGTTTATCACATATTTATTTAGCTAAAGATTCTGAATCTATGTCACTATATTGTCACTATACTGTATATTCCAAAGCCTTGTCTGCTTAGTTGGCTATGGGTACACCGCAAAAAGTTCCACTACAGGAAAGGTTATCAGGTTTACAATCACATTAAGATTCAATTACAATTTCTGTTACTAATCGTATTCATCAGTGATGGTCCTGGCTAGAGAAGACATATCTGATACTCATTGCAAGCAGAGACAAATCTAAAACTTGTTGCTCTTAATTCACATAAGTGTCGTGTCTACCAGAGAGAGGCGTTTAAACATACTCTCTGCGCTACAAGCAGAACTGACTGTGTAGTTGTTTGCACTGTGTAATTCCACTTTATTGGGACACTTTAATTTCAGTTTATTAGCCCAGCTGTGGGGGCTGATAGTAAGTGAATAGAAATCTACATGCTCTCTCAGTTCTCAGCACTGATCTCCACTCTCTCTCACACCTCACAGCCTCAAATAAATGAGGGAAGCAGAAAAATACTTGCCCACGTGATGCCGAGACTAACCAGGCTTTAAATCATTAATAAGCTGAAAATGACTCTGCATATATCTGCTGGGCGAGATATCGACTGTGCCTTTTCATTTTTGTTCTGTGAATTTAACAGCGCCCTAAATGCAGAACGAAGTCAAGCCATGCAAAAAAAGAGTCTCCTGCCTACACTGACAAGTATGAAATAATTTAAATTTCCTCTAGCCTAAAAGCAAAGAGCACTGAATGAAGGTTTTAAATGGCCAGTCAATAGATGGTTGATTTGATCTATGAGCTGATGGATTTAAGTTAACATGACTTTTTTTTTATGAAATAAGATAAAATGTACATGAAATGTATTTGCAAAGGCTGGTTCTTTATGGAAAAATGGGAGGCAATACCTGCATCCAGACCTACAAGGTGGTCTCGGGGGTTCTGTTTCCTTCCAATTATTTCTGGATTTGGTGATTGGTGGTAGTTTGGAGAAAGTTTTGCATCCAGTGCCTTTCACAATCAAACTGCACCTGGAAATCATATGTTTATACCAGCACTGAACATATTATGCCATTGAATAGCAATTAGCCATTATTGAACAATTAGTGTTGTATTAAGTCTGTATTAAAGGAATAGTTCAGATTTGAGGGTGATTAAATGACAACATTTTCATCATTGTGTAAATTATTCCTTTAAAGGCACCATATGTAAGATTTTGGGATTAAAATATCCAAAAAACACTATCACAATGTTATATATTTTGTTGACTTGTGTGTACTTGCATTATCCCAAATGTTTCCAAGAATGTTTAAATCCAGAGAAATAAGCAATTTTAACCAGGCCACGGCGCGTGTCCGTGTGTCACCTATCAATGACATCATACCCGCGTTACCGTCTTTTTCTGGTTTTATTTTGTAGAAACCATGGAAACACCAAAGACGCTTAAATACATGTGTTTTATTAGACAGGTGAGCAACTGTTTGGATACATTTATTGACAGATATCATTAATATATAGCTCAACACAGTTAGTCTTATTGTTTAAATCTCATCTGATTCTTTTCCACCGGCTGTAGAGGTGAAGACAACTCCTCCCATGATTCTGTGAAATCAAGGTGTCATCAAGCTACACCTTTGTTTTGAATAAGCAACCTAAACATATTGTGCCTTTAAAGCATGTTGCTTAGGAACCACTTATATCGCTTATGGCTACCAGGGCTGCATTTAGCTCCACTTTTAGACATACACTCGCAAATTTTCCTAAGCACTTCCCCCTCGGGTGAATCCCTGCCACAATTCTGAAGCACATTCAACTTCATCAAGTGGATGAGGGAAGTTGACCCCTCAGACTCTTGACAGAGGGAGCGAGTCTACTCGTTTGTGCACTTTAGGCAGATCCATAGAACATAATGCACCACGATTGTGACGTCACAACAGCAACTCGCTGTCCTTGCACTTAATTTACTCACAAGGGCTTAAGGCAAGGGTGTCCAAACTCAGTCCTGAAAGGGCACTGCTCTACAGAGTTTGGCACCAACTTGCCACAACACACCTGCCTAATAAGACCTTGATTAGTTTGTGTGTTAAATTGGGGTTGGAGCTAAACTCTGCAGGACAGTGGCCCTCCAGGAGCAGGACTGGACTCCCCTGGCTTGGCTTAGGGTGTTCTTTTTAAACCTATTACAAGGGTTCTGCCAATAGTGGGCACTCTTGCAATGTAAGCAATGATGTGCATTCGAGTGAACAAGACAGAGGGGAGTTAGCAAGGGAAGGGCATAAAAAAGCGGATTTAAATGCAACCCTGGACTGATCTCTATTCAGTACCTGGTGCTTATGAGAGGGGGTAAACCAGATATGATGCGACTCTCAGAATGTCTGTATGACCTCTTGTCTCTGGGTTGGAGGTTTAATTTAGTCATCACTGCTGGCAAGCTCTTGTGACTCCTAACATCATCGTCGTCCTCTTCATCCCTGAGTGACCCCCTTACACCAGGGAGACGGGGAAGGTTGGCAGTTACATCCTATGTAAAACAAGCAGGGTTGGTGCGTACATACATAGGATGTTCTAGCTGCCATATAATGTGTGATAATGTACAGTTAGCCAGTCATTATTGCAAAATAAACAGGGCGATTAGGACCATGTTGTATCAAGGGGTATATTTTGCAGCTGAATATTATTCCGCTTAGCTTCCTACATTCCAAATTAATAGACGCAAGTTGAAATTGCTTTATTATGGGAGAAGAAAAAAGAGTGAGGAGTGATACGAGGTATTAATGTAGGAGATTGGCTACCAGATACAATTAGTCAGTGGTCTTAATAATTCTGCAGTGTTACCTCGTGTTGCAGGAATGAGACCGGCTCAGAGAAATGTGATGGTACAGGTGAAACATCACGAAAAGGAGACCGTTTCCTGGTTTTGTTGGAGGGCCTGTTGACACAGCAAGTGATTTAGATATATCAATACATAATAAGAGATACAAATAAGATTGATACATTTACACTGGATGTAATGAGTTACTCTTGTAGCTCAACCTCAAACATGCTATAGAAGCTGTAAATGTTTTAGTTTGTTTGCTTGTTCTTGTTATTTACAGCCATATACGTGTGTGTATATAAAGTGTATTCCAAAAGTATAAAGTGTATTCCAACAAAAATATTATTTTTTAAATATTTGCATTCTTTTTGCATATTAACAGCATGGAAAATATTACCAGTCTTCATTACCATCCATGGGAAGGCCTTTGCCAGAAAAGCCCATCCTGATTCTTATTTACCCTTAAAGAGAACAAGTTGTTAGAACACAAGCACATAGATATTCATAAATACCAAATAAACTCATTATCAAACCTCTCCCTCCTATAAATAGTTGTTTAATTAGAGATATTCTTGAGCAATGATTCTGCTTTTATCTTTACCAACAGGATTTCAAGAATTTCATTAGTCTTCGAGAAGTCTATTAACATATAAATAGGTGTTTCATTGCATAAATTCAATGCATGTGGACTGAAAATATATTTTCAGCCACAGTGGAGATAATTTGCCTACTGATACCACAGGATTGTTTTAAATCAATCTCATGCTTTCAGATATTAATCAAAAACAAAATCTACCATGAAATATAAAGCATGTTGCCTGCCCATTTCCCTCCGCATAAACCTCATATTTTATTTTTCTCCATTTGAGATTTGTCAGTGCCAGATTTAAGATGATTTAGCATGGAAACTAAAGAAATTAGTCTATTCTGACATTGCAGACAACAACAAATAACACAATATAATATTGTAATAAAATCTTTCAGTTCTGATAAAAACACATTTCATTGAATACAACTTCTTGAAGTGCAACATAATTACTTTATACCCATATAGACAAATATCCTGTTTGGAAAAACATATCTGATAAAGATAAAACTTACCATGGGAATACAGAATATCAACAAGACCGCTCAGTGGAAAGGCTGGCCACCGCCTCACAGTGAGGACAATCCAAAGCACTGCAAGTCGGGACATTACCATGACCACCCTAACAGACCAGTCAAAATCCAAGACAACAAAGTTCTCCACTGCTGATTGGGTGGTTGTGTCCCAGAACCCCACAGAGTTGAGAACAACCACTTTCTCTGAAATGATTTGTAAAGGGTCATTAATATCAGAACAGAGGCGAACAAAGAACCATGACTCAAAATAATACAGATCATTTTATGGTATTTGCATAACATTATATAATATAGTAAAAGAGCCACACTCACTTATCTTTTGAGTTGGTTACTTGGTCACAAAATGAACTCGCGTCATTTTTATCCACTCTAAACCAACAACTAGTTCATAACCGTGCTCCAGTTCAGAGAAACTAAATACAGACATTTGTCAGTAGCTAGTGTAAGCGTCATTAGATGAGATGATATGAGTTATAGTCCCCTGTAGGGGGTGAGGTCTCCTTGCATTGTTTAAATCCGGCTTAGAGGTGAAACATTAAGCTTTAGGCTTTAAAGCAGCTGCTCAGCGGGCCATGGAGGATCTGTCAGCAGTAGGGAAGCATTAATCTGCAGTGTGCTTTTATGGCCTCCTGCTGCGTTCTCCCATAGGGCAGTACAGACAAACACTTCGTCATCATAAACATTTCATCTATATTGATGATTAGCCCTTTTTTTGGCTTGCTCACAATGATATGATCACATATATTCAGTTTGGAAGGGAAGTCTGTGCCATAGGCTTTCTGTTGTCTTTTTTAGTGACAAAAGCATTGTTTAAAATGTTGACAACTTATCCATCCATTGATTGTCAGATCATTCTTTCTATCTATCCATCCATCCATGTCTAAAATTAGGAAGACACCTTGCAAGGTGACGTTGCCAGCCTACATCTGTCCTTATGAATGAACATTCACATCTGTGCATTAGCCCTCACACCTCTGATGCAAATCAGGTCACTGAAAATTGGGCTTTAATAGCGTTTGCGTGACTCATTAGCGTGCAAATTGGAAGTGGGTTCATTTAAGTGACGACAAACTGCTAATGTACTTTCATGCTTCCAGCAGCCTAGAAGCAGGTCAAAACCGGTTAGAATTCTTCTGCCCTCATATTTGCCTGTTTGTGTCCCCATGTGGCATGTTGACACAATGATATTTTAAAGTTTTTGTTAGCTTATAAAATGGATTGGCATGGTTTGTTCGCCATGCATGAGTTGAGTCGATGACCTTTGCAGTGTTGCTTGGTTTTTCTAATGATCAACGACTGAGGACAGAAGTCAGAGCTGACCAGGTCCTTGCATTATCGTTAATCATAAAATAATATCCGGTTTGCACTAAGTGAATTCTAGCATGCTTCAAAGTTATACTTTGAATGACTGGAATCATGAAAGCAAAGTTAACCTAACCAGAAATGATAATTCCACAATTAAACCAATTTTGATTTCACGGTAACTTTACAATTACTCGTTCCTGAAAACATAGTGAAAATTCGAAGTAGTTTGTTACAAGATGATGAAACGCAAAAATGTATCGCAGTGTTGCACAGGCAGACTTCTAACTTGCAGTGCATTATCTGCTCCATACTGCAGATTATTCTGTCCAATGAATTCAAATAATGGTGCAGCAGTCTCCATGAACAGCCATATATAAAAGCGAAAAATGGAAAACATGTATGGACCATATGTTTGTCCTGAAGTATTATTTCAGACTGATGAAATAGAAATCAGCTACTAAGAGACTAAAAACAAATGTGGTGCTACTAACCTTTTAATCAAATTCAGAGTAGTAATTGCTCATAAAATGTGCCCTCATGTCCAGAAGTCGCATTAAGTATTAAGGCAATTTCAGCCAGCTCTTGCCATTTTTGAGCAATATGCATCAGTCATTATGACGGTTCTAACTGTACTGGAAGGGCCATAAAATGACATTTGGATGCAGGCAGCAATGAACCTTTTATTGATTTCTTACGGAGGAACATTGCCATATACTGTCACTTCAATGAATGTAAACGCTGTGCATACATGACTACACAAATAAACCTAGATTGTGCATTCTACACACTGTGATTTCCAGGGTATCGGATTCAAACTTCAGTCACCCGTTGTTCGGCTATATGGTGAGATGTATGATGGTGTTCATTCGCCCAGCTTGCAGATATCCTCAAAGAGAGACCTGCACATTAAACACAGTACTCAGAGTATTGCGGCAAGTTAACTAGCTCTATTTAAAATAATAATAATAATAATATTCCCAACCAATTTTACAGGTGAGCAGTTCAAACAAGGCAGAATCTCAACAGTGGATCTAAATAGCGAGAGCAACACCCTTACGGTTTCAGAATACAGTCGAGCACCTGAGAAAATATTCTCCACTCTTTTTATTCACAATATGTGCGTTCCATACAGGGCAATATTTTCTCATAACAATGTTCAATGTCATATTTTACCTCTATATGCTGGAGCCAAACAAAACCTCATCAAATAGAAAAAGAAAAATATGCAAATCGTGTGCAGCTGAATTCTCATTTCTCTGGATGTGTGACATGCTGATGACTCTCAATTCTGCGGACAGTGGGAATGTAATGAAATGCAATGAAAGAAAAAATAAGCAGCCACTCATCCAATGAAATACCCTAACTATGCCACACCTCTTCGGGATAATATTTCTAAGACTTATCTTGCTCTGTACTTAAGCTGTCAACTGTAAAAAGAGGAGAGATGACATTCAAATCGTACAAAAACCTAATAAAACTTGTCTGATAAGAAACATGACAGAAAAAGAACATGGTTTTGAATCGATTCAAATTCACTGAGTGCTATCGTTTACCCCTGTAGATCCCGATTGAGTCGTCAGCAGCCTAGAATGTAAAGAACGAGTCTCCCATGGTAACACAAATACTGTGGTCAAATCATTTTCAGGTGACCGAGTCTCAGAAACTATGAAAATGAACAGGAAAAAAATAATAAAAAATGGTGGGGGAGGAATGGAGAACAATGTACAATTGAAGCAATTTCCTGTTGTTTATAGAAAAAAAATGTGGTAATAAGCTTTAAAGCTTGAGATAACGAATGTCTGTCCTTTCATTAGTTTTTTTTTTCCTTTTCTTTTTTTCCTTAATGTTAGATTTTTGTTTTCCTCCTATCTTTGATTCAGTGCAATGCATGGAACAATACAAGGGTCCCCCAGGGTTGGTTTTCTTTGTGGATTTTGGAGTGGGCACAATGGGCACATTGCTGTGATCGTTTAACTGGTGTCCATGGATTCCATATTAGCGCTGGAGGAGTCCCTCTGGATGCTGTCAAAGATGGCGGCCAGCTCAGGGTTGGAGCTGATTTGAGACTGGAACTCGCTCATTAAGGGGCTCTTCTCTGCCTCTGGGATGGTTAGCAAGGCCACTACGGCCCGCATCGCAGATCGTTTGAGCTCATCCTGCTTCTCAAACTCCTGCTTTACAGAGTTGGCTTTTACCTAGGAAAAAACATATGTTATGAGCCATTCCATAATTAGAGAATCAAAGGGCTCTCACACTATTTGACCAATTCATTGCCATGACTGCTTCATGACCTTTCCAGTTGTTTGTGATTACTGAGAAATACAGAGAAAGAGGAGGAATTGATGAGAAGGAATAGGATCTGTAAATATTGCAAGCTTTCGCTCCACTAAGAAAACTACAGATGTCTCAGATTTCCTCTTTCAATAGACACAGAAACTGCTTTATGTCTGATTTTGGTGTTTGTTGAATATTTTGTGTACCTTTGTGGTGCATGTTGCCCTGAGCGGCTCCACAAGTCTGTCCAACCTCTGTAACACTGCACTTGGACACAAACTAGATAATCTGGCCAGCATGAGGAACGTCAGCATCTGTAAGGACATTCATAGAGCAAAAATAACATTAGAATTATAAACCTTCATTGTGATTCATGATTCTATGCACATATTTTGGTCCCACTGTCTCTTTGAAGTCCTTAGTAACTGTCAAAATAAACATAGCTAGCTAGGTAATTACATAACTTGATAATTCCTGTTTAAAGTGTGTAGATAAATTTAAACAAAGTACTACATTTTCTAGTACAAAGCACTCCCTTCTAATAAAATGGTAGTTAAGGCTTCTACTTCATTATCATGAAAGTTGATAATAAAGTTGGATCACGTTTGTTGTCAATGCATAATGCATATATGCCTTTGATAGCCCCACACTGAATCTTTGTTAATCAATTCATTCTTTCTTTCATCTTCTGTGGTCGCTAAATGATCTGCATGGCAAAAAGCCTGTCTCATGAAAGATTCATGGATTAGTTTGATGGCTTACCTTGATATCATAATGGTCCTTAAGTCCATCTTCAACATGGTTTAAGAATTCAAAGATGTCAAGTCTATCAAGGCAGCTGTCTAATAGAGTGTACATGCATTCAAATGCAGCCTTCCGAATATCCAGACCGTCATCCACTGTGTGTTTGAACGGACCCATCTCAACCTAGAAAGAGGCAATTACACTGAGCTTTGAGGGTTTTAAAAAGACAGTAAAGCAATAGGCGTTGGACAAAGAGCAGATTACCTCTCTGATTAATTCTTTGCGCACTTTGGTCTCATTGTACAAATGAGGGAGAACTGTATCCAACAGGTCTCGAATAAGTGAAGGTTTGTTATGGGCTGCAGAGTTGAAGGTAACTAGAGCCACTCTTCGTACGTTGAGGTCTGGATCTTCCAATGTTTTCAAGAAATCACCTAGAAGTATTTCAATAATATTTTAATAAAAAAACTGTTCTAAAAACTGTTAGACAAAATACAGAATGCAAATTTGCACTTACCTATGCAGTTTTTAAGAAGGGGGTCAATTGTCTGTGGGTGATCAGAAATCGTGAATTTAACAGCTGTAACTACTGAGCTCCTGGCATAAGATGAACCTGGGGAGAGAAAGAGAACACCAATTTTAAAAAAGAGTTTAAGATATAACATTTATAGAACTTTGATTTATCAGAGTGTTTTGATACAGACTTAACAGGCAGAGTTTGACAATCACCTGATAAGAGATAGCCTTTTAGCCTGGGCAGAAGAGTCTCTGGGTCGATAAGTGTCAACTTTCCCAGACATTCAGCTACCACGTTCCTTGTGCCTTCTTCTGTACACTCGCAGTGTTTGAGCAACAGTGCCCACACATTTTCTACATAGGGTTTGAGCCCTGCAACCGAAGCAGAGCTGATTATTTCCTTGAGAGAGTGCAACAGCAGGTACTGTCTCTTGGGCTGGCCAGAGATTTCTTGCAGGACAAAGGGCAGGTACTCCGGGAGGTTCCCCACGCTTATGCTGCCTAACGCATATGAAGCTGCTGACTTGACCTCTTCGCTGGCTGAAGAGAAGGCATCCAGGATGACCGTTTTCAGCTCAGGCTGGCCACTCAGATCAACGTGATGGCCGACCTCTCCCAGGGAAAGCAGAGCCAGCAATCGGATGGAGTCGGTGGATCGCGAGTTCTTCACATCTTGAATGAACTGTCCCACCACTGCAGGGCCCTCTTTAGGACAAGCACGGGTAAGAGCGGCCACACACTTTGCAATGGAGTAGTAGGATTGCTTATGGGTGAGCGCTGCGCTCTGGGCATACACAGGACCTGTTAGCATACGTAGCAGGTCCATGTAGCCCAAGCTGGCAGTTCCCGTAGCTACAAGAGCCTGGAAGAATTCCAGCATGGCACTAAGTGCGCCACCTTGCAGCAACGGCGAACGAACCAAAGCTATGAGTTCAGCCAAAATAGAGCCACTTATCTTAGACAGTGAGTCAGGGTGGACTCGTGCAAGCGTGGTGAGGAAGCTGATAGCCATCTGGGAGACATGCATATCGCTTTCATTGATAAGAGGCGGCAGCTCAGCCAGTACAGCGTCAATCATGGCCGGTGTTACACTATCGCTGTAGTTCTTGACCAGAATGTCCAGTGCAGCCAGTGTGCTTAGTTTCAATGCTCGTTGGTTCTTACGCAGGAAGGAGGCAAGAATGGGAACAGCCTCACCCAAGATGGGCCTCAGGTTGATCTTCAGCGGCGAACCTGCGATGAGCGTGAGAGCTTTGACAGTGGTCAGCCTTGTTATCTCGTTCTTCAGTCGTTCTAGGAAGATGAGGAGAGTGCCTGGTAGGTCTGCACCAAGGCTATCACCAAGGTTGCAGATAATTTGCCCCATACAAGAAATAGCTCGCTCCTTGACTTCCTGGTCGATATCGGCTGCCTTCAGCCTTTTAATGGTGCAAGCAAAAAGGTCAGTGATGTAGGGCAAGGCATCAAAAGCATCTGTTTGATCCAGGGGCCTAATGACTTTGACTAACTGCTGGGTGACCAGCAGTGCTTCAGAGGTGATCTTATAAAAGGGATCCCCCACACATGCAACTACAGGAGGCACTATAGCCTGAACATGGGGGTGGAAGACTTGAGGTTGATGGTTGCACAGGATTACATACAAGCAAGACAGGGCATCTATCTTCAGGTTTGAGGAGCTTGACTTATCGTTGAGAGAAAATATGATTCCTAGAGGAATAAAATTCACAAATGTCACTCCAAATGCTAGAAAAGCAAATATTGAGAAACTTATCATAATGGCTACGTAAGATTTCCAACCTAAAAAGACCTAACATTTCATGGTTTACCCCAGCGCTTTTATAAATGTCACAGGTAAAATACTGATCACACTTGTCAAGAATTAAGCATATGATAATGGAAGAAATGACTCTACTCGCTTTAACATGTAGTAGCTTGCCTGCGGCACATACCTGGGATGAGAACAGGAATGTGCTGTGTCAGGGCCCCTGGCAGCACGTTTACTAATTCTGTCAGCATGTTGAAGCAGCACTGCCGGGTCTTAACACTTTTCTCCTTCATCTGTTTGTGCAATGCTTTCACTATCATGGACACCTGCAAAGGCACACAATACATCACTCTTATGAATAAACTTAAATAAATAGGAATCCCAGGTGTATGGAGTAGTGTTGTTATTGTCTCCAAATAGTCTTCACAGTATATTACAATTTGAGCATCAGTTGAGTATCAAATAATTTATGTGCAAATGTACATCAAATCACCAACCAGGAATGTGTGTGTGTGTGTGTGATATATATATATATATATATATACACACTAGAAGTCCTAGGTAAAAAAGTACATCTTTCTCTACCTGGATTTGAAGCATTGTGAGAGGAGTCTCTCCCTGTTCCATGGCATCTGGGTCACAGAGCCAGCTCTGGGCAGGGCGTGTCTGCTTGAGTAGGGACAAGTAGGCATGGAACACATCTGCCTTGACGTTTTCTTCTCTCTCTTTAAAGCGGGCAATGAGTGCCGGTGAAACAGTTCGGTAGAACTCGGGTAGCATCTCATGTCGTGTGCTCACCACGGCGTCCAAGCACTTTGCTGCTGCTCTCCTCACTTTCCAGCTCATGTCGTCATCATCACTGTACTCATCATCACTTCCTGTTTGGAGTTAGATGGTATCATAATCACAGCCACTAATTTGAATAACTCCATCTGTTGCAACTGCTACAATCTGTATTGTTCATATTTTATTCCATATTGGCCAAAACAGTTGGCATATAATGTAGTACATGTAGACATTTCAAGCAAGAAGCCCCAAAAAGGATTTCTTTGTAAACACTCAAGACAGTGTGGAACATACAGGGCTACAAGTTCGAGTCCCCTGAACCACAAAACACAAAGCGTAGACTTCTGAAGCGTGGAGAAAAACAAACATACCCTCAAATCTGCTGCCAAACTGTACAAGCCTCCTAAGGCAGCTTACAAGCTAGTGCACAGTCAGCACAATAAATTATTTAAAAGAAAACAACAAATAGGTACGAATATGATTCATGGATGAAAGCAAGACTCCAATAGGGGCAGAAAATAAAAATCCTTGACGGCAGAAAAGATCAAGTAGAACAAAGGCAGTCATGAATGCAGTGAATGTCTAACTCAAGCTTTTGGACAGGGGATTGTCGTTATAGTCTGCTCCTGTCAAATTCTGGGGTGCAACAACCCATATTTCTTCCACCATGCTTCCACTTCATTCCAACACTTTCAACATGCAACACTGAGCACATCCACACTCAGTTGTGCTTCAGAGCACTAATGGTTAAATAAAGCATTTTCACTCAGAGAAAGCACAACCTCTGTCAGAGAAAGTGGCACGACATGCTCAGCACATGCATTAAGGAGGGTAAAAAGGTGCCTGCTCGACAATCTCTAAGGTGCCAGAGAAATGGTGGCAAATGTTTAAGCCTGTCTGGACATTACAGGACAATCAGTACCCCCAAACCAATCCCTGAGCCAATTTTATCGGCTGTGAAAGCATAGGCATTACTTAAAGCTGCTAGACCGGACCAGTAGCCACCGTCATTCCAATAATAAGGTGATTTCTGATGGTCTTGCAAAGAGTCTTTGCAGAGGTCCAACTTTTTTGTCTTTGAACATGGACAGACTGCCTCTCTGACTTCTGTATTACCAATACAGTGCTTTACAAAAGCTATAGGTTTTCCCCCAAAACGTGGATCAATAAACCTTAGGGTTGTTATTACTGTTATGCATCAAGCAGAGGCTATCACACACCAGAACTAACAAACTGAGCTGGTAACTTACAGCTAAACAGACTCTTTTGGTATAGGAGAGAGAATAAATCCTTCTTCCCTCAGACAGAGAGGAGAAATGAGCCCCGCCTCGTACCTTGATAATCTTCGTCTACACCATCGGCATCCATTGCATTCTCATCTTCATCCTCGTCGTCATAGTTGTAGTTGGGGTCATAGGTCAGATACTTAAGACAGATGCTAATGACTGTTGGGACATGTGGGTAGACTTCCTTCGGACACCTAGGAATCAAAAGCAATAAGGTTTTTATTAATCAAGTCATGCAACAGGGAAACTTCAAGATTACAGTTTTTCAATGGCTACATTTTTGTTGGTAATATGGTATATGGTATCTATACTACTACTACTACTACTACTACTCACAGGAAACAGCAGAAAAACAGTCTGCAAAAATTAAGATATAACCTATATTTAGCATCTTTTTTTCACTCTCTGGTCAAACTCATCTATTATAATATCATGAGAAACAATTTCACATGTCAGCATTAAGATGGAGATGTAGACTAACCTCCTTACGAAAGACTCAAAAGCTTGTATGCAGTATTCCCTCAGTTCATCATCATCAACATTGCAGAACTTTACCACCAATGGGATGATCTTCTCCAAGTACTCACCTGTAGGATAAAACCAGCAAGTTGTCATTTACCATCATTGCACACATCAGACAGTTGCAAAACTTAACATCAAACCGTTATAATTCATTAAGAAATAAAAATGAGTTTGGGGAGCTGCAAGATAAAGGCCTTGCTGTTTTCAGCACAATCAAAGAAACAATCTTAAGATGACAAAAAGACTTAATTAAAACAGTAGCGCCAAGAGATAGCTACAAAACAACTTTGAGTGCATTCCACTGAAGTAATCTTGTGCATCTTAATCGCAGCTGTCTTTGTTTCATCAAACGTAGGCGGTAATTGGCTGATGGGGAATGGCGTACCACAGCAGCAAACCTAAATGACTTTTCACTTCATTTCATTTGTGCCAAATGGCCTGCCTTAGCAGCGCAGCAATGGAACAACGCTGATGACAAGGTGACGGGTAATAACAACTGTACTGGAGATTGTTCTATTTCCTGTCGCACAATTTGTTCGGTCAAATTCCAAAGAGAGTTGAAGCTTATACCCCCTTATACATAATTGTGCTTTGGGGGTGGAAATGTAGAAAACAGTAAATGTTTTGAATAATTCAGGACAATTTCAAAGTTTTTTTTTATCAATTATTAAAAATTGTGAAAAAGAGTGATAAAATATCTTTGAATGACGTCAATTATTCTTCAACTGATGGGGGGGAAAGGTGGCACACCTCGACCTGAATAACTTCTACTGCTCAACAACCTGAGCAATCAAAGTGAAATGTAATCAAAATTCGGTGTCAATGCAGGTGACCTCAATCTTGAGTGAAACTTTTCTATCATAAGAAAGGACTCTGACTTCAAGATCAAGCCATGGATAACTGCGGTAAAAAGGCAATGCATAGGAGGGGAGGCTATCATTAAACAAATGTATTTACACTACACTTTCAGCTAAAAACAGCTATTGTGATAATTGGATCATTTTCATTAAAATACCTTTGAGGATGGCTTTGGTTTGCTTTAGCTCATTCCAACAAAGGCTAAATTACAGCATCAGTGGTGAAACTAATAGCTGTATGAGAAGATCACAGTTGATGGCTTCAATAAGAGCACACTAAAATTGCTTTCAGCACTTAAAGAGTAACTGAGATGAGGTCTTGAACCCCGAAGACATTAAGTTAACTAAGATCTTTAACAACAGGGGAGCCTCACCAATTCTGTGGCCAGCTTGTCTGCTGATGGCAGCAATACACTGGATGTAAGTGCGTGTGGTTGACATGGACTCGTTGCGTGAGAGTTCGGATAGTAAGTGCTCGATGAGGTCTACAAAGACCAAGTTTCCGCAGCTCATGACCAGGTGTCCCAGGGCAATGATGGTCCTCTTCCTTACTGCCAGGCGAGGGCTTGTCAGTTGAGGCAGCAGACAGCTCAGAATGGAAGGGTGGAAATTCACTAAGAGACCTCCTTGTCTGGATGAATGAACACAAACAATGTTAGACATTTAAAAGAAGAGTTTGTTGCAAAGACCACAAATTTGGTGGTTTGTCCTCTTTATCAGACAGGAAATATAACATACATAATACTCCTATTTCTGCAGTATACAGCATGTATAGCAAATTTACATGCCCCTTTTTACAAGATGTAAAATATGTCTCTGATGTGAGTGTGTATGTGAAGTTTTAGCTCAAAATACCCCACAGATAATTTTTTTATAGCTTTTTGAGGGTGAGCAAAAATGTGTCGTTTTTGTGTGTGTCCCTTTAAATGCAAATGAGCTGGTGCTCCCGGCTCCCTTTCAAGAAGAGGGCGGCGCATCAAGAGCTTGTGTTAGCAGCTCTGATTACCTCATGCAAACACGCACTGAAAATGTCAGAAACTGTTCACCCTCTTATGTTCAAACCGGAGTCGGACAATGATGAAGAGACTCAAGAAGTGACAACATGTAGAATGCAACAGGACATTTCTGAATGGTTAGTTGATGAATTTATGTAGCTGATGTGGAGTTGACTCTCTTCAAATCATTGATTAGCATATTCTGTCATGATAATCTATAAATCGCTCGTGTGGGGTTGTAAGATGCCTTCACAGCCAGAAAATATATCCTCTATGAAGATAGAACAGGTACAGTTTAATTACGGTTATAACTTATGTTGCCATCTTGCTTTTATGACATGCTATTGCATTTGTGTTACGTACTGTATTGCAATCAATGTGAAAAGACGGATGCGACACTTTGAGCAGACTCCTAAATGTGCTCTACTACAACAACTCTTCCTCTTCTTAACACAGCCTTTTTGCATGTTCTTGGAGGCAAGGTTTATGTACATTTTAGGGTTATTGATGTCACTAACCCGTGAAGAAGCTTGTTGTAGTCATTTATTGTAGTCCTTAAAAAGCAATTTCTTTAAAAGAAAATATCTCCCTTTGCTTTGAACATTGAGCGTCATAAATTTGCAGATGTTGTTTATGCTAAAACAGCAACATTACACACTAACTTAAATAAAAAAGTGAAATTATAATCAACCACCCCTTTAGGTAGAACTGGTAGAGCATGACCTTAGTAATGGCACGGTTGTGGATTCAATTCTCAAGGCACACACAGATGCTGGCAAAAAAAAATCTCAAAGTCACCTAATGCATAAGTGTACGTATAAATGCAAAATGCATTCACCCAAGTTGGCCATTAGTTACCACACAACAGAGCTGAGCGTCAGCATCTAAACTGAAAGACCTACAAGTATATGCAGCTCAGTGAACTGAGGAAAAAGACAACTGAGAACTGTCACAGAGGGTAGATTGTGTGCACAAACACATCAAGAAATTACCTGGCAGGAGCCCATGTGCACTCAAAAGCACAATTGGTCTAAACAAAAGCAGCAGTCATCACATGGCTTGTCTGACATACCTGCACAGCATGTCTGCCATGATGTCCAAAGCTTCCAGCTGAACTGAGACATCCTCCTGCTTGGCAATGGCACTTGTGAGGCGGCCCGTAATCTTTTTGCAAACGCTAGCAGCAAGAGCAGAGCCTAAAGCAAAGAGAAATGGACTTAGCGGGCAAGATGGCACACGAAAACAACTAAATATAGCCATAGACGTGAATGAATTCTCTATCCTTTTAGCACAATAGAGAAGAAAAACAGTTGTGGAATACAACTATTATGCTGGAAAACTTGTTTTACCGCTGGACGCTGGCGGGAGCTCTCCAATCACCGTTTTGAGGCCGATGCTAGAAATATCTCGAAGTTGCTCCTTATCTGATAACATGTTTGTACACAATGTATCAACAATGGTTTCAACCTGGTACTCCTTCACTTTGCTGACAAGTGGTCCCAAACTGCAAGAAATAACAAGGACTTTTAGGGCAACCTGTGAAACGTTTCCTATCTGTCTATTACAATGCAATGTATGAATTTGGATTGCTTGCAAAAATGTCTGTACTGCAAAATGGTACATTACAAATAATTTCTGTTCAGCATTCAAGTATGTTAATCCATTCGCAAGATGGCTTTAACTGCCATAAGGTTTAGAAATAGTTGCTGTATACTTGTATTTCAGCACAAAGAACGAATGAAATGAACAGATTACTGTGACTTATTCATGCAATCCCTTCTAAACTATCTAGGGGAAAATATAGGTTAATGTTAGAGGCTAATAACCTAGATAAATCAAAGTAAAAAAAACAGCAATACCTCTCACTAAATCACTGTGGCATTAATCAATTTCACATTAAAACAGGACAAACTGAAGCCAATTCATGAAGGACACACTGAAAACACCCAAGTAAGAGAAGCTTTCAAGTTCATGTAAACACAGAAGGGCTGAAAGAAATGAGCAATAGCAAAAATCTGACCATTTTACAGCCAGATTCTGAACTTCTCCGTTCTTGTCCTCCAGGAGCTTTAAGATCATTTTGACCACCTTCCGTTCACTATCATCATCCAGCTTTATGGAGTCCTTCTGCAACTCGGACATCAAATCATTGGTGGCCATGAATCTGTGGGAATAAACAAGGACTTGTTATGAATCATCTGAAGAAAGTGTTTCTTCCACCAAAATGTAATAACTTGTGCTACCCCTGAAATGACTTTGACTAATGTTAGCAATCCCTACCCACCATCCATTTCTTACACTGTATATCCTGCTTCACTCATAAAAAAACATAATTTTGCAAAAGCAATGACAAGCAGTTGCAAAGGTGTTCCCAATGGTCCAGACACACTGACACACTTAAAGAGGGTGTGACTTCAGCACTAACATAATGGCTACTGTAAAGACACCCACATGGCCCTAAGGTGAGAACCACCTGAATAGCAGGGGCTGCTGGCATTATGTCAAGCAAATGGACTGACTGAAGCATTCTCATCTTTTCATCTCACTTGTCGTGGTTTGCTAAATTCATAATCCACTTCTGAGCTGAAACTGGAGTGGATTAAAATGAAATCTTGTCTTTGGGTGCCAACATCAAAGCCTCAGCACAAAACCTCATATGTGATGTGAGCGAAAAACCTTCTGCATACCCTATTACATGCCATCTCTCTCACACATACACACTCTTAAAAGCGACTGCTTTGGCATATATTTGAAGGTGTGGAATCTCTTATTCCAGTGAGAGCCTAAGTAAGAATGAATAATGCATGAGATGCACACGCAGGGCGAGAGGGGGAACGCCAGCACACACCAACAGAGGAGACCTAGAATGATGTGTAAGCAAAATGTTCCCATGGGTAAAATCTTGTGAAATTCAGAAAGAGCTGGAATGAGAACAGCAAGTGGTTTGACGTGGATGACAGGCAGGGGAGACTCTGGATATATGATCCGAAGACTGCATTAGTATTCATTAGACAACTCCTGTCAGATATGTATAAAACTCAGAAACCATTAACCTACTGGTGGCTGCTGCTGCTTAATATACTGACATCATTAAAGGGAATCCCCCAACAGAAAGAAAAGCATGGCAGCACAAAATACAAATGTATAGACCATTTAGATTATGAACTACAATTTCATGATGCTTTTAATCTGTTATCAACATGTTTACATGTGCTTCTGGCCTTGACAGCATTTTAAACCAGACAAGTACTCTCAGAACAAAGTGCATATAGGTATAACATTGAGAGAAATATCTATGATTATTATTTAAAAAATAATAATTTCTCCTTGTTCAAATGTTGCAATCATTTGTATTAAACCATTTCACACAGTCTGTGTGTGACAAGAGTCAACCTCTGTTTTTACAAATAAGTGTCATCAGTACAAGATAAATACAATTGATTAACTGAATAAAATAATGCAATTATAAAAGAATGACCTGTCAAACCTGTTAATACGTAAATGTATAAATGACGTAAGGTTTTCTGAAAGACTGAATGCAGAGATCCTAATAAAAGAAAAACCTTGAATTCAATATACATTCTACACTACAAACTTATAAAAAAAAGTAGCTGATGTTGTTTAAATCTATGCACATTTCATGGACGTGCACTTATGCTAAAAGTAGCCAACTTATATGAACACGAGGAATGTAAATTACATAAAATGCAGCACTGACTCAACAACTGCTCATTTTGTCAATTGTTTGTTATGAATGATTGTAATCGTTACAAATGATATGACAGTTCGAGTGCAGTGCCAGCAAATCGAAATGCTAAGGCTAATCGGCTAACACTAGCTACTAGCTGGCTAACATCTACACTAAAGCACACTTTTGACAGCTTATATTCCAACATGAGAGGGGAAATGAACAAGTTATAGCCTTGAATACATAGCCCATGCACAATATTAAACAGCAAAAAATCCAAATGAAGCCCCGTACAGTATGAGTTAGCTTGTTAGCTTAGCATGTCAATCTAAACAACAACAGGGGCGCGATTCAGGGCCTAAAACTTTCTGCGATCGCTCCATTATTTATTAAAACATTTAAACGCCATCACAAGCCCTGAACATAAGTGTGCATGCTCTTTAACACTCGATCTAGACATGTGCATCACGACTGACCTGAAATCCTTGTCGCTGGATGTCATTTTCTCCAAAAGATTAGAGATGTGGTACGAGGCACTCGCCATGTTTGCAGTCAGGAAAACCACTTGTGTGTGTGTTTAGGGCCAGAATGATTTAGTTCGCCTCTTTTTTGAAGGTCTGAAGGGGTGTAAAGTACAAGACGAATATCCAGAGTTTGTTGTGCAGGTAGGTGATCAGCAGCAGCTGTGCGGGGAAGAGCAGACGCTCATGCCTTGAGTTTGGATGGGTTTGAATGGAGGTGCTGCTCGCTTCTGCAGGAGGGAGGAGCTCAGACTAGACAGACACTGCTGTCTATGAGAAGGCAGAGTGAGAGTTGGGTCCGTGTTGCAAAACCTAATGAGCTGCCTACTTGGATAGCATAGCATGAGTAGCCCACCATCTTTTGGACATACATTTCACAATTCAAAAATCTAGTGTTTGATCATGTCTAAATATTTATTTGAATGCAAAACCTAAAAATAAGTAAGCAGTTGTGACCTGCAATACTCATGAGTCATGACCAGACTAGTGGATACATGTATATTTATTAAAGAGCCATAGGCACCTAATGGGTAAACCATGGCATTACAAAAAAATGACTGTCCGTCCACAAAATGACTTTAATTTGACTTTAAAATGTCTTAAAATGGGTTTTTTTTAACCTTGAATACTACACTAATTGTAATGTAAATAATAAAAATATTAGAAAAAAATATTATTTTAAATGGTTATTAATTGACCATAATTATTGCACAAATAGTACCAAAAGATCTCCGCAAATTGTTAGATAAATATTATTGAACTAAAGTACAGAACATTTCTTTAATTGAAAAATAGTTAAGGTGTATGGTCACATTTGACCACCGAGGAGTATAAGTGTGACCAATTAGTAAGGAATAGCCTACCTGAAAAACTTTAACATCAATGTTGTCTCTCCATCACTCTCCAGAATAAAACGATGCTGTAAATGTCGTCGACATAATATTCAATGCAATGTGCTGTAATGTTTCCTAAAAAGTGCTGCAACTGTATAGTGAAGTTATTGTCTATCCTGCTTAATGCCATTCCAATATATTGCGCTGGTTTTTTTATGAACCACGTGACCGTGTGGCGGCGGCGCTGGCATGTTGCAACTCTGTTTTTCAACGGCGCTAGCGTTAATTGACGCGATACAGCGATCTGTTATGCCATATCAAGTGCGCCAAAACGGTATTTATTGTTTAAATTTCGTATTAAAAACATAGACTGTAAAAAAAAAACTTACAAAATTTGAAAGCTGATGCTTTGTTTCAAATCAAATGCAGGGTTGCCACTTTGGCGTGAGATGAGCGCGTGAGTGAGAGCGTGAGACAGCGCCTGAAAGCGTGTGTCTCACGCCAAATGCGTTAGAGTTGGCAATCCTGAATTATTAGTATAACTTATCCAAATGTTTACTTTCTTTGTGAAGGGTTGTTATATTCTATGGAAACCTGGTATATCTTTTTAATTTTAATATTTCACATTTGTACGTATGTTTGCATTTTGTTTTGGATAGTATAGTTTATATAGCCTATATCTTTTTGCAGGAAAGATATTAATATTTTCTTTACAGTATCATATTAAGGCCAATTCTCACCGCACAGACAAACACCAACAAACAAAGTTGGCCGTTGGATTTAGAAGTTTATGAAAAATTGGTCTTGTTCTCACTGTCCCAACAGACAAACAAACGCTGATTGAACATTCAGTCAGGTAAGACCATAGACCGTAAGACACTGGGCAAGAGAAGGAGTAACACACTGACACTGAGTCTGAAATCGAATACTCTCTTGAGTTGGTACTTATTTTAGTAAGTAAGTAATTACTTCACGAGCATTAACCTTAGCATTAACTTGAGCAATTTGAGCTACAGTAGCTCGTCTGTTACTCTGTTTGATCAGACCACACGGGCCAGCCTTTGCTCCCTACGTGCTGATTCACCACTGATCCTTTCTTGGACCACTTTTAATGGATACTGACCACTGCAGACCGGGAACACCCCACAAGAGCTGCAGTTTTGGAGATGCTCTGACCCAGTCGTTTAGCCATCACAATTTGGCTCTTTGCCAAACTCGCTCAAATGCTACCCTTGCCCATTTTCCCTGCTTCTAACACATCAACTTTGAGGAAAAAATGTTCACTTGCTGCCTAATATATCCCACCCACTAACAGGTGCTGTGATGAAGAGATAATCAGTGTTATTCACTTCACTTGTCAGTGATCATAATGTTATGCTTGATCGGTGTATTATGAGTGTGTTTAGTAGGAATCGTAGTCCAGACGCGCTATATTCGCCATGTTGTCATTGTCATGTGACCTACCAGCGTTAGTTACATCACTTCACTGCCATTCACAAATCTTCTCCAGTGGCCTCATGGGATAGTAAACTGTCCATCATATGCACACTTCAGAATCTCGTCGGAAGAAGTATGTTATCCGGGTACTGTTTTCCTTCTCTTTTATGAGTATTGTGAATTCTGACATAGTTCTTTTGCCACTTACTGTTTTCCGCCTACTATATAGTAGGGAAGTATGCGATTTCGGATTCAGACACAGATCCGCCAAAACCCAACACATGTGTTTGTTAGGGTTTGTCTGTGCGTTGTGAATTGGCCTTTAATTTTTTTACAATATGTGGTAAAGTCATTTTCTATTAAACAACTATTTTCTATTAAATTATGAATATTTTGTTCTTAATTTTTTATATTTTTCCCTGTTCATGGAAACAACGGAGATCAGATCCATCCTGACTATTTGGATTACTAATGAGAGGTCGCTTGATGACTAGGCACTCCAAAAAGCTTGCAAATGATACATTATTTGGAAATGGGTGTCTATTATTTCATTTAAATCACTGAAATGACCTGGCCAGGTGCATGAAAGTGAGAAAGAGAGAAAAAAAGAACTAGCAATGATCCTTTACAGAGCACTCTAAGACAGGTTTGACTTCTGGACCAACTATTAGGTGGTGAGCCCTCTATCATACATTCATCCTGTCCTTTAGCGTGTCTTCATTCAAAGTCTCAGTTCAATGCATACCCTGTTCCCAGAGAGGAATGCAACACATATCCCTCATCTTCTCCTCTGAAACGCTTTTAGTAAGACTGAAAAATAGGGAGGAATAGATTGAATAGATGAAGGTATTTTTTGTTCCACTTTATTATGTTTGTATGTCTTTCTATAACATATAAATGAATATTTTATTATACACAGAGTTAGAGTCCATTTGTCATTATAACAACAGAGGGACACACAAAATACTGTAAAGCCTTCTGAAATTAATGTAAATAATTTCAGTTCAACCTTTTAACTACATTTTTATGGTGACTTTTTTTGTTTCTAAGTTTGTCTTAGACTTTTGGGCCCTAATGTATATTTAACACTTACAAAACATTCTCTAATTTCTTAGTTTGGTGGATAAGGGGCTGAATGTCATACAAAGATATGTGTTTTCTGTAATGCATTTTGTCTATTAGCATGACTTTTTTTGTAGAAAACTGCCTTCCAGCATGGTCTGACCCACTCTCACAGTCCCCAAATCTGCATGCAGTATGTAATGTCTTTTCTAATTTGTCTTTGAGATTGAATAGATGCACTAGACATTGTTTTTGACTCAGTAGGAGACAGGAGGTCAAATATAATTAGGATTACAATCATCACACTGTTGGCAGTGCAGAGCGCGGTCATGCAGTGAAATACATCCTTGCGCATCCACGCACACAAATATATGAATCACAGAATAGCTAACTGAAGACAGTAGAAAAGTAGTAGAAATAGTCATTGTGTGTAATGTAAATGTAATGATGTAAATAAAACTTAAAAAAGGTGTCTATTTTCACTTAATAAAGGTAATTTAGGTAATCTATATATAAATATTTGCCTTTGATTTCACGCTTTTCAATCTGTTGGTTTATTTTGAAGCACAACTGCAAATCAATTTACCATGATATCAGTTATGATTTCTCAACAGCTGTGTGGAAAATGGGTCTTGGATGGACACCAGGTGACAAAGGCATAGAAAGGAAATAAAAAAGAAGATAGCAAGTGTGTGTCTGCATGCAAAAGCAAAGATGAGAGGCGAAATAAAGCTATTTCATTCAATACTCATTAAGTGAGTATTATTTTTTTTTTCATCTCGTTTAAATAGCACAATAGATTGAGATTTTAAACATGCCAGTGATACACAATTACTATGCAGAAAACTGAATTCTATGAGAAACCTGTCATGTCCAGATGTCGAATTTGATGTTAGTTTTTTTAAGAATGATACGCTTTTAGGAGAATAATTTGATTGATCTCTGTTGCAGTGGGACAGGGCTCCAGGTGTCATGAGAGTGGGAGTATGAGCATGCCTGTGTGTGTGTGTGTGTGTGTGTGTGTTTTGAAAAGACATTGAACTGAAATAATAGAGAGAGACCTCCTGTTATTGCAGAGAAACATCTCCTCCCACTGAAAAAAATATTGATGCTATTGCCTATCCCAGGCTTTTTCAGGAAATGATGTTTCAATTATGTTACCTCATGGAGGCATTGATGTGTGATGGAAGCGGGAAAGCATGCCTGTAGCTGTCCCACAATGGCACGCCTCCTTCTGTAGGCATTAACACTCAGATGCTTCAGTAAAACAGGGGCAAGGGGAAGAAAAGACTGTTGTGGCCTCATTTCCAAGCCTGTGGCATAAAATGGATTACATAAAGCAAATAGGTTGATGAAAATGTGACTTTTTCATCTATGCTAAAGACCACATAAAATCCTTTGACAAGCAAAGCGCCCTGTCTTGATGTAATTTATATTGAAACAGGAAGCTGGGACGGGAATATTCACTCTGTTGGTGCTGTGTGTAAAGGGAGCTGCTTGTGTAAGTAGCAAGACAGCTCACTAGATTAAAGGGCACATATTATGGCCCTTTCTACAAGCTGTAAAATAAGTCTCTGATGTCCCCAGAGTGAGTATGTGAAGTTTTAGCTCAAAATACCCCACAGATAATTTTTTTATAGCATGTTAAAATATCAAATGGCAAAAACCCGTAGTTTTTGTTTGTATCCCTTTAAATGCAAATGAGCTGATGCCTCCAGCCCCCTTTCAAGAAGAGGGCAGAGCTTCAAGAGCTCATGCTCCAGTGTCAGGACAATCTCATCTCACGGAATGAAAATGTAAGAACAGAAAATCTCGAACAGCAGTGTTCAGCTCGAACCGGAGTCTGACAATAATGCCTACAGAGCCAGAGAATATATGCTGTATGGTGTTTTGTTTAAATACGGTTATAACTTATTTGTCATCTTGCTTTTATCCAGTATTAGTACAAGCCTGTTGTAGAGGACCCCGTCCGAATAAAGACCAAAACTTTACTGATGAGTTTTATGAAGTTTATTGTATATCACACAAAAGATGAAGCATTGATTTTCACTCAAGAAAATCACAGTATAAGAGCTGAATAAAACACAGTACAAAAAGTGCACATTAAAGTGTTATCTATAAATTTTCTACCTTGCGTTATCATCAACATACACAGCAAATTACACAAAACAAAACTCATTACAACTAACAATACTGTATACAGACTTTTTCAGGGGGTTCTTAAAAAACTGGTTAACTTTATATCCATAAAACAATGATGAACTGTAATAAAGTGCGTGTTGTCCCTTTCATTACTGCCGTGACCAGTATCGCTCCGGAGACTATAAGCTGAATCACGAACAGTTGGTACAGATCCATCCATGAGTAACAACGTTTAAGCAAAGCCTGCCTTGTATTGCCCCTCGTTCACATGCAGTCTGGAGTGAAATTATTTGCGCAGACATAAACAAATGTAGGTATATTTTGGGGCACATTACCTTCAAAAATAAAACTAATCTACTGCGTCCTCAGTGGCTCAGATGTTGGGAGAAAATGAAAACTCTTATGTTCACTCTTACATCCAACAGAATACCGGGATTGCTTACAAGACATGTTGTTGCTACAGCTGCTCGAGTGCGGAGAAAATGGCAGATAGCATCAATAATTTTAACCTGATTTCTCAGAAAATTAAAAACTGTACATTTCAAATGTATTTGCTAGTAATGTATTTTTAAATATGCACCATCAAAGCTAACACATAAGGACTAAAAGCCACAAAACCTTATGTTTTTAATAAAAATGGAGCTTAGATAAAATATGCCCTTAAAATTGGGTTAATTGCAATACGAGGCTCAAAAATCATTTAATTACACAGACAGCAATGGCCCTATGGAGCTGAATGACAACAAGGAATAAATGGAGTTTAATGATGCACCTTCTGTTTACAATGAACCCAGGGGAACCGTAATCGATTATCAAGTTGTAATTGTCCTTTCCTCTGAGTACAACATGCACTCTCTTCCCTTTTCTCAAACTTTTGCCCCAATTTTCTGCTACATGCAATTTGGAAATGACAAAAGACCTCTTGTTTTGGAACTGCTGCAATCTACGGACCATTAATGACTTATTGAATTGAGGTAATTGCGTTCTACTCAAGCAAGGACCACCCCTTGTTGCACTTAAATTAAATTTAATTTCCTGGTCCAACACTCAGCATAAACTGCAAGTCAAGTAACAGATGCATTACCTAAGAAAAATTAATGGGCCACATTGGATGTCAGTTGTGAATACATGGCAATAGCAAATATATTGTTTGCTCAATGTAAAGGAATTACTGTCAATTAAGGAAAAGTCACTTCATTACTACAGACTCCTATACATAGCACATGACTGTGTGAAATAGCAACATGGCTCATTTCTTCATCCCCTACTATATTTTATAAATGTGCAGTGTGTAATTTCACACTGAGGAAGAAACTGAAATTTAAGTTTTTGTTGAAATTGAAAGTTGAAATTTTTGTTGAATTGCTCCTTTAAGCTAGGATAAAGAGATAATGTATAACATCCAAAATATAGTCTTTCTCAGACTGTTTACTGAGGCTGGCTTCAGACATAAAGAGAGACAGCAGGAGAGAGAGCGAGAGAGATGAGTCATGCTGTTCTATATGGACTCATCAGAAGTCTTTGTCTTCACAATTTCCTCCAGTTTCAAGTCAAATTACACCAAGCCTCAAACTTTGCTTTTTAATATGTACACCATGTTGCTTCCGACAGCTGCTTAGTCAAAGTATTTTATATCCAGATCTGAATTACTACCATTATTAGAGTCAATGTTTCAGCAGCATTAATCAAACTGATATACGGCGGCACTAACCTAAAATGCTCATTCCGACAGCATGTACAAGGCCAATACAAATTGTCAAGCCTCTCAATTTCTGATTGGTCAACAGCAGCTAGATGAAATGCAAAGGGCATGTATACAAGGTCATGTATTCTTAGACACAGTGTCTCTTCACTCCCCCATCATCCTCCCAATATCTGATCTAACTCTTTATCACCAGTGCTCTCTTTCTCTCTGCCTCCTGATTCACAGTGAGAAATAGCTCAGAGCCCTCAAGGGAGGTTGCCCGCAGGAGCGAGTGCAAGTGTATAGGTGTATGAGTATGTGGCCTCATTGCTGGTGTGTTCTCTGATTAATCAATGCCGTAAACACAGATCACAGCGGAATAGCCCAAAGGCTCCCAAAGGGGATGTAACGCAAGGTATAAAGCACCTTCCAGCGCAACCTCTTTGACCTCGACACCTGCTCAGAGACCTCAGGTTGATGGAGAACATATACATGTCACTGATTAACAGATTCCAAGTAAAGGCCCGCGAAAATAGGTTAGTTACCTAAATATACACTCATCCTCAGTTTAACATATGATATATCAGTTATATGACAAGTGAAACCACCATTGAAATGGAGGGAGACATACATGTTCTTCCCAATATTTGGATTAGCTGGGGTTAGCTGTCTTTTTAAAGGTTCACTCTTAAATAATTTGGTTCCCCACATTCAAAATCTCTGGGTGTGGTGTTTGTATGCAGGAAACAGGTACTTTACCCTATCCAATGTATCCTATTCCCTCTTTCTCTCCCCAATACTTACTTTTATTTAACTGTTGCTATATAAATAAGGCTAAAAATAATAATAGCAAAGATTTCTTGGCATTCCTGAAGTTATGTTTAAAGTTTAAAGATGGCCATTGTCACGGTTTTGGAACCAAAGAAAGCCTGCAATAATTTTCTGACAGAACTTTGGCATGATCATCTCACAGTGTGTTTGCTGCTACAAATATGCAACATGAAATGGCGTATTGATCAACACGAAATGCCGCTAAAACTACTTACCTCAAGCTCCTTTTTTCCCTAACCTTGACCGCCTCCATATTCTCATTTTTCGCTTCCTCTTTTTTTTTTGTGCACATAAAAACGTCTCGGTTACGTATGTAACCCTCGTTCCCTGAGGAGGGAACGGAGACGTAACGTCAGTGACTGACGAATGGGGGTTTCGCCTAGAAGCCTATCATCTTCGAGATCTTAGAAAACGCCCAATGGTAGGCCAATACCATGGGCGTGCAGAATTTGCATAGCGTAGCTCCGCCCCACGGTGTGAGTATATAAGGAAGCACGCTGGCAACATCGCATTATGTTTACCTGCTGAGGAGCCAAGACTGAACTCCCGGCCGTTACAGCGGTACAGCGGAAGTGGCAGAGGGACGTTACGTCTCCGTTCCCTCCTCAGGGAACGAGGGTTACATACGTAACCGAGATGTTCCCTTTCGTTCAGTCACTCCGAGTAACGTCAGTGTCTGACGAATGGGGGTCCCAATCTAATCACGCCACTCGGCTGTCGTCCAGTGCCCTGCGTAAGTGTGAGCTCCCTGTCGTAAGCTAGTACGGACGTAGGACTCCAACTTACCACAGGAATACCAAGGTACACTGGGAAGCATATTCCAGGTGGAAGTATGCGCCAAGGTGCCTACCCGTAGGGAGGACTTAAGGAGACACATATGACCCGCGAGGGGCTGCATATGGAGGAACTCTGGGGTAACCAGCCGAAGGTGGAAAATTTTACCCCCAGGGGAGGCAAGGGCTTGCCGAGGGAAATACACATGCTCAGAGAGGCTTACAGTGGAAATACACATGTGGGAGTCGCCCATAGGGGGAACCATGCACACGGTGGCACCTAGCCTGACACGAGGGCCTGAACGAGTGGGCAGACGCACAGGTGTCGGCATCGACAGTGCTGGAGGAACTCAGGGTTTCGGGGAAACTACCTGAGGAATATATCGCACGTATCCCGTCCGAGGAGAGGAATGGCGAGCAAGCGAAGACACCTGAGCCTAGTCCATTACCGGCCACTGGTAGAGGCGAGTACATGAGAGGACACTGGCTCCACTCGGAGATTATAGAATCTGGCGAATGTGTTAGGTGTCGCCCAGCCTGCAGCTCTGCAGATGTCTGTCAGCAAGGCGCCATGCGCTAAAGCCCAAGAGGAGGCCACACTCCTGGTGGAGTGTGCCCTGACCCCAAGGGGGCATGGACGCCCCTGCGTCTGGTAAGCCAAGACAATGGCGTCCACTATCCAGTGAGACAACCTTTGCTTGGAGAGAGCTTTTCCCTTCAGCTTTCCACCATAACAGACAAAGAGCTGGTCTGAGGTCCTGAAACACTGCGTTCTGTCTACGTAAGCATGGAGGGCACGTACTGGACAGAGCAGTGCCAAGGCTGGGTCTGCCTCCTCCAAAGGCAGCGCTTGCAGGTTCACCACCTGGTCCCTGAACGGAGTGGTGGGAACCTTGGGCACATATCCAGGCCGGGGTCTCAGGATCACGTAAGAGTTGGCCGGCCTGAATTCCAGGCACGCTTCGTCAACCGAAAATGCCTGCAGGTCCCCTACCCTCTTGATGGAGGCCAAGGCGATCAGGAGCGCTGTCTTCATTGACAGGAACTTAAGCTCGACTGATCGCAATGGCTCGAAGGGAGGCCTCTGCAGTGCATCTAAGACTACTGAGAGGTCCCAAGAGGGTACGAGGGGAGACCGAGGAGGATTCAGTCTCCTCGCTCCCCTCAGGAACCTGATGATCAGGTCGTGCTGACTTACCTGTTTCGTCTCCACAAGGTCGTGGTAGGCGGAAATCGCGGCCACATACACCTTGAGGTGGAAGGAGACAGCCTTCGTTCCAACCCTTCTTGGAGGAATGAGAGCACAGACCCAATCGGGCATTTCCAGGGGTCTTCTTGGCGAGAAGAACACCAGGTGACGAAGAGGTTCCACTTCAACGCATAGGCGTGTCTAGTAGACAAGGTCCTAGCGGAAGTGATGGTAGCCACCACCTGAGGTGGTAGGGTACTCAAACCTACCGCATCCCGTCCAGGAGCCACACGTGGAGGTTCCAAAGATCGGGACGTGGGTGCCAGAGGGTGCCCCGTCTCTGAGAAAGGAGGTCCTTCCTCAGAGGTATGGACCAGGGAGGGGCTGTCGCAAGGAGTACGAGTTCGGAGAACCAGGTCCGGCCGGGCCAGTACGGGGCGACCAAAAGGACCTGCTCCTTGTCCTCCCTGATCTTGCACAGAACCTGTGCGAGAAGGCTCACTGGGGGAAACGCATATTTGCGGAGGCCCGCAGCCAGCTATGCGCCAGAGCATCCGTGCCGAGGGGGCCCTCGGTCAGGGAATAAAACAGGCGGCAATGGGAAGACTCGTGGGAGGCAAACAGATCTACCTGTGCATCGCCGAACTGTTCCCAAATCAGGGGGACCCGGAGCGTGCCCGACTGCCATGCCCATCTCGGGACTCGATCGCGAAGCCAGTGCTGAAGCGGCCTTATATGAAGCAATATAAGTTACTCTTGCTCTCGATTTGATGGAGGCAAGTCAGCAGTGACAGCGCACTCGCTCGTAAGCTGCGCGCACATGGCGACCGAGTCGATATCCATACCGAGAAATGGATGGATATCGACTAAATGCTCGTCTCGAAGAAGCTGACGATACTCAGAAGGCTTGAGGAGTGAAGAGAGAGATACTCTTGGCTCCGAAGCAGAAACATAATGCGATGTTGCCAGCGTACTTCCTTATATACCCACGCTGTGGGGCGGAGCTACGCTATGCAAATTCTGCATGCCCATGGCATTGGCCTGCCATTGGGCGTTTTCTAAGATCTCGAAGATGATAGGCTTCTAGGCGAAACCCCCATTCGTCAGTCACTGGCGTTACTCGGAGTGACTGAACGAAAGGGAACCACAGTTGCCAAAGTGCGATTCATCTTGCTCTATTTGTTTACCAATAGCACATGCTGATGAAGTTTTATTATTCTATACTAACTTGCGTCGTAGACTACGATTGTTGCATTTATCAGTGACTCTTTCTGCAGGTTACAGTGTTATGCCAGTAGGTGGCAGCAAGTGAGTTTTTAAAAGTGAGAAGTTGAATCATTAATTCAAGCAATTCGTTGTGCTCTTTGTTTGGGACTATTTACGTTGTAAGTAACTGGCAATATGGTGTGTCTAAAATGTAAGTTCCTCAATATTAACTTGTTTATTGAACTGTTGAAAAAATCTTGCTGTTTCATTTACTGCAAAAACTTATTTGAAAGCTGTTTTTGCTATTCTAACACAATTGTTTTTAATTATTAATGAAACTTGGTTAAAACTATCAAGATCCTAAATCTATAGTGTAAGAATATTACACTCGGAAAAATCACAGTTGTACTGATATACGGCCACAACTCTTGCTATTGCTTTATCATATCCTGAATTTTTTTTTGTTGTAAATTTAGTATTTTTTCCCATTATATACAATGTATCTATACATTGTATCTAATTTGCATATTAATGTGTTCTTGGGGCAGCATGTAATGAAAAAATAAGTGTAATAAGGGGAGTAGTAATTGGCAAGACTTTCATACTAATATTTCATAGGAATATTGAAATATAATTTATTTCCCTATTCACTTGTTATGTTGCCCAAAATGCCTAATAAACGTGATTTAAGTCCTGGTGTCCTCTACAGTGGACATGTATTTAGTGGACAATGGACAAAAATTACAAAATATTATATATTCCATATTTCATATTCATAATGTTAAATTTGATTATTTTTAAAGTTGAAGGAGAGGCAGTTGTCATTGTGAAACTTCCAAATCTCTGAAATCCCTGAATGTGCTCTTTACAGGACATCCAGACTTAAAACTGACATGTATGGTGTCAGAGAAATTCATAAAAATAATATGATGTCCACTACAGAGGACAAAAGTCTATTTCTGGGTCCCAGGATATGAAGGCAATATCTGTTTTGATATTTGTTAAGAAATTGTCTTTTTCACCAAAACTGCTGCAATGCAGCTCTAATGTGTCAAGTCACATTTAGTGTATTTGTGTAGCACTTTTCACAATACACATTGTTTCAAAGAAGCTTGGATATACTGTAACAGTAATACTTTAGTGCCTAAAAGAAAAGAAAGGTCTGTGGCTAGGACACAGAGAACACTAAGCATAATGGAGAAACGAACAAAAAATCTCCTTTAATAATTTATGTTTCCTGATTTAAGATACCTCCAAGAATTTAGTGTCACGCAATAAACAGAGGTGGTAGAAATTCATGTTCTCTGTAATTCGTCTGTAATGTTGTCATGTCCATTCCAGCAGATTTTGGCCTTGCCTAATTAGACTCGTTTTTGGCCAACCCGCTCTTGTTCTCAACACATTTAGCTAATTAAAGAGCTTAATCTAACTCACATTTGATTAACCAAGCAAACCAATGAATCCTCAATGTTGATGGCAAGACCTCTGAGAACGCTGTTTTCCAAAGCTAATGATTTCATTGGGATTGAAATTTAAGGACCACAGGCCATGTGCGATCATATTTTATTTCATCATTTGTCTACAAAATAGATAGCAATATCTCTGTTGGCTAACAGCTATTTAAGTTGGAAATATGCGTACAAGTTCAAAGTAAATGCAGTTGAAATTTATTCTGCATGTGAGGCAAGATGAACAAGCTCAATTTCATAATAAAATATCTAAGAATCAAAGCAATATGCGACAGTACTGTTTTTAAATTTGACTTATTCCAAAGAACAAACGTATTATTTAAACTATAAAAAAGGATCTGTTTGTCACAGGGACACAAACAAGCATTTTGTATTCAGGTCTTCTGAGAATTGATGTTTGTAGTGCTTGCATAACAACCATGTCTTATTAAAAAGTGCTCTTTCTGTATCCCTTGTTTGTTAAAACAAGCACATACAAACACACAGAGCATGTAAAGAATTAATCTGTAAAGAATATCAAAAAGAATCCACTGTGTGGGTTTGTGTGAACAGTAATTTCTAAAATGAGGGCTATTAAGGTACTTATAAGTGTGGTAGAGTTTATTTGAAAAGTCTGACAGATCTGAAGCCACAAAGATCAAAAGACAATACATTTTCAGCGTTCTCAATATAAAGAGTAATTTAAATCAGAGTGAGATTATAAATGCATTGATAATTAAACAAGTAATGTGTACTTGCCTTGATAAGTATTTATTGGCTGAACTAGGCTTTTTTTAAAATTGGCAAAAATTAAGGTCAGATACTAAGACAGACTCCATGCATAATGTTTTTCTTCTTTCTCAACAATTACTTTTTTTGTCAACAATTGCTCATTCAGTACGAAATGCTGCTCTGTTCTTGCGTAACATCAGGCCTTTGTCTCCTCTCTTTCAGAGGTTGTACTGGTACATTTATTGATCTCACAGTCTAGCAATTCAAATGCTTGGGGCCTTTGTGCTTTTTACTTCATTGTCAATTTCAGCACAGAAGCAAACATCGCAAGGTATTTGAACTTATGATTATGTGGACTATGACTTTCAAGCTCCAAGATGACAAAACACTATCAATAAAGTCTCACTTATGTGCTATATTAAGACATACAATAGGTTTGTGTCACAAATTAAGGCTTAAATTTAAGTCACTATTAACTGAAAACCTTGACTCTAGCGCTACTTGTCCTAGTTTATGAGTATTATGAATGAATCGTTCTTCCCTCCCTTGCCCTTTGTAACAAATCCTTCCCTCGCAGAAAACCTGAAGCCCTAAAATTATACTTTATTTTTGTCTAGAACAATTATTTCTTTTAATTTTGATAATATTTTTTAATGCAATTTTATTTGGAGATTTTTTTGTTATTTTATTTACCTATAAATAAAATCAATAAATAATAATTTAAGCACTTTCTTAAAATTCTTTCAACTTAAATTCAAAATAACCCACAATCTCATGCATAACCCTTTTAATTCAGCTTAAAATATCTTATTTTAGGTGTCTTTGCCAACCTCTTGTGGAAAAAGAAATGATATAACATGATATTTCATGACTCTTGTCAGTAGATGGTCTTATAGCTCTATATGGAGCAAATGAGCTGTTCCGCTGAGTCCTAAGTCAGTTCAAATACACATTATAACATTATAGACATTATAAAATCATTTTTGGGAAGGTTTTAGCATTTTTAATTCGAATTTTGAGTATTTTAGGTTTTTCTATGTGTACTGAAGCATTCCACGCATTCCATTAATTCCTAAGGGGGTCAAATTGACCTGCGATTTGTTACTTCTTTATATTTCAACCACAAATCTCCTTGAATCCAATACTTTTTTTTTGTGTGTATTCGTAGTTCAAGTACGACAAAAGTCCTAGGGCCTTGGACCATTCCAATTAACAATCATTCAAAAAAAATATATAAATAAATAAATATGAGTTTCAGGTCAAAATGACCCGAGGGAAGAATGAGGGTTAAATTAGATCTTTGATGATCAGACTGATTTGTTGAACTGATCCACTTCTCATGCTCAGTGACTCAGTGATTTTGGTCTGTTCTTCACAAAAGGCTATGATAAGACTTGAGTCTTTTATAATACTTTTATGGTGTTTAGTTTTAAGATTTTAGTCACATTTCATTGTAACTGCATGAAAAGACCCAAACAAAGGCATAGCTCGATGAGCTTTTATTATGCCGCAGACGACAGCTTCCACAAAATAATTTAAGTCAGTCTTGGAATGAAATGAGGATAAGTAAATGATGACCAAATTTTATTTTCAGGTGATTTCATCCTTCCAAACATGATTCATATGGAACATTCATTAATGGATTTAAGGGAAATTAAGCCTTGGGGAATTGCTTTGAGTCATCACAGACTGCACATTTAAAACTTTCAAAGGTTTCAAGGTACAAAAGCACACGATGATGTCATGAGTTGTCATAATGCGTTTGGATTAGTGGCTGACTATGCAGTGAACTTTGCTAGACCTTACAGCAGAACACAGCACAAAACCCTGCTGTGCCTCCCAAGTTTCACAGTTGCCGCTAGCTGTTATTTTGATTCATTGAACATCAGGATACTTGACAAGCCTTAGACGGGGAAGCCAAATAAAGACAAAAATAAAATAAAGGCCATTACTGAGGACTCGTGACTACACTGTCTAGAGCGGGACTGTTACTCCAGCAGACAAGAGTGGAAATAGTATAGGCTATCTAACATGTCCTTGTGAACATGTCTCTATTGACAGAACTACTCTCATTACAAAATTTGTTAGTATACCTCATCATAATTTCATAATTTACTGACCGTGACCCGGGACATAATTTAATTCTCTCCCCCTCGTTCATTTAAAAAAAAATATTGACATCAACCTTTTCGGCTCAATCTGTTCATTATAAACAATATAACAAGAAAAATCATTCATATTAATATGATCTATTTTCTAATAATTTTTTTGTAAAAAGTAGAAAAGGTCACTAGGGTCCCGAGGTATGTAATAGTGTAAGTAGATATTTTTTCTGCACAACAATAATTGAATCTCTGATTACTCAATAAGTGCAATTCACCTTTATTCTTCAAGGTGGCAATGTCTTAAACACAATGATGATGTGATGTTTCACTCATTACTGCAGGCATAAAACAAAAGAATATGCAAGTACTGAAATGGCTCAGCAATTTACTGCAGAGTAAGTACTGTACACAATTAAATATTAGTGTCATTTTCACTGATAACGGATCTAGTGAAGAAGCTGTCAGATATCAAAGTACTAATTTTGAAGACGATGAAAACGATAGTTTATGAAATAAGAAATATGCTTTATTTTATTTTTTTGTAATTGTTATTATAATATCAGGAGAGTGTTTATACTATTGTGGCAGTTAGAGATCCATCAGTGTTAGATATACACTCACCTAAAGGATTATTAGGAACACCATACTAATACTGTGTTTGACCCCCTTTCGCCTTCAGAACTGCCTTAATTCTATGTGGCATTGATTCAACAAGGTGCTGAAAGCATTGTTTAGAAATGTTGGCCCATATTGATAGGATAGCATCTTGCAGTTGATGGAGATTTGTGGGATGCACATCCAGGGCACGAAGCTCCCGTTCCACCACATCCCAAAGATGCTCTATTGGGTTGAGATCTGGTGACTGTGGGGGCCATTTTAGTACAGTGAACTCATTGTCATGTTAAAAAAAAAAAACAATTTGAAATGATTCAAACTTTGTGACATGGTGCATTATCCTGCTGGAAGTAGCCATCAGAGGATGGGTACATGGTGGTCATAAAGGGATGGACATGGTCAGAAACAATGCTCAGGTAGGCCTTGGCATTTAAACGATGCCCAATTGGCACTAAGGGGCCTAAAGTGTGTCAAGAAAACATCCCCCACACCATTACACCACCACCACCAGTGGTAACAAGGCATGATGGATCCATGTTCTCATTCTGTTTACGCCAAAATCTGACTCTACCATCTAAATGTCTCAACAGAAATCGAGACTCATCAGACCAGGCAACATTTTTCCAGTCTTCAACTGTCCAATTTTGGTGAGCTCGTGCAAATTGTAGCCTCTTTTTCCTATTTGTAGTGGAGATGAGTGGTACCCGGTGGGGTCTTCTGCTGCTGTAGCCCATCCGCCTCAAGGTTGTGCGTGTTGTGGCTTCACAAATGCTTTGCTGCATACCTCGGTTGTAACGAGTGGTTATTTCAGTCAAAGTTGCTCTTCTATCAGCTTGAATCAGTCGGCCCATTCTCCTCTGACCTCAGGACTGCCACATACTGGATGTTTTTCCCTTTTCACACCATTCTTTGTAAACTCTAGAAATGGTTGTGCGTGAAAATCCCAGTAACTGAGCAGATTGTGAAATACTCAGACCGGCCCGTCTGGCACCAACAACCATGCCACACTCAAAATTGCTTAAATCACCTTTCTTTCCCATTCTGACATTCAGTTTGGAGTTCAGGAGATTGTCTTGACCAGGACCACACCCCTAAATGCATTGAAGCAACTGCCATGTGATTGGTTGATTAGATAATTGCATTCATGAGAAATTGAACAGGTGTTCCTAATAATCCTTTAGGCGAGTGTAGATGTGGGTCGCTAATGTAATAATGATTGGCAAAACATTCATGCATTTAAAGGGATAGTTCACCAAACAAGCAGATCTCGGCAGCCATTGACTACCATAGTGGGGTGAAAAACACTATGGTAGTCAATGGCTGCCGAGATCTGCTTGGTTACAAACATTCTTCTAAATATCTTCCTTTGTGGTCAGCAGAAGAAAAAAATTCATACAGGTTTGGAACAATTTAAGGGTGAGTAAATGATGACAGAATTAAAATTTTTGGGTGAACTATCCCTTTAAAGGTTAATGCTTTTTTAAAATATTGTCATGTCATAATTAACTTCCACTTAGAAGCTTTATAGATTTTCAGTGATTTTTGAAAGGGTCTATGCTAAAAAGCCCACATTAAATAAAGCGTGATGGAAAGAGCTTCAGAAAGAACAAGAATGAATCTGTTTGTTAGGGCATAGAACGTCCTTGAGCGTCTTTGCCTTTGTTCCAACTAAGACAGAAATGCCGCACAAGGCAGGGATGTCTTCAAGGAGCTGCAACACTGTTC
This sequence comes from Rhinogobio ventralis, assembly GCA_039654625.1. Lineage (NCBI taxonomy): Eukaryota > Metazoa > Chordata > Actinopteri > Cypriniformes > Gobionidae > Rhinogobio > Rhinogobio ventralis. The sequence continues at coordinate 11,774,746 of CM077207.1, read as the reverse complement.
AGAAAACACTCCAAGGACCGTCACAATAAGTAAATAGCCTTGTCTAGTCATGGTGATCCTGACATTCTTTTAAATAGCTTGTCCTTCATTTCTCCCTGAGTAACATGTCCCTTTTGTTGTTTTTCACTTTCTCTCGATTTTCTCCTTGGTTTCATCTTGGCTTTTCGATATCTGTCCCACAGCAGCTTATTGGCTGCTAAGAGGAAGTACACCACCACTGTGTTTCTATTTGGCCACGCATACAAGAAGTGTAATGGGCACTAAAGCGTTCTGATTGAAGCAGAAATCATATTGCCTTTGATTGCCCCATGAGACTTGAAGCGGTGCCACAGGGCCGTGAATTACATTGTGCACAGGCGACGTGCTGTGCGAAGCCTGGCCTTTCTCAGCAGCAGTGGGAGTTGGTGTCTTCTGCAAGAACTGCATGTGAATTTGCGAATTTTAGCTCCCTTGAAAGACCCTTGGGTACCTCCTCAAGAGCAAAGAAATTTTCTGTTTTTATCCATCTCCTGTATTCTTTATTTATGCTCCCTCTCTTTAGGCTCCATCTGCTCAACTCTATACAGTAGAGAGCTTCACTGGCCTTGCACCCATCAGGTGGTGCCAACTGCTATCTCCAGCACTGCTGAGACAGAATGGGAATTCAGCTCAAGGCATGCTGGGAGTGTATTTAGAGTTGGGTATAACTGTGTGTCCTGCCTGAAAGGTCATCTCATGAATCACAGTTGTGTGAATGACTGCTATAAGCATTGGCAGTTAAGAGCAGTATGGCGACTCTCATGTCTTTTGATTACGTCTTCAAATGAGGAAGTCCATCACTGCGGTATACAAGCACGCCAGAGAACATCACTTAGACAAGACGTCAAGATCGATGCCTGCTGATAGTTTTTTCGTAACAACTGTGTGATAATTACAGAGTTTTCTAATATAGTTCAATTATATACAAGCACAGTGGACAGGTTCAACGGCGAAAGTTTATTTTAAACACACTTGCAGAAGCATCAACTCCAACTTTTTTGTCCTTCGTCACAGATGAAATAGTCTCTCATCAAACTCTCTCAGAAACTTGTTCGCATTAATATCCATCAAAATGTGACAATGATTGTGTTGCTGTCTTCCTCTTCAGTTAAAAGAAAGTGTATTATGGACAAGGTAGATGACAAGCTTGTTGCCTGGAAGGTAAATGTTGGAATTTTTGGACCATGATGGAAAAAACATGAAATGTTTGCAACTTTTTGGAAATCACTATTCAGGAAGTGCCATCATCACTGAAACTGTTCAAATATGAAGCTATTTCTAAAGAGCACAGCTATTCCCTTTGCAGTCATGACTTTCTCATTATTATTGTTCTAATATAAAATGGCAATTGAAAGACTTCTATAAAATTCAATGCATAAACTGTACCTTGTTATGGAACTACAATTGCTTGAATAATACTTTTGGGATTTTTTTCCCGAAAACAATAAAGAAATCTGGTTTGTAATGAGAGATATGATGAGTCAAATAACTGCTATGCCTCAGCCATTCGATCTGAAGGCTTACAAAGTAACATTCATGCTCCATTAACAGAACAGATGACCAATTAATCTAAACATTTTAGAGTATCAGTTAATGACATGCTAGCTGCACATGGAACTCTCCATGTGAAAACTTCAAACTCTAAACAAACCATCCATTTCGTTCAGGAATGCCTTATCTCTCTATATTGTCTTGGGGAGGCATTTGTTCAAAAAATAACCTTTAGTGTCGGCCATAGGCATAATTTGCGGGTGGGATGGGTGGGACAGGGTCTATATTGTCCCCACCACTTTTTGAAACATCTTGCACCATGGATGTACCTAATAGAAAGAAACATCTCCATTTGATTTGTTCGTTTGTGTTAAATAAGAGGAGAATTGCGAGTGCTCCTTGCCACTGTTATCAGTTCTCTCACGCTCGTGCATGTCTTTACACAGATGAACGCTTCAATCTATCGCTTAACGCCGTTGCGGAGACTCTTTATTCATTCTGGTGAAATCACAAAACAAAATGCACACAAACGTGTCCCTGCTCTTGATATAGAATCACTGATAAACACATTTAGTTTTAATGAGAAAAAAAAAACTACGAGGGCGGATTAGAACTCAGAACCTCTGACACTCTTAACAAAATCTTTACCACTAGACCACTAACACACAGAAGCATTTCATGCAAATCTATGCATTTATCACATCACTTATATGAGGCTATAGTAGATGTAAGGATGAAACTCACGTAAACATGACTTCTGTGTCGATAAATTAAACACTGTGTACTATTGAAATTGATTTCTGGGCATTGTAATGTTATTTTTTCCGCAGTTGTTATTGTACATATCATTGTATTAAAACTCCCCATCCTTCATTCCTGTCCCACCCACTTTTTAAAACAAAGTTACGCCACTGGTGTAGACTAAAAAGCTTATATTTTTGTTAAAGTGCTTTATTGGAAAATATAACGCGAAAACAGCTAAAAATCCTTAAAGGGATAGTTCACCCAAAAATGAATATTCTGTCATCATTTACTCACCCTCAAGTTGTTCCAAACCTGTATGAGTTTCTTTCTTCTGCTGACCACAAAAGAAGGTATTTTGAAGAATGTCTGTAACCAAACACTGTAAAAAAAATTCAACTTTTTTAAAAAAAAGTAAGTGTTCGTGCTGACTTAAAATTTTAAGTTTAGTCAACTCAAATATCCAAGTTGTCACTTAGTACAACTTCACATTTCAATTTGACTAAACTGAACATTTTAAGACAGCACAAACACTTACTTTTTTAAGTTGAAACAACAATTATTTTTAAAGTGCAGTTGATGGACCCCATTGACTTCCTAGTATTTTTCCCCCATACTATGGAAGTCAATGAGGCCCGTCAACTGTTTGGTTACCGACATTCTTCAAAATGTCTTTTTTTTGTGCACAACAGAAGAAAGAAACTCATACAGGTTTGCAACAACTTGAGTGTGAGTAAATGATGACAGAATTTTCATTTTTGGGTGAACTATCCTTTAAAGGAGACCCCTAAAAGCCCCCATATACTTTAATCAAAGAACGAACTTGGTGACGTCATTTTGACGTCAACAAAATGAGGCTAAAACAAAGTTCGTTTGGAGTTCGTTTTGCTAGTTCAAAAAACACCTTAACAAAACAAAGTTTCCGTAAAGTGTGCTCTGGCTGGTAAACACCATCAAACTACAATGTACCATGTAACCACTATTGTTATGTAATAGGTAGTATGTTCACTAACAGTATACCATTGCAAAGGTTTTTTAAACTTCTTTTTTACCTCTAAGCGAAGAGTGAAAAAGAACTTTGCTGTGAGTATATCAGGGCCTTCAGTGTAGTCTCTTAAACCTCTATATGGCTCGTTTCCACCGAGTGGTGCGGTACGGTTCAGTACAGTACAGTACAGTGCGATTTGGGACTGTAAACCCTGATCCGGCTTGCGTTTCCATCGGCATCATTTTTGCACAAAGAAGAAAGCTACACAGTAAACAGCAATGGATGACATACAGCAGATCTTGTTCTTGCTTCTCGGCATGTGGCTGTTGTCACAAGAAGACACACTTTGCTTGAGCCAAGGCTGCAAGGAAAAACACAGCTGAAAAAGCATGCGCAAGTGACGATTCTCTGTCAACCAGTCAACATTCTGCAGTGAGTCTAGCTCCACCCTTTAGTACTGGACTACTGTGCTAGGTACCACAACGGAAGATTGCCAAAAAAGTGGTACGGTATGGTTCGGAATTACGATACCATTCACAACTTCTGACAATGGAAACGGCAAAAATTGCATACCGTACTGAACTGTACTGAACTGTACCGCTTGGTTGAAACAAGCCATTAAAAATTGAGGTCACAAAACAGCATTTGTGTTCATCATCTTTTGGCGCCATGTTCTTAACAACCATAGAAACCTACGCATATTAATAGGAACTATAAGGAACATCAAGCTAGGTCTGCATCTGAATATTTTATCTCCAAGAATCCTTTCCAGGTGTAATATCATAGTATCCACACTTGCCTCTCAAACATCTTCATCTCTACATCCACGAGTGAAAGCCATTAGACCTCGGGAGCCACTAAGTAAGGGCATTGCATTTAAGCTACCCCCCTTCCCCCTCCACTTCCTATCTGCTGTATCATCTCATAGGGTGATGTGCTACTCGGTATGCAGCCCGAGGGACGAATGGATGGACGGATGGCAAAATGGAAGGACGGAAGAAAGGCCTCAGAATGAGGATGAGCTCTGCCCAACCCGACTCATTACAGCCTGGCCTTGCCCCGTACGCTCCAGTGCACGTATAAAGCCGACAGGGCACCCCAGTGGATGGATGGACATTGAGTGAGAGGGGGAGGGAACACATAAGGGAAAAAAAAAACAGCAGAGGCTGAGGAAAGTAGGCAGATGATAATCTAAGAAGCATCGTCACCTAACCTACATTTAGATGCTATTTTCCCCAGTGGCTATGTGTTGGATGTGTACATGCTGGTGGAGGCATGGAGTGCCATATTGCTCTATGCCTAGGGTATTGGAGACTACCAACTTAGACAGCAACCAGCTGTTTAGGGCAGTAGGGTTAACTACAAGGAGTGCTCCCTGAAGACATCCAAAAATATCCCAGAAATTATTTTTCATATTTTTCAAATCTAATATTTCCCCCTGTGTTTGCTCCTCCAGTGCTGTACAACTAAAAAATAACAGCATATGTGTATGGGATCAGTTGTGATAATTTACTTGTATTTATACAATATGGCTTTTTTTGTCAAACTACGTATTTAACTGATTACATCAATCTGAAGTATTTATTTGTCTGCTTACTGTGCATATATTTCTCCCCTAATTCAGCAACATTTATGGAAAACCTATGAGGCTGAAAATGTTACATAAGCAGATATAATTAAATTACCAGCTTACTGAAATAAACGGTTAACTAAAGTTTGAGTTCAGCACATTAGGCTCTCTAAACCCACTCACCAAGAGATAGTTAAAGGTTGAAACAGTAAACTGCTGCACAATTACAGTAGGTGGGCTGATGCTTGCACGCAATGAACAATAATTAGGTATAAAATGAATGCGGCAATCATACATTGCAAATCAATGGTGGAACTGAGATATGAATCACATTCCTAGCTTTGTTACTTTACACAGGGGTCAGAAAAAAAACACTATAAATAAAAGGTCACTATAACAAATCATGTATGTTCATTACTCAATCATGTATGCTGTCTTACAGAAGGTATAGAATAATTATGTACATAAAAACATCACTCCAATAAAGGTACCACACCTCTGCAAGAGAGTGAGAACATATACCCACAAATTGGGCCACAATGCTTTGCAATGAACAGCTAATTAGAACCATTTACAGTTACAGAGGGGTACTAGAATCCACAAACTTTTAAAAGCATATTGCTTGTAAATTTTCTACAAACATTTTAATTGATTGACTCTAAAAATGTGCCATCAAGTAAAATTGTACTAAAATACTTTCCTTGAACCTTGAATAAAAAAAGTCCAAGGTAAAATATATATTAGCAATTATCACAAATTTAGTCATAAATAAACCTGTGTAAAAACAATAATAATAATACATAAATATTATTACAAAATCAATGTTTTTGAAATTAAAATATTAAACAAAATTACTTAAAAAAAACAATATTTATAATGTTTTTAAGAATTCCAGTAAACAATTCCCAATGACAGTCTTTCTTTCTTTTTTTCTTTTTTTAAATCTCATTTACACAATTTGCTGTTGATTTGATAATTAACAGCCATAATGGGCCAGATGGAAAATGTATTACATTAAAATGATGACCATATTGTGTGTTTTTGTTTGGAAAATCATACAATTTAATGAAGGTAAAGAAAATCATTTCCAGGGGGCAAATATTTCCTCTAAATTAAAACAAAAGTTATTTTCTGACTCACTCCCACAACAACAACAACAACAACAACAACAACACACCCCATTTAAAATATGAATGAATAAGGCCACACACACATCAATCAGCAACACTGTACACGCTTCGGTTGGCTACAGATTAATAGAAATATGTTGTGGGTTTGGTGTTTACGTTAGTAGCCTATAGGGCTTTAACGTGACAAAATAATGAGACAATTCGAGGGCTGGTGAAGGTAGGAAAGGGAAACGTCTTTATTGTAGTGGGTTGTAGTGGGCACCTTCACGTTTGTGTGTGTCTGCTCACACCCCCAGCTCAGCTCCACAACGAGGCTGAGGGAGACACGGCGTTCAATTACACCGGCTGCCAGTGAATAGAAGGGACGAGGCGCGGGGAAATGCACGCCTGTGCCGTCAGTGAAATGCGCCTGAGATTTAGCCCCTGAATGCACACGACGCCACCGAAATGCCGGGTTGGAAGAAAAATATCCCCGCTTGCCTGCAAGCCGACCAAGAAGGAGGTATGGGAAAGCAGTGCTTTAATAGTTTTGCAACGAGCGTTGTTTCAGGGTCGCGTTCTGTTTATTGTTATGGTCTCGCGGTTTGTTTGTTACACTATAACTGTTGATGTTTGACGCGAAATGTTTAGGAACGTTCGGCGCTACATTGTATCAACTTTTTCTTGGTGATCAGTGGATTGAGAGATAATACCGCGCCCGCCGTCAGGAATTCCGTAGTAATGCACTTGTTCGGTTGGTTTCTTTCCATAAATCGACATTTTAAAGGCTGTGTACGTTTACTTTACTATTTTGTTCCTTCCTTAATTTTGGTATTACACATTTGGACCTCTGCTGTTGCCAATATGTATAGTATATATGGTATATTTGGTGTTCATAGTACTGTTAAAAATGTTGCCTCCAGTCATGACATTTCTGTCGCTTCCACTTGGCTTGGCTGGGCTGATAACCATGTGTATGCAGTATGTGACAGTTCATTTCCTGTTTGAAAACCTCCTGCATAATATACACCAATGAAATCGTGTAATTGTACTAGTGCTGTAATTTTATGTCTGTCATATGGGTTTGCCCTTTCGCTTTAAAAGTATCCATAGCCGTAGGGCATGATATGCAGCGCGTTGCTGTATTCATTGTTACTTAACGTAAGGTGTGTAAATAGTAATGTTAGCGACCGATACTGACTATTTCCTCACGCCCTGGGCTGCGTTTGCCAAACGCATCGTGAGCTAAGTTGATCATAGAGACCATTGGTGGAGACGATGCTTTTGGGAAACGCAGCCCAGGTCATTTTTGCGTTAGAATTGAGCGACAGAATTTCACTATTCCCCACCTAATGAAATCTTATCCATCACAGCCATGCATGTCGAGTGAAAAGGGTCGGAATGGTCACGGGAAGAAGTCAGATGCACTTGCCCATTGGAAACAATCCGAGTACAACGAGCATGAGCTTATAATAAATCAAATCAAAGCAGCGTGTTATGTTTCAGACAACAGTGAAATATGTTTGCACACGTGGTTTGTCGGTGAAAAGATTATGTTTGTCACACTCTGAATGGAGCATTACGGCGAGTATTGATTCTGTGTTGGTTTTTGGAATACAGATACAGATCGTAGTGCTCTCAGTTGACACTGTTTACACCCACAAGATCAGAATATGACCATATTTTGATTATGTATGCACAACGTAAAAGTGTTAACCTGTTTACAAAAAAAGGAGAGATTAGATTGCTGGTATGTTCCTTTATTAATTACAATTCTGAGTCCTTATTTGGAGTATTTACTGTGACACTATGGCCCGGTTTCACAGACAATGCTTAGATTAAGCCAGGATTAGACTTTAGGGCATTTAAATGACTTTTACAAACATGCCTGATGTGCATCTCAAGACGAAACAATGGAACTGACATGTTTTAAGATATGTCATTGCAAGTTGCTTTCAATTAAAACAGCTCAAATATGCAATTTAGTCTGGGACTAGTTTAAACATTGTCTGTGAAACTGGGGGGTATAACATTTATGTCCATATGAATCTCATATTCTACGGTTTGTGATATAGGCAGATGTAGAAAGTCTAAGAAAGCTGTTTTTGGAGCAAGGAGAATTTCCCTCCGAACATTAAGAAATTGCAGAAAAAAAAGAAAAAAAAAAAGAAAACCATGGCAAATTGTCTAAATGTAATGTATAAATGGCAAGCCTGAGTTTCTCCAGTATTTCCATGCTTTGTGTGTATATAGTCTCATTCTGCACTTTTGAGTTGACTTTTACTACTTTGTGACTTTGAGATACTGGGAGAATCTTGTGTGGATCGAAGTATTTGATGTCGTGTGCATTTCTTAGACGACAAGCATCTCTCTCAGGTGTTGAATGTGACCTCTTGGCCATTGTCATCATGACTCAAGACTGATGAATATCCATTCTCCATTGTGTCATTGCTTTCACCTCAGTGTTGTTTGTGCATGAGCCTTGCATCCCTGAGACTCTGTTTAGGCTTTAGGTTTATTTATTAGAAGAGGTTATTTAATGCCACTTACAGTCAAACAACCATCCGTATATGGTTGATATATGGTGTGTATTTACTTTTAGACTTTAGTGGAATGCTGTTGAACGCAGCAGATCGGCATGCAAAAGTACATTTTGCATGACATTAGTGCCATCTTCAGCATGCTGGTGCTTGTGATCTGGTGCCCTGCTGCCTGGCAATGTGGCATGTAATTGGGTTTGAGGGGAACCAGCAGGGGCCTGAATGAGTCCCCTCATACAAAACGGGGATATTGCGGGAATCTGTGGATGATGCTGTGTCCTTGGATCGGCGCAGAATTGCTATGGCTTGCAAGCCTCCTCCACATCCTCATCTGTGTCTTTGTATTGAACGGGTATAGAGAGATCTAGGGCATGAGGGGTAATGCTTTGTATGTCTCTTAGATGCTGCTTTTCTTATGTTCTGCAGGACTGCAGTTGTTGTTGGAACAAATAGGTTTATGTATTTATCATTCTTTTTGCAATTCAGTTTAAGAATATCTAGCTGTTTTCAATGCTTGGGTCTTGAGCATACGGGTATGTTTGTCTGTGCTCCTAGGCAACACGTTTATCTTAACATTGCGTAAATATGCAATTCGTCATCTGAGCTAATAAGATCATTTAACCAGATTTCAGGACTTGCTGATAGATTGAATGAGAGTATTTAACTTATAATAATCAGAAGTACCTAAAATATGATGCATGAGCAGATTAAAATTATGCAACACAAGTCAAATCTTCTTGCCGTGTCTCCCTCAACATATTGATTATGATTTCATTTAGCAGAGATACTGTACTTGGACATTTATCAAGAGTTTTATTCTGCTGTATCTATATATTTGTAAATGTCTGCTTGTTGAGAACTATAGAGAGAATTTTGATTACTGGGGAGAACTATAACATTTCAACGTAGCATAATTTTTCAAAATACAGCTTGCAGTTAGCTTTTGCACATTTTGTTGAATATACACTATATTGGGACACCCCTCCATATCATTGAATTCAGGTGTTCCAATCACTTCCATGGCCACAGGTGTATAAAATCAAGCACCTAGGCATGCAGACGCTCTCAGGAGCTCAGTGAATTTAAGTGTGGTACCATGATAGGTTGCCACCTGTGCAATAAGTCATTCATGAAATTTCCTCACTACTAAATATTCCACGGTCAACTGTTAGTGGTATTATAACAAAGTGGAGGTGCATGCTGAGGCACACAGTGCACAGAAGTTGGAGCTACAGCTACAATAGCTACAGACCTCCAAACTTTGTGTGGCTTTCAGATTAGCTCAAGAACAGTGCGTAGAGAACTTCATGGAATGGGTTTCCATGGCCGAGCAGCTGCATCCAAGCCTTACATCACCAAGTGCAATGCAAAGCGTCGGATGCAGTGGTGTAAAGCATGTCGCCACTGGACTCTAGAGAAGTTCTCTGGAGTGACGAATCACGCTTCTCTGTCTGGCAATCCGATGGACGAGTCTGGTTTTGGTGGTTACCAGAAGTGTAAAGTTTGGTGGAGGGTATATGATGGTATTTTTCCCCCTATGCACGACAGGGTGTTAACCACATTTTCTACTGATTGAGAGAGGAAATACTGCAGTAGATTGACTAGAATGCCCTATTTTACTGTCATTATGAGTGAATATTGTAGAAAAATTCCACACTAGAATTAATACAGGTTTGCAAAGCCCCACAAAATAATGCTGTGGGGAGACAACAACCAATAAAACACAGACCTGCAACACGCTCATTACAGACACATGAATATTAAAATATGAGTTGAGGGCACCTTAAGCATTTTAAAAATCTAACCCTAACAAACTGCCAAAACGAGGGAGAAATGCAGAGGAACATTTAAAAGGTCTAAGAATATTTTCAATACATTTAGGAGCACTACAGTCTCTGAACAAATGACATGCGTAAATTTAACACAGAAAGAATAAAGCAGTTACTTTTTTGCTCATTCTTCTTTGAATTGTCAGTCTATTAACTTACATTGTCTTCGGTGTAGCAGATTAATCCATCGTGTCATCGCGGTCGTGATCAGACGTACGGCTGTAGTATCAGTGTTCTTGTTTGCACATATTTAATTTGAAGACGACGTGATGAAATATGTGCGCATACACGCTTCTGGTTCATGTTTAGAGCACTAGAGTATATGAAATATGTCCATAAATAACTTAAACGCTCCGAACTGTATATGATCCATGTGTGAAGCGTTGTTAATCTTATTGTGGCACTCCGCGCAGAAACCACTCTCATGCGCGTGCTGCGTGTTGTTTGAATTATCCGCTGTAATCATAGGCTGAATCCGAAATCGCCCCCCTATATTTGTCCGAAATCATAGTGGACGTTATTAAGTGCACTCATTCAATCCCATATTGCATCGCAATAACGAGTGTGCAGCCTATGTACACACAACAGCTGCCCGAATTCACTTACACGTTTTCATTCACTCCTACAAGTGAACTGTATTAGTGTACTAGTGTAGGAAACAGTGAATGAGGGTTTAGGGGGCGATTTTGGATTCAGCCATAGGCTGTAATGCGATCTCAGCTGTGTCCTCACTACAGTGCAACAGTGAAAAGGGACCCCTCTCAAACAGTGTCACGCTGCGTTCCGAACGTTGTTTAAGCGACATATACTGGTATTGCGGTATAATCAAAATTCAAATCATAACAAAAATAAACACTGGTATTCGGTATGAGCCGGTATACAGCCCAGCACTAGGGGATTATGGTGTGGGATTGCTTTTCAGGGCTTGGGCTTGGCCCCTTAGCTCCAGTGAAAGGAAATCTTAATGCTTCAGCACACCAAGACATTTTGGATGATTTCATGCTCCCAACTTAGTGGGAACGGTTTGGGTATTTTTGTATGTCCGTAACCATTTGTATTGTTACGAAATATTATATGACTAAAATTCCTTTTGCTTGGCAAGTTTAATGTCTATATGTGTTCCATTTAACAAAAGAGTCAGTAATGGTGATGTTACATTTTTTTTTTCTCAGTATCCTAGCGACTTGGGAAATGACCTGTAGACATTCTCAAAAACAGACTTGTTTTGCTATTGGATTGGTTTTGAAACCGCTGAACAACAGATAAATGTCAGTTCCGCACCTGAAGCCAAATTATGACATTTGCCTCTCTAAATTGGCAAATGTGTATTTTTATAGAAGTTTGTGGGGAGGAGTGGAGGCATCACATTTGTGCATTCATATGTGCTTATCTCTGCCTCACCATTATTCCGTACTTGGCAAGAATTGGAAAGCAAAAATAAGAGAGTATAACTGAAAGGGGGTGATTTAGTGCCCCGTCTTGCTGCAGTTAGATGCATAGTGGTCAACCCACATGACCTTAGACGTTTTATATTCAGGTAGACCTTTGACGGAAACTTTTAAGCATCTGTTTTTGAGGTTATATAGACTTTTGAATTGTTGTTTTAAATGTGATTTGTCATTTGTTTTGATTTTAAAATACTTTCTCCTATACCAGCTTCATCTGTAGTAGAGACATCTGTTACTATCCATAGGTTGAATGCCTTTGTAACTGACTCTGTGGTGCTATAATTCTCTGTCTTTAAGTACACTGACCAGCCCAACATGGTAAGATTGGCTTGGGGATGGAACGATTACCGGTTTCACGATAAACCATGATAAAATATACTGACGGTTAGTAATATCGTTTAAAATTTAATTATCATTAAAACCGTGTTTGATTATCACGATTTTGAAAACTTGCTGTAAATCCTGTACAGCCAGCGTGCAACGTTGTTTTTTGAACAATAAGAAATGGCAGAAGGCAGTGACAGCGCTCGGGAGATTTTTTAGCCTTCTAAAAAGACCAAATCTGAGGTGTGGTCATATTTTGGCTTTTACAAAAGTGCTAAGGGAAACTCAATCGAGTATGGTCACCCTGTCTGCAGAACATGCAAAAAGAAAGTTGCTGCAATAGGGGGAAACACTTCAAATATGTGAACGCAAGGCAAGTGGACTTTGACCTCAATACTAAAACTACGTCTGGGAAATAATTACGTGAAGCTTGAGCCAAAGACGAACGAACAAGTTCAGACAAGACTAGGGTGACATTTAAGGGATAATAATGTATATTCAATTGTACACTTATTACACAGATTTGCTTTACCACATAAATAATTAAGGGGACATATTAATGTTTTACATTTTACCTGTTTATAAATCCATTTTGTACAGTGTACAAAACAATCGACCAGACAAGATGATCACAAGAAGTTATAGTAATAATTATAGTAGTATTAATAGTAAAGTCCATGTAGATTCATTTTCAATACAATCAAAAACATAGACCCAAGACGCATTTGAATGAAATGAGAGAGCGCGTCCGTTGTGATATGTGGATTTGCGGTATAATGCGTTGCTATTGACGATGGTCATTATAAGGAAGGAAATCCCACAGAATAGAATCTTGCTGAAAGTGCATAGAGCTGCTTGTTTTATTTGTTGTTTGTTGATTTTCAAATATAAAGCTTGTTGAAATGTTTTCAGTGTGTGCATCAGTTCTTTTTGAACACTTTCATCTCATTTGAACAAAACCGTGATAATATTGATAATTGTGATAAGAAATTTTCATACCGTTTCATGCCTACATTGGCTAGACCAATGGTTTGAGTTTGAGGCGGGACTATCTGTTTTACCGGCCAGTGGCAGGTGTAGTGTAGCTTAAAAATGGTGATTATTTTTGTAATTTAGCAACACTAATGGAGATATTAAACAACTATTAGTTTTATTTTTGTTTACTTTCAGAAAGAAATACTGCTACAATACCTTCAAAACTTTTTTGCTTTATTTTATTTAGCCAAAAGCAGAAGTTTCACAGAGGGTTGTAACTGTCAGTAGTATGGGGTAATGGCCTCTCAGGTCATGATGGAAACATTACATGGCCAAGTCAAGTTTTAGAATGATTGCTTCTGGAAAAAAGAAATTGCTTTTTGTTTTTATTTTTTTTCTTCTTCTAGAACTGCCGTTCAGCTCAGATGTCATTTGTGTTAGCAGCAAGTACAAACGTGTCTCAATTCACAAAGATAATATGGTGTGTGGGTTGTAAGATCCCTATTGCTCAGGGCTAAAATGGTGTGCGAGTTTCATATGGACGTTTCCACACATGTTGGAAAAACTGATTCTATTGAAACAGTCAACCAAGTGGCTTTTTTCAGGGCTTAACAATAAGGATGGCTCAGAGACCGTGTGAGAGAGTTTAGGGCCTGCTAGCTGCATTGGGCCATTGGTTTTTATTATTTATTTATTTATTTTTGCACAGTCAGTGCTAATATTGGCAGGGCAAGTATAAATCTGAACTACTGGCACAGTTGTGACAGCAGAACACATTTTCTTTGTTGAGCCCTGATTATTCTCAATACATTTTGCTACTATCTCTGTGTCCAGAAACATGAGAGACCAAGTAACCTTGAGAGCGTAGGAACTGCAATGCTTTGACTTTCAGCAGTGATTTGCTGGAGCGTGATTCCACCCTAGGCTGTGGAACACACACTCGATCTCTGACCTGTTGAGGTCATGGTGAGTTTCCTGATTAGGACGGTCCTAACATTGTCAAGTTTTACGTTGACATTTGATTTGTGTGTATGTACACGTGATGTCCAGCAGGCCTTGGCATTCAGGTGTTTGGTGTTACACCAAAATGATTTAGCATCAACACAGCCACGGTCAATTTTTCAATGACCACCACTCTTTAAAACAAACTCTCCCTCAACTCATCATAAGGTGGTTTGAAAAGTTTGCCATCATGAGGAATATTGCAAAGGCGCAATCAGCCGATACTAATTGGACCCCAGCGTTCCTCCCTGATGTAGGATCGATAGTTGGAGATTAATGGTGTGATGTGTCAGCAAAGCATGCAACATGGAATAAACCAAAGAACCTTGTAAACTCTGCACTACATCTCAACACAGAGGCTTGATTTTACTAGTGAAGTTTAATTTCTTCATTCCTAATTATAGGCAGTAACCATTAATGAAGAACATTGGTGAGCACATCAAGCAAGAACAAAACTAGAAAAAAAAAACAAAAAAAAAAACACCTTTTACGATTCAGTTAACTCGCAATAGATAAATTACCATTAAAAAATAACCTCAATAAGGTCCTCAAATCAATTAGGACAGTTGTTTCAATATACAATAATTTTTTACAAAGATAGGGATTTTATTAAGTTTTTATATAGATTTGTAAATAAACATGACAGGCCTTTTATTAAAGGGTTAGTTCACCCAAAAATTAAAATTCTGTCATTTAATTACACACCCTCATGTCGTTCCAAACCTGTAAGACCTTTGTTCATCTTAGGAATACAAATTAAGATATTTTTGATGAAATTTGTTTCTGAAGGCCCAGAAAGGTAGTAAAGACATCATTAAAATAGTCCATGTGACTACAGTGGTTCAACCTCGTCGCTTCATAAAAAAATTAAGAATACTTCTTAATAAAATAACTACTTTATTCAACAATCTCTTCTCTTCAATGCCATTTTCCTACATTGTTGAATTAGTAAACAAAGTACAGCACTTTCAGGTTCTACGTCAGAACGTCGGCTCATTATTGGCCAGCTCCTGCGTCAGCATCATACACATGCGTTGTGGTGCTCATATGAACAGCGTCAGCCAATTGTGAGTCTGTGTTCTTAAGTAGAACCTGGAAGTGCTGTACTGTGTTTACTACGTCAACACTGTAGGAGACCGTCATAGACGAGAAGAAATTGTTGAATAAAGTCATTATTTTTGGGGGGTTTTGTGCATCTCATTGCTTTATAACAATAAGATTGAACTACTGGAGTCACATGGACTATTTTAACGATGTCTTTCTGGACCTTGAAAGTGGTAATGAAATTGCTGTCTATAGGAGGGTCAGAGAGCTCTTGGATTTCATCAAAAATATCTTAATTTGTGTTACAGGTTTGGAATGACATGATGTTGAGTAATTACAGGATTTTCATTTTTGGGTGAACTAACCCTTTAATATTTTAAATAGCCTTTGATTGTATGATTTATTCTAGCATTAGTCAAGTCTTTTCTGTGGATGAGCATGTTTTGCTGATGACCTTTTGATTAGCATTAGATAACCAATTCAACGTTAGATAACCGATTTGATTTATCAGTGCAGGTGAGATAATGAGTCATTCCCTTCGCTGTGATTGTGAGCATACAGAATGACAGAGTTGGATGCTGCAATCAGGTGTTGCACCCCAGGGTAAGCTATTTATCTCAATACTAAATCATCAAGAGAGGAAGAGGCAAAGGGAGGTGATTGGCTGATTGTTTTTTTCTTTACTGTCTTGTTAAAGATAAACCCAACCTGAGTTCTTGTGTGTTTAAGTGGATTAAGCTTGTTAAAATGCAGTGAAGCCTTGGTGACCCTTGCACAAATCATAATTCTCAATAATCATAATTTGCCCTGTCGGAAAACGGCTGGAGCAAAAGTTTTCTTAAAGCCTGCATAAAAAAGAAAAGTCACTATCTATTTTCTAAATGCATCTTATTTTATTGGGAAAGATTCATCTGTGCATGCTTATTTTTTTTTTACCTAATAATTTTTAATGAAAGTATCCTGACTCTGTCTTCAGGTGAAACGACTTCTTTTTGTTGGTGTGTGCCAGACTCAAATCATTTAGTCTACTTAAACATGGCACCTTTCTTACAGTCGACTGCAAGCTAGCATTCAGATCTGCTTCCACCCAATCAGTCCTCATCCTATTTTTTTTCTTGATAATCTGTAACAAGCAGATGTATGTCATCTGGTTGTCAGCCTGATTTCCATTACAGATTTGTATTGGAAATGCAGCTATTTTTTGAGCCAGACGTTGACATGTTGGACCATTTAGACAAACAATACAATGTTTTAAAAGAACCAACGTGCGTAGACTTTTCAGGAAGGCTTACTTGATATCCCAGTGCATTCTACTTTGGGATAGAAGTATTTTAACATTGAAAAAATTATACACTTACCCTTCAAATGAATCCGTGCTCTTTGAGTTGAGAGCTCACTGGGAGTATTATGTCCCCACATCGGTTTGTAACTATTTGTAACTCTTGTAACTACACGCAACTCTGCTTTACTCCTCAGTAGTGGTTTAATTTTACTCGTCTGACCCTGTATATAGGTGGGAGGAGTGGCACACAAAGGCAGATTCCTTTTTTACTTTCGTCAGTGTCAGAACAGCAAGTAGAAGCTCTTTTGTACTGTCATAATTGTCAGTTTAAACGGCTATTGATTTTGTACTGGACTTCTGAATGTTGAGATGAGAGGGGTTTGTCGTCTTGTCCTTTTCTGCTGCTGATGTGTATGAAGTCCATCACTCTCAAGTGCTGAGGAGACACTAGTCATTGCTTGCAGAGAAAAGGCTTTCACATGTGGCGTGTTACCACCCAAAACAAATTGTACCGAGATCAGTCAGTGTCTTGAGAAGAGAAATAATTTACCAAATTTGCACATTTGTCTGAATCTGGAAGACTAGTTTCTGCAAGCATATCCCTTAATTTGATTTATAAGGGCAGAATTTAAAATGTGGCTTATTTAAACTTAGAAAATACATACAAATATCGGTGCTAATATTCTGAAATCTCACTGGATTTCTCACTTTAATATTGGGCATTTGCATGCCTCCAAGAAACTTGAATTATACTTATGAAGTCATGCTCCCTTGAGTCCGTTTATTCATTCTTGTGCAAAAAGAGAATCCATGACCTGTTTCCACTCAAGCACTTGTCTTTCACGCAGACTGTTGATTTCTGAAAGAGTGTTCTGCATCAAAGCGTATTGAAGCAGGATGCTGCTTTTCCATCACACGTTACTAGCTCCATTCTCTTGTTACCATCCTTTTTCAATCCATTTTTACCACGCTGACTTGTGAGACAATAGAAAACTGAAGGAGAGTGAAGGCCCAACAGGAGGCTCAAATCATACCGCTGCTCCCCAGTGCGAAGTTTATATCAAGCAGAGCCGTTATTTTTTTCGCACCTCTGCAGCACATCGGATTTGTTAGAATGACATCCTGAGCTTTTGAGGTTATCAAAGAGTGATGATTCAGCCAGAGCACGGAGGCACACGCAGATCTGCGTGGGTACTCCTAATTATGGGTTGAACTTGAATGTGATGGCCGCTGTTATCTGTATTGTCATCAAATCTGAAGGATCTCCTCCAGAATGGAAGGGGCTTTCATTTCTGACACAATATGGAAATGGCATCTTAGAAACTGGGGACTCTTTGAACCATGAGGAGAGTATGACAAAATGAAGGGTGATACTCCAGCCTGAGATTCATTTTCACATTTGCCTGGCAGTTTCCCGGACCGAGATTAAGCCTAGTCCTGGACTAAAATGGCCTTTTAAACCAGATTAACAGAAATCTGCCTTCTCTGTCATGGTTTTAAAAAGTCATAGACTTCTTGTCTAGTCCAGAGTTTAATAAGATGTTAATATATTTGTGAGACAACGCAAAAGCATTGACAAATATTTTTTTCTCCCTTGTCATATTTCTAATATATGTCATATTAATTAATATATATGTCCCTTTAGAGGCTTCATAGATTCCACAGATGATGTGTGCTGTTTTTTTTTGCTATTTGCTTTGAGTTTTCTTGTTCAGTAGTTTTTTGATCGCAGTCTTTTTTTCTGCTGTCATTGTTTTCCTTGGATTTGGTTCTCAGTTCCATACAATGTTCCATACAAGTGCCCCTATTATGGTTTTTCGAATATTCCCTTTCATGCAGTGTGTAATATAGCTGTTTGTTAATGTAAACATTCTGGAAAGTTGTAAAGTCAAAAGTGCACGATAAATAAAGTTATTGTCTCCCAAAAGAAAGAATCGACTCTGAACCGCCTAAACTAGACATTTGCATAATTCCCGTCTATGTTGTACGTTGTCCACCCACGAACAACTTGTCCCGCCCTCAAACACGTCATTTTACTGATGACTGCTTCTCAAAATCGAAAACAAAGGATTTGCGAGGATTTCACGTCACAGGAAAATTCACGGTTCGCAGTGCGCATGTCGGGGTCAGAAAGTTCATTCCATCCCATTGAATTGTTAACCAGAGAATTTCTTGTCAAGAAAAAAAGGCCTACTTGTTGCGTCGTGAGCTGTGAAAATCGTACCAGTTATGGAGTTTTTTAGGATTCCTGCAGGATCTCATCCATTTAAAAAAAATAGACGACATCTGTGGCTGCAAGCTATTAAACGGGCAGACTGGGACAATGCTACGATCAAAGAGGCTCGTGTTTGTAGAGGTTCAAAATTGGAGAATAATTTAAACTCTAAACCATATAATTAGAAAAAAACTATTTAAATAACAACAGAGCTGAAAATAACCCTTAAAAAAGATATCTAAAAAGAAACTCAAAAAATAAATAAAAACACAAATGAATGACTTGTTTCTTCCCAATCCCTTTTATTTCATTGTTATTGTAATTTACTTCATTTACATTAATTTAATCTTGCACAAACAATATAAATTGGTACATTTCTAGTCATTGTCTGTGTTTTATATGTGCCTTATAATACTTACCAAGTTATTGGTCCATTACCTGGTGCACTGAAATTCAGTGACTAAGCCGAGGTAAAAACAGTAAAGTATTACAAAAAGTGGTAGTGGTTAGCCGCAGGCTAGCGCCAAAATTGTGACAACAACGGTAGAGTTACACCATGGTAAGTAAACAAAATGTTTTCTGTAAACAACTGTAGAGTGATTTAATAGTTAGGTGAAGTTTGCTACAGACTTAGCAGACAACAGTAGATCGCGTTGTTTTTCTGACCCCATGCTGCGTGCGCACCCAACCTAGGTTTTCAGTGTTTACAAACATAAAAACTGTGTCTATTAATGCAGATTATCTGCCTTATTACTTTGAGTAAAGATAAAGTCGTTTGAGAATCATTGAACGATGTGGTGATGTGCAATGTATATTATGAGAAAATGAACTGAAAATGACCTTCAAAACAAAATCAAGGAGCCTTTAAAATGGCATAATAGGGGCACTTTAAGCTTTTCTTGGTTCATTCCATGTTTTATAGGCAACCTTGGTCGTGCTAATTCAGATAAGCACAGCTAGTTTTAAATTAATCTTTTTTTATTTTAGTTCAGGACTTCATAGTCCAGGGCCCGGTTTCACAGACAGGACTTAGATTAAGACAGGATTAGGCCTTAGTTCAATTAGGACATTTAAGTAGCTTTTATAAACGTGTCTTAGGAAAAAAAAAAACATTTTTGGTGTGCATCTTGAGACAAAACAATGGCACTAATATATTTTAAGATGCTTTTAGTTAAAAGAGCTGAAACATACATTTTAGTCTGGGACTAGGTTTAAGCCTTGTCTGTGAAACCGGGGGCAGCTGCTGTTTCAGAAAGCTATTTTTTAAAGCCATGATTAACTATTCTAGATTACGTTCTATTCCTGTCTTAATTTTAATCCTGAGTTTATTATTATCAGTGGTAGTTTTTAAACGGAACATTTGAAAATACAAGTATGCATTTTCATCTCATGAATGGCACGCATAGATATTGCTAGACCCCTTTTAGGGTCTTTCATCTTAGTTCCCCTCAAAATCTCAGATATGCTATACAATTAATGTTTGTCAGAGGTGAATTACCAATTTTTAAAGGGGTCTGACAACTGAGAAACTACAAATTTGTTGAAAACAGCAGCTGCATTAGCTGTCTGATGTGGTTTCATTCTGAATGTTCCCCTTACCAGCATTGTTACATAACCTCTTATCCTCATGACATTTGGCATGGGCCTTGCTTATCCCATCCATTTCTCATCAGAACACTCTCTGTTACTTGGGTTTCACTACATTCAGAGTCAGAGTGTGGAAGGTCCTTGCAAAGTGAAGCAGATAAAGCTGTCATGTTCTGCTAAGTAGTAATACGTATTGACATGTCTGCTAACTAGAAGGGAAGGAAATTACTGTGGGAAAGGAAGAAGTGATAAAAGTGAAGGGCTTTGGAATACCTCTTCTTGAAGGAAAAAAATAATCTACACTTGGACACCAATAGCAGTCTGTGTCAAATGCACCTAATATTTCTGTCCCACTTTGTCTCGTTTTAGTCCCTCATGCATGTAAAACTAGATTTTCATTTGGCGTGAATTCATTTATTCCTGTTGCAGAGGTTAATGGCTTTTCAACCTGCATCTTTTTATGTCTAGGTGACTGCACGCAGCTGAACACAGGCAGTTGTCTCTTGAAGCCAAGCGAGATGGTAACGTGAGGGGACAGCTTGTGACCCAGAGGATGCAGCTGTCTTTTAGAGGAAACAAATGTAGATCATAAAGGAGTAGAGGAAGAGAGCTGTTTGTGGAGTTTCATGCTTTTTTAATGCATGATTTCAGGTTGCATCCCATTTTGCTAATCTTGAGCATTAAAACATTTGTGCATGTTATTTCCTCGCAGGCTTTCCCATACGCAAACATTTAACAAAATCACCTTCATTTCATGAGCACACACCTTGCATGCAAATTAACGCAAATCACATTGCACTTAAAAAAAAAAGGCCTGTGGCTATTGAATTACCGCATTTTTCAAAATACAGTGAACTGCAGAACCACGTGGCTGTGTAACATCCGCCCTTGTGCCCCCTAGTAGCATGCATGTTGCGCTTGGCGCGGTTTGATAAACAGCATAATTATGATGCCGTTTGATTGGCGGTCACTGCCCTTATATCAGCAGTATGACTGATTTGACATCACCGCTTAAGGTTGGGGTCAATCAGCATTGGCCTGTTGTTCTGCTGCTGCTGCTTCCTGTCTTTTCCCTCCTCTTCTTGCATAAACCACACTCACAGGATCTGTCTTTTATTTATTATGATGGATGCTTATGAAGCGCAGAGCATCGTATTTTTATATATCATATAAGTGTAAGGATGCCAGGAGAGGCTGTCGGCAGGGCATGGCAGAGATGAAGAGCCTTGTGATGCAAGAGAAGACTGCTCAATATTGAACACTAGATATTGCAGACAGCAAGTTGGTGCTGCAATGGCTGATGGTAGTTTTCTTTTCCGTGCAAACAGCACTGCTGTAGTTTTAGAATTTGCAAGGCGGACAGCAGCTGACAGTAATCAGGGGATTTTAAATGCTAAAATGGAAATGTTTTAAAAATGCAGACCTGTTTTAATTAAAGGTGTTTTCAAATCCTGTTTGTCCTAACAATGATAGACTGTGTTTGAAAAGTCATTATTTGTGTAATTCTGTTTGGGGGTGCAGGAGCACATTTCACCAGATATCAGATTCAGCCTATACTGACATTCACTTGTTTTTTTGGTAAGTATGCAAATACACATGCAGGGCGAAGTGTTTGCATAGTAAACCAGCTGTATGTCATGCACGCAAAAGCACTAAAAGCAACTCGGCTTGCACTAATGTTGCCTCTCCAAGGTGATGACTCAAGGTTTACATGGCTAAGTTGAAACTCTGATGGTCCACCGAGGTTGTAGGGGGCGGCATGCATTTGATGTGTTAATGCAACATTGAGGTTCCCATGACCTCACTATGGTGAGTCATTACCTGTTCTGTGGGCGTTGGACATTTCTTGTTGCACATCGACTCTATGGATGTGTCTCCGTGGTCAATGCATCATGTCGGACTAGTTTTATTTAGATTTTTAGCAGTGGTGCTTAACCATATAATGCCTACTATATTACTACTACATATTTGATACATTAATTTCTAAGGTCTTTAAATGACTAACATCTCAACTTTGCTGAAAGTTTTTTGCTTTTAGTATAATTCTAAAAACCTTGAGGTCAGGGTAAATGCTTTTTTGCGGTGAAATCCTTAATGATTTTTGTCAAGTAAATGTAAGAATAACCGGTAACACTACAATAAGGTTTCATTAGTTAACATTAGTTAACTACTGTAGTTAACTTGAACTAAGAATGAACAGTACGTCTACAGCATTTATTAATCTTAGTTAATGTTAATTTACTAATACATTATGAACTAACATGAACAAACAAATAAACAGCTGGATTTTTATTAACTAACATTAACAAAGATGAATAAATACTGTAACAAATGTATTGCTCATTGTTAGTTCATGTTAGTTAATACATTAACTAATGTTAACAAATGAGACCTAATAAATGTTACCGAATAACCTTTATTAATATTTCAAGATGAACATTTACTGGACTGAAGCAACTTACACCATTGGTTGGGTTTGTTTATATTTGACCCAACCATGGTTTGAAACAACCTGGCATTTTGTGTACTTTTTAGAAAAATCATGTGAACATGTATGTATAAAAAATGACACAACAGGCTTTTGAGGGTCATTTACTTGTACATTTATCAATCTTTATAATTTATTTTCTTATGTTTTGTCTAAATGTTCAATAAATTAAAGCATATTCATTAAAAAAAGATTATTATATATGTCAGGCTTTACATGGTTAGCTAGCATACTAACATCAGTCTGCACTTTGAAAATATAAACCCTCTTGGTGAAGTTTTTTTGAAATTGCATTTGGAATCAGTTTCGTAGTTAGCTGTCTCTGGCAGATGCTTTGATTGCTCATTAACCAAAAGCACACAGCATGGTTTGAGCCTGGCGACACTTTACGTTCCGTTATGGTTCCGTATGAAGTGCACACGGTAGCCTGGAATGTTAACAAAGCCGTCTCCACCTCATCTGCACACTGCAATGTCAGCTGACCTCTGCTAACTCTCTGCGCCGGGCTCTTCCACCCCCTCCCTCCCGCGCTCTTCTGTACGCTAGCATGCAGTCCTTTGAGATATGCTGATGTCAGGATTTAGCACAATCCTGCCACCGGATTACTAAGACTCGCACTTTGCTCTGCGCATCTTCTTTTAAGTGTGTGTGTGTGTGTGTGTGTGTGTCTCTTACACCATTATATATGGGCCTGTGTGCATATAATTACACTGTTAGCCCCATCATATGGAAGTGTTCATGGTTGCTCAAGACTGCATGCATGGTTACATCCATATTTAATCATGGCACTCGCTGCATGGATTCACATACAGCACATTTACGTCGCTCCATGCCTTCACCGCAAATGACAAATTCTCCTGCTAAAGGCTGTTTACGGTGGCTTGCTTATTGCCCAGGGAGAATGAGTGATGCCTGACAGCTGACGGGGGAATGCAGGACCACAGTTCTTTTGTGTCTAATTATTCATCAGGAGAGAAAACGCTGACAGAATCCTCTGCTGCCCTACCGCAAATTGACAAACGCTCATGCAAGAAAAGGAACTTGTAAATACACCTAATGGAAATAAAGTGCCTGTATAAACTATTCTTTCCCCAGATGCATTTCGTCTGTTAATCAGTATTTCTCCTTTGTTTTGCAGAAAAGATAAACAGCCTTGAAACAAAATATATTTTACTTGAAGCAAAATTGTGTGAGATATTAAGACTTATTTTGAGATAATAGATCTTGAATTATTTTCTTAGTCCGTTTTAGGCACTTTTCTGTTACGTTTGTGCTTAACTGGAAAAAGGTTAACTGGCTGCAATCTGAATTACCTGAGTTACGTTCCAAATATTTTATGCAATTTTTGTTTTAAGGATGTTTAGAGACAAAGACAAAATCAGCATTCTTGTCTTAAATTGAACATGTCAAAAAGTTCAGCTGTTCTTCAGAAGTCTTAGATAGCAAATCATTTTTATTCGCAAGGAAAGATTGATTGTGCATAATTAGTAATATTTTAATGCTTGCACCTTTATAGCTAACAACTGCTTTGCATTTGTAGTGTAAATGTCTTTTACTGTTCATGTAGGATGACTTTGGCAGGGTTTACTGTTGACAGGTTCTCTGATGTCAGGTCATCTTTTCACTTCAGGGAAAGTGTGGTGATGTCTCAGATTTCCTCCACATCCTGTTTTATCTCTTACAGGAGAAGCAGACATTATGAAGGATGGATCACGATATATGGCCTAAATATTTTCACGCAACTGATGCAAGAAGATAAATGGCAGTTTATCAACTTTTGTGTTAAAGGAATAGTTTATCCCTCATTGAAAAAAAATGCAATGTAAATCTGAGAACAGGATTATTAATTGCCCTCCAGAAAGGCTAAAAGACTTCACCTTTGTGCTATGTGCTCCGTGTCTTTATGAAGGTAAATTATAGGCTACATCTCTATTCGGCTGATATTTCCATAACTAATATTAATGGCTGGCCTAAGTGGGAACAGCAATCCACCATCTGTAGTGAAATAAAGGCTTGTGTGGTATGATGGGACTGGGATAAAAGGATAATTTTAAATGTGCACACTTCCCAGTGAGATGACTCCTGATTGGAGGATTGTGTCACTCCATTAGTACGGCTTATGCTCATTAGTCACAAAGGCACTACACAGTAGCCCAGGACCAGTTTTGAGTGCTTTTTCAGTAGATTTAAATCCTTTTTAATTGGCCTTTCCATACCTCACTTCATAACATGGACATGCATACACAGAAGTTATAAAACTTGCCGGATAAGCCTGCAAATAAGCTGTAATGGAAGTGACCCAGTAACACACATACTGGCGCTAGCATAATCTTCACCCCTTTTTTCCCTTGGGTTTATGTTTGCATGCATATACTATGAAATCAGAGCTCTCTGATGCAAATGGCTGATAAAGAAACAGTGTTTTGAAACATTGACTAATGCATCAATCGAAACGTCGTGTTTTGTATTTGGCAAGGTGACCGATATCCATTAAAGTTTATTGATTGTCTGAACAATCAATGACATGAATTACATGATTTGAGGTATCAGTTATGGTTGTAGCACAAACAGCAGTGTGAAAAATATGCAAAATCCCTTTGAGCAATAATAGTGAATTTTTCTGTAACAAAGTACAACATATTGCACATTTATAGCTGCAAATTGTAGTTTGTGCTGCATAATTTAAAATTTCTCATCTTTAGTAACTGCTCCACAGTTCATTTAAAAACTCCAGTGAGATGAAAAAAAAACTGAGTCTGAGAGAAAGATTCTATTCACCCTTAAATCAGCACTGAGTGTCTTAAGTGGGAATATTATTCACAAGTCTTGAGAATTGTACTCTAGGCTGTTCATATCACCAGAAATAAGGAATATTCTAGGCTAAGAATTGTACTGTAGACTGTGTGTGTGTGTGTGTGTGGCTTCTGTAGACAACCTCAGGTTACTGTCTCCACAGCTGTACGTTTGTACTAAACATCTTGTAAAAAAAAATTATTTAATGGGTTGTTAGACTAAAGTCTAAAGGAATCACACATCCTTTTCTGAGGTTAAATGTGCCTGAGGGGAAATACAGTTTGTGGATTACTTACATTTTGTGGTTCTTATCCTCCTTTGAACTTTTTGAAGCTAACTGGAAGAGTCAGAATGCCTGTAGGGCCTGCCTAAAATATATATTTCAACGCCCACATTTCCCCAAACCTTCATTTCCTCTTTCATTGTATTCCCCATATTTCTCTTTAGCCCTCTCTCGCTGTCTCTCTTTTACTTTCTCCTCTAGCCTGGCCATCAATACCACTAGCTAATCCTGCTGAATTAAATTCAATTCTGGTGTTATTCTTTACATAAGGACCCTATGAGACACAGTCCTTGTAAGAACTGATTCAAATGCAACTGGAAGTCAAAGATCCTGCAGTATGACAGAGGTTCATCTGTGAATTGACACACAGGGAGTAAATGCTGCTGGGGGCCAGTTTGTTGTCAATATGGGCCAGGACTCCCACTGACAATCCTTGTCTGTGTGTAGAAGTAGGTACAGTGGTGTAGTCTCCTTCAAGGCTTCACACTTGTTTCAGATGCTCGCAAGCGTGTCAATTACTTTGTCTTTGAAAGACAGACTGGGCAAAAGGAGCAGATTGAATCGGGTCTCTGACTCATAGACTAATTACCCAGAGAAATCTGTTTGCTGCTCCTTCAACCATAGATGTTGGCTAAAAGCACAGTCTGTCTCAATGCTTTTGTTGAGGTAAATAAAAAGTTTTTAAAAAGGCAGTTTCTTAATCCAGTCCATCCATATGCTCTAGTCCAGTTTTTGTTTGTAAATTATTTACTTTACTCTACTAAAAAAAAACTTGCTCTACTTTCTTATTTCTCATTAATGCAATTATCTAATCAACCAATCACATGGCAGTTGCTTCATTGCATTTAGGGGTGTGGTCCTGGTCAAGACAATCTCCTGAACTCCAAACTGAATGTCAGAATGGGAAAGAAAGGTGATTTAAGCAATTTTAAGCGTGGCATGGTTGTTGGTGCCAGACGGGCCGGTTTGAGTATTTCACAATCTGCTCAGTTACTGGGATTTTCACGCACAACCATTTCTAGAGTTTTAAAGAATGGTGTGAAAAGGGAAAAACATCCAGTATGCGGCAGTCCTGTGGGTGAAAATGCCTTGTTGATGCTAGAGGTCAGAGGAGAATGGGCCGACTGATTCAAGCTGATAGAAGAGCAACTTTGACTGAAATAACCACTCGTTACAACCGAGGTATGCAGCAAAGCATTTGTGAAGCCACAACACGCATAACCTTGAGGCGGATGGGCTACAACAGCAGAAGACCCCACCGGGTACCACTCATCTCCACTACAAATAGGAAAAAGAGGCTAAAATTTGCACGAGCTCACCAAAATTGGACAGTTGAAGACTGGAAAAATGTTGCCTGGTCTGATGAGTCTCGATTTCTGTTGAGACATTCAGATGGTAGAGTCAGAATTTGGCGTAAACAGAATGAGAACATGGATCCATCATGCCTTGTTACCACTGTGCAGGCTGGTGGTGGTGGTGTAATGGTGTGGGGGATGTTTTCTTGGCACACTTTAGGCCCCTTAGTGCCAATTGGGCATGGTTTAAATGCCACGGCCTACCTGAGCATTGTTTCTGACCATGTCCATCCCTTTATGACCACCATGTACCCATCCTCTGATGGCTACTTCCAGCAGGATAATGCACCATGTCACAAAGCTCGAATAATTTCAAATTGGTTTCTTGAACATGACAATGAGTTCACTGTACTAAAATGGCCCCCACAGTCACCAGATCTCAACCCAATAGAGCATCTTTGGGGTGTGGTGGAACGGGAGCTTCGTGCCCTGGATGTGCATCCCACAAATCTCCATCAACTGCAAGATGCTATCCTATCAATATGGGCCAACATTTCTAAAGAATGCTTTCAGCACCTTGTTGAATCAATGCCACGTAGAATTAAGGCAGTTCTGAAGGCGAAAGGGGGTCAAACACAGTATTAGTATGGTGTTCCTAATAATCCTTTAGGTGTGTGTGTGTGTGTGTGTATATATGTGTATATATATATATATATGTGTGTGTGTGTGTGTGTGTGTGTATAATTGTATTTTTATTATACTCATTTTACTTTACTGGCATTTAAATCCCCCATTTAAGGCTGTTATGGAATCTTATGGAATACCTCTAAAACAGAGTATATGGATATCTCCATTGACACTGACAGCACTCAGTGTCACTTGATTGCTGTACATGAACTTCACCGTCTGCACTGCCATTGCATATCTTTATTGCAGCATGTTGCAACTGCAACTTTGTTGCATCCTCAACAGCCTCTGTTGCCTCTATTGAAAGCGGAAGATGTTTTTGTCATTGGAAGTCTCTGTCAGTATGAACAGCTCTTTAGGGTGTAAGATAGAGATGCATGTCCTCCTCCTTCATGAGCTTGTTGAAATGCATATGTGAAGGTTGTGAATTGTTCTCTCTCAATTTCCCCTTTGTACTGCTGTTTTTTTTCTCTCCATCATCTCTCCTTTTATATACTGTGCAGCAAGTTGGATTGTGAAATCTCTTCTGTGTTTTTCTCTCAGTTGGCTGTCCTAAAACCTTTTGATCCTTTTATGATTAGCCACCTCCAGCATCTTTGCACAAGAAAGCAGACAATACCAAGGTTATAAGTGTCCCTCTGCCCCTCCATAGCACTACACAAATATCACCATAATTGAAACTTTTACTCTCAAACCAACAGTGGCTTGTGAAATCCTGTCTCAAGCAGCCACTGAGGACTTGGCAGAGGGCATTAAAGCTGGGAAAGATGAAATGTGCTCTGCTCCTGGGAGGAGTTTACAGTGGCTATAGGAGTGTGGAGACCCCTTTTATAGTTCTTTGGAGCGACCCACGTAGCTCCATCATGATTTGAGTGGTAGGTACCATTACTGAGTGCAGGGGGATTATCCTCTAATTGTGTTGTCTCCCTGCATACACTATCAAATAGACACTGATAGATGGTGGTTCTGAGGAGCAGATTGTTCACCTCACGGACCTTTTAAAATTCCTTACAGGTTTTTAAACCTGTTTATAACTTTTGAAGTAAATTTTTGCCCCTGCAAAGCCTCATTTGGGCCTCAGGGGCTGCGCCTCTCCACACAAAAATCACTGCAGATTACTCAGAGTGGAGTTTAGGCTTCATATCTCACTTTGGAGATAAACACTTTTGAGCCAGCATTTGGGGATTGCTCTTTCAAGCGTATGTCAGAGTGACATTTCATTGCACTTTTTTGCAAAAACAAAGGGTATATTTTCCATGTACAGGCACTGATGTGTGATAGCAGCTTTGAGGCAAATGTCAGCTATAAGCAGGCTTTTTATTCCAAACTATGTTTTGTTCCAGACATTGCATTGACAGGGTTGTTTTCTTTTCCGGTGTGCTGACAGAAGCCTACTCGGGCCATCACTGACAGAGAAGAATGCATCAGCCAGACGACAGCTGGCATATAGATGATGTCATATTCTGATCAGTGTTGGCTCTGAAATCTCCTATAGAGTTGTTGGAAGGGAATATAATCTCCTTGAAATGGCTCCCCTTCTCCTTTTTAAGATAATGGTTTAAAGGGCACCATTATGTTTCCAATGTTCAAAAACTGTCTTTGGACAATCAGCTTTTTCAGTTAGAGCAGCAGAAATATGGAATTCAGTGTCTGTTCATATTAGAGAGTGTACATCATTTTAGTAGTTTTTAAAACTGCACTCAAAATATGGCTTAAGAAAAATCAATTATGGTGGAAAGTTGAATAGCTTTAACTAGCTAATTCAACAAATGCCACCTTGCTAATTGATTACACAATGCTTTGGTAGAATTAACATAGCACTTGCTGAATGAGGACAGCAATATATAATACATTTAACATATATCTGTTCTCAAACTAAGCTCCACTTGTCACCATGATGGTAACCCTACAAAACAAAAAAAAAAACAACATAACAGAAACTCTTAAACTAGCATAGCAAAACATTAAACACTACTTAATGTTAATCTTGCTTAATTTTGGCATTTACTTTTTACTGTCATGGCAAAGCATGCTGGGACATAGAAATCCCAGCCCAGTTTTAGTTAAATTTAAGTTAATTTAAATGAAAAGAAACAAGTTCATAACTCAAAACAATGAAACAATTCAGATTACTTAAAATGTGTCAGTTTTGAGAACTCAAAAGTAAGTTACTTTTTTAACTAATTTGTTTGAGTTGACTACTCAAACCAATTTATTATTTTAAGCGTTAGGGTTTACAGTGCAGCAATTCTAGCATTAGGGGTAAATTATACATAATTATAATATCATATATAATATCATAGATATAATGTCATAATATTATTACATATTATAATTAACTCTTTCCCCGCCAAACACAGAATTTTCCATTATTTGTGAGAAAACGCTTCCCCACCAAAAACAGAATTTTTTGTGTGTTCACTATTATACAATAGGGGGCGCTATTATGCATCTTCTGAGTTCTGTCGACCCAGAACGAGCTACATGACTGCAAGTATTATGGGTGTTGATGGACTAGATCTACTCCATCTGTGTTTGATAATCGTTCTGAATCCTATCTGGATATTGTCTTTGACAAATTTTATTACATTTAATTAGGAGAATTATGTTTTTCTCTTTTTTATTTTATTTAATTTTTTTTTATTTAATTTTTTTTACTACTACTACTACTACTGCTGCTGCTGCTGCTGCTGCTGCTGCTGCTGCTACTACTACTACTATATAGTTAACTGAATTCTGCTGCCATTGCCATCAAGCCAAACGTTCAAATTTGTATTCATGAAAGGCTAATATTTAGTTTCATGTATATGAGAAGTGACGGAAGCATATTTTTTTTGCTTGAGTAGTGTGAAAATGGGAATCGTTATTCCTGTGATAAATGTTTTAACATAGATCAAATATAGTGAAGAAATGTCATTTTTCAAGATTTCAAGTAGTCAAAGGAACCCCCTAACTGAATAATCATTCCTAAGCATGATAAAATGTTGAATGAAGCAAGTTTTTCATGTAAAATCTATAAAGAACTCTGTAGAATGACATGAAAAAATTAATTGACTTGATGAAAGTGGAAACAGCCCAATAACGGTGTTACCTTATTAATATTCTGTCTTTGAACTTTCTTGTGTACATTCCCTGTAGTAAGTGTCATACATGTAAGTTTATTTGGAGCAACTAATTGGTAATTAACTATCTATGATGTCGTGTTTTGAGTGTGTATTTTCTTGAAATATATTTGCCATATCTGGTTAGGCTATGGTCCTACAATGACCTCTTTCTATTCCAGAGGTTTGGACTAAAGTAAAGCACAACTTAATGTAAACTTGATCAGTTATAGCGAAATGCAGAAACAATGCACTGAAGTCGGCTTGCTCATCTGGTGTAATAAGCAACTGTCATAGGTTTTACCTAGTTAGTGGCAATGGTGTACCCATGACATTAAAGCGTCATGCAGTGGATGAAATTACTTAATGCTCCTTTTAGATATGCTTATGCTTGCACTTCTCCAGATACCTTCATTCCCTTCCTCATCATTTAATGCATTACAACTCAACAAAGTGATGTTTGTTTGGATTTGCATGGTTATATGGTATAATTTGTGATGCCAAAAATATTTAAAAGCCTTTTCTTGGGTGTTTGAATTTCAAAAAGGCTGTCAATTGATTTAAAAATATTCAACCTGTTATACTGAGCAATTAAAAGTAATGGTAATAAAAGAAATGTCCCTACATAATTAAAATAAAATGGTTATTAAAAGTTCTCTTTGGCATTTTCTTACCAATATTCCTCTTGTGCAATTGTGGTTTCACTGTGTTTTTTCTAGACTTAGGAATTATATTAATATACTTTTATTAATCCAAGCGCAAATAGACAAGAATGACAGCCAAAGATTATTCTACTGATAGTTTTGCTTGTTCAATTAATTTCCCTGAGCCGGAGGAGATAGAAACACTGAATCTAATAGTCGCCCGTGTGCACTTTTCCCCACTCGCTAGTGTTTACATCATTAGTGGTGGTTTTAAAAATGCAACTTCTAATTCAGCATAATTAAAATGGTCATTTAGCAGGCAGAACTCAATAAATATTTGTACAGATATTCTAGACTTCTTGCTAATGCTCATTAACAAGACCACTGGGGCGCAGGAAGATTTTGCATGAAACGGTAACTTTCCCAGGCAGAAGGACGCTGGTGGGCAGATATCCTCTTAGCAGGTTCAGTCTAAAGAGGTTTCACCTTCTTTAGCATTACCAAGATACAATTATGTTTATTTGTTGGAGAATTTCTTTTAGCAGGATTACAGAAGGGATCAGTGTCTTACCTTTGCTGTTGTGCCGTTGGCCATTCATTCTTTGACTGCCATTATAATCAGTGGGTCAGCCAGATCCATGGAGTAAAGAAAAAAAGAACCAGAGTTTCTTTTTTCATTCTTCTCCCTCCCCTCTACAGAATTTGCACCAGTATGATTAAAAAGGTGGTTGATCTGGCTTTCTCACAGCAGCAGAATCTGGTTGATTTCCTAATGGGCCCTTCTACACTTGGGATAAAAAAAAAAAGTGTACACCTGTGCTCTCCCTCCCTTGTGATCTTCCAGTAACTCTCAGACATGAGATACAAGCTAAAGGTTTTTAGATCTAATCACAATCTTCTCACTAGATCTGCTGATCCCATGGGTTTTGTGGTCCAGACTCAACCCAAATGCTGTGCTTTTATATTTCGTTCTAATAAAAAACAGAAAATGTATACTTAAGACTTAAGAGTAGGATTTGACTGATGAGTTTGTATACTTATTTGACTCGTTTATTAAATGTTGTCAATTGTGATAAGACTTTCGGGTATGAAAGACACCATCTTTGATGTTTAATCCGTCACTACGATCACAGGCATTATTCATGGCTATTGCGAGACTTTAATCATTCATATTCGAGTCACTCCTGTCTGCTGTTGTATTCGGGCAATTTGAGTCACATCTGTGCCTAA
Organism: Rhinogobio ventralis; assembly: GCA_039654625.1. NCBI lineage: Eukaryota > Metazoa > Chordata > Actinopteri > Cypriniformes > Gobionidae > Rhinogobio > Rhinogobio ventralis. The sequence goes on along the minus strand of CM077207.1, from coordinate 11,742,062 downwards.
GGTGATTTTCAATCCCAAACATCCACTTTGTGGAATTGGGCTAGACTGTGTTAATTCCTTTGGTTTTTAGGTTCAGTCACTATAAAATAAAAGTCCTCAGTTACTGTATTAGAGGGACAATATTAAATTATTATGCTTATTATTCATTGTAACAAAGAGTAATAATCACTGAATACAATCAGTTAGCAGCAAATACAATTTTCAATTTTGTTCATAGTGGTGATGAATTATGTGCAGATTTATTTTCTACCATTAAACTGTTGGTGATTGCCTTCTGGCCATGAGAGAGAGGGAGCCTTAGTGTTTACAGAGTATTTAACTTCATTACAAAGTGTGTAACTAACATCACCTCATGAGCCGCGAGTTGCAAATGAAGCACTCATTAAGGACTCAGTGGTTTTTAATGGAGGGTTTACGGACCCCATGCAATGCCGCTGGATTTTATGTAGAGTTATGGACCAGTCATCTAACTGCAGATAGGAGCGGATGGAAGTCGTTGACTTTGGCAGGTCTGGATTGGCTGTGTGAGCTTGTTGGTGCAACCGACTTAAGTGAAGTGCAACTTAAGAGTGATCAAATTTTCATTTGCCTTCATGTTAGAGTTTCAGGGACAACCATATAAATGCCTTTCGTCAGGCGTGGTTAAAGTGATTTCCGTCTAGGTAGGCACCCTCTTAATGTATCTCTGAGTCAGATTCGCACTTCAGTTCAATTTTGTGTCTGCCATAACTGAGTATTATGGGTTTCAGCGCTTTGCTGAGTATGTAGCAGAGAGCAAGAGGAAATATGGGGAGTCGTTTGCCAATTTTTGTCACTTGTGGAAGGGATGGCTTGCTTTTTACTAGTGCTTGGAAATTCAATGAAACAGCAGTGACTCGGAAACTGATATTGCGATGAATTGCCCATAACTTAATCTTCTATTCAATGCAGGTGTGTTGGAGTTTTTGTGTAGCACCTAATAAAGATTTAAATTTGAATCTTATACAAAAGGTTATTGACAGAACAATTATATTAAGGGTGTATCAAAAGCAGTTTCTGAGAGGATTCTGTGTAGTCTCTTTGTCAGTGGTTTTACTTTCATTAAAAGATAAGAATTTTAATTATAACTATACAGGGTTACTTTAAAAGTGTGCTTTTTTAGCCTCATTATTAGCTGTAAAATAAGTTTCTTTCTCTCTCTCTCTCGAATGCTCTCTCTCGCTCTCTCTCTCGCTCTCTCTCTCGCTCTCTCTCTCTCGAACGCGCTCTCTCTCTCTCTCTCTCTAACTCTCTCTCTCTCTCTCTCTCTCTCTCGCTCTCTAACGCTCTCTCTCTCTCTCTCTCTAACGCTCTCTCTCTCTCTCTCTCTAACGCTCTCTCTCTCTCTCTCTCTCTAACGCTCTCTCTCTAACGCGCTCTCGCTCTCTCTCTCTCTCTCTCTCTCTCTCTCTCTCTCTCGCTCTCTCTCTCTCTCTCTCGAACGCTCTCTCTCTCTTTCTCTCTTTTTCTCTCTTTCTCTCTCTCTCTCTCTCGAACGCGCTCTCTCTCTCTCTCTCTTTTTCTTTCTCTCTCTTTCGCTCTCTCTCGAATGCTCTCTCTCGAACGCTCTTTCTCTCTCGAACGCTCTCTCTCGAACGCTCTCTTGCTCTCTCGCTCTCTTGCTCTCTTGCTCTCTTGCTCTCTCGCTCTCTCGCTCTCTCTCGCTCTCTCTCGCTCTCTCTCGCTCTCTCTCTCTCTCTCTTTCTCTCTCTCTTTCTCTCTTTCTCTCTCTCTCTCGCTCTCTCGCTCTCTCTCTAACTCTCTAACTCTCTCTCTCTCTCTCTAACTCTCTCTCTCTCTCTAACGCTCTCTCTCTCTCTCTAACGCTCTCTCTCTCTCTCTCTAACGCTCTCTCTCTCTCTCTCTAACACGCTCTCGCTCATCTCTC